>CACRXE010000005.1:3759047-4359047 GCA_902685375.1 Neostethus bicornis | reverse complement strand
TTTTGTTTTTTGTGCGGGGACATGTAGTCCTTCCTGCTGCCAGATAGTCTATTTTCTAAGAGATTTAGTCCTTTCTTTAAACAAATACAGTCAGCCCTGCTGGGATGTAATCTTTTCTGCTGGGAAATTTATGTTTGTTGTCATTAACAGATCTATCTGATAATTTGATAGGATATTAAATCAATAAAACACCTGAGTAAAAAATCCATTCCGCTAAAACCTCATCATTTCTTTTATTGTTTATATAAACTAACGTTTAAATGATAAAAACTTCTGGAATCACACTGTGATCTTATTAGGAAACTTGATGCTGTTTAACCCAAACTAACAAAACTTCTTTTTTAAAAAAAATTTAATCGGGTTCAGTGAAATAAATATCAAGCTTTGACGTGATAAACAAACATATTTTTAAAATAATTTTAGATTTAATTCACCTAGTGATAGTGGGTTTCCTTCCTGTTCAGGTTTTTATTGTTTAGGGTCTCACACACACACATAGCGACATGCTTACCAACATCACCAGAAGAAAACAAGAAGGTTATTCTCCATGCAACACAAGTGTACACAGCACAAGTGGGACCGTTTAAGCTAATTTTTTAAAGAAACTACTAAACAACTGTATTCGATTTGAAAAAAATAACACAATGACACACAATTCTTCAAACCAAACAGATTTTTTTTTTCACATTTTAGTCAGTGTTAAAAATAGAAATTCACCTGTTACATTTATTCTGAACTTTTTGATATTATTCATTTATATACAAGGATCTTTTTTTAATTATTCTCCTTAATGTCTCTATCAAAAGTCTACAAAAAAAAAAATAGCAATCAGATGCATAAACAAGTCCTTTCTTCAGATAGATGTAGTCCTCCCTGCTGGGAGACGTAGTCCTTCCTATTTGGAAGTTTATTTCTTATTTCTGGGAGATTTAGTTCTTTTCTGCTAGGAGAAGTATTCCTGACTAGTGGGAGATGTAGTCCTTTCTGCTGGGACATGTAAGTATTCCCAATATGAGAAATATTACTTACTGCAGAGAGATGCAGTCCATCCAGCTGGGAGGTTTGGTTCTTCATGCAGGGAGAAGTCGTCCTCCAGACTGGGACATGTAGTCCTTCGTGTTGGGAGACATATTGCTTCTTTCTGTGAGATGTAGTCCTTTCTTCAGATAGATGGAGTCCTCCCTGCTGGGAGATGTAGTACTCTCTTTTGGCAGATGCAGCCGTCGCTGCTGGGACATGTAGGCCTTCCTGACAAGAGATGTAGTCCTTCCTCGTGGGATATGAAATCCTTCCTTCTGCGAGATGTAGTCCTCCCTGCTAGGAGATAAGGTTCTCTCTACTGGGAGATGTAGTCCTTCTTTCTGTGAAATTTAGTCCCTCCCACTGAGGGACCTAATCCCTCCTGCTGGAAGGTTTGATTGCTCCTTCTGGGAGATGTAGTCCCTCATCCTTGAAGATGTCCTTCCTGATGTGACATAGTCTTTCCTGCTAGGAGATGTAGTCCCTCCTGCTGGGATATGTATTCCTCCTTGCTGGGACATGTAGTCCTTTTTGCATAGAGATGCAGGTCTCTGTCTTGTATCGTTTGGTTCTTCCTGCTGGGACATGTAGTCCTTCCTGTTGGTAGATGTAGTCCTTCTTTTTCCCAGGAGATGTAGTCTTTCATCAGATAGATGTAGTCCTCCCTTTTAGAAGATGCAGTCCTTGCTGCTGGGATATGGAGTCCATCCTGAGATAAAATGTAGTCCTTCCTGCTGAGAGACGTAGTCCTCTCGTTTTGGACATGCAGTCCTCCCTGCTGGAAGATGTAGTTCTTTCTGCTAGTTGATTAATCCTCTCCTGCTGGGATACAAAGTCCTTCCTGCAGGGAGGTGTGGTTCTTCATGCTGAGAGATTTAGTCCTTCGTGCAGGGAGATGTAGTCCTTCCTGGTGGGAGATGTAGTACTTCCTGCAGGGAGATGCTGTCCTCCTGACTCGGAGGTTTGGTTTTTCCTGCGGTGACGTGTAGTCCTTTATGCTGGGATATAGTCCTACTTATGTGAGATGTGGTCCTTTCTTCAGATAGATGTAGTCCTCCCTCTTGAGTAAGGCAGCCTTCACTGCTGGGACGTGTAGTCCTTCCTGAAGGGCAATGTAGTCCTTCCTTTTGGGACAGATATCCTTGCTTCTCAGAGTTTTAGTTCTTTCTGTCAGGACATGTAGTCCATTCTGCTTGGAGATGCAGTCCTCTCTGCTGGGACACGTAGTCCATCCAGGTGGGAAATGTATTCCTTTGTTTTCTGATATGTTGTCCTCTCTCTTGGGAGATGCATTCCCTTCTTTCTTGGAGATGTTGTCCTTTCTGGTCTGAGATGTAGTCCAACCTGCTGGTAAATGTAGTTGTTTTTCCTGTAAAATGTAGTTCTTCCTGCTTAGGAACGTAGTTCTTCCTGCCGGGAAGTTTAATCGTTCTTTCTGCAAGATGTAGTGGTATCTGCAGGGAAATAATGTCCTTTCTGATGAGAGATGTAGTCTTTTTTGGTGTGAGATGCAATCCTCCTTTCTAGGACATGTAGTCCCTCATGCTGGGAGGCTTTGTTCTTCCTTTTGGGTATGCGGTCTTTTTTGATGGAATATGTAGTCCATCCTTACGGGACATGTAGTCCTTCTGGATGGGAGATGAAATCCTTCCTTCTAGGTGATGTAGTAGGTCCTGGTGGGAGGTTTGGTTACTTCCTGCTGGGTGATCTAGTCCTCCCTGCTGAAAGATGCAGTCCTCCCTGCTGGGAAATGTAGTCCTCTCTGGTGGGAGATGTAAAACTTCCTGCAAGGAGATGCTCCCCTTCCTGCTCGGAGGTTTTGTTTTTTCTTGCGGGGACATGTAGTCCTTCCCGTGGGAGATATAGTCCAACTTTCTGTGAGATATAGTCCTTCTTTCTGTGAGATGTAGTCCTTTCTTCAGACAGATGTAGTCTTTCCTGCTGGGAGGCATAGTCCTCCCTTTTGGGGAGACGTAGTCCTCGCTGCTAGGACACATAGTCCTTCATGATAGTACATGTCGTTCTCCCTGCTCTGACATGTAATCCTTCCAGCATGGAGATGCAGTCTTCTCTCTTGGGAGGTTTGGTTAATCCTGCTGAGAGATTTAGTCCTCCCTGCAGGGAGGAGTAGTCCTTCATGGTGGGAGATGTAGTACTTTCTGCAGGGATATGCTGTCCTCCCTACTCAGAGGTTTGGTGTTTCCTGCAGTGACATGTAGTCCTTTTTTCTGTGAGATATAGTCCTCCTTTCTGTGAGATGTAGTCCTACTTTCTGTGAGATGTAGTCCTTCTTTCTGTAAGATGTAGTCCTTCTTTCTGTGAGATGTAGTCCTACTTTCTGTGAGATGTAGTCCTTCTTTCTGTGAGATGTAGTCCTTCTTTCTGTGAGATGTAGTCCTTCTTTCTGTGAGATGTAGTCCTTCTTTCTGTGAGATGTCGTCCTTTCTTTAGATAGCTGTAGTCCTCCCTTTTGGTCAAGGCAGTCTTCGCCGCTGGTACATGTAGGCCTTCCGGACGGAAGAAGCGGTCCTCCCTGCTGTGAGATGTAGCACTTCGTTTTTTGACATGTAGCACTTTCAGCTGGTAGATGTAGTCCTTTTTTTTGTAAAATTTTGAACTTCCTGCTGAGGGACATAGTCCTTCCTGCTGGAAAGTTTTATTGGGCTTTTTGGGAGATGAAGTCCGTCCTGCTGTGAGATGTAGTCTTTCCTGCAAGGAGATGTAGTCCTTCTTTCTGTGAAATTTAGTCCTTTCTGCTGAGGGACGTAGTGCTTACTGCTGGAAAGTTTATTCCCAGGGGTCAATATTTGTTCAAAATAAAGAAGAAAGTTTAAAACAAAAACAAAACAAAAAAAGAATTTAAACAATGTTCTAATATGAATAAGTTTAAATTTATGCTTAAAAAATAAAACATTGATTATTTTTAATAGTGGAAAGTCTGGATTATTTAAGAGAGTTTTTTTTTTTTCTTCATGAATGAAACCAGGTTATTATTATTTTTATTAATTATTTGTGTCAGAAGCGGATTGAAATATAAGTTTTTATTTTGATTACAGTCTTTGAGGGGTGGGGTGAATCAGCATTGCTTCTACTCTCTCCTTTTCTGTATTCACGAGTTATATTTTGATTCAAATTTTTAAAAATAATTGATGTAATGGATATTTTGGTTGATGATAAAGTTATAATTTTGTCTTTTTTCTTTTATTTTCATTTTACCGAATAAAAATCTTTCAAATTTGTTCAAAGAAAATGAGCATTTGTTGTGTGATTTCCGACGGGCCGTGAACTTCACGCGCTGTTGCTGGGTGCCGTTCGCGGACCGCCGGAAATTTTAACTTCAAGTGTTTAAATTAAAATTTACTGTTTAATTTTGATCGCGGGTGTATTTTGTCATTTATATAGTTAATATTTGGGTACTTTTACAATAACAAAAGGTCACTGCTAAAGTTTTACCAAATAAATAAAGACTTTTTTCATCCATGAACGTGGAAATATGTGTGCTGCATTACACCGCGGCGCTAATGGTGGGAGAAACGGGGGGATTAGGTGTCTTCCCCAAGGACACCTAGACATGAATACAGTGGGATTCGATCCCACGAACGTTCTACCACTGAGTTATCGCCTCCCCCATGGCAATAAATAGCTATAGAATCTGGTTCACTGATCCTACAGTGCATGTAGCACTGATGCTACACATCCCAGAATGCTCGTTCTTTGGTCTTTTGGCAGGATCCTTAAGATAAAATAAGATTGACTTCATTTAACTGCAGCAGGAATTTAATTTGTTACAGTAGTTCAACTAAAAAATTCCAAAAATAAAATAATAATAAAGAAATAAGATCAATGAACTCTTATTGGAGGGTGCTATAACGACCTAATGCTAGCTTAATGCTAGCTTAATGCCAGGGTCTGTACCCCTTCGCTCTACCCCAACCCCTGGCTTTCTATCTCATTCATTGTTCTCAATTGTCTGTTTATTTAGAATTACACTGGAAGTTAATACAATACAATTCACATGTTGTCCACCTCTCTCCCTCCTCTCTGGGAGAGAGCCCCATTCAGGACTCTGCGTCCCTTCCCTGGGCATGGCCACACCGAGGAGACCTCCATGCTTCATCATCCCCGCTCCATCAGGATGAAATCCATCTGCTCATCTCCGTCCAGGGCATCGCTGGGCTGCAGGAGTCCCCCAGTGTTTCCATCAGGATGAAGAACATCTACTCATCCCCGTTCTGGACATCTCCGGGCTGAGGAGTCTCCCAGTGTTTCCATCAGGATGAAGAACATCTACTCATCCCCGTTCTGGACATCTCCGGGCTGAGGAGTCTCCCAGTGTTTCCATCAGGATGAAGAACATCTATTGACTTCTTTAGATATTTAGCTGTAGAGTAGAATAAGATAATATTTAAACATTAATCTTTGACACATTGGTTGCTCGTCCTGGGGAAGGATCTCTCTTTCATGTGGATCCCCACGAGGTTTCTTATTTTTTTCCCACTGATGGCTTTTTTAGGACTTTTTCCTCACCATGAAGGAGAGTCTAGGGCTTAAATGTGCTAGTCTTGTTTAGTTAGCATTTGTTAGTTATTTTTCTTGCTGTGTATTTGTGTTAATACATTCCTCTTTTTCTTGTGAAGCCCATTGAGACTGACATTCTGTGATTTTGGGCTAAACAAATAAAATTTAATTGAATTGAATAGCTTAATGCTAACTGCTGTTTAATATCAATAATACAGTATTATTAATCTTAGGTTCATATGAAAAGTATTATTTTTTTAAATGAAGAATTTTTTTTCAATATATTTCAATGTTGGTCTGAAACTTTGTCATAATATTGGACTTTGATCCACTGGGTGTTTGAGTTTGACCCCCTGGTGTATTTGAGATTCAATCCTAGCAAGCATCAGACAAGAGATAGGATGCCAGCCTGTAGCAGGAACACACAGACTAAGATAAGCAGTAGATCTTTTGGTAATTATAATAAATACAGTCTGTCATCACCGGTGTCCTCCCTGGGAGCATGTTGGGACATCTAACAATCTGAACAGTAAGCAAGCTGTGAATGACAAGAGACTGATTGCAGATCTGATCTGTGTCTGTAACTTTCTTCCAAGCCAGGGAAGAGATCCCAAAGACAAACCAGAGCTCAGACACCTAGGATGTAGTGCTAGCTGTGTCCCGGTATACGTACATTTTACTGCTGTGATTGGCTCACCTGTGGCTCTGGATAAGATGAAGCAGCTCAGAAAATGAAAGAACAGCAGTTAACACAACAGTTATATTTAAATGTTATTTTCTTATAAAAATAAGTCTTGCATATTCCCAAATAGTCAGTGTAAAGTTTTCTGAAAAAGATTTTTATTAGCTAGAGGAAGTGAAAAGGAAATATTACTTTCTCCTTTTCTCACATGTTCCCTGCCAGGATGATGGAGTAAAGGTTTGGCAGGAAGGATTTAGTATTTAGTGACATCTTGTCCAATTTTTCAACTTTTTGCTGTCATAATTTCCACAACCAAGGACTTCTAGAGCCAAAAAAGAAAATAACAGCAACCATTTGGCTTGTCGTCAGTGGAAGGTTCAATAGCCTGCATAACTAGTGGTGTGAGGATGATTATTGCACATGGGAAAATCAACATCTGTTCTACCTGCAAGGACATGTTGTCCTTCCTGGTAGGAGATTTAGTCCTTCCAGGTGGGAGATGTAGTCCTTCCAGGTGGGAGATGTAGTCCTTCTTTCTGTGAAATTTAGTCCCTCCTACTGAGGGATGTAGTCTTTCCTGCTGGACGGTTTGATTGCTCTTCTTGGGAGATGTAGTCACTCTTGCTGGATGATGTAGTCCTTCCTGCTGAAAGATGTAGTCCTTCGTACTGGGACATGTAGTCTTTCCTGCTAGTAGATGCCGTCCCTCCTGCGGGACATGTAGTCCTTCCTGCAGGGATATGCTGTCCTTCCTGCTCAGAGGTTTTGTTTTTCCTGCGGGAATATGTAGTCCTACTTTCTGTGAGATGTCGTCCTTTCTTCAAATAGATGTAGTCCTCCCTTTTGGACAAGGCAGTCTTTGCAGCCAGGACATGTAGTTCTTCCTGACGGGAGATGTAGTCCTTCATGGTGGGAGAAGAAATCCTTCCATCTCAAGAGTTGTAGTTCTCTCTGTAGTCCTTTCTGCATGGAGATGCAACCCTCCCTCCTGGGAGATATAGTCCTTCGTTTTGTGACATGTAGTCCTTTCTGCTGTGAGATGTAGTCCTTTGTTTTTGTAAAAGTTTGTCCTTTCTGCTGGGAAGTTTACATGGGCTTTCTGGGAGATGTAGTCCTTTCTGCTGGAAAATGATGTTCTTCCTGCTGTGAGATGTGATTTCCTGCAAGGAAGATGTAGTCCGTCCTGCTGGGAGATGTAGTCATCCTTTTTATGAAATTTAGTCCCTCCTGCTGAGGGACGTAGTGCTTACTGCTGGGAAGTTTATTCCCAGGGGTCAATATTTGTTAAAAATAAAGAATATAGTTTCTGTATTTTATTTTCTGGAGTAAGAATTCGGAACAACCAAAAAAAAAAAAAAGAATTTAAACAATGTTCTAATATGAATAAGTTTAAATTTATGCTTAAAAAAGAAAACATTGATTCCTTTTAATAGTGGAAAGTCTGGATTATTTAAGAGAGGTTTTTTTTTCTTCATGAATGAAACCACGTTATTATTATTTTTATCAATTATTTGTGTCAGAAGTGGATTGAAATATAAGTTTTTATTTTGATTACAGTCTTTGAGGGGTGGGGTGAATCAGCATTGCTTCTACTCTCTCCTTTTCTGTATTCACGAGTGATATTTTGATTCAAATTTTTAAAAATAATTGATGTAATGGATATTTTGGTTGATGATGAAGTTATTATTTTGTCTTGTTTCTTTTATTTTCGTTTTACCGACTAAAAATCTTTCAAATTCGTTCAAAGAAAATGAGTATTTGTTGTGTGATTTCCGACCGGCCGAGAACTTCACGCGCTGTTGCTGGGTGCCGTTCGGGGACCGCCGGAAATTTTAACTTCAAATGTTTAAATTGAAAATTTTAATGTTTAATTTTGATCGCGGGTGTAACTTTTCATTATATAGTTAATATTTGTGTAATTTTATAATAAAAAAAAGTTTACTACTCAAGTTTTATCAAATATATAAAGACTTTATTTATCCAAGAACGTGGAAATATGTGTGCTGCATTACACCGCGGCACTAATGGTGGGAGAAATGGGGTGATTAGGTATCTTCCCCAAGGACACCTAGACATGAATACAGTGGGATTTGATCCCACGAACGTTCTACCACTGAGTTATCGCCTCCCCCATGGCAATAAATAGCTATAGAATCTGGTTCACTGATCCTACAGTGCATGTAGCACTGATGCTACACATCCCAGAATGCTCGTTCTTTGGTCTTTTTGCAGGATTCTTAAGATAAAATAAGATTGACTTCATTTAACTGCAGCAGGAATTTAATTTGTTACAGTAGTTCAACTAGAAAAGTCCAAAAATAAAATAATTATAAAGAAATAAGATCAATGAACTCTTATTGGAGGGTGCTATAACGACCTAATTCTAGCTTAATGCTAGCTGCTGTTTAATGTAAATAATACAGTATTATTAATCTTAGGTTCATATGAAAATTATTATTGTTTTTCATGAAGAAGTTTTTTTCAATAAATATCAATGTTGGTCTGAAACTTTGTCGTAATATTGAACTTTGGCCCACTGGGTGTTTTAGTTTGACCCCTGATGTATTTGGTAGTCAATCCCAGCAAGCATCAAACAAGAGAAATAGTCCATGCAGGTTTAAGAAGAGCATGTGTTGGATCTCAGATGGAACTGATCAGCTGAGCACATGGTGGCATTCGGACACTCTACGTAAGATTAAAATAACCTAAGCGGCAGAGAAACACACAGACAGCAGGCAGTGAACGGCACCAAAAACATTTTTTATTCTATAAAAGAAGGAGGAGAGTGGGTAAAGTAATCACAACTGTACAGGGACAAACCGACTTTTAAACACTATGAATCACAGTATCAAAAAGCCCACGTTTTCCTCACTGATCTTTACACATTTATTCTGTACAAATACAAAAAAAAAAAAGAAAATAATTAAATGTTTAATTTGATAACTGCATTGCACTGTGTATTTATGGTACTGGGCCAGAAGTTACTGCATTCAATAGAAAATAGCTGAAGTTTTGTTTTTGCAGAAGTGGTGGGTGGTGAGTCAGGCACTGTCAACAGGACGGACGCCCTCAACGGCAACATCCTCTGACATGAACTCAGCAGAGATCAAACTCTGTCCATCTGAATGTTGTTCAGATGTACATAAAAAAAATGCGGAGGATTATTGAGGAAAACCCACTGACAAAAGAATGTGTTTAAAAAAGAGATGAAATCATTCCTTCAGGGAGATGTAGTCCATCCTTCTGTAAGATGCAGTCCTCCCTGCTGGGACATGTAATCCTTCAAGGTGGGATATGTAGTCCCACCTGCTAGGAGATGTAGTCCCTCTTGCTGGGATATGTATTCCTCCCTGCTGGGAGATGCTGTCCCCCTTTCCAGGACATGTAGTCCTTCCTGTTGGTAGATGTAGTCCTTCTATTCCCTGGGAGATGTATACTTTCATCAGATAGATGTAGTCTTCCCTCTTAGAAGACGCAGTCCTTGCTGCTGGGAAATGGAGTCCATCCTGATGGAAAATGTAGTCCTTCATGCTGTGAGATGTAGTCCTTTCTTGAGATAGATGTAGTCTTCTTCCCTTTTGGGTAAGGCAGCCTTCCCCGCAGGGACATGTAGTTCTTCTTGGTGCGAGATGAAATCCTCCCTTCTCAGAGTTGTAGTTCTTTCTGTTAGGACATGTAGTCCATTCTGCTTGGAGATGCAGTCCTCCCTGCTGTGAGCACTTCGTTTTTTGACATGTAGCACTTTCAGCTGGTAGATGTAGTCCTTTTTTTTGTAAAATTGTGAACTTCCTGCTGAGGGACGTAGTCCTTCCTGCTGGAAAGTTTTATTGGGCTTTTTGGGAGATGAAGTCCGTCCTGCTGTGAGATGTAGTCTTTCCTGCAAGGAGATGTAGTCCTTCTTTCTGTGAAATTGAGTCCTTTCTGCTGAGGGACGTAGTGCTTACTGCTGGGAAGTTTATTCCCAGGGGCCAATATTTGTTCAAAATAAAGAAGAAAGTTTCTGTATTTCAGTTTCTGGAGTAAGATTTGGAACAAACAAACAAACAAACAAACAAAAAAAGAATTTAAACAATGTTCTAATATGAATAAGTTTACATTTATGCTTAAAAAAGAAAACATTGATTCCTTTTAATAGTGGAAAGTCTGGATTATTTAAGAGAGTTTTTTTTCTTCATGAATGAAACCAGGTTATTAATTTTTTTATTAATTATTTTTGTCAGAAGCGGATTGAAATATAAGTTTTTATTTTGATTACAGTCTTTGAGGGGTGGGGTGAATCAGCATTGCTTCTACTCTCTCCTTTTCTGTATTCACGAGTGATATTTTGATTCAAATTTTTAAAAATAATTGATGTAATGGATATTTTGGTTGATGATGAAGTTACAATTTTGTCTTTTTTCTTTTATTTTTCTTTTACCGAAGAAAAATCTTTCAAATTCGTTCAAAGAAAATGAGCATTTGTTGTATGATTTCCGACCGGCCGTGAACTTCACACGCTGTTGCTGGGTGCCGTTCGCGGACCGCCGGAAATTTTAACTTCAAATGTTTAAATTAAAATTTAATGTTTAATTTTGATCGCGGGTGTATTTTGTCATTTATATAGTTAGTATTTGGGTCATTTTACAATAAAAAAGTTTACTGCTAAAGTTTTACCAAATAAATAAAGACTTTTTTCATCCATGAATGTGGAAATATGTGTGCTGCATTACACCGCGGCGCTAACGGTGAGAGAAACAGGGGGATTAGGTGTCTTCCCCAAGGACCCCTAGACATGAATACAGTGGGATTCGATCCCACGAACGTTCTACCACTGAGTTATCGCCTCCCCCATGGCAATAAATAGCTATAGAATCTGGTTCACTGATCCTACAGACTACAGTGCATGTAGCACTGATGCTACACATCCCAGAATGCTCGTTCTTTGGTCTTTTGGCAGGATCCTTAAGATAAAATAAGATTGATTTAATTTAACTGCAGCAGGAATTTAATTTTTTACAGTAGTTCAACTAGAAAAGTCCAAAAATAAAATAATAATAAAGAAATAAGATCAATGAACTCTTATTGGAGGGTGCTATAACGACCTAATGCTAGCTGAATGCTAACTTAATGCCAGGGTCTGTACCCCTTCGCTCTACCCTAACCCCTGGCTTTCTATATCATTCATTGTTCTCTATTGTCTGTTTATTTAGAATTACACTGGAAGTTAATACAATACAATTCACATGTTGTCCACCTCTCTCCCTCCTCTCTGGGAGAGAGCCCCATTCAGGACTCTGCGTCCCTTCCCTGGGCATGGCCACACCGAGGAGACCTCCACGCTTCATCATCCCCGCTCCATCAGGATGAAGAACATCTACTCATCCCCGTTCTGGACATCTCCGGGCTGAGGAGTCTCCCGTGTTTCCATCAGGATGAAGAACATCTACTCATCCCCGTACTGGACATCTCCGGGCTGAGGAGTCCCCCATGTTTCCATCAGGATGAAGAACATCTACTCATCCCCGTTCTGGACATCACCGGGCTGAGGAGTCCCCAGTGTTTCCATCAGGATGAAGAACATCTATTGACTTCTTTAGATATTTAGCTGTAGAGTAGAATAAGCTAATAATTAAAAAATAATCTTTGACACATTGGTTGCTCGTCGTTGGGAGGGATCTCTCTTTCATGTGGATCCCCACGAGGTTTCTTTTTTTTTCCCCACTGATGGCTTGTTTAGGACTTTTTCCTCACCATGGAGGAGAGTCTAAGTGCATAAATGTGCTAGTCTTGTTTAATTAGCATTTGTTAGTTATTTTTCTTGCTGTGTATTTGTGTTAATACATTCCTCTTTTTCTTGTGAAGCCCATTGAGACGGAAATTCTGTGATTTTGGGCTAAACAAATAAAATTTAATTGAATTGAAAAGCTTAATGCTAGCTGCTGTTTAATATCAATAATACGGTATTATTAATCTTAGGTTCATATGAAAAGTATTATTTTTTAAATGAAGAATTTTTTTTCAATATATTTCAATGTTGGTCTGAAACTTTGTCATAATATTGGACTTTGATCCACTGGGTGTTTAAGTTTGACCCCCTGGTGTATTTGAGATTCAATCCCAGCAAGCATCAGACAAGAGACAGGATGCCAGCCTGTAGCAGGAACACACAGACTAAGATAAGCAGTAGATCTTTTGGTAATTATAATAAATACAGTCTGTCATCACCGGTGTCCTCCCTGGGAGCATGTTGGGACATCTAACAATCTGAACAGTAAGCAAGCTGTGAATGACAAGAGACTGATTGCAGATCTGATCTGTGTCTGTAACTTTCTTCCAAGCCAGGGAAGAGATCCCAAAGACAAACCAGAGCTCAGACACCTAGGATGTAGTGCTTGCTGTGTCCCGGTATACGTGCATTTCACTGCTGTGATTGGCTCACCTGTGGCTCTGGATAAGATGAAGCAGCTCAAAAAATGAAAGAACAGCAGTTAACACAACAGTTATATTTAAATGTTATTTTCTTATAAAAATAAATCTTGCATATTCCCAAATAGTCAGTGTAAAGTTTTCTGAAAAAAGATTTTTATTAGCTAGAGGAAGTGAAAAAGAAATATTACTTTCTCCTTTTCTTACATATTCCCTGCCAGGATGATGGAGTAAAGGTTTGGCAGGAAGGATTTAGTATTTAGTGACATCTTGTCCAATTTTTCTACTTTTTGCTGTCATAAGGGTGGAGACGGTGGCCGCGTGGTTAGCGCGTTCGCCCGCGGACCGGAAGGTCGCGGGTTTGCGTCCCACGGAGAGCACGTCTAGGGTCCTTGGAGAAGACACCTAGCCCCCACTTCTCCCACCATTGGCGCCGTTGAAGGGCAGCCTGCTGCGGTGTAAGGAGTGCAGCAAACAAATTTCCCCGGTGAGGGATGAATAGAGTAATTCAAAATAATAAAAAAAAATAAAAAATAAAATAATTTCCCCAAACAAGAACTTCTAGAGCCAAAAAAGAAAATAACAGCAACCATTTGGCTTGTCGTCAGTGGAAGGTTCAATAGCCTGCATAATTAGTGGTGTGAGGATTATTACTGCATATGGGAACATCAACATCTGTTCTACCTGCAAGGACATGTTGTCCTTCCTGGTAGGAGATGTAGTCCTTCCAGGTGGGAGATGTAGTCCTTCCAGGTGGGAGATGTAGTCCTTCTTTCTGTGAAATTTAGTCCCTCCTACTGAGGGATGTAGTCTTTCCTGCTGGAAGGTTTGATTGCTCTTCTTGGGAGATGTAGTCGCTCATGCTGGATGATGTAGTCCTTCGTACTGGGACATGTAGTCTTTCCAACTAGTAGATGCCGTCCCTCCTCCTGGGACATGTAGTCCTTCCTGCAGGGATATGCTGTCCTCCCTGCTCAGAGGTTTTGTTTTTCCTGCGGGAACATGTAGTCCTACTTTCTGTGAGATGTAGTCCTTTCTTCAAATAGATGTAGTCCTCCCTTTTGGACAAGGCTGTCTTCGCAGCCAGGACATGTAGTCCTTCCTGACGGGAGATGTAGTCCTTCATGGTGGGAGAAGAAATCCTTCCATCTCAGAGTTGTAGTTCTCTCTGTAGTCCTTTCTGCATGGAGATGCAACCCTCCCTCCTGGGAGATGTAGTCCTTCGTTTTGTGACATGTTGTCCTCTCTGCTGTGAGATGTAGTCCTTTGTTTTGTGACATGTTGTCCTCTCTGCTGTGAGATGTAGTCCTTTGTTTTTGGAAAAAATATTCCTTCCTGCTGGGAAGTTTACATGGGCTTTCTGGGAGATGTAGTCCTTTCTGCTGGAAAATGATGTTCTTCCTGCTGTGAGATGTGATTTCCTGCAAGGAAGATGTAGTCCGTCCTGCTGGGAGATGTAGTCCTTCTTTTTGTGAAATTTAGTCCCTCCTGCTGAGGGACGTAGTGCTTACTGCTGGAAAGTTTAGTCCCAGGGGTCTATATTTGTTTAAAATAAAGAATAAAGTTTCTGTATTTCAGTTTCTGGAGTAAGAATTTGAAACAAACAAAAAAAAAAAAAGAATTTCAACAATGTTCTAATATGAATAAGTTTAAATTTATGCTTAAAAAAGAAAACATTGATTGCTTTTAATAGTGGAAAGTCTGGATTATTTAAGAGAGTTTTTTTTTTCTTCTTGAATGATACCATGTTATTATTATTTTTATTAATTATTTGTGTCAGAAGCGGATTGAAATATAAGTTTTTATTTTGATTACGGTCTTTGAGGGGTGGGGTGAATCAGCATTGCTTCTACTCTCTCCTTTTCTGTATTCACGAGTGATATTTTGATTCAAATTTTTAAAAATAATTGATGTAATGGATATTTTGGTTGATGATGAAGTTATTATTTTGTCTTGTTTCTTTTATTTTCCCTTTACTGATTAAAAATCTTTCAAATTCGTTCAAAGAAAATGAGCATTTGGTGTGTGATTTCCGACCGGCCGTGAACTTCACGCGCTGTTGCTGGGTGTCGTTCGCGGACCACCGGAGATTTTAACTTCAAGTGTTTAAATTGAAATTTTAATGTTTAATTTTGATCACGGGTGTAATTTTTCATTTATATAGTTAATATTTGTGTAATTTTATAATAAAAAAGTTTTACTGCTAAAGTTTTACAAAATAATTAAAGACTTTATTCATCCATGAACGCTGAAATATGTGTGCTGCATTACACCGCGGCGCTAATGGTGGGAGAAACGGGGGGCTTAGGTGTCTTCCCCAAGGACACCTAGACATGAATACAGTGGGATTCGATCTCACGAACGTTCTACCACTGAGTTATCGCCTCCCCCATGGCAATAAATAGCTATAGAATCTGGTTCACTGATCCTACAGTGCATGTAGCACTGATGCTACATATCCCAGAATGCTCGTTCTTTGGTCTTTTGGCAGGATTCTTAAGATAAAATAAGATTGACTTCATTTAACTGCAGCAGGAATTTAATTTGTTACAGTAGTTCAACTAGAAAAGTCCAAAAATAAAATAATAATAAAGAAATAATATCAATGAACTCTTATTGGAGGGTGCTATAACGACCTAATGCTAGTTTAATGCTAGCTGCTGTTTAATGTAAATAATACAGTATTATTAATCTTAGGTTCATATGAAAAGTATTTTTGTTTTACATGAAGAAGGTTTTTTTTTTTTCAATAAATAGCAATGTTGGTCTGAAACTTTGTCATAATATTGGACTTTGGTCCACTGGGTGTTTGAGTTTGACCCCCTGGTGTGTTTGAGATTCAATCCCAGCAAGCATCAGACAAGAGACAGGATACCAGCCTGTAGCAGGAACACACAGACTAAGATAAGCAGTAGATCTTTTGGTAATTATAATAAATACTGTCTGTCATCACCGGTGTCCTCCCTGGGAGCATGTTGGGACATCTAACAATCTGAATATTAAGCAAGCTGTGAATGACAAAGATTTTAAAGGGTCATTCCACCTGTTTTCTGACTCTGATTCATCTGGACCAACAGAACAAAATCAAGTCACATTTCTGGCTCTAAATGAGTAAAAATACCACCAAGATAGTGAAATTGAACCAAATCGTAATTATTCTGAAAACTTACAGGTAATGTGGAAGATCTTGTTTGAACTTTTTATGAATACTGGGAAACATTATGACCGACTGATGTTTTTTGGATTCTTGGTTTGTGTAAATACTTTTCTTTTTTTTTTTTTTTCACCAAACAAAAATGATTTACTGAGTATTTCAACATCCCACATGGTTAACAGTTTATTAAATATATATTTTCAGAACATGTAGTCCAACTAATGGGGGCAGGTTTAAGTGACACAAAATTTAGGACCAAAGAACTGATTTCTCATCAGAATGATTCATTAGGAAGTAACGATTTAAATCGACTGTCTCTTGTAGGAAGATTTGAATTCAAATGTAAAACAACTTCACAATAATTCTCTTTTTTGACTTTGTCATCATTAACAGATCTATTTGATAATTTGATAGGATATTAAATCGATGAAACACCTGAGTAAAAAATCCATTCTGCTAAAACCTCATCAATTCTTTTATTGTTCGTATGAACTAACGATTAAATGATGGAATCGTCTGGAATCACTCTGTGATTTTTTTTTTTTTTTTTTTTAGGCGAGTTTCAATCAATAATACCTTTATTTATCCGTGAGGAACTTTATTTACAGACAGAGCACCGGGACAAACACAGACAAATGGATGAAAACCACATTCATTAAACACATCATAAAACAATAAAATATAGATAAATAAAAACAGAATAAAACTATAAAATCAATAAATAAGAACATTAAGTCATTATTTTCTCAGCACATGGCCACCCCTCACAAGGCCCCTCAGCCATTAGACAGTCGGATTGAGGAAGCTATAAAACTTGATGTGGCTCTTTTAGTTTTAAGTGCGAGGGACCTGAACCTGTGACCGGATGGTAACAGGGTGTAGTGTGAGTGCAGAATGTGTGAACTGTCTGTGGAGATCTGAGTACCTTTCCTCAGGACTTGGTTATTGAAAGGGAAGTGAGTGATTCTTGTTGATGTCCAATGATTTTACTGCTTATTTTAATGATCTTATTGAGAGTGTTGTGATGTGAGACACTGAGTGAACCGAACCAGGCTGTTAAGCTGTTTGACCCAAACTAACAAAACTTCTTTTTTTTTTTTTAAATTTAATCAGGTGGAGCAAAAAAACATAAGCTTTGACATGATAAACAAACATATTTTTAAAATAATTTTAGTTTTAATTCACCTAGTAATAGTGGGTTTCCTTCCTGTTCAGGTTTTTATTGTTCAGGGTCTCTCACACACACATAGCGACATGCTTACCAACATCACCAGAAGAAAACAAGAAGGTTATTCTCCATGCAACACAAGTGTGCACAACACAAGTGGGACCATTTTTTCTAATATTTAAAAAGAAACTACTAAACAATGGTATTTGATTCGAAAAAAGGACACAATGACACACGATTCTTCAAACGTAACAGGAAGATTTTTTTTTTCACATTATCTAGTCAGTGTTAAAAATAAAAAAAAAAATCACCTGTTACATTTATACTGAACTTTCTGATTATATACATTTATATACAAGGATCGTTTTTTTTAATTAATTCACCTTAATGTCTCTAACAACAGTTTACAAAAGAAACAAAATAGCAATCAGATGCATAAACAAGTCTTTTCTTCAGATAGATGGAATCCTCTCTGCTGGGAGACGTAGTCTTCCCTTTTTGGAGATACAGTCCTCTCTGCTGGGGCATGTAGTCCTTCCGGATGAGAGATGTAGTCCTTCCTGGTGGGTGATGACACCCTTCCTTTTGGGAGATGTAGTCCTTTTCTTGTTGTGAGATGTAGACCTTCCTGCTGGGGAGTTTAAATACTTTTTCTGAACAATTTAGTTTTGTTCTGCTGGGAGATGTAGTCCTTCTTTCTGGGACACGTAGTCCTTCCTGACAAGAGATGTGATCCTTCGTGGTGGGACATTAAATCCTTCTTTCTGGGAGATGTAGTTCTCCCTTTTGGGAGATGCAGTCCTCCTAGCTGGGACATGTACAGTGCAGAAAATAAGTATTTTCAGACCCTGCTATTTTGCTATTTCTCCCACTTGGAAATCATGGAGGGGTCTGAAATTTTCATCATAGGTGCATGTCCACTGTGAGAGAGATAATCTAAAAAGAAAAATCCAGAAATCAAAATGCATGATTTTTTAACAATTTATTTGTGTGATACAGCTGCAAATAAGCATTTGAACACCTGAGAAAATGAATGTTAATATTTGGTGCAGTAGCCTTTGTTTACTATTACAGAGGTCAAACGTTTCCTGAAGTTTTTCACCAGGTTTGCACACACTGCAGGAGGGATCTTGGCCCACTCCTCCACACAGATCTTCTCTAGATCAGTCAGGTTTCTGGGCTGTCGCTGAGAAACACGGAGTTTGAGCTCCCTCCAAAGATTCTCGATTGGGTTCAGGTCTGGAGACTGGCTAGGCCATGCTAGAACCTTGATATGCTTCTTACGGAGCCACTCCAAGGTTTTCCTGGCTGTGTGTTTCGGGTCATTGTCGTGTTGGAAGACCCAGCCACGACCCATCTTCAATGCTCTGACTGAGGGAAGGAGGTTGTTCCCCAAAATGTCACAATACAGTGCCCCAGTCATCCTCTCTTTAATGCAGTGCAATCGTCCTGTCCCATGTGCAGAAAAGCACCCCCAAAGCATGATGCTACCACACCCATGCTTCACAGTAGGGATGGTGTTCTTCGGATTGTACTCTTCATTCTTCTTCCTCCAAACACGCTTAGTGGAATTATGACCAAAAAGTTCTATTTTGGTCTCATCTGACCACAAAACTTTCTCCCATGACTCCTCTGTATCATCCAAATGGTCAAGTGCAAACTTAAGACGGGCCTTGACATGTGCTGGTTTAAGCAGGGGAACCTTTCGTGCCATGCATGATTTCAAATCATGACGTCTTAGTGTATTACCTACAGTAACCTTGGAAACGGTGGTCCCAGCTCTTTTCAGGTCTTTGACCAACTCCTGTCGTGTAGTTCTAGGCTGATTCCTCACCTTTCTTAGGATCATTGAGACCCCACGAGGTGATATTTTGCATGGGGCTCCACTCCGATTGAGATTGACTGTCATGTTCAGGTTCTTCCATTTTCTAATGATTGCTCCAACAGTGGACTTTTTTTCACCAAGCTGCTTGGAAATTGCTCCGTATGTCCCTGCAGTTCTCGCTGCAGGGACATATAGTCCTTTTTGACGGGACATGTCGTCCTCCCCGCTAGGATATGTATTCCGCCCTGCTCGGACTTGCTGTCCTCCCTGCTGTGAGATGTATTCCTTCCTGTATGGAGATGCAGCCCTCTCTCTTGGGATGTTTGGTTAATCCTGCTGAGAGATTTAGTCCTCCCTGCAGGGAGAATTAGTCCTTCCTGGTGGGATATGTAGTTCTTTCTGCAGGGAGATGCTGTCCTCCCTACTCAGAGATTTGGTTTTTCGTGCAGAGACACGTAGTCCTTCCTGCTGGGAGATATAGCCCTATTTTCTGTGAGATGTAGTCCTTTGATCTGTGAGATATATACCTTATATATACCTTTTTGTATATATAAGTTCAGAAAAAAAATGTAAACTTATTTATTTGTAAATGTACAATTTAACCGAAATAAAAGATAAAAGAAAAAAAAAAAAAAAATGATGTGGTCCTTCTTTCTGTGAGATATGGTCCTTTCTTCAGATAGATGTAGTCCTCCCTTTCTGGCAAGGCAGTCTTCAACGCTTGGACATGTAGGCCTTCCTGGCGGGAGATGCAGTCTTTCCTGGTGGGAGATGAAATCCTTCCTTGTCAGGGTTGTAGTTCTCCCTGTTAGGACAAGTAGTCCTCCCTGCTGGGAGATGTAGTCCTTTTTTCTGTAATTTTTTTTCCTTCCTGCTGTGGGATGTAGGCTTTCCTGCTGGGAAGTTTAATTGGGCTTTCTGGGAGATGTAGTCCTTTTTGCTGGGAGACAAAGTCCTTCCCGCTGAGAGATCTTGTCTTTCCTGCTGGGAGATTTATCTTTGTCAACATTGACAGATCTATTTGCTAATTTGACAGGATATTAAATCGATGAAACACCTGAGTAAAAAATCCATTCTAATAAAACCTCATCATTTCTTTTATTGTTTGTATAAACTAACGTTTAAATTATTGAAACTTCTGGAATCACACTGTGATCTTTTTAGGAAACTTTAAGCTGTTTGACCCAAACTAACAAAACTTCTTTTTTAAAAAAATAATTAATCGGTTCAGCGAAAAAACTATCAAGCTTTGACATGATAAACAAACATATTTTTAAAATAATTTTAGTTTTAATTCACCTAGTGATAGTGGGTTTCCCTCCTCTTCAGGTTTTTATTGTTCAGGGTCTCAGACACACACATAGCGACATGCTTACCAACATCACCAGAAGAAAGCTCGGATGTTTGGTTCTTCATGCAGGGAGAAGTCGTCCTCCCTGCTGGGACATGTAGTCCTTCGTGTTGGGAGACATAGTGCTTCTTTCTGTGAGATGTAGTCCTTTCTTCAGATAGATGGAGTCCTCCCTGCTGGAAGACGTAGTACTCTCTTTTGGCAGATGCAGCCGTCGCTGCTGGGACATGTAGGCCTTCCTGACAAGAGATGTAGTCCTTCCTCGTGGGAGATGAAATCCTTCCTTCTGGGAGATGTAGTCCTCCCTGCTAGGAGATAAGGTTCTCTCTACTGGGAGATATAGTCCTTCTTTCTATAAAATTTAGTCCCTCCCACTGAGGGACCTAATCCCACCTGCTGGACGGTTTAATTGCTCCTTCTGGGAGATGTAGTCCCTCATCTTAGAAGATGTTGTCCTTTCTGATGTGACATAGTCTTTCCTGCTAGGAGATGTAGTCCCTCCTGCTGGGATATGTATTCCTCCCTGCTGGGACATGTAGTCCTTTTTGCATAGAGATGCAAGTCTCTGTCTTGGGTGGTTTGGTTCTTCCTGCCGGGACATGTAGTCCTTCCTGTTGGTAGATGTAGTCCTTCTATTCCCTGGGACATATAGTCTTTCATCATATACATCTAGTCCTCCCTTTTAGAAGATGCAGTCCTTGCTGCTGGGAAATGGAGTCCATCCTGAGATAAAATGTAGTCCTTCCTGACAGGAGATGTTGACTTTCCTGGTGGGAGAAGTAGACCTTACTGCAGGGAGATGCAGTCCTACCGTTTTGGACATGCAGTCCTCCCTGCTGGAAGATGTAGTTATTTCTGCTGGTAGATTAATTTTCTCCTACAGGGAGATGTGGTCCTTTCTGGTGGGAGATGTAGTACTGCAGAGACATACTGCCCTCCCGACTCGGAGGTTTGGTTTTTCCCGCGGTGACGTGTAGTCCTTCATGCTGGGAGCTATAGTCCTACTTTCTGTGAGATGTGGTCCTTTCTTCAGATAGATGTAGTCCTCCCTTTTAGGTAAGGCAGCCTTCGCTGCTGGGACAAGTTGTCCTTCCTGGTGGGAGATGAAATCCTTCCTTCTCAGAGTTGTAGTTCTTTCTGTTAGGACATGTAGTCCTTTCTGCTTGGAGATGCAGTCATGGGACATGTAGTCCATCCAAGTGGGAGATGTAGTCCTTCGTTTTCTGATATGTTGTCCTCTCTCCTGGGAGATGCAGTCCCTCTTGCTTGGAGATGTTTCCCTTTCTGGTCTGAGATGTACTCCAACCTGCTGGTAAATGTAGTCGTTTTTCCTGTAAAATGTAGTTCTTCCTGCTGAGGAACGTAGTTCTTACTGCCGGGAAGTTTAATCGTTCTTTCTGGGAGATGTAGTGGTGTCTGCGGGAAATAATGTCCTTTCTGATGAGAGATGTAGTCTTTTTTGGTGTGAGATGCAATCCTCTGTTCTAGGACATGTAGTCCCTAATGCTGGGAGGCTTTGTTCTTCCTTTTGGGAGATCTAGTCCTCCCTGCTGAAAGATGCAGTCCTCCCTGCTGGGACATGTAGTCCTCTCTGGTGGGAGATGTAAAACTTCGTGCAGGGAGATGCTCTCCTCCCTGCTCGGAGGTTTTGTTTTTTCTTGCGAGGACATGTAGTCCTTCCTGCTGTGAGATGTAGTCCCACTTCCTGTGAGATGTAGTCCTTTTTTCAGAAAGATGTAGTCTTTCCTGCTAGGAGATATTGTCCTTCCTTTTGGGAGAAGCAGTCCTCGCTGCTAGGACATATAGTCGTTCTTGACGGGACATGTCGTCCTCCCTGCTAGGACATGTAGTCCTCTCTGGTGGGAGATGTAAAACTTCCAGCATGGAGATGCAGTCCTCTCTCTTGGGAGGTTTGGTTAATCCTGCGGAGAGTTTTTGTACTCCCTGCAGGGAGGGGTAGACCTTCCTGGTGCGAGATGTAGTACTTTCTGCAGGGATATGCTGTCCTCCCTACTCAGAGGTTTGGTTTTTCCTGCGGTGACGTGTAGTCCTTCCTGCTGGGAGACATAGTCCTTCTTTCTGTGAGATGTAGTCCTTTCTTCAGATAGATGTAGTCCTCCCTTTAGGGCAAAGCAGTCTTCGCCGCTGGGACATGTAGGCCTTCTTGACTGGAGATGTAGTCCTCCCTGCTGTGAGATGTAGTCCTTCGTTTTGTGAGAAATACTGTATTCCTTTTTTTCTGTAAAATTTTGTCCTTTATGCTGGGAGATGAAGTTCTTCTTGCTGAGAGATGAAGATTTTCCCGCTCAGTTGGATGTAGTCCATCCTGCAAGGAGATGTAGTCCTTCTTTTTGTGAAATTTAGTCCCTCCTACTGAGGGACGTATTGCTTACTGCTGGGAAGTTTAATCCCAGGGATCAAATTTTTTTTAACATAAAGAATAAAATTTCTGTATTTCAGTTTCGGGAGTAAAAATTTGGAACAAACTAAAAAAAAATAATTTAAACAATGTTTTCACATGAATAAGTTTAAATTTATGCTTAAAAAAGAAAATACTGATTCCTTTTAATAGTGGAAAGTCTGGATTATTTAAGAGAGTTTTTTTTCTTCATGAATGAAACCAGGTTATTATTATTTTTATTAATTATTTGTGTGAGAAGCGGATTGAAATATAAGTTTATATTTTGATTACAGTCTTTGAGGGGTGGGGTGAATCAGCATTGCTTCTACTCTCTCCTTTTTGTATTCACGAGTGATATTTTTATTCAAATTTTTAAAAATAATTGATGTAATGCATATTTTGGTTGATGATGAAGTTATTATTTTGTCTTTTTTCTTTTATTTTCCTTTTACTGAATAAAAATCTTTCAAATTCGTTCAAAGAAAATGAGCATTTGTTGTGTGATTTCCGACCGGCCGTGAACTTCACGCGCTGTTGCTGGGTGTCGTTCATGGACCGCCGGAGATTTTAGCTTCAAGTGTTTAAATTAAAATTTTAATGTTTAATTTTGATCGCGGGTGTAATTTTTCATTTATATAGTTAATATTTATGTAATTTTGTAATAAAAAAGTTTACTGCTAAAGTTTTATCAAATAAATAAAGACTTTATTCATCCATGAACGCGGAAATAAGTGTGCTGTATTACACTGCGGCACTAATGGTGGGAGAAACGGGGGGATTAGGTGTCTTCCCCAAGGACACCTAGACATGAATACAGTGGGATTCGATCCCACGAACGTTCTACCACTGAGTTATCGCCTCCTCCATGGCAATAAATAGCTATAGAATCTGGTTCACTGATCCTACAGTGCATGTAGCACTGATGCTACACATCCCAGAATGCTCGTTCTTTGGTCTTTTGGCAGGATTCTTAAGATAAAATAAGACTGACTTCATTTAACTGCAGCAGGAATTTAATTTGTTACAGTAGTTCAACTAGAAAAGTACAAAAATAAAATAATATTAAAGAAATAAGATCAATGAACTCTTATTGGAGGGTGCTATAACGACCTAATGCTAGCTTAATGTTAGCTTAATGCTAGGGTCTGTACCCCCTCGCTCTACCCCAACCCCTGGCTTTTTATCTCATTCATTGTTCTCTATTGTCTGTTTATTTAGAATTACACTGGAAGTTAATACAATACAATTCACATGTTGTCCACCTCTCTCCCTCCTCTCTGGGAGAGAGCCCCATTCAACTTTGCGTTCCTGTCCTGGGCATGGCCA
Source organism: Neostethus bicornis (assembly GCA_902685375.1). Taxonomy (NCBI): domain Eukaryota; kingdom Metazoa; phylum Chordata; class Actinopteri; order Atheriniformes; family Phallostethidae; genus Neostethus; species Neostethus bicornis. The sequence goes on along the minus strand of CACRXE010000005.1, from coordinate 4,335,197 downwards.
CACCGAGGAGACCTCCACGCTTCATCATCCCCGCTCCATCAGGATGAAGAACATCTACTCATCCCCGTACTGGACATCTCCGGGCTGAGGAGTCCCCAGTGTTTCCATCAAGATGAAGAACATCTATTGACTTCTTTAGATATTTAGCTGTAGATTAGAATAAGCTAATACTTAAACAATCATCTTTGACACATTGGTTGCTCTTCCCTGGGTTGGGATCTCTCTTTCATGTGGATCCCCATGAGGTTTCTTATTTTTTTCCACACTGATGGGTTTTTTAGGACTTTTTTCTCACCATGAAGGAGAGTCTAAGGGCATAAATGTGCTAGTCTTGTTTAGTTAGCATTTGTTAGTTATTTTTCTTGCTGTGTATTTGTGTTAATACATTCCTCTTTTTCTTGTGAAGCCCATTGAGACGGAAATTCTGTGATTTTGGGCTGAACAAATAAAATTTAATTGAATTGAATAGCTTAATGCTAACTGCTGTTTAATATCAATAATACAGTATTATTAATCTTAGGTTTATTTGAAAAGTATTATTGTTTTACAAGACAGTAGAAAAAGTTTCAACAAAGTCTTCTGGACAGTTTAATTCTTCAACGAGACATTTCGACTTCCATCCGGAAATCATTTTCAATCTGAATGAAATGGACTGAAACCTGGATACATTTATACTAACCTGAGTAACAGGTAAAAAAATAGTAAGAAGGGCTCGTCCAGTGAGCCTGTGTTACTTAAGATGGCCGTGAATGGCTCCTATTGTAGCCACAGACCAGTAAACAAACCTATTATAAAAATGCTAAAAGCCTAGTGAATAGAGAAACCTGCTAAAGAGAGGCGTGAAACTGAGTCACGAGGTGTCATCTTTAGTCCATGGCTTCAAAAGGCTGCTATAGATACCGGGCAAAACGTATCTTACGCCTCCACTCCGATTCAGTGAAACTCAGTTTCACGCCTCTCGTTAGCAGGTTTCTCTATTCACTAGGCTTTTAGCATTTTTATAATAGGTTTCTTTACTGGTCTGTGGCTACAATAGGAGCCATTCACGGCCATTTTAAGTAACACATGCTCATTGGACGAGCCCTTCTTACTATTTTTTACCTGTTACTCAGGTTAGTATAAATGTATCCAGGTTTCAGTCCATTTCATTCAGATTGAAAATGGTTTCCGGATGGAAGTCGAAACGTCTCGTTGAAGAATTAAACTGTCCAGAAGACTTTTTTGAAACTTTTTCTACAATGGATCACTCCTGGATGAATGAGGGACTACACGGATTTGTTTTACAAGACTTTTTTTTTTGTCAATATATTTCAATGTTGGTCTGAAACTTTGTCATAATGTTGAACTTTGGCCCACTGGGTGTTTGAGTTTGACCCCCTGGTGTATTTGAGATTCAACCCTTGCAAGCATCAGACAAAAGACAGGATGCCAGCCTGCAGCAGGAACACACAGACTAAGATAAGCAGTAGATCTTTTGGTAATTATAATAAATACAGTCTGTCATCACTGGTGTCCTCCCTGGGAGCATGTTGGAACATCTAACAATCTGAATATTAAGCAAGCTGTGAATGACAAGAGACTGATTGCAGATCTGATCTGTGTCTGTAACTTTCTTCCAAGCCAGGGAAGAGATCCCAAAGACAAACCAGAGCTCGGACACCTAGGATGTAGTGCTAGCTGTGTCCCGGTATACGTGCATTTCACTGCTGTGACTGGCTCACCTGTGGCTCTGGATAAGATGAAGCAGCTCAGAAAATGAAAGAACAGCAGTTAACACAACAGTTATATTTAAATGTTATTTTCTTATTAAAAAAATCTTGCATATTCCCAAATAGTCAGTGTAAAGTTTTCTGAAAAATATTTTTATTAGCTAGAGGAAATGAAAAGGAAATATTACTTTCTCCTTTTCTCACATGTTCCCTGCCAGGATGATGGAGTAAAGGTTTGGCAGGAAGGATTAAGTATTTAGTGACATCTTGTCCAATTTTTCAATTTTTTGCTGTCATAATTTCCACAAACAAGGACTTTTAGAGCCAAAAAAGAAAATAACAGCAACCATTTGGCTTGTCATCAGTGGAAGGTTCAATAGCCTGCATAACTAGTGGTGTGAGGATTATTACTGCACATGGGAACATCAACATCTGTTCTACCTGCAAGGACATGTTGTCCTTCCTGGTAGGAGATGTATTCCTTCCAGGTGGGAGATGTAGTCCTTCTTTCTGTGAAATTTAGTCCCTCCTACTGAGGGATGTAGTCTTTCCTGCTGGACGGTTTGATTGCTCTTCTTGGGAGATGTAGTCGCTCATGCTGGATGATGTAGTCCTTCCTGCTGAAAGATGTAGTCCTTCGTACTGGGACATGTAGTCTTTCCTGCTAGTAGATGCCGTCCCTCCTCCTGGGACATGTAGTCCTTCCTGCAGGGATATGCTGGCCTTATTGCTCAGAGGTTTTGTTTTTTCCTGCGGGAACATGTAGTCCTACTTTCTGTGAGATGTAGTCCTTTCTTCAAATAGATGTAGTCCTCCCTTTTGGACAAGGCAGTCTTCGCCGCCAGGACATGTAGTCTTTCCTGACGGGAGATGTAGTCCTTCATGGTGGGAGAAGAAATCCTTCCATCTGAGAGTTGTAGTTCTCCCTGTAGTCCTTTCTGCATGGAGATGCAACCCTCCCTCCTGGGAGATATAGTCCTTTGTTTTGTGACATGTAGTCCTTTCTGCTGTGAGATGTAGTCCTTTGTTTTGTGAAATGTTGTCCTCTCTGCTGTGAGATGTAGTCCTTTGTTTTTGTAAATTTTTTTCCTTCCTGCTGGGAAGTTTACATGGGCTTTCTGGGAGATGTAGTCCTTTCTGCTGGAAAATGATGTTCTTCCTGCTGTGAGATGTGATTTCCTGCAAGGAGATGTAGTCCGTCCTGCTGGGAGAGTTAGTCATTCTTTTTGTGAAATTTAGTCCCTCCTGCTGAGGGACGTAGTGCTTACTGCTGGGAAGTTTAATCCCAGGGATCAATATTTGTTTAAAATAAAGAATAAAATTTCTGTATTTCAGTTTCTGGAGTAAGATTTGGAACAAACAAAAAAAAAAAAAAAGAATTTAAACAATGTTCTTATATGAATAACTTTAAATTTATGCTTAAAAAAGAAAATATTGATTCTTTTTAATAGTGGAAAGTCTGGATTATTTAAGAGAATTTTTTTCTTCATGAATGAAACCAGGTTATTATTATTTTTATTAATTATTTGTGTCAGAAGCGGATTGAAATATAAGTTTTTATTTTGATTACGGTCTTTGAGGGGTGGGGTGAATCAGCATTGCTTCTATTCTCTCCTTTTCTGTATTCACGAGTGATATTTTGATTCAAATTTTTAAAAAGAATTGATGTAATGGATATTTTGGTTGATGATGAAGTTATAATTTTGTCTTGTTTCTTTTATTTTTCCTTTTACTGATTAAAAATCTTTCAAATTCGTTCAAAGTAAATGAACATTTGTTGTGTGATTTCCGACCGGCCATGAACTTCACGCGCTGTTGCTGGGTGCCGTTCGCGGACCGCCGGAAATTTTAGTTTCAAATGTTTAAATTGAAAATTTTAATGTTTAAATTTTGATCGCGGGTGTAATTTTTCATTTATATAGTTAATATTTGGGTAATTTTACAATAAAAAAAGGTCACTGCTAAAGTTTTACCAAATAAATAAAGACTTTATTCATCCATGAACGCAGAAATATGTGTGCTGCATTACACCGCGGCGCTAATGGTGGGAGAAACGGGGGGTTTAGGTGTCTTCCCCAAGGACACCTAGACATGAATACAGTGGGATTCGATCCCACGAACGTTCTACCACTGAGTTATCGCCTCCCCCATGGCAATAAATAGCTATAGAATCTGGTTCACTGATCCTACAGTGCATGTAGCACTGATGCTACACATCCCAGAATGCTCGTTCTTTGGTCTTTTGGCAGGATCCTTAAGATAAAATAAGATTGACTTCATTTAACTGCAGCAGGAATTTAATTTGTTACAGTAGTTCAACTAGAAAAGTCCAAAAATAAAATAATAATAAAGAAATAAGATCAATGATCTCTTATTGGAGGGTGCTATAACGACCTAATGCTAGCTTAATGCTAGCTGCTGTTTAATGTAAATAATACAGTATTATTAATCTTAGGTTCATATGAAAAGTTTTATTGTTTTACATGATTTTATTTTTTTCAATAAATATCAATGTTGGTCTGAAACTTTGTCGTAATATTGAACTTTGGCCCACTGGGTGTTTGAGTTTGACCCCTGATGTATTATGTATTCAATCCCAGCAAGCATCAAACAAGAGAAATAGTCCATGCAGGTTTAAGAAGAGCATGTGTTGGATCTCAGATGGAACTGATCAGCTGAGCACATGGTGGTAGGTTTGGTTCTACCTACGCTGACATGTAGTCCTTCCTGCTGAGAGACGTAGTCCTCTCGTTTTGGACATGCAGTCCTCCCTGCTGGAAGATGTAGTTATTTCTGCTAGTTGATTAATCCTCTCCTGCTGGGATACGTAGTCCTTCCTGCAGGGAGGTGTGGTTCTTTATGCTGAGAGATTTAGTCCTTCGTGCAGGGAGATGTAGTCCTTCCTGGTGGGAGATGTAGTACTTTCTGCAGGGACACGCTGTCCTCCTGACTCGTAGGTTTGGTTTTTCCTGCGGTGACGTGTAGTCCTTTATGCTGGGATATAGTCCTACTTATGTGAGGGACGTAGTGCTTACTGCTGGGAAGTTTATTCCCAGGGGTCAATATTTGTTCAAAATAAAGAAGAAAGTTTCTGTATTTCAGTTTCTGGAGTAAGATTTGGAACAAACAAACAAACAAACAAAGAATTTAAACAATGTTCTAATATGAATAAGTTTAAATGTATGCTTAAAAAAGAAAACATTGATTCCTTTTAATAGTGGAAAGTCTGGATTATTTAAGAGAGTTTTTTTTCTTCATGAATGAAACCAGGTTATTATTATTTTTATTAATTATTTGTGTCAGAAGCGGATTGAAATATAAGTTTTTATTTTGATTACAGTCTTGGAGGGGTGGGGTGAATCAGCATTGCTTCTACTCTCTCCTTTTCTGTATTCACGAGTGATATTTTGATTCAAATTTTTAAAAATAATTGATGTAATGGATATTTTAATTGATGATGAAGTTATAATTTTGTCTTTTTTCTTTTATTTTCCTTTTACCGACTAAAAATCTTTCAAATTCATTAAAAGAAAATGAGCATTTGTTGTGTGATTTCCGACCGGCCGTGAACTTCACGCGCTGTTGCTGGGTGCCGTTCGCGGACCGCCGGAAATTTTAACTTCAAATGTTTAAATTAAAATTTAATGTTTAATTTTGATCGCGGGTGTAATTTTTCATTTATATAGTTAATATTTGTGTATTTTTTAATAAAAAAATGTTTACTGCTAAAGTTTTACCAAATAAATAAAGATTTTATTCATCCATGAACGCGGAAATATATGTGCTGCATTACACCGCGGCGCTAATGGTGGAGAAACGGGGGGATTAGGTGTCTTCCCCAAGGACACCTAGACATGAATACGGTGGGATTCGATCCCACGAACGTTCTACCACTGAGTTATCGCCTCCTCCATGGCAATAAATAGCTATAGAATCTGGTTCACTGATCCTACAGTGCATGTAGCACTGATGCTACACATCCCAGAATGCTCGTTCTTTGGTCTTTTGGCAGGATCCTTAAGATAAAATAAGATTGATTTCATTTAACTGCAGCATGAATTTAATCTGTTACAGTAGTTCAACTAGAAAAGTCCAAAAATAAAATAATAATAAAGAAATAAGATCAATGATCTCTTATTGGAGGGTGCTATAACGATCTAATGCTAGCCTAATGCTAGCTTAATGCCAGGGTCTGTACCCCCTCCCTCTACCCTAGCCCCTGGCTTTCTATCTCATTCATTGTTCTCTATTGTCTGTTTATTTAGAATTACACTGGAAGTTAATACAATACAATTCACATGTTGTCCACCTCTCTCCCTCCTCTCTGGGAGAGAGCCCAATTCAGGACTCTGCGTCCCTTCCCTGGGCATGGCCACACCAGGGAGACCTCCACGCTTCATCATTCCCGCTCCATCAGGATGAAATCCATCTGCTCATCTCCGTCCAGGGCATCGCTGGGCTGAGGAGTCTCCCAGTGTTTCCATCAGGATGAAGAACATCTACTCATCCCCGTACTGGACATCTCCGGGCTGAGGAGTCCCCCGTGTTTCCATCAGGATGAAGAACATCTACTCATCCCCGTTCTGGACATCTCCGGGCTGAGGAGTCCCCAGTGTTTCCATCAGGATGAAGAACATCTACTCATCCCCGTTCTGGACATCTCCGGGATGAGGAGTCCCCAGTGTTTCCATCAGGATGAAGAACATCTACTCATCCCCGTTCTGGACATCTCCGGGCTGAGGAGTCCCCCGTGTTTCCATCAGGATGAAGAACATCTATTGACTTCTTTAGATATTTAGCTGTAGATTAGATTAAGCTAATATTTAAACAATAATCTGTGACACATTGTTTGCTCCTCCCGGGGGAGGGATCTCTCCTTTGTGTGGATCCCCACAAGGTGTCTTGTTTTTTCCCCACTGATGGGTTTTTTAGGAGTTTTTCCTCACCGTGAAGGAGAGTCTAAGGGCATAAATGTGCTAGTCTTGTTTAGTTAGCATTTGTTAGTTATTTTTCTTGCTGTGTATCTGTGTTAATACATTCCTCTTTTTCTTGTTTTTTTTCTCCTGAATTTTTCATGTGAAGCCCATTGAGACAGAAATTCTGTGATTTTGGGCTAAACAAATAAAATAAAATTGAATTGACTGTTGAAGTTAAAGTCTGAGTCCATTATTACTCCCAGATTTCTAACTTGATTTGTCGGTTCTAGAGAGAGAGAGATTGAAGGTAACTGATGACACTTTCTCTTTTTTTCTGTGGGCCAAAGACAATGATTTCAGTTTTGTCTGAGTTTAGCTGGAGAAAGTTGTTTTGCATCCAGACACTGATTTGTTGAATACAGTGACAGAGTGAATCCACAGATCTATGTGTCAGTGACACATAGATCTGAGTATCATCTGCGTAATTGTGATAGGATACGTTATTACTGGTTATCAATTGCCCTAACGGCAGCATGTAGAGGTTAAACAACAGGGGTCCAAGAATTGACCCCTGGGGAACCCCACAGGTCAAAGGCATGTGATCTGACACACAATTTCCAATTTCTACAAAATACTTGCGTCCTTCTAAACCAATGAAGCGCAGCACCAAAAATTCCAACCCGGTTCTCTAACTTCTGTAGAAGGATCTTATTCTACAGGGTCAAACGCAGCACTCAGGTCCAACAGGATCAAAACAGAGACTTTGCCAGCATCAGTGTTACCTTGATCAGAGCTGTCTCTGTACTGTGATGAGGTCTAAAACCTGACTGAAAGACATCAAATGAGTTGTTCACTTAAATAAATTTAGTCAGTTGTTGGTAAACAATTTCCGCAAGAATTTTTCCATTTGAACAGTAGCTTTGATGGAGTTTTCGATGTTCTGAACCTCGTCATTAAAAAATACAGCGAATTCATTACATTTTGAAGTCAAAACTAATTCAACGACAATTTGAGTTGGTGGATTTGTTAATTTATTTATTGTAGCAAAAAAAACACCCGAGTTATTATTACAGTAGTCAATTATTTTAACAATCTGATTTACAGATTAAATTCCTGTTCTATCAGGTGGAAAAAAGACATTTTATTTTAAAGAACTCCTTTAAATTGTCGTTCATAGTCCTGGATTTTCTTTGTCTTTTAAGAAAATAAAATATTGTTTCACTGAGTTTGGTGCTAAACAAAAACAAACAGAGTTTGGATTGATTATTTTTTTCTTTTTATTTCAAGTTGTTTTCATTTTTTCAGAGCTTTACTAAAAGTCCCAAAACTGACGTCCTGGATACCGTCAACTTCATGTCACCACTAGTTACCGTACAAGGTACATTTATTATTAATCTATAGGATCAAATCAGACGCATCATTATAAACTGTGTTGTAATTGTGTTTTTGTTTCAGGCTCTCCCAAGTCTAAAGCTATAGCAACGGTGGAAAAAAATGAGGTAATTTCTTTCTTTTGTTGCAGAAAACCATTTTGTTTTGGTAAATCCTTCTCATTGTGAATCCTCCTCAGAATCCAGGTGAGATTTACTCCAAGATGTTTGAGAACGTTGAGAAATTGAAGACGTGGATAGTCAACGCAGAGGCCGAGATAAACCAGAATGAGAAAAAGCTTCTGGATAACAAGCAGACGATTGAAACTCAACGCAAATCAATAGAGGATTTACAAGTGAGTTTTTCACCTTCTTTATTTTGTTACATTCTTTATGCAGAATAACATCTGTGACTGTTTCTCATTAGTTTTCATTCGAGAGTCTCAGTGTAAAGCTGGAGGAACAGATCAGTGAAAACGAGGATTTAAGGAACAGGTTTGTTCGTCATTTTGCTTCCACTTTACAAACTACGAGACAAATCATGTGCACAAATACAAACCAAAACATTTAATAATGTTTAAAAATTCTGTTCTAAAATCAGAGAAAAAGCAACAAGGGACCTGTGTAACGTCCTCAAGGAGAATCTCCAGAGGTCAGATCAGAAGATCAGTTTATGTGAGTTAAAAAAATAAAAAGATAGTTTTTACAATCTGTGTTTTTATAAAATTGTCTGATTATTTTAAATCTCATTTCTTTGTAGATGAATCTGAAAAAGAAGAAACTGATCGTCTCTTTCGGGAAAAGTGTGACACCATTAAAGTAATATTGTTCTAATATTAAATATGTCTAATAGTTTGATAGATTTTTAAAAGAAAATATCTGTCAATTTTTATCGCCTGTAATTTTATTCTGTAGAAAATGACCACTGCGTTTAATAACCTTCGTGGTGAAGCTGAAACTGGTCGCCTGGAGAATCAGAGAAGTTACTGCAGTTTCTAACATTTTTAATCAATGAATAAAGATCAAATCTGTTTTTACTGGAAGTCGTGTCTTTTCAGTGAGGGAAGTTTTGCTGCAACACGAGGAACTCAATCTGAAAAATGAGGAGGAAAAAGTAAAGAAAGATGAAGAGGTGTGCAGGCTCATTTCTATGAAAGATTTAAATCAACTGATTCAGTCATATCAGCTTCTTTTTGTGCTTCTGTCTACAGATCAGAACGCTTCAGGCGAGCCTCGCGAATAAAGACGAGGAGGTAAAAAAAGTTCTGAGCGACCTGGACAAAAGTCAGAACTTTTACAAAGAACTTCAAGACTCAACTTGTAAGTAAAAACATGTTTAAGGGTGAACGTCTCGTTTATGTTGCTTTCAGGTGCAGGTTCCATTATTTGTTCATTTTTAGCACAGTCTGAGATTTTTTTGAAAGCAACATATTGGAGATTTTTTGTAACTTGGTATTTTTTTTGTATGGACAGCTGCCTCGTTGGAGCAAAGTAAGAAGGACTACGAGCAGCTGATCCAAAGTAAAGACGCCAGCATCCAGGAGCTGAACAATATTAAGACTGAACAAAAAGAAAAAATCCAGCTGATTGAAAGAACTCTGGAGGAACTGAAGACTGTGCATAACACCGAGATACAGAAGTACGAATAACAGTAAAAACACTCACATCAAGACATTAGAACCTTAATAAGATTTTTTATTCTTCAAAAGGGCCAAAGACCTTGAAGAGAAACTGATGGCAAACAACTCAGAGCTGGAGGAGACAAACACACTCCTGGGTGAGTTTTACAGTTACGAATGTGTGTGAATAAAATAAATGCTCTTTCAAACCAAGAAATATTTTGGTTCAACAGACGCAACAAAAGAGGAAGTCCGAAAGAAACAGGAACACATCCAAGTACTGGAGGATGAGCTGGTAATTTTACACCACAGTTTATTATTACCAAATATAAACACTGTTGTTGTTTCAGTAGGAATGAGCGATCAATGGATTCATTTGAATTTACTGTAAAAAAAAGATGCGTTTTTTGATAAAAAATTGATTTTAAATTATTTTTTTACATGGAATGTTTTACATGGTGATATTAGTGGGCGAACCAAACAGAGAAAGATGCTCTCAGAGAGCTTTTGGAAATCTAACGGTAAAAGTGATTTTTAAAAAGCCTATTTTAATGTAGGGCTGCAACTAATGATTATTTTGATAATCAATTAATCTGTTGTTTATTGGAACGATTAATCGGATAAAAATGACAACTTAATAAATATTAGTTTTTTGGCATTTTATTGAATGTAATTGTGTAAAAAAAACCAACTCATCGCAACACAAACAACATGTTGGGCTAGAAAAAATATAAAATATTAAATCTAGTAAATCATAAGAACCCATAAAGTGTGCTTAGAAGTACTGGCTAATAAAACATCAAATGTTGACCATCCAGGATTATATTTGAAAAGAAGAAATCATTAACACCTTTAGATTTGCAAATTCAACCCTGTTTCAGAGGTATTGTTGTGGTAAGGGAAGGGATGGTGGAAAGAGGAGTACCCAAATGCAGGACTTAAACAAGGTTTATTTCTTAAATTAGGAAAGTCTGTAAAGAAAAACATAATTAACTTAAGGTTTTCAAAAGTCCAAGTAAATCCAAATAATAAACATGGTCAGGCAACCAGGGTGACCTGGCTGGAAAGGTGATTGTAAGACCTGACAAAGAAGGCTGGTGAGGCTGCCTTTAAATAGGCAGCCAGAAGATTGGATCCAGGTGAGCCCACAGGTGCTGGTTGTCTAATTAGCCAGAATTGGGGGAAAGGTGAGATGGTCCCTGGCTCCCTCTGGTGATGGCTCGAGGGAACCACGACAGGTATAGTACCAAATAAAAACGGCTCCAGATTAACATGAGTAAAAGTATACAAAAAATATTGAAGTTGTGTAGTATTAGTGCAAAAAAAACACCACCTCGACTGTAAAAATAGTAACATTAATAAATAAAATAACCTGGGTCCATCTTTACTACTTATAATATTACAAACAGATCAGTGTTTACAGATCTACTAATTGCAGAGCCCAACTAACAACACTCCATTTGTTTGTGGGGAATAAAAAAGTGCATTGCAGTGTAGAGGAGGGAATCTTAGATCCTGGATTGAATTTAGCAATCAGTTTTTTAAACTCCTCGCCTTCCATCATTGACAGCCTGCTCATACCGGACACGATCATTTCCAAAATAACAGTCCGTGCGTGAAGCGCTCTGCTGTGGAGTGCACTCGCTTTTTCATAGAAAATGATTTATGTTGGTTTGTTTTTGTTTTCTGCAGACAGTAAAAAGTGCATTTAGCGACCTGTGAAATTGTTTAATTAGAAATAATGTCATATAATCTTAATTACCGCTCCAGTTTGCCATCTCCCACTTCGAGACCAACAAGTTTTCTTTTCAGATGTTCGTGCAGCGACGTTGAGCTTCCGTGCCAAAACGTGTCCGTTTTGCAAACTTAGCATATTAACGCAAGTCTTCACATTTAGCGGAAAATGATCCCAAACTTTGGATGAATTTGGTCGTGTTTTTCTTTCCGCCATCTTGTTAAATTTGCCGGCTCACGAGAGGCGGGGTGAAACGAAGGCCGATGATTGGCTGATATCTACTTCTCTTCCTATTTTTGTAGCTCGCATGGTCAATTAGCTCACTATTGCCACACTCTGAGATCAATTTAAGTGCAGTTGACAGTAAAAACTTTTCAGACGACTAATCGACGACCAAATTTGTTGACAACTATTTCAATAATCAACTTTAATTGACTAGTTGTTTCAGCCCTACTTTAATCTGTTACACAGTTTTAAAAATAGATACTGTATGTTTCTTGCTGCAGAACAAACTGCGTTTGGCTGACATTGAAAAAAACAAGCGGGGAAAAACCTGCCAAGACATCATGAACGCTAAACACCTGCTGGAGGAAAAGCTCGCTAAAGCAGAGGTTCTTATTCAATTTCAACTGTACCAGATTTGGTTAAAAATCTGCCTAAAGTTGACTTAATTTTCATTTTGTTTTGCTGTTTATTTAGAACAAGGTGCTTGAGCTGGAAGCACTGTTGTCTGCTAAAAATGATCAAACCAGAGACCACAGCACGGAGACGGAGAAGCTAAAGAAGCAAATAACCGAACACGAGTGAGCTCGACCTCCACACGCGTTAACAAAATTATACTGTTGTTCTAATTATTTTCATTTGATCACCTTTTGAAGAGCAAAATACGACCAACTCATGTTCAACTACAACGAGATGAAGTCTGAGAAAAACTCCATCCAGGAAGAGTTTGAAGAAAAATCATCCAACCGCAAAACTGTTGAGGAGGAAAAAAAGGTCTGAATTATGTATTTAAATATAAAATACTCACATTTAGTTTTTTCCTCTTAAAACATGTCTTTTGTGGCTTTTTTAAAATTGTCTTGATGGTAAATTTTGATCGTTTGTTTTGATCAGGAATGTCAAGAACAAGTTGTAAAACTTGTGAAAAAAACTGAGAAACTTCAGAAAGAGAACCAACATTTAAGGTGAGGTCATCTGGTCGTCAAGGTAACTCCTAAACAACTTTTAGATTATTTACATCATATGTATTTATCTCAAATAGAGACGAACTAAGCAGCACGACATCACTCATCCAAGAAAAGTCGAATTTAGTAAATGTTCTGGAAAGTAGGATGGACGCTGACGTAAGTCTGAAACATCATCCGTTTTTATTTTAGAGCTTAGTTATAAAAATGTTTTGTTTCCACAGTGCTCTGTTATAGAAGAAAAACTTAAAGAAAAAGAAAGAAACCTCAAAGCTGCAGAGACCAAGGTGATGAAAAAAAAAAAAACATTGAAATTATTTTAACTCCAAAAAATTAACATAGTTTTCTTTTGTTTATTTTTTAGCTGAACAATTTGAGGAAAAAATTTGACACCAAACTTAAAATTTCTGAGAATTACAAAACGGAGGTTTGTAATAATTACAGAACTATTCCTAATTGTTCATAAGAACAAACTTTAATATTATAAATCTTTATTTTCAGAAAAAAGTACTAAAAAAGGAAATTGAAAAAGAGAAGAAAAAATCCAGTGAACTTGAAAAAAGGGTACGACATGATGTGTTAAGTTTGTAAAATCAGTTTAAAATTCTCAAACTGTCTTTTTTTTCTTTTAGCTGCTGAACCTCACTGGACAGTTGGACAGTGATAAAAACATCAGAGACGACGATTATGAGAAATTAAAGAAGGATTTAGAATCCAAATCCTCTCGTGCAGCAGAGCTTGAGAATGAGGTCAAAATTTTTCTGCCTTTTTCAGCATAAAAGAAAGTAAGTTGTAAAAAAAAAAAATCTTTGTGCTGCAGATCGTAAAGCTCCGAACAACAGCAGCCGAGGTCAAAAGAATCAAAGATATGACTGAACAAAAATATAAGTACAAGGTTAAAACAATGATGAAACTTATGGATGATCAGAAGGTGATTTAACATAGTTCATCTTTTAATGTTTTTTTTTTTTTTGGAGGGCGGTTACACATCTAAATAATTATCATTTTTGTTAGATTTTCCACGAGAAGTTGATGAAGGAAAAAGATTTAGAGCTAGAGAAAATAAAGCAAGAGTCAGAGGACAGTGCTCTGACAAAATCATTGGTATGTAAAAAAAAAAAAAAAAGCAATATTTTAATTTGGATTTAAACATTTCTAATATCTCTACATTTTTTACTCCAGGACCAGAAGTTATTTGAAGAGAAGACTGAAAAGGTCCGTCTGAAATGTCTGGTCAAAACAGAAGCAGCTGAAAAGGTTTTTCACTTTAGAGAAAGTTATTTTATTTCAAAATTTTCTCTGCAGCGAGTTTATTTATTTTTCAATACTTTTAGGAGGAACTGGAGAAAAAACTGTCCGATTTGACCAGAGAGCTGTCGTTTGTAAAACTACAGCTAAAACGGCAAAAAGACAAACAGGTAAAGTTATCAGATCATTTCACAGTTTAACAGTGCTGAACAAAAAAAAAATATTGAGCCTGGTGAGCCGAACTACAAAGTAAGAGGACGTCCTTACAACAATTTTACAATGATTGAAGATGCATTCAACAATGCAGACGTGGAGAGGACAATGTAGTGACAAACAACAGGGCTTCTGTCTCCAAAGGTGGAAGACGAGACACAGGTAGAAACAAAAGGGAGAGGATCATTGGGAACAGGAATGAGGAATTTGGACAAAGAGAAAAAAAGTGCCAAAAGTCGGGTGGATCATAACACAAAAGTAGAAACATTTAAATGGATTAATTTATTATGCTTTTCACAAATAATAACTGCAGAAGAACAAACGGTCTTAAAAGAATTAAAATGTATCAGATTTATTTTTGTATAATGCACAAATTTTTTTAATTTTTTAATATAAGATAATGAACCTACTTACTGTATACAGTAATGCATTGTGCTTATACATCCAGGATTGTCTTTAAAAACAAGAAATCTTTAACACTTTTGATTTGCAAATTTAACCCTGTTCAGAGGTATAGTGCTACATAAAATCGGCTCCAGATTAACATAAGTAAAAATGATTCAAATTGTGTAGTTTTAGTGCAAAAAAAAAAGAAAGAAAGAAAGAAAGTAAGAAAGAAAAAATTGCCTCCTCAACTGCAAATCTAGTAAATAAAATGACCTGGGTCAATCTTTACCACTTATAATATTACAAACACATATTTGTGTACAGATCTACTAATCGCTAAAGGGGTGCCCAACTAAAAACACTCATTTGTTGTGGGAAAAAATGTGCATTGCAGTGAAGAGGAGGGAATCTTAGATCCTGGATGGAATTTAGCGATAATTTTTTTTAAACTCCTCGCCTTCCACCATTGACAGCCTCCTCATATCGGACACGATCATTTCCAAAATAAGAGTCCATCTGCAGAGTGCACTCGTTTTCCCACAGAAAATAGTCCATGTTGGGTTGGTTTTTGCAGACAATAAAAACTGCATTTAGCGACCTGTGAAATTGTTTTTATAAAAAATAACTTCATATAATCTTAATTACTGCTCCAGTTCGCCGTCTCCCGCTTTGAGTCCAACATGTTTTTTTCAGATGTTTGTGAAGCGACGTGTTTTCAAAACGTGTCCGATTTGCAAACTTTACAAATTAACGCGAGTCTCATTCACATTTAGCGGAAAATGATCCCAAACATTGGATGATTTTGTTCGTGTTTTTCTTTCCGCCATCTTGTTGAATCTGCCGGATCACATGAGGCGGGGTGAAACGAAGGCCAGTGATGGGCTGCTATCTACTTCTCCTGTTTTGGTAGCTCGCATCATCAATTTGCTTTCTACTGCCATACTTGGAGACTAATTTAAATTCAGTTGAGAGTAAAAACTTTTTAGACAAATAATCAATGACCAAATTAGTTGACAGCTATTTCAATAATTGTTTTTATTCAATTAAATCGGTTAGTTGTTTCAGCCCTGTGTGCACTGAGAATTGCTTGTTTAGATATGTGTCATGGGAACACACAACGATCTCGCTTGAGCACAGCCTGTGTTAGCCGTGGGGACGCGGAGCACCCGCAAGCTAGAGACACACACATTACAATCTTCCGTTAAGTAGGGAAATTGTGAACTAATCAAGTAAGAAGAATAAGAATACCTTTATTTGTCCCACAATGGGGAAATTGCATTGTCATTGAGCTCAGGCGTTGTCACTTTGTATGATTGTTTATTGGCTTGGGCGAGGAGCTACGTGGTCAAAGACAGGTTATCAAGAGTTTTTTGAAGACAGATATCAGCAATCAAATGGACAGCACAGAAGACAAACTGCTGCTCAGATTCAGACTTACAGGAGAGTGAAGAAACCGATGACCCTGCCGACTGAGACACTGATGCAAAATTAACTCAATAAGAATATGACAAAGTGTTCGGTGAATCAGACTTTATAGAAACTATAGAAACTTTGAATCAGGATTTGTATTGTAAATATTAAACGTACTGTAAATAAATTGAGGATTAACAAGACATTGAAGGGTTTTGAATTGTAAATTTTATTAGGGATTTTTGTTCATACTTGTAAGTTGCCAAAAAAAAAGTGGGAAAAAATTTATACCCATTTTCAGGCCAAAAATGTAGAGTCTGCTTTATGTTCTATTAAAGAACATAAAATAATTCCTTCTGTTTTTCAGACCACTGTCGAAGACTACACACGAGCCTCAGAAAAAACCTCCACTAAGTATGGTGGTGGATTCTCAAAGATCCAAGTACTGAATGTGTTGTACACACACACAAATACACTCTCACACACACAAGGACACACATATTCAGTTTTCCTCACAGCTGTATTTCCCTGCAGTCGTACAGAGTCAAGACTCCTCCCTCTGAAGAAACCATCCGTCTTGGAAAGAGGAACATGGACATTTATCTGACGTCTGATAGTTCTGATCAAAACTACCCGCTGGTGAGTGGCCATTTTATTTAGAAAACTACACTTTCACAAAACTGCTGCTTTTTTTACTTCTATTTCACAGTTTCTCACTTCATCCTTTATCTACGAGTCCTCCTGTCGTTCAGCCCTATTCCTCCACTTCCAGAAACATAACATCAACACAATGTTTTCTTTATTTGTGTGTAATTTTTACTTGTTTTCCTTCCAGATTCAGACGCCCATCAAGTTTTCATCCCCACAAAACACAAAAATTCGTGATGCAATGAAAAGAAGCAGAGAAGCTGGTTGGATCCCGACCAGTAGTCATGAAAAAAAGAAGAAATGGGACCATCAAAAATTTTTCGCATGATGTTTTTTTAGCAGCTTATTTTTTATTTAAGTTTTGTTGTTTTTTTTTTTTTTTATTATTGTATATTTGATTTATTATGTGTGTGACGTTAAGTACTTGGTTTTAACTTTGTTGTTTTCAGTGCTTAATGAATAAAGTTATTAAAATGTTAAACTGGTGGGCTTTAGTAATGTTAGTATTTCATTTTAACATTTCATTTCTGTTGAACCAAACAAAAGTATCTCAAATTTAAGAAAAATACATCAATAACAAAGCTGTGGACAAAATTCCTTTTATACAGACTGACCTGGTGGTGACCTGTTTTGGGGTGTGCCCTGCCTCTCACCTGTAACCAGCTGGATGGGCTATGGTACCCCAACCATACAACCCTGACAGGAATAAGCTGTTCAGAAGAGGAAAGACTAGTTACCAATTTATTTATTTATTATATTTGTATTTGCTCATACGAACACATAGCATGTAATTATTTTGTCACGTTTTAGAACTACAATCATTTTAGTTTGTAACTAAATATTTTTACGTGTTTGTACACTGGTCCAGATGTCATCTTCACTTCTCTAGAACATCTGTGGTCTTGCAGGGAGTTGAACAGGGTTGGGAGGAGGGAAACAGATTTTCACTGGACAGATGGTCTTCCTCCTCCTCCTGCTCCTCTTTCTCTCTTTTTTTCTTTCTCCTCAGTTGTTTTTATCTCTGCTGAACCTGCTGATCTTCTCCATCTACACATCTTCATCAAGACATGAACTAAAAGCTAAAAAAAGTCCCTGATGTTTTACTGACTGCTGTTTCTGGACTTTTTAAAACCCTGATTGACTGAAAAGATCAACACTCATTATTTAAGGTAATTACACCACTGATTGTTCTCATCAGAACTAAGTTAGTCATAAAGACTGTTTTCTCTCTGCTTTATTTTTCTATCCAGATGTTTTTCTGTGTCCTCCTTCTGTGTCTCCATGTTCTCTCCTCGTGTGTCTTCGTCTCCACTTCTAAAGGTAAATAAACTCCAAATTAAAATCATTTTATTTTAACAAGATCTTCTCAAAAACATCCAAGTTGTGAATGAAAGAAAGAATTCAGGAACGCTGGACATTTCTGAAATTGTCATTGTGTGTGTTTTGTTGTGCAAAGATGTGTTTTAGCATCAGAAGAAAATATAAAACTAAAAAAGAGACGATCAAAGGATTTTTTTTCCAACAACTGCAGTTTTTTGCAGATGTTTCAAAAGGAGTGTTTAAACTGTACACACACACACACACACGCTTCCTTTCAGTGAGCAGGTCCTCAGGTATGTGTCCATCTGTATCTGAGGCTGTAATTGTGGTTAAAAAGCTGCTGTTGAAACGTTCTGAGTTGAATTTCTTCCGCAGCTCTTTCATCAGATCCTCACTGAGAAAACAAACAACCTAAAACATCTGGAATTTTTTTTCCTGGAATCTGATGACAGAAAAACTTTAACACTAAAGCTGAAGAGCATCCGTTTTCTTTTGTGGTTTGTTTATGAAACCTGAACAGACAAGAGAAAAAAGGGTTCTATGTCAATTCAACATTTTGTATTTTTCTGCCATCTTTGAATGTTTTATCCTCATTAAAAACATTCCTGAAGTGTTTTTTTTTGTTTTGTATTTTTTTTTATTATTTGATTCATGCATGTTTGATGTCCCGATGAGGGTGCAGGACGGCAAATGTTATTTATTTAGTAAAGGAGTCCAGTAAAGCTGTACAGGAATAAACACATGGATCAAACAGGATTGTCTCATGGTAAATGAGCTCCTCCCGGATGGCAGAGCTCCTTACCCGATCCCAGCCATCCTGCGGAAGAAGCTCATTTTGACCGCTTATATCCGCAATCTCATACTTTCGATCACCACCCACAGCTGGTTACCATGGTGAGGGTAGGAACGTAGATCCTGGTTTCCATAGGTGAAGGTAGGAACGTAGATCCTGGTTACCATGGTGAGGGTAGGAACGTAGATCCTGGTTACCATGGTGAGGGTAGGAACGTAGATCCTGGTTACCATGGTGAGGGTAGGAACGTAGATCCTGGTTACCATGGTGAGGGTAGGAACGTAGATCCTGGTTACCATGGTGAGGGTAGGAACGTAGATCCTGGTTTCCATAGGTGAAGGTAGGAACATAGATCCTGGTTACCATGGTGAGGGTAGGAACGTAGATCCTGGTTTCCATAGGTGAGGGTAGGAACGTAGATCCTGGTTACCATGGTGAGGGTAGGAACGTAGATCCTGGTTACCATGGTGAGGGTAGGAACGTAGATCGACTTGTAAATTGAGAGCTTTGCTTTTCGGCTCAGCTCTCTCTTTACCACGACGAATCGATTCAGTGTCCTAGTTCTTCCAACCTGCCTCCAAAATCAAGATTTTTAAATAAAACTGAAGTTAACTTAAAATATGAAGAAATTTTAAACACAAAGCATTTTTGGGAGTCTGACCCCTCAACATGCTCCTGTGTCATAAAATCTCATTTTTTCTAATTATAAATATTTATTTAAAAATGCTCATATGTGTAACACATTTAAACATGAAAGTTTGACCAATCTATTGCTCTGTAAATTATTCCCGCTGGCGTAGCACTGCAACAGACTGGCAACCTGTCCTGGGCTGACCCCTATTCCCTTTGACCTCATCGTAACCCTGCATTGGGGGAGGTGTAGAAAATGATGACGTGATTAAATCTTTTTATGTCGACCAAATCTTTAAAACAGGAAAGAAATAAACTTGGATGAGACTGAATTCAAAATGAAGCATGCCGCTGTGCAGCTGCTTCCGTGTCTTTAAATGAGGATCTTCAGCTTTTGTCATGCAAGTGGAAGGCCGAAGGTCACCATCTGGAGAGGGGAACAGCCCAGTCACACATTTTAGGACATGATTTTCTTTCACTGTTGTAAAAATGTGATGAAATGTTTCTCTCTGTGTCAGGACCGGTCCGTGTGTTCCAGGACTTTTTGTGGTGCAGGTAGAGAGTGTGTATCGACTGATAACGGAGAGCCTGTGTGCCGATGTTTGGAGGTAAAATTCCGTCACTCTTTTTTCTGATTTTCATCACTATTTTCAGAAGATTTTCCTCTCATTTTATTCTTTTTTAATGTTTTCGTTTTGTACTGATCCACCTCGACACTGAGGTCCTAACCATTCTGCAGACCAGATGTTTCTGAAGAGGTTTCTGTGGAGAATCCTGTTTACTACTTTGTAATGTCATTTTAGCAGCTGTCTGACAGAATCCTTCCTCATCGTCGGTATGAATATAAGAAACAAAGAAAAGTCTGACCAGAAATAAAAACAAGACAGACTCTTTATGTTTTAGGAGTTATTTGTTTTTCTCATTTCTGATTGGAACAGATCACCATTTTACTTTAAACATGTTTGTTTTATCATGTTTTTTTCTGCAGCATTGTGATGGGATGGAGAACTGGGTGTGTGGCAGTAATAATAAATCCTACAGAAATCACTGTGAGCTTCACAGAGACGCCTGCATGTCTCACATTAAGATACACCTGAAGCATCGAGGACACTGTGTGGGTCAGTACACACATAACCAAACAGTAATAGAACTGTACTCATAACACACTGCTCATCCTGGGTTTATATTTCTGTTTCCAAAGAGAAACCTGCAGAGACAGACGTCAGTCCCAGTAAGTGAAGGAGTTTTAAATAAAAATGGTAACATTTAAGTTTTTATGTGGAGTTAAAAGTTTCTTCTTGTGTCTCTCAAGTGGTGTGTTTCTAGTCTGATCGTGATTGGCTGAGAGAGAGAGTGATCCAGTGGATTCAGACAGAAGTAGAATTAAAACTTCTGGCTTCGGTTCCATCGTCAGCAACAAACATCCTGCAGACATATTTCCAGGTTTGATTACATTAAGTTTCTTTTTTAGTACAAGTGTTTTCTTTTTTCATTTTGTTGTGGGTCTGAGTCTCAGGTAGAGACAAGGCTTGGAACACTGGCCTTTCTGTGTGTAGTTTGCCTGTTCTCCCCGTGTCAGCATGGGTTTCCAGGTCCTCCGGTTTCTTCCCACCCTCCAAAAACATGCATGCTAGGTTGATTGGCTACTACATGATTGCCTGTAGGAATGACTATGTGTGTGGCCTCGTGACAGATTAGCGACCTGTTCAGGGTGTACCCTTCCCCTTTGCCTCAAATCAGCTGAGATAGGGTCCGGCACCCCGCAATCCCATAAGACAGGAGTGTCAAAGTTCGGTCCTGGAGGGCTGGGATCCTGAAGATTTTCATTGTGTTTCTGGTTCAATACAGCTGATCCACATAAAGAGAAATCAACGGCCAATAGAATTTAGCACATTGACTCAATAACCTGGATCAGGTGTGTAGATGCAAGAACACCGGCCCTCCAGGACCAGACATCAACACCTGTGCTGTAAGGGATAGACAGTTGAAGATGGTGGTAATTTTTTTTTTTTAAATTTCTGTTTTCAAGCTCTCTTTAAATTTTAGTATCAAATCTTGATATTTTAATCATCATTTTGATCTTTACAATAAATAGTTTGACCACCAGTGTTTCTTCAATCAAACGGACTTTACATGATTGCATCATTACATGACAGCTTAATGAGGCTATTATTATAGACTCATTAACTACTGGTTTATTGATCCAGTGAAGACGTTTATTGTGGATTTACTGTACATACAGTATCTGTGATTCAGCAGCTGTTTAGACTTTATTACCTTCAATAATTTTGAGAGTCGTCGTGTTCACAAAAGTGTTACAAAATCATGAATCCACAAAGAGCCCGAGAGCCTAAAGCATTAATATACAGTATATGGTAGCAACAGTTGAGTGTTACACTCATGCAGGTCATACATATGTAAACATTCCAAGACAATCATCTCATTTAAATCAGTTTTAATACAGCAGGTTAAAAAACTTATCATTTATTTGTTCAAAACATGAATCATTATTGTTTATATTTAAATGAATGAGTTTCTGTGACTTAAAACTTATCAAAAGGGACTTCAAACAAAATGATCGATTATTAGTTTATAAACGAAGGATGTTTTTGTATTTTTTTGTTACAGATGTTTGATGATGGAGATTACCAGCTGGATTCTAAAGAGTTTTTACATTTCTTGAATCACAACAAGTCATCTCTTAATCCGATCTTTTCTGATCATTTGGAGACTGATCAGCTGCTCAGGTCTGCTTTACGTTCAATAAAACTTTTACTATCTGTTGTAAATGAAAATAATCTTCTGAAATGTCACATTTTAGTTTATTGTTAATGTAAACTAATCTAAGGTGTTGATGATGCTTCTTCCAGGTCTTTGTGTGTCGATGCACTGATCGAGCTCTCTGATAAAAACACAGACTGGAAACTGAGTTTGACTGAGTTTATAAACTGTCTGACACCCACCTTCCAGCCACCAGAGAGAAGTAAACATATATGTTCATGATACACAAGATTCTATTGTTTCTGTTTGACTTGTAAATGATTAAAGTCTGACATGTTGTTCAGAGTGCGCTCTGGAAGATGAAGTCTTGGAGGATGGGGCTGAAACTCAGATGGACTGCAATAAGTGTGTGTGTGCGTGTGGGAACTGGGTGTGCACAGCTTTAACATGCAACGGTGAGGACCGACATCACGATTACAGAAACAATCACTGATTCAAAGACTGAGAAACTGGTTCATGCTTCTTTTTCAGGTGAGCATCAGGTAGAGGATGTTAATGAAGGAGAAGAAATGACAGAAGAAGAATGGAGCAGGAAGCTGGCTGAGCTCAATGCTTTACAGGTCGGAGTTTTATTATAAACAGTTTTATTTAGAACTATAAATTTAAAAAGTTGATCACCTCAAGCATCGATGTACTTTTTCCTCTCGAATCTAGAGAATTATTATAAAAAAAATCTTGCTTTTATTATTATAAAAATCTCCATGAGCCAAATGTCTTCAATCATCTAGACCACAGGTGTTATTGTCCGGTTCTTGGAGGCCGGTGTCCTGAAGGTTTTCCATGTGTTCCTGCATCAACACATCTGATCCAAGTTAACGAGTGCCTAATCTTATTGGTTGTAGATTTTACTTTATGTACAACAGCTGTATGAACCAGGAACACATGGAAACCTCCAGGACACTGGCCCACAAGAACCGGAGTTTGACATCCCGATCTAGACAATCTAATCTCTGCTCTCCAACCAACCACAGATGGTTGGAGATGTCTCCATCTATTTAGCTCATGGAGATTTTTATCCCATCAGATGAAGATGAATTTTGCTGAACAAGTCTTATAACTTTGTTCATTTAAACTATATTTAAGTTATCAGTCAAACCAAATACAATCCTTTTTCCCATCAAGAGAGTAAAAAACAGAAACTGGATTATAACATAACAAACATTAAGTGTCAACAAGTTACTTTTTTCTTTTCCATCACTTAATTGACTGCATTCTTTTCAGATGTAACATTCTAAGACATATTAACACAAAGATTACTGAGAGAGACTTGAAACGTTTCTAATTGGACAGTTTTAGTGCTTCTACATTAGATCAAAACCTCACAAGTTTTTGTTTTTTTTTTTTTTACAAAAAGAAGATCCAATCTTATTTTTATTCTAGAAAGAACTTAAACCACAGTTTATGCAGTAAAATAAAAAACTTTTTTTAATTCAATTTAAAGAAAAGCATCACTGACAACTTCTGCTTCTGATTCACCAGGAAAACTTCAGCCACTGATCCAACGAGCCACGCTTTCCTTCTTCTGAATGAATTATATTTAAGTTTTTCTAGTATTTAAGTTTGAAAACTCCAAAGATTCTTTTTTAATTTATTGATTATAACTTTGTCAATTTTTATTTAGATATAAATATTTTTTCTCGTATGTGTTTGTTCTTTAAATTGAATTCAATAAAATTTTGAAAAGTATTTTTTCCCAAATTTATTTACTTCAAAAGATGCTGAAAATATTCACACAGAAACAAAACTGACCCTATGAGAAAAAAACATAAAATAAAACAGACTTAAACTATACTTAAATAAATGTGTCTCAATGTGTTGTTTTTTTGGAGTAACTTGAAAAAATAAATTAAAACAAGTTCAAATTAAAAACATATAAAATGAAGAAATATGAAACAATTGAATCAATCAATTGATCATTTTGTGTTTTGTTTATTACTTGATTGGGTGGAATAATTTATTATTTTTAATTCCTTTTTTTTATGTGCAGCTGTTTAGTGAATTAAAAATAAATCACTTTTTAAAAATAAGCCACTGGTTCATTGATTTTATGCTCATTATTTTTAAATATAAAATAAAGAAAATGTGAGAATATCGTTCAAGTAGTTTTTGTGAAACAGTGTGATCATTATGAGTAGAAATAGGTCGTGACGTCCAGTTCCTGTGTTCAGTAAGGCCTCCAGACAGGTTCCTCTCTCGTGGACAGACACGCTCCTTCAATGTAACTATTCAGTGCGGTGACGATGTTCAGATCATCACCTATGGTCTGGAGTGGTTGGTTTGACCCGTAGTAAAAGCTGCTGGGCTGAAATGAACCGGTGTGACTCAGAGGAGGGGGAGCGGTGGAGGGTGAGGACAGTTAGGAGCTGTACGGAGGAGGCTGGCTGGAGTACGGACGAACAGGCAGATGGTGCATTCTGGGTGATGGAGTGAAGGACGATGTGAAAGAAGTCACCTGTCCTAAATATGATACCTCATTGGTCCACAAAGAGGAGGTCAAGGGTCTACAATCTGAAACATAAGAATCATTCCTGTTGAGATCAATCAGCTGATTGGATGTAACCAAAACAGACAGAAACCATGATTCTCCCCTCACCGTGCCTCACATTTTTTCATTTACTCCATTTGAAAATATTACTGACGAGTACAAAGACATTCCTAGAAATAATTTGGAGCTATTTTTAAGCAAATCTAAAAGCCTCATTGCTTCCATAAAGCATCCTTCTGGTACATTCTGTACTTCTGGGATGAATGAAGATCAACTGGGTCATTTTTTAACACTTTATATGACAGATTGTAAAATCTTCAAGATCCTGATGAAGTTTCATCAGTTGTTCAAAGATCAAATAATTTAATGTGAACAGGGCTGTGAGCCCACTTCCCCTCACATAGAACAATAGAGATACTTTGAAACTAGTTTTTTTTCCCTTAACTTTAAAAGACATTCATAACTTAAAGTGTTTTCTTATTTTTTGAGTCAGAGGTGAACACACATTGATCCTCATACCTGATGGAGCGGTGCTGCTGTTTATCCCAGAGCAGGAAGGTCTAAACACACCTGACTTTATCTCCTTCTGTCTCTGTCCTAAAACAAAGAAAATAAGAATAAAGAGAAGTTCGACATTCTACACCTTTGGATTAATGAGATCTGCTAACGTCGGGGGAGACGAGGTCCATCCACAGTGATCTTTATCGCTCGGTGAAGAGTAGCAACTTGAGGAGGTGATGTCATCACGTTGATGGACAGGGTGAAAGTTTTACCTGAAAGAAGAAAAACAACACTCACACCTTCACAGATTCAGAAGTGTTTACGTTTATTTCTTTAAGGATTTAAAGTTTTTCCCATTGGCTGTTTTTTCTGTTTACCTCTGCCACTGCTGCCTATAAAGCGGAGGTCATTGAAGTGAGCGTAACCTTGCTTCATAGTTGTCGTTGCATTCCGTAACTCAGCACTGCTGTTGTCATCATTACCCGCCATCACTGTGACCAACACCCCATCGGGCACATCGTTGCCAAGAGCAACCACCTTAGAAGAGATGAGACATTGTAAATAGTTCTCAGAGCTCAGTGTGTGTAGCGTTTAGGAATCTTACTGTAAATGATCGTGGGAGGGTCTTGTTGCACCTCCAGTGTTGTGGCAGCACACTGCAAAGAAAGTTTGGGCTATCGGTTTGTACCAAGCCTCGAGGTGGGGCTGTGTTAGGGTGACGGAAAGGCCTCATGTCCTGATCTTCAAGTGGTCGATTAGCAGGCGAGGATGCTAATCTACATTTTCCCATCGAATCTGAAAGAAATAGGTTTAGACTTGATGTTGGATGTTCATTTGTTTTTTGTTCCAAACACAGATTAATTTTACTTTAAAATGTTTGCAATAGATAAATGCTTCAAGCAATGAAACAAAAACAAGTTAATGTGAGGATGAACGTGAAAAAAAAATGAAACCTACAAGAATACAAATGTGTTTGAAAGGAAAATTGCGTACGTGTAGAAACATTATAGATCAAATATAAAAAAAAACATGCTGTTCAAAAATTATGCCATAGAAAAGTTAAAGTAGCTCATTCTGTTGTATTTATTAAACAAGTAAAATTATTTTAACTCTTTAAAAATTTTTATACTTGGAGGAAACATTTTAGTATTTTGGTTTTATTCTGTGTTCGGATTAAACAACATTAATCCTGATAAGTAATTAAAAAAAAAAAAAAAGAAATGTTTGATCAAATTTTGTTTGTGTTACAAAGATATGAAAACAACAAGTTAAGATTTAAAGATGCAATCTTTTTTTTTTTAAGTTGTGAGATTACAAAAACACATTAAAGTTATTATTTCAACATTGTACTGTTTAGATATCATCTTTGGTTGTGGTCATTAGGAGAAAATATTCTTGAGATTTGCAGGGAAACTGAAAGTATGACTGTTTCTTTGCTCTTTTCTTACTGTCATGATGTGGATGGAGGAAGACCCAAATGCAGAACATAAACAAAATTTATTAACAAAAGCATATGATTAACACAAAAAAATATATAATAGAGTTCAAGGTTATGCACTTGGTCATGCAGCCAGGAAGACGTGGCTTAGAGGAATGGTGATGACCCGTCTCGGAAGTCAGGTGAGACTGCCTTTAAATAAGCATCAGGCTAACGATGCACAGATGGTTGTCAGGCTTATGACCACAGGTATCCGGGATCAGGCTGGAATCCGGGAGAGGGAAGAAGGTCCAAGGCTCCCTCTGGTGGCAGGTCAGGGGATCATGACAGCTACATTAATTCCTGATATAATTTCTCATCATAAGTGATTAAGAATAGTTAAAGAAAAGTGTCTAAAGCCTTTCATGTTGTGCCTTTTTTTAATTGTCTAAATATCGAGAAGGAAAAAAAAATTAATAAGATCAACTCAAATCTATATTTCAGATTTTAAAAAAAGGCCTTTGAAGGGTTCAGAGAATCTGTTTAAATTGTGTCTAAATTACTATTGTATTTTATGTATTGTGTTTTATTTCTTATGGATCTTTTTTTTAAAAATAGTTTAAAAACATTTTTTATGAGTTCTGAAGGTGCTCAAAAAAGATTAAATTGTGAATTACCGCAGAAAAAGCGGGAAATAATATTTTAATAATAATAATAATACATTTTATTTGTAATGCACTCTACACCTGAAATCAAGCCTCAGAGTGCTACAAGGTTAAAACATTAAAACTTAAAACAATTAAAACAGTACAGCACAATAAAAACAAACATACAATGCAAACAAAATGATAAGCTTTTGTAAAATAACTGACACTTGTTCATCTAAAAAGCAGCTTAGAACAGAAATAAGATTAAATGTTTGAACTTAAACAAGGTTTATACTTGATCCATATATGATCTTGTTTACATTATTTTATTGTTTCTTTTTTATACATATTTACTTTCTTTTTCTTTTTTTACAGAATTACATCTATTTTAATACATTTATTAGATATATTTTGCTTTAAAGTCCACTGACTGGCAGGTTTTTAAAATAATCTTTTGTAATTGTAAAAAAAATATTGGAAAAACAAACATATCTTTAAAAAGTACAGTACCCAGAGTTCCGCATTGGTTAATACGTCATCACACCGCGACAAATATCGAACTGATTCCAGAAACAAAATAAGCTCGTGATTGATGACGTTTTTTTTTTTTTTTTTTTTTTTTTTTTGGTATTGGGCACACGGGATTGAATGAAACGCTCAAGATTCTGGGTAAACATTTGGATGGGTGTTGTGATTTCTGTGGGGAGTTGGAAGGGGTTAGTCACGTGGTGTTAGCGTGTAGAAAGTATGAGGAAGAAAGAGGGGCTATGATGGTGGTGCTGAGGAGTGTTGGGATGAGACAAGTGAGCTTGGAGGAGGTGTTTTTGTATGGACGTCAGGGGAAGGGTTTTGGTGCCCTGTACAGGGTTATTGAGGAGGATTTGAGGTTCGTGACAGTCAGTAGGTGGCGGTAATGCACCCAGGTTGGTGCTTCATGCCGCAAACTAAAGAAGAAGAAGAAGAAGGAAGAAGTTTTTGGTAAGTATTTTAGACATTAGTTATTCTTTTATTTCTTTTTATTGAACTCGTTGACCTTTCTTTTCTCCTCTTCCTCCGACTCTCTGTGTCTCCTTTGTTGTGTGTTTTATTTTATTAACCACAGTGTTTGAATAAGGAGGGAACTGTGTTTTATTCACATTCAGATTTTACTGCCGGAGGGGAAGGAGCTGCGGTCACACACACACGCACACACACCGTAGACAGGTGTGTGTGTCTCTGCTATGTTGTTATTTTAATATTTTCCTCCCTCTTGACTTGTTTTGTTCTGTTGAAGTGACCTGAAAACAACTAACTGCTGAATAAAGTCTTCATCAAACAATCTGCCTGACCTAAAAACCTCATCAGTTCATCTATAGTTGGTACTTTTTAACTGTGGGTATTTTCTATTAAAATCCCATCAATAGTTTGGGACATGTTGGGCTATATTTGGAAAACTTTAAAAATAAAAAAAAAAACTAAATAAAAGCAAGCAATGCTATGTTTAATTTTTTTAATTTTACATACTTAGTAATTCATCCCTCTGTGGGGAAATTCAAAATACATTTGAAGTTTGCATTTCATCCTCTGCAGGGTAGCTGGGCTCTCAGTCAGAGATGGAGGGAGGAGCTTGGAGTAGAGCCGTTGCTCCTCTGGGTTGAGAGAAACCTGATTGGGTGGTTCGGGCATGTGCTTAGGATGCCTCCCGAATGCCTCCCTGGTGAGGTGTTTCGGGCACGTCACACTGGGAGGAGACCCAGAGGCAGACCCTGGGTCCCCAGGAGAGTTTATGTCTCACAGCGGGACAGGGGACACCTCGGAATCCTCCCAGGTGACCTAAAGGATGCAGCCTGTGTTTCCTGTCTGCTGTTGCCTCTGTGACCCGGTCTCGGATAAGCAGACAATGGAACAGAACATTTTAAATTGATTTTTTTTTATGATTTGTGTGTGTTTTTGTGAGCAGATCCATGGCGGTCTCTGGTGCTTCCAGTTCTAAAGACCGTCCAGCTTCCAGGACCAGTTTTATCCCAGAGCTACAGAGCATGATGTAAGACTTATACACATGAGCACAATCGATTATTGTTTTTTAATGATCTAAAGTCTGATCGAAGAGGCAGCAGTCTATGCAGGAAAATCTAAACTTCCCTCTTCTCCTTTGCCACTTCTTCCAGCTTAAAAAAATGAATCCTCTCTTTTTTTTTCTTCATGAATGATACCAGGTTATTATTATTATTATTAATTATTTGTGTCAGAAGCGGATTGAAATATAAGTTTTTATTTTGATTACAGTCTTTGAGGGGTGTGGTGAATCAGCATTGCTTCTATTCTCTCCTTTTCTGTATTCACGAGTGATATTTTGATTCAAATTTTTAAAAAGAATTGATGTAATGGATATTTTAATTGATGATGAAGTTATAATTTTGTCTTTTTTCTTTTATTTTTCTCTTACCGAATAAAAATCTTTCAAATTCGTTCAAAGAAAATGAGCATTTGTTGTGTGATTTCCGACCGGCCGTGAACTTCACACGCTGTTGCTGGGTGCCGTTCGCGGACCGCCGGAGATTTTAGCTTCAAGTGTTTAAATTAAAATTTTAATGTTTAGTTTTGATCGCGGGTGTAATTTTTCATTTATATAGTTAATATTTGTGTAATTTTATAATAAAAAAGTTTACTGCTAAAGTTTTACCAAATAAATAAGGACTTTATTCATCCATGAACGCGGAAATATGTGTGCTGCATTACACCGCGGCGCTAATGGTGGGAGAAACGGGGGGATTAGGTGTCTTCCCCAAGGACACCTAGACATGAATACAGTGGGATTCGATCCCACGAACGTTCTACCACTGAGTTATCGCCTCCCCCATGGCAATAAATAGCTATAGAATCTGGTTCACTGATCCTACAGTGCATGTAGCACTGATGCTACACATCCCAGAATGCTCGTTCTTTGGTCTTTTGGCAGGATTCTTAAGATAAAATAAGATTGACTTCATTTAACTGCAGCAGGAATTTAATTTGTTACAGTAGTTCAACTAGAAAAGTCCAAAAATAAAATAATAATAAAGAAATAAGATCAATGAACTCTTATTGGAGGGTGCTATAACGACCTAATGCTAGCTTAATGCTAGCTTAATGCCAGGGTCTGTACCCCCTCCCTCTACCCTAGCCCCTGGCTTTCTGTCTCATTCATTGTTCTCTATTGTATGTTTATTTAGAATTACACTGGAAGTTAATACAATACAATTCACATGTTGTCCACTTCTCTCCCTCCTCTCTGGGAGAGAGCCCCATTCAGGACTCTGCGTCCCTTCCCTGGGCATGGCCACACCGAGAAGACCTCCACGCTTCATCATCCCCACTCCATCAGGATGAAATCCATCTGCTCATCTCCGTCTAGGGCATCGCTGGGCTGAGGAGTCTCCCAGTGTTTCCATCAGGATGAAGAACATCTACTCATCCCCGTTCTGGACATCTCCGGGCTGAGGAGTCTCCCAGTGTTTCCATCAGGATGAAGAACATCTACTCATCCCCGTACTGGACATCTCCGGGATGAGGAGTCCCCCGTGTTTCCATCAGGATGAAGAACATCTATTGACTTCTTTAGATATTTAGCTGTAGAGTAGAATAAGCTAATATTTAAACAATAATCTTTGACACATTGGTTGCTTGTCCCGGGGTTCGGATCTCTCTTTCATGTGGATCCCCACGAGGTTTCTTATTTTTAACCCACTGATGGGTTTTCTGGACTTTTTCCTCACCATGAAGGAGAGTCTAAGGGCATAAATGTGCTAGTCTTGTTTAGTTAGCATTTGTTAGTTATTTTTCTTGCTGTGTATTTGTGTTTATACATTCCTCTTTTTCTTGTGAAGCCCATTGAGACGGAAATTCTGTGATTTTGGGCTAAACAACTAAAATTGAATTGAATTGAATAGCTTAATGCTAACTGCTGTTTAATAATCAATAATACAGTATTATTAATCTTAGGTTTATTTGAAAAGTATTATTGTTTTACATGACTTTTCTTCATAAATATCAATGTTGGTCTGAAACTTTGTCATAATATTGGACTTTGGTCCACTGGGTGTTTGAGTTTGACCCCATGGTGTGTTTGAGATTCAATCCTAGCAAGCATCAGACAAGAGACAGGATGCCAGCCTGTAGCAGGAACACACAGACTAAGATAAGCAGTAGATCTTTTGGTAATTATAATAAATACCGTCTGTCATCACCGGTGTCCTCCCTGGGAGCATGTTGGGACATCTAACAATCTGAATATTAAGCAAGCTGTGAATGACAAGAGACTGATTGCAGATCTGATCTGTGTCTGTAACTTTCTTCCAAGCCAGGGAAGAGATCCCAAAGACAAACCAGAGCTCAGACACCTAGGATGTAGTGCTAGCTGTGTCCCGGTATACGTACATTTCACTGCTGTAATTGGCTCACCTGTGGCTCTGGATAAGATGAAGCAGCTCAGAAAATGAAAGAACAGCAGTTAACACAACAGTTATATTTAAATGTTATTTTCTTATAAAAATAAATCTTGCATATTCCCAAATAGTCAGTGTAAAGTTTTCTGAAAAAGATTTTTATTAGCTAGAGGAAGTGAAAAGGAAATATTACTTTCTCCTTTTCTCACATGTTCCCTGCCAGGATGATGGAGTAAAGGTTTGGCAGGAAGGATTTAGTATTTAGTGACATCTTGTCCAATTTTTCAACTTTTTGCTGTCATAATTTCCACAAACAAGGACTTCTAGAGCCAAAAAAGAAAATAACAGCAACCATTTGGCTTGTCGTCAGTGGAAGGTTCAATAGCCTGCATAACTAGTGGTGTGAGGATTATTACTACACATGGGAACATCAACATCTGTTCTACCTGCAAGGACATGTTGTCCTTCCTGGTAGGAGATGTAGTCCTTCCAGGTGGGAGATGTAGTCCTTCCAGGTGGGAGATGTAGTCCTTCTTTCTTTGAAATTTAGTCCCTCCTACTGAGGGATGTAGTCTTTCCTGCTGGACGGTTTGATTGCTCTTCTTGGGAGATGTAGTCGCTCATGCTGGATGATGTAGTCCTTCCTGCTGAAAGATGCCGTCCCTCCTCCTGGGACATGTAGTCCTTCCTGCTCAGAGGTTTTGTTTTTCCTGCGGGAACATGTAGTCCTACTTTCTGTGAGATGTAGTCCTTTCTTCAAATAGATGTAGTCCTCCCTTTTGGACAAGGCAGTCTTCGCAGCCAGGACATGTAGTCCGTCCTGCTGGGAGATGTAGTCCTTCTTTTTGTGAAATTTAGTCCCTCCTGCTGAGGGACGTAGTGCTTACTGCTAGGAAGTTTAGAGAGAGTTTTCTGCTACATATATTTATCAATTAATAGTTGTTTCACACTTTTCTTAAATGCATGAATGGACTTACATGATTTAATTTTATTGTCCAGGTTGTTCCACAGATTAACAACTTGAATTGAAACACATCTTTGATTTTTATTAAAAAGATTCCGTAAAAATTAATGATTTTTGATTGAAAACAAAACAGAAAACATGTCATAAAATAAAATAAGTACAAAAAGGAAAAAAAAAAAGACTCTGCTCACAAAATTAATATTTCACACAAGCTTTCAAAAAGAAGTGATTTCAAATACTATTTACAAATAAGACTTATTTGGACGCTCACGGCTCGCCATTTGATCCGTGTGTGACGTATTTATGAGTCGCTTCGTGGCCTGTAGCCGCCATAACATTTAGGACCCTGTCTGGGGGGGTTTCCATACCCTCGCTGGCCTGTGGAGGAGAGACATGTTATTAGATTTCATAAAGTTAATGCTTCTTATTCATCATGACCATCAAGCTGTAGGTGGGACTTACCATTCTTGTATCCGGGGGCGGAGTAGCCTGAAGGATAATCAAACCCTCTGAGTGGTGTTTCTGGTCCGTAGTTAAAGTCCTGGCTCTGACCTGAAGCAGATCATGTGTGATAAACTGAACATGTGACACTGGAGAGATTCAGCCACTTGGTCCAATGAGCTCACCTTCTCGATCCCCGCTGGCTCCACGGGGGGCATAGCCGCCACGTCCAGGAGTTCTTTCCTTGGGGTCTGCTATGTTCACATCGCACTGGAAAGAGAAGCAGAGAATGTAAGCAGGGTGTATCCGAGCCAACGACTGCACACGTGTGTCAAGGCGTACGGCGTAACCGTTGATTTAATGAAAGTCTTCTTTCAGACATCTTATGACGTTGGCTTCCTCTGCGAAAAGGACAAAGACGAAGAATCTCCTCCTATTGGTGTTATGTTCCCTGGGCATGATTACGTCTTTGACCTGAAAGGAGACGACCATCAGGTTTGCCGTCAAACACGTTATTTCCATCTCGTTACTGAAATGATTTACCTTTCCGAAGTCACTGAAGTAACATTTAATTTGTTCCTCAGTTACGGCGGGGTTTAACCCGCCGACAAAGACCTTGGTGTTTGCAGCAGTCTTGATGGATGTAGCCCTGAATGTGTGGATCTGACGTCCATCCAACTTGTGCATCTGGTGGGATACAACCTGCACAAACACACTTCTGATTCTAAGCTCACAAGAAAAGATGTAACCGTTTACAAAATATATATATATATTACATCCCAGAATAAACAAAATATTAACCCTTAAAAGGCGGAAGGGGTTGTATGCAACCCACCCACATGACGCACAAAAAATAAAAGGTTTATTCATTTATTTTTAAATTGTTTAAACATCTTGGTTGAAATTTGATATGAAATATAAAAGTCTTCAGCGTCACACAAATGTTCTTAAATACAAACACTTTTTAATTGTTTCTCTACAAAGTACCATAAACGATCAAAAAAAATCAAAATTGACGTTCAAATTGCTCACCCCCACCACCAAGTAACCAATAACAACCACGGCACTGCCAGGGGCTCACCCTATTGACGCTTGCTGCATCCGTGAAAGTGATGAATCCAAATCTTTGGGAGCGGCCGGTGGAGGGATCCATCTTCAGAAACACTCTGGCTATTTCTCCAAAATTATTAAAGTAATCATAGAGAACTTTCCTGGTCGTCTCGCTGGCCAGATTACAGACGAAGAGTTTCCTGATAACAGAAACCACAGCTGTTAGTTTCATCTTAAATAAATAGAGTGAGTGTAAGGTCTCCACTCGCGTCTCACCCAGACTCCTCATCTAGTTGATCTGCAGATTGTCCAGACAGGGGGTTGGTTGCCGCTGCCTGGACGATGTCATTGTACTCCAACTCTGGCATCTCGTCATCATCAAAAAAATCACACAGTTGATCCATCCTCTTATCTTTTCCAACCTGAAAAAACATGAAGAGTGAAAGTCAACATATCCCTGCAACAACTCTACAAGAAAAACAACTCGACTTTTTTTTTTTTTTTTCCCAGGCAACTTTTTTTAAGTTCACACGATTATCTGTTTGGTGGAAGAAACTAAAGCTCTAGGATGGAACTTCCTCACATGATTGGAACTTACAAATCCACAAAAGAACTTGAAGCTTCTGATAATAATCATGACATCAATTTTTAAATCTCACTCCAGGATGTGAAATTCTGAGGAGAAAACTAACCCAATGGGAACAGCATGATGATAATCAGCTACCACATTAGAACTCAGGGTTAGACAAACTTTTTGATTTGCGGGCCACATTGTGTTCTGACATTTGACAAAGAGGCCTGAACAGGAGCAGATGGATGGCATGCTTTGGTAATCTCACCTTGTTGGTGAAAATTACACATGTTGGGATGTGAAGAAAACATGTGCTTTAGTTTCCAATGATAATAATGAAAAGCATTAAAATAAAATCTCTAACTTTGAAATGAGTCTAGAACTAAAAAAAATCTGTTTA
The DNA here is from genome assembly GCA_902685375.1 of Neostethus bicornis. Lineage (NCBI taxonomy): Eukaryota > Metazoa > Chordata > Actinopteri > Atheriniformes > Phallostethidae > Neostethus > Neostethus bicornis. The sequence goes on along the minus strand of CACRXE010000005.1, from coordinate 4,300,352 downwards.
AAATTAAACTTGTTTTTTAAATTAGACTTTTATTAAAACTTTTTTTTTATTAAATGTGTAAATTTTTAAATTAAACTTTTATTCAAACTAATTTTTAAAATTAAGCCATTTTATTTTTTTCTCAACAAAACCAAAAAAAATCTAGATGACGTTTCGCCATCTAGTGAGGAAACGTCAGAACTGCAGGGATAATAAAACTGAATTAAACTTTGATTTTTTTCAATCAAACTTTTATTTAAACTTGATTTTTAAAATTGAAATTTTATTTAAACTTGTTTGTTTACATTGAACTTTTATTTGAACTTATTTTTCTACATCAAATTGTTATTTAAAGATTATTTTATTTTTAAATCCCACTTATTTTTAAACTTATTTTTTAAATTAAACTTTTATTTAAACTTATTTTTCTAAATTAAACTGTTATTTAAAGTTTTTTTTATTCTATTTTTATGAACTTATTTTTTTTAAATTCTACTTTTTTTTACTTGTTTTTTAAATTAAGTTTTATTTAAACTTATTTTGTAAATTAAACTTTTATTTAAACTTATTTGTAAAATTAACTTTTATTTAAACTTATTTTGTAAAATAAACTTTTATTATTTAAACTTATTTTGTAAAGTAAAATTTTATTTAAACTTATTTCTCTAAATTCAACTTTTTTTATACTTATTTATAAAATTAAACTTTAATTTAAACTTATTTTTTTAATTAAAATTTTATTATTTTTTTTTTATTTAACTTTTAAAATTTCTAATTAAACTTTTATTTAAACTTAAATGAAACCATGTTGGGTTTTTTTTCTCATTAAAACCGATATCTCTAAAATGCGCCATCTAGTGACAAAAGGACAGCAGGGAGAAAAATGTGGTTCATTTAATTCGGCGAGCTGGATTAAAATGTTTAACGGGCCGCATGTGGTCCGCGGGCCGTGGTTTGCCCAGACACCAAATTCTGCAATCATCATTCCTACATGTGTTCCAAATAGAAGCCATGAAAAGGTTGGCTCTGACATAAAAAAAAAATCTTACTACAGAAGAGTATAAGCAGTTTAACTAAGACATACGTAAAAGGTTCAAATTCAACCAGATGGATGCTTCATTTGACCCGCTAGGCCAGGATCAATGTGCTCAACACAGCTGATGCGCATCAGGTGATGATCAGGTGGAAAACTTTAATAGATTTTACAAGTGTATTTCAGTTTGAAATCATCTTAACTTCAAAGATTTCTCCCAAACTGACACGAGGCGCAACTCTGTCCATGCAGAGGACAACTTAATCTAATACTTTGAAAAGTCTATTTAAAGTAAAAACCAGCCCAGTAAAGTGAGAAGACACTTTACTGGCAAAGATGCAACAAAACATTTCCATTTTTAAAATTCGTGTAAAGGGAAGGAAAAAAACGCTCTTTTTTGGCGATTTAAATCCAATCGGATCTATCAGTAAATTTTCATCATGCATCTAAAAATTTTACAAATCAACACTAAATCATACTTTTGTAACAAACAAGAAGACGTTTGATTATTATTATTTTTTTTAAAATAAAAACTAATTATTAGCACACTGATTGTGCGTGCAGCAACAGGCAGGTGTTGCTGATTTCGGGCTAAAAAGGCTGTTAAACCATGCATTAAAAAAATCATGCATCAAACCTAAGAACACATTTACATTAAAAAATAAAGTTTAAATTTTAGCTTCAGCGGCGTGGATGAGATCTCCAGTCTTAAATTTCTCACGCACGTGTCTGCAGCAGCTAGCAGCGGATCGAAAATGCAGACAATGGTTAGATTAAATAACGTAAAATTACATTCAGAGAGAATTAAAACATGTTATCTAAAATATCTTCTGAAAATCTTTAAAAACAAAAAACAACCAACTTACCTCTCTCAAAATATCCATCAAAATGGATTAAAAACCATGTGCGATGAGTTCTATACTACCGGAAACAGAGGGACTTTCTCAAAACACTGTATCTGATTGGACAAACACTCTTTTCAAACGTCCACACGGACAGTCTATTGCAGGGGTGGGCAATTCATTTTTATCAGGGGCCGCATGAGAAGCCTGAATTGTGTCAGAGGGCCACCAACTTTCTTTCATTGTAAAATACTTCAATATTTTGAATAGCTGGTACTGATAATCAGAAGAATAAAGCACTCTGTAAATATGTATATGAGGTTATGTGAAACTGGTTAAATAAGAAAAACAATTATTGAACCAGTGCAATTTATTTTTAACTTGTAATGCTTTCCACCTCATGTTACCTCTTCAGTGAGAATAATCCAGTCTGTTCTAGGCTTGAACAAGGGACAGCTGAGAGGTGGTCATCAGTCATAGAGGATCTGTGTTTGGATTTGTTGAACTTCATAACTGAGAATGTCTGTTCACATTGATAGGTAGATCCAAAGAGGACTAGGATCCTCTGAGCATGCCTCCTCAGGTGTGGAAAGTTCTCCTCTTTGAGGGCGGAGTAAAAGTCCAGCAGTGAGACTGACTTGAAGTGATCTGCCAGATGTGTGTCAGACTGCAGATCACTTCACTTGGTGCATCATCCACACTGCAGTTGAAGGGAGAACAAACCATGTGCATTTCACTCTCAAGAGTTTGGAAATCGCCTTGAAAACTCTGCATGCAGGCATACTTAGCGACGTAACGCTTTTCAAAATAAAATAAAATTTTAAAATAAAAGTTTAAAAAAAAGTTTAATTTATGGTGTTTATGATTGGCCTCACGCGGGCCGTACAGGGGCGTACAAAGGGCCGGATGTGGCCCGCGGGCCTTAATTTGCCCAGGTCTGGTCTATTGGTTCGTTTAGCTGTCAGCTATTAAAACTTCTGGTCTCAGACTTTCAAACTAAAAACCAAACAATCTTTAAAAAAAAAAAATCCAAAAAAAACTTAAAATTATTAAACTTTCTCTGGACAATTTATTCTTTCATTAAGTCAACATAACCCGTTTCCAAGCTGCATCTTTAAAAAGTCTCTTCAGTTTTTTTTTTTTGGTTTTTTTTAAATATATATTAAATCAAATTCCAAAATAAAGTTTTTAAACTTAGTTTTTTTTAATAAACTTTTTTTCATAATGACTTTTATACTATTTGGTCTTTTTAATGTGACATTAAGTATAATTTGATCCGATGTCTGCAGAATGTAATTTTTTTTTTTTTTTTTAAATGTCACACTCAATACAAAAAAAAAGAAAAAAAAACTACCAAGTGCTGGGAACACTACTCATTCACCTTCTGAGCCACTTATCCCAGATGGGGTCCCAGCTGATTTAAGGCGAGAGGCAGGGTACACCCCAAACATGTCGCCAGTCAGTTAACTTCACAATTTCTTCCTTTGAAAAGCGGTAGAAACTGATCACGTAGATTTTGTTTTAAGATAATCCACAAATTTAAATATTCTATACAGGTGTGGGGGACAGTGCAGTTCACACCAAGACCTTCAGTAGTGCTCCATCTGCATCACTACATCCTCTACAATAACTTAACCGTGAATCCAGATTGTGGTGAAGCTGGTTTCCAGGCAGCTTTTATAGTTAGAAAACTAAATAGAATGACTACAGGGGGAGGACTATCATAGAACAATTTATTGTGCAAACAGACGCAACACAACATTATGACAATCCCAAATATCAATGACATAAAATAGACCAACATTTACTCACCAAACTTCAATTTGCAGTTAAAAACCCAGTTTCTCCTTCTCATGGCTAATTACCAGACCCCAAAAAGCTCAACTCGGAGCAGGTTAGCCATTCACTATCAGTTAGCATGGTGATGATTAACCACAGCAAGAAACTACCGTTTCATGGAGAAAACCCAGATTCAATTATTCCATCAGTTGATGGTCCCACTTCTATTCTGGTTTAAAAAAAAAAAAAAAAAAAAAAAAAAAGCCAAATATAAAAGAAATTGTTGTAGAAGCAGTCGAGCTGACACATTTATTTCTTCTTAATGACAGTTGATTCTTACTTTATTCACACTTGCTTTATTTTCAGATTTAAAAAAGCTTAGAAATTGAATTTAAAAGGACAAATACATAAAAATATGCTTTAAAAGCATTACTTTAAATCATCTACAAATAATTAACTCATGCCAAATAATTAAGTCAAAGACTAACAGCAGACGTCGTGGCTCCACCTCAAGACCGGGACTTATTGACCCAGTGATACTTGTCCACACGAGGTCCAGTGAAGGTGAAAGTGGCACGGTACGATTTGAAGCCTTTCTGAATGGAGTACTGGGATGGTGGAACACCACCAGATGGATAAAAGGCATCTCCAGAAAAGCCTTTCCTTTTCTCTCTCAGCCACGTCTGAGGAGCACCCGGAGAAAATTCACTGAACTGAAGACAAAAAAACAGCTTCAAGAAGAGAACAAGCATTCAAATTTCAATTCGTGCACAAAATCTTTGAAACGTAATGACCATGTAACCATTCACAGTCACATAAGCCTGTTTATGTTCTATTGGGACCAAAGTGGGACGTTTTAGTATCTATGAAGAAACATGATCTTATGAGGTTAGGTAATGTGTGCGTGTACATTTAATAACAGTTAATGGTGTGGTTGATGATTCATTGAGTCTGTGACTCCTCACCCGGTACACACTGTTGGGGTTGCTGACAGTCGGAATGGTTTTAGCTTCAAGTGTATGGACTGCAGTAGAGCAAGGAGCTGATTGGCTGTTGCTTCTTCCCAGGTCACCACTTCCATCTTCATCCGAGGAGCTTCCTGATCGCACTTCATGGCTTGCCCGCTCCACAGCCTCGAAGACACGGCGGGAGAATTCACCATCTCCTCTGAGGCAGCCGTCCACAGCAGAGACACGGAATGGAGTGCTTTGTTCTCCATACCTTCAGGATGAAACAACCAAACTATCAGGACAAAAGCTCAGTCTGATTTAGCTGTGGGATCGTCAAAGTTAAACCTGCAAGAGATTTCTCCAGGGTCCACCCACACAGTCAGCTCCTGAGGCAGGCCCAGATCTTCGTAACGGACCCCGCTTCGCTCACAGGCCTGCTGGAGAACTGGATCTCGCAGCAGGACACTGTTCATCCGGAGACATCTGAAAGACCAGACAGCAAAAACAATCACAGCTCCTCCCCTTAACGAGGAGTATGCTCTGTGTAGACATTTAAAAACATTTCAAAGTATACGTTTCCTCAGGTCCAGATTAGAGAGAAACGTTACGAGTTCAAGTCGAAATATATTTAGTCTTTACTCAGAGGCTCTTCTTAAAAATCAAACACACTCCTTCTAGCTCCGTGAAGTTGGCCCCCTTAAAAAAAAAAAAATTAAACAAAAATTAACAAAAAATATGTCAATCGTTTGTGCTGTAAAAATTTTTGTTTGTGCTGTTTTATTTTTGGAGATATTTACGATTCTTTTATAGGTCAATCTGCGGTCATCCAGCCCCTCACATTGCTTAAAAATGTGAGAAAACTCTTAAAAATGGTGTCAATCGTTTGTGCTACGTTTGTGCCGTTATGTGCTGTAAAAATTTATGTTTGTGCCATTTTAGGTTATTTACATTTTAAGAAAAAGGATTTGGACGATGACGTCATCCAGACCTTGATTTACTTCCGGACGTCGCCATCTTTGATTACGTCATTGTCTAAATCGTTTTTCTACTATTTAAATAAACTAAATTGTAACTAAAATGGCGCAAACGAAACGTTTTACAGCACAAACGATTGACATATATTTTTTTTTTTTTAAGGGGGCTAACTTCACGGAGCTACTCCTTCTAGCTACAACACCAACAGTCAGTTAGCAACGGTTAGCTTTCAACTGTCAGTTTTCATAATACAACAATCGTTGTTGTCATGGTAACAGTTTAACTATTCATAAAGCCAAATAAAAAATTTAAAGTCTTTCTGGATTCTTTATCACCGGGGTGGATACCCCCCCCCACCCCCAAAGCACTGCCTTTGTCAATGATACAAGAACAAATATTGTTCTTTGTAAATACACATTTTTCCAATGGATTTTTAAAGTTACCTTTTTGAAAATAAATATTTTATTACATTAAATTTTTTAAATGTTCATCAGGTGGGTTTCATCACCTCATTGAAGGTGATAAAACACATTTAATGAGGGGATCGGTGATTGGGAAATCATGACTTTTAGATGATCAGTTTAACAAAAACAAACACAAACACATTTTAAAAGAATTTAGCTACATTTTTACATGGTTTCTGCTACTGACCTGTAGGCCTGTCCCTTAGAGGGAGCACTGGGATGCCAGTGGTTCTTGTAGGTCTCAAACAGAACTGAAGTGAGAGCCACAGCGAAGCGGTCCCTGCTCTCATTCTCCAGAATGCCATACCTCTTCACCAGCCTGGCCATAAAGAACACAGCAGCAGCTATTTCCTCCTTCATTGCTCTAAAACCAGCTCAGAGCATAAAACACACGTAGGGGTACCCCACTCACACCCACACACATAAAACCAACCACTTCAGGAAGACACTGCAACCACTGGGAAACTTCCTGTTACTTGGCTCAGCTGTGTGGCACGCTGCCGCACCTGTACCTGCTTCCCTTAATGACCCTAACAGTAATGATGGGAATAACGGCTCTTTTTAGTGAGCCGGCTCTTTCAGTTCGGTTCATTAAAAAGAGCCGACTCTTTCGGATCGCGAACGGCTCTTCAGATTTTTTTTTTTTTTATTGATTCATTCAAACAATGCGCAAATTAATTCCTGCTTTTGTTTTTAAATATTTTTATTATGTAAACCTGACATTAGTTACTATAAAAAATGTAAAAAATGATATTAAATTTATAATAAAATGTAAAAATAAAAAAATCTAGTATTTACAATTTAACTTTGAACAATTTGAATTTTTTCAGCTTTTTAAACTAATTTAAAATGAACAAACAAAAAAAAGCTGATTTTTTTTTTTTTTAACTAATTTAAAATGAACAGGGCGGCACGGTGGCGCAGTGGATAGCACAGTGGCCTCACAGCAAGAAGGTCGTGGGTTCGAGTCCCGGGTGGGGACGAGGCTTGGAACACTGTCCTTTCTGTGTGGAGTTTGCATGTTCTCCCCGTGTTTACATGGGTTTCCTCCGGGTACTCCGGTTTCCTCCCACCCTCCAAAGACATGCATGCGAGGTCGATTGGCCGGTTCCAAATAGCCCCAAGGAATGAATGAGTGTGTGCGCGCGTGTGTGTGTGTGGCCCCGCGACAGGCTGGCGACCTGTTCGGGGTGTACCCTGCCCTTCGCCTTAAATTAAATAAAAATTAATAAATGAATTACTCTATTTATCCCTCACCGGGGAAATTTGTTTGCTGCACTCCTTAGCAGCAAATTAGCCGGGATGGGCTCCGGCACCCCCCACAACCCCGAAAGGGACAGACAGATAAGAAGATGACTGACTGACTGACTTAAAATGACCAAACACAGAACATGGTAAATTAAAATACAACATAAATATAAATGAAAATAAGGAAACAAAAAAGGGCTCCCAGATTGGTATTTATTTTATTTTTATGCACTCTATTGATCCCTAACCGGGGAAATTTGTGTGCTACACTTCTACACCGCAGCAGGCTGCCACGACGGCGCCAATAGCGGGAGAAACGGGGGTTTTAGTGTCTTCTCAAAAAAAAAAAAAACTTTAGACGTGAACTCAGGGCTAATGAAACCTGCGAAGTCCGGTCCGCAGGCGCACACTCTACCACTGAGCCACCGTCTTACACTTAGAAACACTAAGTGCCGCAGTTTTGAAGAGCTCATCTGGTTTCTTCTGTCTGTAATTATCTGCGCAGTTTGAGAAAAGTGTGTTTATGACCTGTGTGATGATCAGATCTTTATATTATTACAGCACAAACGATTGACGTACTTTTTGTTTATATATATTTTTAAGAGGGGTCAGCTTCACGGAGGTGTGTTTTTGCCCCTCCTCCTCATTGTGCACAATTTATGAAAACACACATTGACCAATCACGTGCGGCTTAAGTAGGTGGGTGAAAGAGAGACAGAACGCGAGTGGGACAGCGAGAGTTAGCAAAGAACGGGGAATAAACAGCGCACGGGGAGCAGGGGGAGGGCACGGCTCCCAATCAGAAGCCAGTCGTTCTCTTCAAAGTGTAGGGTGTGGGTGGTTGGGGGGGGTGATGGGGTAGGCGGAGGGATGGAATGCGGGGGCGGGGCTTCCAATCAGTCAACACACGGGAGCCGGCTCCTAATCAGTACGAGCCGGCTCCCGTCGTTCACTTCAAACAGTTGGCTCTAAGAGCCGTTTCGTTCGCGACCGACACATCACTAACTCACAGCATACATGCTTCTTTAGACAGGTTGAGATGCTGATGATCTGAGCAACCACCAGGGTTTATTATGGTGTCAGGGGTGGTGGGTGGGGTCAGGGGTTTATGTTTATGTGGGGTCTGCGTCATTCTGGGATTGGGGTGAATGAGTGGGTTGATGTGGTGGCGAACAGGGCAGCAGAAAGTGGAGTGGTGGAGAGGGTCGTGGCTCTGTCCCGGGGTGAGGCAGAGATCTGGATGGGAATAGTAAAGCAGTGGCTGTTAAAGTGGGAGTCGGAGGTCAAGGGATGGCAAATTGTATGGTGTGCAGAAGACAATGGGAGTGAGTGTGGCGCTGGTTGGTGGGGCGAGGAGGGAACAGGTGGTTTTGAGCAGATTAAAGATTGGGTACACTCGGTTGAATTGTAATCTTAGGGTTCTGGGGAAACATTTGAATGGGAGCAGGGAAAATGTTTGTTGTGTTGTGAGGAGTATGGGGTAGAGAGGGAGGCTATGCTTGGGGTGCTGAGGAGTGTTGGGAGGTTTGTTTGAGAGAGGTGTTTTTGTATTGTCATCAGGGGGAAGGTTTCAATGCTGTGATCCCTTTCCTGAGGTGTACGGGGTTGCTGAGGAGGATCTAAGTTTTTGAGGATACTGTAGGATGTGGTAATGCACCTTTCATGGGGGAAAGGATGTAGAAGAAGATGATAATCTGAGCAGTAAATGTGGTAAAAAATTAAGATTAAGATTAATATTCACTTTGAAAACACCTAATGAGTGTCTTTAATTAACCTGATGTGATGAAACAAAACATCTATCTGACACCCATAGTGTGAGAATACTTTTCCAGCCTGTTACTACAGACTCAAGGCCGCTCAAGGACAAGCAAAGATACATTTTACAAACTAAAAACAATAGGGAAAAATAAGAAACCTCATGGGGATCCACACAAAAGAGAGATCCCTCCCCCAGGAGGAGCATCCAATATGTCTAAGATTATTGTTTAAATATTAGCTTATTCTACTCTACAGCTAAATATCTAAAGAAGTCAATAGATGTTCTTCATCCTGATGGAAACACGGGGGACTCCTCAGCCCAGTGATGTCCAGGACGGGGATGAGTAGATGGATTTCATCCTGATGGAGCCGGAATGGTAGATGAAGCACGGAGGCCTCCTTGCTCTAGCCATGCCCAGGACAGGAACGCAGAGGATCATCAGGAATCTGAAAAAGAGCTCTCTCCCAGAGAGAAGCGAGAGTGGTGGACAACATGTGAATCATTCTGTACCAACTAGCAGTGTAAATCTACATGAATAGACGATAGATAATAATGAATGAGACACAGGGGGTAGAGGATACAGACCCTGGTTTGGGTAGGGTGTAACGGGGAGGGCGGGAGGTGAGAGGAATACAATCCCCTTCCAAGGCCATTTGGGTGACATCATACTAAGAAAATTCCACAACCCAAATCTGTAGGAAGATTTCTTGATTGAGAGCTCAGCTTGAACACTGAGCATCATGTCTGACCAATAATTTACCCTTAACCAGCTTTCAGACAATCAGACTAGCTTCTGTCTAGCCAAATAAAATGTTCTTCTGGTGAACAAACTGAAGTTCAGCTCTCAGATAACTGAACCAGGAGACGGTACACATGGTGGCCTCCTCTGTACTTCATATCACAATCCAGGTAAATCAGGGGTAGGCAATTTTTTTTGGTTTGCGGGGCACATTGAGTTCTAACATTCGACAAAGGGGCCGGAAGAGGAGCAGATGTCATGCTTTGGTAACCTCACCTCATTGGAGAAAAAAAATACACATCTTGGGATCTGGAGAAAAATACATGCTTTAATTTGCTAGGTTTTCAAATCTAACACACTTGTTTACGTGAGTGTATCGGCCCCGATGGCTTTCCATATCTACGCGCACTGTTTATTTTGACAACATCATGGAGACAAACTCATTTTGTCAGCACAGTTTTTGCCAGCACGGTTAGCGTGTTCGTGCGCGGACCGGAAGGTCGCTGATTCGCAGCCCACAGAGAGCACGTCTAGGGTCCTTGGAGAAGACACCTAACCCCCACTTCTCCCACTATTGGTGCCGTCGAAGGGCAGCCTGCTGCGGTGTAAGGAGTGCAGCAAACAAATTTCCCCGGTGAGGGATGAATGTAATTCATTATTATTATTATTATTATTAATGGGGGCAGTGTTGTTGTTTTCTCAACAAAGCCAATATATCTAGAGTGCACCATCTAGTGAGGAAATACCAGAATTGCAGGCGAAATAAAACATCACCTAAGTTTATTTATTTATTTTTTTCAAGTTTGGCGGGCCGGATTAAACCGCTTAGCGGGCCGAATGTGGCCCGCGGGCCGTAGTTTTTCCATGCCTAAGTAAGGTCCACCACCACCTCATGCCCATCCAGAAAGAGTGCTCATGTTATTCAGACACAATACTCCCAAAATGGGAACAAAATCTAGAGGAATTTTACTGGTCTAAAAACTTGAAGTGAGAGACCTCTTAAGAAGAATTGCTCTCTTCCTGGTCTCTGTTCTCAGTCAGGATACATGGTCCTCCACTGTGTCTCAGCTCTTTCCTACATTGGTTAAACATCTTAGAAAAGTGTTTACATCTTCTAATTCCACTTATTGGTGTTTGTGAGTAGATAAACTGCTGCGAAAGGAGTTTGCGACTATTGTTTTTTTTTTTTTTTTTACTTTGCTGCATCAGAAACCTGTTAATTGCTGTTATTCAAGATGATAAAAAGAAGTCTTAAATTTAACTTAAAAAACCCAGAGTACCACTAGTAAAGTAGTACAATTTTTTTTTAAGTTCCGTTTAGTCTTCTGAACCTCTTATCCCTAATGGGGTCGCGGGAGGGACTGGGCCTAAATCGGCTAATTGCAGGTGAGAGGCCCACAATTAGCCGGGCCTCTCACCTGCAGGTCTCTCGACCATAACAGGTCGCTGATCTGTTATGGGGTCACACTGTCAATCCTTGGGGCAATTTCACAGTGGCCAATCTACCCAGCATGCATGGTTTTGGAGGGTGGGAGGAAAGTGTACATGCAAACTCCACACAGAAAGGCCAGTGTTTTAGTGGCTCACTTCTACTCCAGAACTCAAACCTCAACCGTGCTAACCACTGTGCCACTGTGCAGCTCCTGATTTTGTTTTATTTTTTTTGTGAAGTTTAATTTAATTAGAACATTTTTAGGTTTCTGGGGCAGCAATTAAAAACAGTCAATTTAACCCTTTGGGTTAAAACAGTTTGCAGATGAAGATTAAATTGTGGCTACCATGAAGAAGTGCACATAGCTGGTGCACAAGCTCTGTCAAAAGGCAGCCCATCACGTGTAGAAGCACTCCAGTGAACCCACATGGCAGACCAAGAGTAAAAAATGATAATTGAAAATAGCCCATCAGAACAAGAACGGCTAAAATAAACCCACCAGTGTTTTGAGAAGTAAAACATTTTGAATAGTGGGCATCATTGACCACCAGCTTAGGAAAAAAAAAGCTGCTTATTCGCTTTTTAGCAACGTTTTGGTTTCTCTTCAGACAGCTTTTACATGACAATAGACAGGGGCGGATAGCATTTACTTGTGACCTCTGGTAAGATCAATGATGGATTGGTTTGGTGTATTGCTGACACATCAGATAAAAAAAACGATACTCTGTCGAAGAATCTTTTATTGTATTTAGTTCTTAAACGTGAAACATTTTCAATCTGAACTCAAATCATCTCCAGAGCAATAGTTTTGTTTCCAGTGTGAAAAATCATCCAATTCACATAAAAACACGAGCATAAAGTCACTGTGATGAGCCCTGTCCACACGTAGCCGAGTATCTGCTAAAACAAATATATTTTTATTTGTTTCATCCACACAAACCCATACGTTGTTTTCACTCAAAACCGATGTTTTTGAAAACTGCGAGCAAAGTGAAGATTTTGGAAAACTCCGGTTTTGCGTTTGCGTGTGGACATGCATAACCGGTGTTTTGCGTTTGTAAACGTCACTACCTGCGACAAATAATGTATAAACGTCATTTGTGTGTGTCCTTATTTTTAACATCACACACTTGGCAGCATGAATCCTCTCTTACTTTCCTTGATTTTTTTTTTTCCACACTCAACTGCTCTTGTTTCTTGTTGAGGAACAAAAGAGGGACAAATGTGTTACAGTTGGTTATTATCTGTCACATAAGCCTTCCTAGATCAGAACTTACATTTAGATAAATACTGCCATCTACTGGTCTGACATGCTTATAACCGCACTCAGAAGCTTATCTATACGGGTTCGTGTGGATGCGGTTAGATTGAAAACGATTACGTGTGTACGTGAGAGTTTTTCTAAAACAGAGCACAGCGGATGTATGTTTTTAAAAATACCCGGCTACGTGTGGACGTGGAGTCAAACCCACACCTGTTCATGATTCTTTAAAAGTATCACATCCTGTCAGACAGATTGTAACTCATCTGAGACCAAATGAAATGCTGTCTGAACCACAGGTAAGGGAGACGTTGTTGGGAATTGATTAGAAGACAGAATGAATGGGTTTTTTTTGTCCAGTGAAGGAACAAAGCAGCCCGTGAGCAGCACGGCTTCTCCTCAACACAAAACACAGCATCTCAGAACAAAAGGAAGATGTAAAGGTGTCTTGATCTAATCCAGGTACAGAGACATTTACAGAAAGTAACATCATACAAATGCAGTTTGGCACAAAGAAGGAGGCGTTTAGAAGCCAACTAACGGCAACCAAGTACCTGAACAAGTACGACCATCGTAAACTTGAATCATTTAAAACTTTGACTTTGTTAACAAAGTTCATTTTGATGATTTGAAAGCTGATCAATTCACATCATTTACACTCAAAAAAAATGATTTCAATAAATAATTTGTTCAATCGCAATATATTAAAGACAAAAGCAGAACTTAAATGTTACTTAAAAACTCAGCATGATTTGTACATATTTAATATTTAAACATTGTCATGATGGTGGGATTATTGCACACCTGGTCGCCACACGCCTGCTTCACATTAAACAGATTGATCAGTGTTTGTAAAGATTTTTGAAAACACAGTGAATGAGAACAAACTTTTTGTTCTCCTTCAAGGCTTTGGTTCTGGTTGTAAAACTTTAAATAGAGTCATTCTGTCCTTCAGCTTCTCAAACAGTCCTTCTTTTTACAGAATCTTCCCCAAACATTCAGTCACTTTAATTATTCAAACCTCGTTACATGCAGCATCTTGCAGACGTTCACATTCCCATTGGCTACCAGCTTCCCCACACGTAGCTGCCTGATGAGTGTTTGGGGGACAGGGGGTCTTCAGAATTGTAACAGTCTCCATATCAACTGTGAGGGCAAAGAAAAGTTTGGCCAGGTGACGGTACCGTGCTCAGTCCGCTTTCTGCTTACAACGGAAGCTTCTTCAGCTGCTCGAAAGTAATGAAGAACTGAGAGCAGCATTAAGGAAAACATCTCTGACACACACACACACACACACACACACACACACACACACACACACTGAGAGGGAACAAAATAAAATAGTCTTTAATCCATTTTATAATCATAAAAGGTCACTGAATAAACTTTTACCCATCATGAACAACCATGACCATCCTCTCTACCCACTTCTGGACAAACAGCAGAGCTCCTTCTCCAAGAGGCTCAGACAGCTCCTCTCAAAAAAACGCCCGGTTCCGGAAATCTTTTATTCCCAACACAATAACACTTTTAAATAACTCACAGAATAACAAATAACTGGTTCATGTTCATGTGATTCATCACTGTTTGTCACTTTATGCTTCTTATGTCACTTTTTTTTTTTTTTTTACCTCCTTATGCTCTTACAGTCCGTATTGACCTCAATGTTTTGTCACATTATTCCTTCTATTTTATTCCGTTCATTCCGTCATCTTCCACTTGTTCCAGGGTCGAGTTGCGGGGGCAACAGCCTCAAACGGGCAGTTCAGGCCTCTCTCTCCCCGGCTGCATCCTCTAGCTCACCTGGAAGGATCCCAAGTCGTTCCCCGGCCAGCTGTGAGACATAGTCTCTCCAGCAGGTCTGGGGTCTGCCCCTTGGTCTCCTCCCGGTGGGACGTGCCCAAAACACCTCTCCCGCGAGGCGCTCGGGGGGCATCCTGACCAGATGCCCGAACCACCCCATCTGGCTCCTCTTGACCTGGAGGAGGAGCGGCTCGACAGCGAGCTCCTCCCGGATGGCAGAGCTCCTCACCTGATCTCTGAGTGAGAGCCCAGCCACCCTGTGGAGGAAGTTCATTTCGGCCAATTGTATTGGCGATCTCATTCTTTCAGTCACCACCCACAGCTGGTGACCATAGGTGAGGGTTCTATTTTATAATTTTAATATTTTATTATTATTTTTTATTTTCCTTCTTGTATATGTATATACTGTCTATTTCTTTCTTGTTGCTGCTGTAACGCACAAATTTCCCAAAGTGTGGGAAAATAAAGTAAATCTAATTTAAAATCTCCAAGTTAAACTGATGTGAAGGCTTAAAAAGGATACGATGATGTTCCACGGTCCCAGTCGCAGCCAGTTGGGCCAGAATCCTTTATAAAGGGCAAAGAATCCTTCGTTTTTCCACGTCCTCATTACGCCATCCAGTGTTCCTCTGTACATGGGGCTGCCAGACAGAACTCGCTGGTTCATCATGCGGGTCCGGACGACGTCCACCGGGTTGGAGGCCAGCGCTCCTGCCAGGCCGCAGGTGAAACTCGATCTGCACACATGTAGGTGTCATCCACAGAGCACAGACACACTGGCACTCAAACATCAACAACTTACATGAAATGTGTAGAAATGGTGTCTCCCATCAGGCCAGAGCCCAGCAGGTGCTTCTTGGTGATGTCATAGACAGGAAGTTCCACACCGACAACAATGGCCGCTCGCTGCGCGGTGGGGATGACTCCCTGAGCAGCAAACGGAAAAGAAATCTAACCAACATGTTCTGTATAAGTGGTCCTGAGAAGTCCAGCACTCACCCTCCACAGCCCTCTGGTTCCCTCCGTCTGGTAGATGTTAATGAAGTTGGACACCATGCTGCCTTGAAGCAAACTGCCCTGAGCCTGCATCCGGATCTGAAACACACAAACCACTTGTCCGATACACACAACCACCACCGGACTAAAAGTTACACGTGGTCAGGACAGTTAGTGATGGTCACATGCCGTTCAGCTGGAATTTTTAAAAACTTGAACAGATCAAGAGTTTCTGTTCACGTCGTGCAAACTTGGGATTTATAAAAACCTCTTTGAGCTTCGTTTATCAGACCTGTGAGAAATCACAGGTGTAAGCCAGCTTGATCTCCATCCTGCCCCGACCACGCCTCTAGAACTCAATGTATGGGTCACGCAAATGGTGTGATACAGATGTAATGATATTCAAATGAGCCGGTGCCGCCTGTCATTACTTATACACAACGGTGAGGTGTCAGTGTGGAACCAATGGTGGTTCCAACACAAGCAAAAGACAGGAGAATGGGAGGTGGTTACCACGGCAACTCTGTGAGTGAGTGATACACACTAATGTGTCAGTGAAATAAATTGACCTTAAATTACTGACAAAAAAAGAATGTAGCTAGGGTCAGGGTTCAACCTCGGGTTCCATTACAGCTAGTGGAGGCGGGTCAAGCTTGATATTATAATTGATTATAATTATTATTAATTATCTTTTTGTGTACAATTTGAAATATTGCGTAGAAGCAGGAGCAGTTTCAAAGTTTCAAGATGAGTTCTAACGCGCTACTAAATGTTCGTATTTTTTATTGACAATCTTTTCCATGATGTGGTCCATTTTTCTCGGGATAAGACATTTATGTGTGTTTTCTAATTGTTTCCTGGCTGCTTCAAATACTTCATTTTACTGTCTTTAGTCAATTTAGATAAAAGTTGATGTACACATGGATTTTGGCGTGAACACGCATGACAAACGAGGCCCCTGAAACATCAGGTCACACATCTGGAAAGAGACTAGAGTAAAGCTGCTGGGTCGAGAATATGAAAACCTGATAAAAACACCCTCATGTAAAGATTTAGTGGAACTCGCTCAGGGGTTGGCGAACGTTTTGGTTCATGGGCCACATTGAGTTCTAACATTTGACAAAGGGGTCGGAACAGGATCAGATGGATGGCATGTTTTGGTAACCTCTAGATTAGACCAATAGAATGACGCTAGATTTTAAACAAGCGCTAAATGTTACATCAAGAGAGTTAAATTTCAAATCTAGCGGGTCTAGGTCTGAAATCTAGGGGCTTGATGTAACATTTTTGCTTGTTTTAACATCTAACACGTTTACGTGCGTGAATTGTGCCGGATGGCGCTTTGTATCATACAGAGCGCCATCTAGTGAGGAAATATCAGAATCGCAGGGGAAATAAAACATTAATAAGGTTTATTTCATTTTTTTTAAGTTGGGCCGGTTTGAAACGGTTTGCCGGTGCCTGAACTAGATGAAAGACTCCATCCGACCACATGTAGATCTAACAGGGAAACGTATTTTTAGATGGTTAAGTGAATAAAGAGACGGAGATCAACCTACTCACCTTGAGCACATCGGTGGGGTTAGCCAGAGAGGAGGAAAGGACTCCAGCTATGACTCCACAGAACACATTGATAACCAGTGTCTCATCTGGTGGGAAAACAAGCACAAAGTCAAGGAAAAACAAAAACCGGAAGCTGAATACGAGACAAACAGGGATCAGTTAGTAACTAGCTGAAGACCACCTGCACTGCAGAGCTCTGCTAATCCTTTAACCACTAAAGGCTTCCTGAAATAAGAACCATCCAGCACCATGTTTCCATAACACACACCTGGTCATAGTGGGAAAAAAAATACTTTAGATTTTTTACTTGGTCAGAAAACTTCCCTCATCTTTTACACATGAAGACAAACATTTATCTTGAGTGTATTCTATGTTTTAATGAGTCTCAGACAGATGACCTGTGCAGGGTGTACCCCGTCCGAACCCCACGATTAGACCAGAGGAAATATAGGTGAATAGATTTTATTTATTTAGTTACGTTCAGATCAAAACATGTCAACCATCGATCAGAGAACGATCGATGGTATTTTTTTATAATTTATCCAAGTAAATATATAAATATAATTTTAAAAAACCTCCCATCGTTTATTTTTGAAATGCGTAATTACGATGTCTCTCTCCTCATTTCGTAGTTTTCTTTTTTATGTTTGTAACACGAAAATATTTCCTAACCTTGAACAACTTTGATCATTTATTTATTGATTTGTTTGTATAATTGAACTTTTATCAATTCGATTGAGAAGCAAATTTTTATTTACAACAACTTTAGTTGATGAAAGCACGAGAAAACACACGATGGAGAAACCACTAACCTGTCACGCCTTCGCTCGTCATCGTTCTACCGGCCTGTGGGACAAACTATTTTATTTTATATCAAAACATAAAGTCAAATTAACTAATGATTTTTCCAAAAGAATTTTGTTCCAGTAAAAGTTTAGATTTACATCTATATCTAGTTTTTTCTGAACTAAACAGATGGTCATAATTTCCTCCGACATGTAGAAAGGCCAAGAAGTGCACGTGTTTGTTCGGTTAGGATGAAAAAGATTTAATCAAATGTTTGTTGGATTTATAAGATTTGTGGAAAAATAACAAGAAAATAATTGAAAACGTGTTAAAAAAGTGTGAGTAAACAAATCAGATCAATAGAAATATTTAGAATTACAAAGATATTAAATATATAATATTATAATTAAATAATAGAGAAAATTTAAAAACAAAGAGATTAAATATGTAATATTATAATCAGATAATAGAGAAAATTTAAAAACAAAGATATTAAATATATAATATTATAATTAAATAATAGAGAAAATTTAAAAACAAAGAGATTAAATATATAATATTATAAATAAATAATAGAGAAAATTTAAAAACAAAAATATTAAATATATAATATCATAATCAGATAATAGAGAAAATTTAAAAACAAAGATATTAAATATATAATATTATAAATAAATAATAGAGAAAATTTAAAAACAAAAATATTAAATATATAATATTATAATCAAATAATAAAGAAAATTTAAAAACAAAGATATTAAATATATAATATTATAATCAGATAATAGAGAAAATTTAAAAACAAAGATATTAAATATATAATATTATAATTAAATAATAGAAAAAAATTTAAAAACAAAGATATTAAATATATAATATTATAAATAAATAATAGAGAAAATTTAAAAACAAAAATATTAAATATATAATATTATAATCAAATAATAAAGAAAATTTAAAAACAAAGATATTAAATATATAATATTATAATCAGATAATAGAGAAAATTTAAAAACAAAGACATTAAATATATAATATTATAATTAAATAATAGAAAAAAATTTAAAAACAAAGATATTAAATATATAATATTATAATCAAATAATAAAGAAAATTTAATAACAAAGATATTAAATATATAATATTATAATCAGATAATAGAGAAAATTTAAAAACAAAGATATTAAATATATAATATTATAATCAAATAATAGAGAAAATTTAAAAACAAAGATATTAAATATATAATATTATAATCAAATAATAGAGAAAATTTAAAAACAAAGATATTAAACATATAATATTATCATGCTGTTATGAAACTGCTCCGACTAACTGGAAAAAACAAGTTAATGAAGAACTTCGACCAGTAAAAGTTTGGCGCCCTTGTTTCAGCTAAAACTGATCTTAGTCGAACTTGAAGAGAAAGTTGGAGAGAAAACGAAGGTTAATAGAAGAGGTCACTGTTTTGATTTTTATCAGAATAAATAGAAAGTAGAAAAGATTTGTTATGTTTTTTCTGTCGGAGGAGTTATGGACGAACAGAAAACACGGTAGCAGACGTACTGGGCTAATCGTTGTTAAGAGACTGTTTATCTAGAGTACATCGTATTAGTAATGGACCCAGCGTCAAGTCAAAGATAAAGGAACAGGAAGATAAAAAAAAAAAAAGATCAAAAAGTTAAAACAAAAGGGATGATTTTAGAAGAATAGTTACAGGAATATTCGCTCATTCTGACCAATAGTTAGTGAGGCGTTCCTGCTGCCGGCCAGGTGTACGGGGGACGATCCCACCACATGGCAAACCCAAGCCTGCATCAAAACAAGCAACACAGTGGCACCGTGGCAGCACAGAGCATGCAGATCGAAGAGGCAAACAATCAACAAGACAGTTTTAAAAAACAAAAAAACATTGTCTTTGTAGAAAACATTCTTTAGTTTTATAGTAAATTAAAAAATAAAATGATTTCCCCAGATTTCTGTTTTGACATCAAAGTAAACCATCGAGGACCTGCTCTCTGTGACATCACAAACATGGCTCCATCATGTGCACGTTATCTGCAGTTTCATGATGGACGGCAGGTAATGGTGACAGATAAGGAAAGAAGCACTCAGCAGATAAAGAGCAAGGTATGGATGGATGGAGGTCATAAAACGACTCCAATATGGTGGCGCCAGTCCTTCACTGATAAACGCAGCAGGAAGTCTGCTACTGGTCACCATGAGGACTCCATCTGTTCATCAGTCTGTCCAGTTTGTTTATCTAAAAAGTTTTCTAACTTGGCCAATCGGATAAATTCTTGTGATAATTTTGAGTTCACAAACTCTAGGAAAGGGTTCCCTAACTTTTCAGACCACGACCCACACACCCCACCCCTTCTGCCGCCCTGCCACGCTCTCTCTTTTCTTTTTCTCTCTTTTTCAAAAGCTTTTGCTCTGCATTATCAGACCGTTTGACGCACACGTGGTACAGCCGGGGTGAAATCTAAAAGGAATGCAAATTTTGAAGCAATGGCTCTGATTCTCAAACTTATGAGTGAACACATTTTATGACTTTAGTAAATCCTGATTACTTTGAACCTAGTATAATCAGACCCTCACCCACACCACTGGTCATCTCACCCACACCACTGGTCATCTCACCCACACCACTGATCGTAACGCCCACTTTGGGAACTACTACTCCCCTGGGAATCCACCTGGTTGTTTTCCAGCCGATTGTTTCACAGTGAGTAGCAGTGGCTTAACGACCCAATTACATAACGATGGCGTGGGAGGACGTTAGACATGTTGCATCCAAACTTTAAACATCTTTCAAACACAATCAAACTGTATCTTGGATGTGTTATGACTGCATTAGAGGAATCTCTATCAGGCAGGTACAAGTTGACCATACAGCCAATCAGCTCGAGGTATTTTCTTCAACGTCCCACCTTCTCCTGATGGGTTTCAGATGGATACTGTGAAGAAATCAAGAGTCGATCTCATATTGAGCGTGAGCCAGGTTATCGTTATCCACTTGTTTGCAGGGTCTCATAGATCAGTCTACAGTCCAGGCAGGTCTTGGCTGGGACCTCCGTCTGGTAGAGCATGACCTGAAGAGGCGCCAAGGAGGCATGCTAACCAGATGCCCAAACCGCATCATCTGGATCTGAATGTTTGAACTTCTCACCCAATCAGAGAGAACCTGGGCACTCTGTAGAAGAAACCTATTTTGACTGCTCATCAGCCTCGTTTGGTGGTCGCAGGCAAAGAACCATAGATTGTAGAAAGGGGTGGAGCTAGTGAGGGTGACATTACTCAGAGCAGGGGTCACCAACCTGACCACATCAGTCGCCCCCAGGCCAGTTCTAAAAATAGCATTAATCAGGTATTAGCTCTGACTAAAATCTTATTTAATTGTGTAGCTATTCTTTTTGAATTTCATTTACAGTGATGTCAGTTTAAAAACTAATACATAAAAACGTAAACGGGAGCGCTGCAGAGATGAGGTTACGAACGCGTTTTCTACCCACAAAAACATGGCAGAAAAAAGGAAGAAAA
Organism: Neostethus bicornis; assembly: GCA_902685375.1. Taxonomy (NCBI): domain Eukaryota; kingdom Metazoa; phylum Chordata; class Actinopteri; order Atheriniformes; family Phallostethidae; genus Neostethus; species Neostethus bicornis. Next base: position 4,279,200 of record CACRXE010000005.1, on the reverse strand, counting down.
TGTATCATTTTCACAGTGAATGAGAGGAAAAGTTCTTTTTTACTAACGTGAAAGAAAACTGTGTGCGTCTCATCTGCGACGCACTCGCACGGTCCTTATTTTGAAAGGAGTAGATTTTTGTTAAATCTTACATAATTGATCATTTGTACAAACATGGTTCAGAGTTTATGATTTGATAACTGTTGTAAAAATTGAAAAAGATTTCCTGCAACATGTTGTGGAAGTTATCATTTGAAAATGAAACACTTGGATATTGCATATTGAAATGTATCTGTTTCTGTTTAATCATACTGAAATAATTATTGTGATGGATCATTATCAATCAGTGTCTTCACATAGAATATTATTAATAATAATATCAAATTAAACTGTTTAACTTTGTTTATTTCAGAAGTGTTTTATCAAAGTGGTAGCCCTTTGCATTACTCGGTGCCCATGAAGTAGCCCTCAGTATCAAAGAAGTTGGTGACCCCTGACTCAGAGCATTCGGCTTCATCCAAATGAAGCCAATTTAGTCACCATATTACGCATACATAGAAATACAGATGTTCTTGTCCGGCTCCTGCTCTTTCTATCCTCGATGCCAAAAGTAAACAACGACCAGAGCAAGGACAAAACAGTTACAGCAAGTCAGTCTGTGGAGAGCGTTAGATTTAATCTGTGTATGGAAAGCCATCAGGGACACTACACGCACGTAAACAAGTGCGCTAAATGTTACATCAAGCGCATTAATCTTCAAATCCAGCGCGCTAGCGCTTAAAAAACGTGCATCTAGCGAGCTAGGTTAAAAAATGTAGGTTTGAAATCTAACGCGCTTGTTTTAAGTCGACTTGTGGACTGGTTCTAATAACTCTGCATATCTGTACACACTGTTTATTTTGACAGCGAACGCAACACGAAGACACACACATTTTAATGGGAGCAGTGTTGTTGTTTTCTTAACATAGCCAATGAATCTATAGTCCGCCATCTAGTGACAAAACATCAGAATTGCAGGGAAAATAAAACATTTATAAGGTTTTTTTTTGTTTGTTTTTTTCAAGTTTGGGGCGCCGGATGGAAACGGTTAATAAGCCACATGTGGCCCGCGAGCCGTAGTTTGCCCATGACTGACTTAACCTGTCGAATGTCCCCACTAGGGGGAGAAAAGCTACATTTTTCAAAATCTGCAATAATAACTTGAACAAATTGTGCGACAGTAGAAAAAATAACAAAAACTTCAAAACCATGAAGAAGTAAGGCAGCGGACCTCCATCCATCAGACCTCCATCCATCCATCCTGTGAACCTCCATCTGTCCATCCATCCTGTGGACCTCCATCCATCAGACCTCCATCCATCCATCCTGTGGACCTCCATCTGTCCATCCATCCTGTGGACCTCCATCTGTCCATCCATCCTGTGGACCTCCATCCATCCTTCCTGTGGACCTCCATCCATCCTGTAGACCTCCATCCATCCAACAGTCCTCCATCCGTCCAGCAGACCTCCGTTCGTCCAGTAGACCTCCGTCCGTCCTGCAGACCTCCGTCCGTCCTGTAGACCTCCATCCGTCCTGCAGACCTTCTTCCATCCTGTAGACCTCCATCCATCCTGAAGACCTCCATCCATCCAGCAGACCTCCATCCGTCCTGCAGACCTCCATCGATCCTGCAGACCTCCATCCGTCCAGCAGACCTCCATCCGTTCTGTAGACCTCCAACCATCCAACAGACCTCCATCCGTTCTATAGACCTCCATTCATCCTGCAGACCTCCATTAATCCAACAGACCTCCATCCATCCTGTAGACCCCCATTCATCCTGCAGACCTCCATCCATCCTGTTGACCCCCATTCATCCTGCAGATCTCCATTCATCCAACAGACCTCCACCCATCCTGCAGACCTCCATCCATCCAACAGACCTCCATCCATCCTGCAGACCTACATCCGTCCTGCAGACCTCCATCCATCCTGCAGACCTCCATCCGTCCTGCAGACCTCCATCCGTCCTGCAGACCTCCATCCGTCCTGCAGACCTCCATCCATCCTGTAGATCTCCATCCATCCTGCAGACATCCATCCGTCCTGCAGACCTCCATCCATCCATCCTGCAGACCTCCATCCATCCAGCAGACCTCCATCTGTCCTGCAGACCTCCATCCATCCTGCAGACCTCCATCCGTCCTGTAGACCTCCATCCATCCTGCAGACCTCCATCCGTCCTGCAGACCTCCATCCATCCTGCAGACCTCCATCCATCCTGTAGACCTCCATCCGTCCTGCAGACCTCCATCTGTCCTGCAGACCTCCATCCATCCTGCAGACCTCCATCCATCCTGTAGACCTCCATCCATCCTGCAGACCTCCATCCATCCTGTAGACCTCCATCCATCCTGCAGACCTCCATCCATCCTGTAGACCTCCATCCATCCAGCAGACCTCCATCCATCCTGCAGACCTCCATCCGTTCAGCAGACATCCATCCATCCTGCAGACCTTCATCCATCAGACAGACCTCCATTCATCGTGCAGACCTCCATCCGTCCTGCAGACCTCCATCCATCCTGTAGACCTCCATTCATCCTGCAGACCTCCATCCGTTCAGCAGACCTCCATCCATCCTGTAGACCTCCATTCATCCTGCAGACCTCCATCTGTTCAGCAGACCTCCATCCATCCTGTAGACCTCCATCCATCCTGTAGACCTCCATCCATCCAGCAGACCTCCATCCATCCAACAGACCTCCATCCGTTCTGCAGACCTCCCTCCATCCAGCAGAACTCCATCCATCCTGCAGACCTCCATCCATCCTGTAGACCTCCATCCGTCCTGCAGACCTCCATCCATCCATCCTGCAGACCTCCATCCGTCCTGCAGACCTCCATCCGTCCTGCAGACCTCCATCCGTCCTGCAGACCTCCATTCATCCTGCAGACCTCCATCCATCCTGCAGACATCCATTCATCCTGCAGACCTCCATCCATCCTGCAGATATCCATCCATCCAGCAGACCTCCATCCGTCCTGCAGACCTCCATTCATCCTGCAGACCTCCATCCATCCTGCAGACGTCCATCCATCGTGCAGACCTCCATCCGTTCAGCAGACCTCCATCCGTTCAGCAGACCTCCATCCGTCCTGCAGACCTCCATCCGTCCTGCAGACCTCCATTTATCCTGTAGACCTCCATCCGTCCTGTAGACCTCCATCCGTCCTGCAGACCTCCATCCGTCCTGCAGACCTCCATCCATCCTGTAGACCTCCATCCGTCCTGTAGACCTCCATCCATCCTGTAGACCTCCATCCGTCCTGCAGACGTCCATCCGTCCTGCAGACGTCCATCCATCCTGCAGACCTCCATCCATCCTGCAGACCTCCATCCGTCCTGCAGACCTCCATCCGTCCTGCAGACCTCCATCCATCCTGCAGACCTCCATCCATCCTGCAGACCTCCATCCGTCCTGCAGACCTCCATCCGTCCTGCAGACCTCCATCCGTCCTGCAGACCTCCATCCATCCTGTAGACCTCCATCCGTCCTGCAGACCTCCATCTATCCTGTAGACCTCCATCCATCCTGTAGACCTCCATCCATCCTGTAGACCTCCATCCTACCTGCAGACCTCCATCCGTCCTGCAGACCTCCATCCATCCTGCAGACCTCCATCCATCCTGCAGACCTCCATCCGTCCTGCAGACCTCCATCCGTCCTGCAGACCTCCATCCGTCCTGTAGACCTCCATCCATCCTGCAGACCTCCATCCATCCTGTAGACCTCCATCCGTCCTGCAGACCTCCATCCGTCCTGCAGACCTCCATCCGTCCTGCAGACCTCCATCCATCCAACAGACCTCCATCCATCCAACAGACCTCCATCCATCCTGTAGACCTCCATCCGTCCTGTAGACCTCCATCCGTCCTGCAGACCTCCATCTGTCCTGCAGACCTCCATCCATTCTGCAGACCTCCATCCATCCTGTAGACCTCCATCCATCCTGCAGACCTCCATCCGTCCTGTAGACCTCCATCCATCCTGCAGACCTCCATCCATCCTGTAGACCTCCATCCGTCCTGCAGACCTCCATCCGTCCTGCAGACCTCCATCCGTCCTGCAGACCTCCATCCATCCTGCAGACCTCCATCCATCCTGCAGACCTCCATCCATCCTGCAGACCTCCATTCATCCTGCAGACCTCCATCCGTTCAGCAGACCTCCATCCATCCTGTGGACCTCCATCCATCAGACCTCCATCCATCCATCCTGTGGACCTCCATCTGTCCATCCATCCTGTGGACCTCCATCTGTCCATCCATCCTGTGGACCTCCATCCATCCTTCCTGTGGACCTCCATCCATCCTGTAGACCTCCATCCATCCAACAGTCCTCCATCCGTCCAGCAGACCTCCGTTCGTCCAGTAGACCTCCGTCCGTCCTGCAGACCTCCGTCCGTCCTGTAGACCTCCATCCGTCCTGCAGACCTTCTTCCATCCTGTAGACCTCCATCCATCCTGAAGACCTCCATCCATCCAGCAGACCTCCATCCGTCCTGCAGACCTCCATCGATCCTGCAGACCTCCATCCGTCCAGCAGACCTCCATCCGTTCTGTAGACCTCCAACCATCCAACAGACCTCCATCCGTTCTATAGACCTCCATTCATCCTGCAGACCTCCATTAATCCAACAGACCTCCATCCATCCTGTAGACCCCCATTCATCCTGCAGACCTCCATCCATCCTGTTGACCCCCATTCATCCTGCAGATCTCCATTCATCCAACAGACCTCCACCCATCCTGCAGACCTCCATCCATCCAACAGACCTCCATCCATCCTGCAGACCTACATCCGTCCTGCAGACCTCCATCCATCCTGCAGACCTCCATCCGTCCTGCAGACCTCCATCCGTCCTGCAGACCTCCATCCGTCCTGCAGACCTCCATCCATCCTGTAGATCTCCATCCATCCTGCAGACATCCATCCGTCCTGCAGACCTCCATCCATCCATCCTGCAGACCTCCATCCATCCAGCAGACCTCCATCTGTCCTGCAGACCTCCATCCATCCTGCAGACCTCCATCCGTCCTGTAGACCTCCATCCATCCTGCAGACCTCCATCCGTCCTGCAGACCTCCATCCATCCTGCAGACCTCCATCCATCCTGCAGACCTCCATCCGTCCTGCAGACCTCCATCCGTCCTGCAGACCTCCATCCATCCTGCAGACCTCCATCCATCCTGTAGACCTCCATCCATCCTGCAGACCTCCATCCATCCTGTAGACCTCCATCCATCCTGCAGACCTCCATCCATCCTGTAGACCTCCATCCATCCAACAGACCTCCATTCATCCTGCAGACCTCCATCCGTTCAGCAGACATCCATCCATCCTGCAGACCTTCATCCATCAGACAGACCTCCATTCATCGTGCAGACCTCCATCCGTCCTGCAGACCTCCATCCATCCTGTAGACCTCCATTCATCCTGCAGACCTCCATCCGTTCAGCAGACCTCCATCCATCCTGTAGACCTCCATTCATCCTGCAGACCTCCATCTGTTCAGCAGACCTCCATCCATCCTGTAGACCTCCATCCATCCTGTAGACCTCCATCCATCCAGCAGACCTCCATCCATCCAACAGACCTCCATCCGTTCTGCAGACCTCCCTCCATCCAGCAGAACTCCATCCATCCTGCAGACCTCCATCCATCCTGTAGACCTCCATCCGTCCTGCAGACCTCCATCCATCCATCCTGCAGACCTCCATCCGTCCTGCAGACCTCCATCCGTCCTGCAGACCTCCATCCGTCCTGCAGACCTCCATTCATCCTGCAGACCTCCATCCATCCTGCAGACATCCATTCATCCTGCAGACCTCCATCCATCCTGCAGATATCCATCCATCCAGCAGACCTCCATCCGTCCTGCAGACCTCCATTCATCCTGCAGACCTCCATCCATCCTGCAGACGTCCATCCATCGTGCAGACCTCCATCTGTCCTGCAGACCTCCATCCATCCTGCAGACCTCCATCCGTCCTGTAGACCTCCATCCATCCTGCAGACCTCCATCCGTCCTGCAGACCTCCATCCATCCTGCAGACCTTCATCCATCCTGTAGACCTCCATCCGTCCTGCAGACCTCCATCTGTCCTGCAGACCTCCATCCATCCTGCAGACCTCCATCCATCCTGTAGACCTCCATCCATCCTGTAGACCTCCATCCATCCTGCAGACCTCCATCCGTCCTGCAGACCTCCATCCGTCCTGCAGACCTCCATCCGTCCTGTAGACCTCCATCCATCCTGCAGACCTCCATCCATCCTGTAGACCTCCATCCGTCCTGCAGACCTCCATCCGTCCTGCAGACCTCCATCCGTCCTGCAGACCTCCATCCATCCAACAGACCTCCATCCATCCAACAGACCTCCATCCATCCTGTAGACCTCCATCCATCCTGCAGACCTCCATCCGTCCTGTAGACCTCCATCCATCCTGCAGACCTCCATCCATCCTGTAGACCTCCATCCGTCCTGCAGACCTCCATCCGTCCTGCAGACCTCCCTCCGTCCTGCAGACCTCCATCCATCCTGCAGACCTCCATCCATCCTGCAGACCTCCATCCATCCTGCAGACCTCCATTCATCCTGCAGACCTCCATCCGTTCAGCAGACCTCCATCCATCCTGTGGACCTCCATCCATCAGACCTCCATCCATCCATCCTGTGGACCTCCATCTGTCCATCCATCCTGTGGACCTCCATCTGTCCATCCATCCTGTGGACCTCCATCCATCCTTCCTGTGGACCTCCATCCATCCTGTAGACCTCCATCCATCCAACAGTCCTCCATCCGTCCAGCAGACCTCCGTTCGTCCAGTAGACCTCCGTCCGTCCTGCAGACCTCCGTCCGTCCTGTAGACCTCCATCCGTCCTGCAGACCTTCTTCCATCCTGTAGACCTCCATCCATCCTGAAGACCTCCATCCATCCAGCAGACCTCCATCCGTCCTGCAGACCTCCATCGATCCTGCAGACCTCCATCCGTCCAGCAGACCTCCATCCGTTCTGTAGACCTCCAACCATCCAACAGACCTCCATCCGTTCTATAGACCTCCATTCATCCTGCAGACCTCCATTAATCCAACAGACCTCCATCCATCCTGTAGACCCCCATTCATCCTGCAGACCTCCATCCATCCTGTTGACCCCCATTCATCCTGCAGATCTCCATTCATCCAACAGACCTCCACCCATCCTGCAGACCTCCATCCATCCAACAGACCTCCATCCATCCTGCAGACCTACATCCGTCCTGCAGACCTCCATCCATCCTGTTGACCCCCATTCATCCTGCAGATCTCCATTCATCCAACAGACCTCCACCCATCCTGCAGACCTCCATCCATCCAACAGACCTCCATCCATCCTGCAGACCTACATCCGTCCTGCAGACCTCCATCCATCCTGCAGACCTCCATCCGTCCTGCAGACCTCCATCCGTCCTGCAGACCTCCATCCGTCCTGCAGACCTCCATCCATCCTGTAGATCTCCATCCATCCTGCAGACATCCATCCGTCCTGCAGACCTCCATCCATCCATCCTGCAGACCTCCATCCATCCAGCAGACCTCCATCTGTCCTGCAGACCTCCATCCATCCTGCAGACCTCCATCCGTCCTGTAGACCTCCATCCATCCTGCAGACCTCCATCCGTCCTGCAGACCTCCATCCATCCTGCAGACCTCCATCCATCCTGTAGACCTCCATCCGTCCTGCAGACCTCCATCTGTCCTGCAGACCTCCATCCATCCTGCAGACCTCCATCCATCCTGTAGACCTCCATCCATCCTGCAGACCTCCATCCATCCTGTAGACCTCCATCCATCCTGCAGACCTCCATCCATCCTGTAGACCTCCATCCATCCAACAGACCTCCATTCATCCTGCAGACCTCCATCCGTTCAGCAGACATCCATCCATCCTGCAGACCTTCATCCATCAGACAGACCTCCATTCATCGTGCAGACCTCCATCCGTCCTGCAGACCTCCATCCATCCTGTAGACCTCCATTCATCCTGCAGACCTCCATCCGTTCAGCAGACCTCCATCCATCCTGTAGACCTCCATTCATCCTGCAGACCTCCATCTGTTCAGCAGACCTCCATCCATCCTGTAGACCTCCATCCATCCTGTAGACCTCCATCCATCCAGCAGACCTCCATCCATCCAACAGACCTCCATCCGTTCTGCAGACCTCCCTCCATCCAGCAGAACTCCATCCATCCTGCAGACCTCCATCCATCCTGTAGACCTCCATCCGTCCTGCAGACCTCCATCCATCCATCCTGCAGACCTCCATCCGTCCTGCAGACCTCCATCCGTCCTGCAGACCTCCATCCGTCCTGCAGACCTCCATTCATCCTGCAGACCTCCATCCATCCTGCAGACATCCATTCATCCTGCAGACCTCCATCCATCCTGCAGATATCCATCCATCCAGCAGACCTCCATCCGTCCTGCAGACCTCCATTCATCCTGCAGACCTCCATCCATCCTGCAGACGTCCATCCATCGTGCAGACCTCCATCCGTTCAGCAGACCTCCATCCGTTCAGCAGACCTCCATCCGTCCTGCAGACCTCCATCCGTCCTGCAGACCTCCATTTATCCTGTAGACCTCCATCCGTCCTGTAGACCTCCATCCGTCCTGCAGACCTCCATCCGTCCTGCAGACCTCCATCCATCCTGTAGACCTCCATCCGTCCTGTAGACCTCCATCCATCCTGTAGACCTCCATCCGTCCTGCAGACGTCCATCCGTCCTGCAGACGTCCATCCATCCTGCAGACCTCCATCCATCCTGCAGACCTCCATCCGTCCTGCAGACCTCCATCCGTCCTGCAGACCTCCATCCATCCTGCAGACCTCCATCCATCCTGCAGACCTCCATCCGTCCTGCAGACCTCCATCCGTCCTGCAGACCTCCATCCGTCCTGCAGACCTCCATCCATCCTGTAGACCTCCATCCGTCCTGCAGACCTCCATCTATCCTGTAGACCTCCATCCATCCTGTAGACCTCCATCCATCCTGTAGACCTCCATCCTTCCTGCAGACCTCCATCCGTCCTGCAGACCTCCATCCATCCTGCAGACCTCCATCCATCCTGCAGACCTCCATCCGTCCTGCAGACCTCCATCCGTCCTGCAGACCTCCATCCGTCCTGCAGACCTCCATCCATCCTGCAGACCTCCATCCATCCTGTAGACCTCCATCCGTCCTGCAGACCTCCATCCGTCCTGCAGACCTCCATCCGTCCTGCAGACCTCCATCCATCCAACAGACCTCCATCCATCCAACAGACCTCCATCCATCCTGTAGACCTCCATCCGTCCTGTAGACCTCCATCCGTCCTGCAGACCTCCATCTGTCCTGCAGACCTCCATCCATTCTGCAGACCTCCATCCATCCTGTAGACCTCCATCCATCCTGCAGACCTCCATCCGTCCTGTAGACCTCCATCCATCCTGCAGACCTCCATCCATCCTGTAGACCTCCATCCGTCCTGCAGACCTCCATCCGTCCTGCAGACCTCCCTCCGTCCTGCAGACCTCCATCCATCCTGCAGACCTCCATCCATCCTGCAGACCTCCATCCATCCTGCAGACCTCCATTCATCCTGCAGACCTCCATCCGTCCTGCAGACCTCCCTCCGTCCTGCAGACCTCCCTCCGTCCTGCAGACCTCCATCCATCCTGCAGACCTCCATTCATCCTGCAGACCTCCATTCATCCTGCAGACCTCCATCCGTCCTGCAGACCTCCCTCCGTCCTGCAGACCTCCCTCCGTCCTGCAGACCTCCATTCATCCTGCAGACCTCCATCCGTCCTGTAGACCTCCCTCTGTCCTGCAGACCTCCATCCATCCTGCAGACATCCATCCGTCCTGTAGACCTCCATTCATCCTGCAGACTTCCATCCATCCTGCAGACTTCCATCCATCCTGCAGACCTCCATCCATCCTGCAGACCTCCATTCATCCTGCAGACCTCCATCCGTTCAGCAGACCTCCATCCGTCCTGCAGACCTCCATCCGTCCTGCAGACCTCCATTTATCCTGTAGACCTCCATCCGTCCTGTAGACCTCCATCCGTCCTGCAGACCTCCATCCGTCCTGCAGACCTCCATCCATCCTGTAGACCTCCATCCGTCCTGTAGACCTCCATCCATCCTGTAGACCTCCATCCGTCCTGCAGACGTCCATCCGTCCTGCAGACCTCCATCCATCCTGCAGACCTCCATCCATCCTGCAGACCTCCATCCGTCCTGCAGACCTCCATCCGTCCTGCAGACCTCCATCCATCCTGCAGACCTCCATCCATCCTGCAGACCTCCATCCGTCCTGCAGACCTCCATCCGTCCTGCAGACCTCCATCCGTCCTGCAGACCTCCATCCATCCTGTAGACCTCCATCCGTCCTGCAGACCTCCATCCATCCTGTAGACCTCCATCCATCCTGTAGACCTCCATCCATCCTGTAGACCTCCATCCTTCCTGCAGACCTCCATCCGTCCTGCAGACCTCCATCCATCCTGCAGACCTCCATCCATCCTGCAGACCTCCATCCGTCCTGCAGACCTCCATCCGTCCTGCAGACCTCCATCCGTCCTGTAGACCTCCATCCATCCTGCAGACCTCCATCCATCCTGTAGACCTCCATCCGTCCTGCAGACCTCCATCCGTCCTGCAGACCTCCATCCGTCCTGCAGACCTCCATCCATCCAACAGACCTCCATCCATCCAACAGACCTCCATCCATCCTGTAGACCTCCATCCGTCCTGTAGACCTCCATCCGTCCTGCAGACCTCCATCTGTCCTGCAGACCTCCATCCATCCTGCAGACCTCCATCCATCCTGTAGACCTCCATCCATCCTGCAGACCTCCATCCGTCCTGTAGACCTCCATCCATCCTGCAGACCTCCATCCATCCTGTAGACCTCCATCCGTCCTGCAGACCTCCATCCGTCCTGCAGACCTCCATCCGTCCTGCAGACCTCCATCCATCCTGCAGACCTCCATCCATCCTGCAGACCTCCATCCATCCTGCAGACCTCCATCCATCCTGCAGACCTCCATCCGTCCTGCAGACCTCCCTCCGTCCTGCAGACCTCCCTCCGTCCTGCAGACCTCCATCCATCCTGCAGACCTCCATTCATCCTGCAGACCTCCATTCATCCTGCAGACCTCCATCCGTCCTGCAGACCTCCCTCCGTCCTGCAGACCTCCCTCCGTCCTGCAGACCTCCATTCATCCTGCAGACCTCCATCCGTCCTGTAGACCTCCCTCTGTCCTGCAGACCTCCATCCATCCTGCAGACATCCATCCGTCCTGTAGACCTCCATTCATCCTGCAGACTTCCATCCATCCTGCAGACTTCCATCCATCCTGCAGACCTCCATCCATCCTGCAGACCTCCATTCATCCTGCAGACCTCCATCCGTCCTGCAGACCTCCCTCCGTCCTGCAGACCTCCATCCGTCCTGTAGACCTCCCTCTGTCCTGCAGACCTCCATCCATCCTGCAGACATCCATCCGTCCTGTAGACCTCCATTCATCCTGCAGACTTCCATCCATCCTGCAGACTTCCATCCATCCTGCAGACCTCCATTCATCCTGCAGACCTCCATCTATCCTGCAGACCTCCATCCATCCAACAGACCTCCATCCATCCTGTAGACCTCCATCCATCCTGCAGACCTCCATCCATCCTGCAGACCTCCATCCGTCCTGTAGACCTCCATCCATCCTGCAGACCTCCATCCATCCTGCAGACCTCCATCCATCCTGCAGACCTCCATCCGTCCTATAGACCTCCATCCATCCTGTAGACCTCCATCCGTCCTGTAGACCTCCATCCATCCTGCAGACCTCCATCCGTCCTGTAGACCTCCATCCATCCTGCAGACCTCCATCCATCCTGCAGACCTCCATCCATCCTGCAGACCTCCATCCTCTGCTTTCTTTCAGCTGTAGGTAACTTGACTCCGTCTCTTTTCAAACCGTCTTTGTTTATTTTAACTTGCAAATAACTGGATTCCAGCCGAACCAGTGAAGCTGAAACTGGGAGAATAAATCTAACCCAGTCGTCAGTCCTGAAGCCGGTCAAACTAAACCACAGAAACCCCACCGATTCACTCTGATCAATATGTTTTTACCAGCAGACCAATCCAACCGTCTTTATGTGGAGGCTTCCATGATGAAACCAGTGCAGCAAAACCAGAATGTGCATGCAAAATATCTTTCAACTGGTTTTCTGAGCCGTCTGAAAAACAAAGCTTTTCAAGTCTGAAGAAAAAGATTAAATATCAGAACAAAGGAAGTCGCTGCTCAAACGTAAATACAGAAAAATGTCCCAGGAAACATGAGCCAGTTGGCAAAAAAAAAAAAACCTTAATCCAGTCTCACCAGTCCCACTGTGTCCATGTAGAGTTCTACTAACTGGAACTGAATACTGGCTGCTAGCAGCTGAATCAGCACCAGTATGAACCTCGGAGTGAAACAGAAGCTGGGATCGTTCACATTCTAATGTTTACCTTCTGGCCGGCTCACAAACAGCTTCTTCAGAGAGTTGTACGTTCCGATCTTAATGGTCCCATAAGAGGCTTGTCTCAGGAGTGCTGGTGAGATTCTGAGCAGACAAGAGAACCATGTCAGTAATGGAAACGTGCACGTGGGAATGATATCTAACTGGGAGACATTAAACACAAATTTATCACTGATCCATTTAGGAGAGAGTTACAGCGGGGGTCACGTTGTTTATTTTGGGGGTCACTCCATCAACACCTGTGTTTGTGATTAAAAAAATGCCCAGAATCGTCTCGTCGGTAACTAAAGGCACTGGTTTGTAACATGAGTGAGCTGGGATGTTTACAGTTCTAATAAACTGGTCGGACATGCTAAAATTACGCTTTAAATGATGTTCCAGAACATGATACCCAGAATAGAGTGCCCGGATGCCTTCCTCCTTGCCAATCTTGAAAAGGGCGTGGAACATGCCCCTGTAGCGCACCTCAGTGTACTGGGACTGGCCCTGGACTTGAAGTCTGGTCTTAGTCAGATCGATGGGAAACGTTCCTGATGAAAAAATAAAAATCCATGAAAAGAAGCAAAGACTGCCAGAAAAAAATATTGATCTGCTGTTATTTTAAAACGTAAAATATTATATTTATACCGATTATTACGAATTATTTGTTGTGGGATTTTGATCATGTTTCCACAGCAGCAGAACAGACTGGTTTGATTTTTAAGATACAAACTGGACGCAGAAACAAGCAGAAGAATGCGTGTAATTCTGAGATTTACGCTGCGGTGCGTTTCCTACCAAACTCTGCGACGATCGAGGCCATCCCTCCGTAGATGAACGGCTTCCAGTTCAGGTTGGACATCTCCGCGGAGGAAGCGGATGCAGCGGCTTCCACCTGCTGCAGCCCCGCTAGGAGGAGGAACAAACCCAGACAGAGGTCAACGCATTGCCGCAGCCCCTGGCAGCTCAGTATGTAGGTGTTAGCCATGGAGGAGGAAACGTGCTACAGGTTAACGCTGCTGCTCAGCATCAGCATCCCAGCACACTGCGCCGGAAAGAGACGCCGCCACCAGCGACTCAGCAGCCGATCCTCTAATCCTGACCATTCTATTGGCTCGAAGAGCTGTCAGTCAAACATACACTGACCCCATTGGTTGAAAACAAGCTACGTTTGATGACAGTTCATGAACATCAACAGTGTCACGGAAAAGTTATTAATACGAAAAACAGTTATTGATCAAGAAGAAAATATTTACTTATAAATATAAATAATTTTATTAATGTTTATAAACATGGGAATCATCCCAGTGAGTTGGAGGCAGATGGTTGCTAAGCACTAGCATCTAGCGGGAGTTCGAGCATCACCATGACAACAGGAGCTGCAGCATCACCAACCTTTACTGTGAAAAAGAAAACTTTACAATTCCGATGTGCTCGCTTTTCTCCAGTGTTTATTAAAAACTGTAGAAAGGAAACTTCTTCCCTGTTAGCCTCTTACCGTAGCAAGGCACAACATCCGGTCCGGAAGGACAGAAGACAGCGATTTTCTGTGACTTTTCAAAATAAACTGCTGTTTATTTCAACAACAAAGCAGGGTTTCGATCCATATCTTATTTCACGTACTGAGGAGGAACCCCTAAACTTCCGGTTTGATGTCTGAGTGAAAAACCTGAGTTTTATTTGCATAAATGTAAATGAAGATGCGTTAAAGCTCATTATGGAATAATTAAACCAGGGGCGGATACACGATTTTCTAAAGGGGGCGAGGGCATCCCCCCCCAGAACATTTTGTAAAATTATAGTCATTTTCTTGCATTTTGGTGCATATTTTGCCCAAAGTTTATAATAATTAAAGTGTTCAGACCCTTTAGATGCTACAGTCGCTAAAACTTCAAGATTTTTTTTTCTTTTGCCCAAAAAAAAAAGAAAATGCATCCATCCAGTGCTTTTTCTACTGTTAATGGAGATTTTTGGAGTTTGTGGCGTGATATCGCATCGTTAAACCTGAAATCAATGAGCAGCGCCTGAACCTGAAATCATTCATAAGGGCAATTTTCATAGTGTCCAGGAGAATAAATACATATATGTATTATATGTATTTTTAATCTACCTTTCCATCTTGTTTTTTAAGGGATCATTTTGTAAAAAAAAAAAAAAAAAAGAAATCTCCAATAAACACGTATTTTTAAACAAAAAGAGATTTTTTTTTTGGAAATAAATGGTCTGTGATTGTTTGTACAGAAATAATACTCCTACGTTCAGCCTTCTTTACCATGTTTTTAGTGACATTGGTGAAGAAAACATTCACTTTTTTTTGTGTAAAAGCTCTACAAACCCTTTAAAAATGTGTCATGTCCACACTTTCTGAAAATATATAATGTTCTGATTAATGTCATTTATTATGATTTAGTAATGAAAGTCATTTTAATCACCAGGAAAAAAAAAAAAAGTTTCCTGCTTCGTTAGTTTATTCTTGGAATAAAATAAAGATGATTAACAGCCATGCTGTGCTGCACTACGGTACGGTGGTCCGCACCTCAGCCTCACAGTAAAATAATTGCAGGTTCAAGTCTTGAGTGGGGGAAGGATGGAGCGGAAGATCGACAGGCGGATCGGTGCGGCATCAGCAATAACTAGGACGCTGCATCGGTCCGTCGTGGTAAAGAGAGAGCTGAGCCGAAAAGCAAAGCTCTCGATTTACAAGTCGATCTATGTTCCAACCCTCACCATGGTAACCAGGATCTACGTTCCTACCCTCACCATGGTAACCAGGATCTACGTTCCTGCCCTCACCAGCTGTGGGTGGTGACCGAAAGAATGAGATCACGGGTACAAGAGGGTGAAATGAGCTTCCTCTGTAGGGTGGCTGGGCTCTGACTCAGAGATCAGGTGAGGACCTCTGCCATCTGGGAGGAGCTCGGTGTCGAGCCGCTCCTCCAGTTTGAGAGAAGCCAGATGGGGTGGTTCGGGCATCTGGTCAGGATGCCTCCCGAGCGCCTCGCTGGTGAGGTGTTTCGGGCTCGTCCCACCGGGAGGAGACCCAGAGGCAGACCCAGGTCCGCTGGAGAGACTATGTCTCACAGCTGGACAGGGAACAACTAGGGATCCTTCTGGGTGATTTGAAGGATGCAGCCGGGGTGAGGCTGTTGCCCCGTGACCCGGCCCCGGATAACAGGAAGATGACAGAACGGAACGGAGTGGGGCCAAAAAAATTCTTTATTTGTTTAATTTGACCACATGGTCACGGGCAAACTTTTGTCAAGTTAGGAGAAGCAGTGGGACGGCTGCATGCAGGATTTAATGGTTACACGATACCTACTTTTATATTTTTATTGAAAAAAGTTATTGACATGAAACAAACTTTTTTTTGGTAACAATTTATTTGAGAATGTTTTCAAGTCAAGTCATGTTGAAGAAATTACGCACTGAGGGAGAAAAGTTTTTCTCTGCAGCAACTTTCTACTTTTATTACTTGCAGTGCTCCTTTTTCTTTATTAAGTTTTGCAGACTTGTTATTGAGACTAACTTTACTTTTTGAAAACTTTCCGTCACACACAACCCGTTGTTATCTCGGTGGTTATCACTTCCATATTTCCATCTTTCTTGTTTCCAGGAAATTTGCTCCCCATCCTTCCAGAGTACATCATCTAAATTCTTTTTACCGTTACTTTACCATTTCATAAGCAGTGAAACATGCTTAGGTTGTCCTCGACAGAGTCAGGCATCGTACAACATTCCATCTAACTATTAGTCACTCAGTTCACTCAAACCTTCACTGGCACAGCTTTTCTTATTAAATTCCTTGAGCTGCAACCCTCATTGCTGAAACAATGTTAAGTGTCCCCAGTCTGATCGTTTTCCTCTGACATCAACAATTGGATTGTCTCTCTTCTTCTCAAGAAACCCAAAAGATCTCTGTGAGGGAACATCCCAGCAAATCAGCAGAAACACTCAGACCAACAACCAACTGTTCAAAGTGTCTTGGATCCTTCCCCCCCTCCTCATTCTGATGCTCATTGTGAACTTCAGCAGGTGCTCTTTACATCACATCATGACCAGATGCTACCATGTGTTTGGCTGTCTGCGTAACTACATGGTTGTCATTTACTTTAGAAAGAAGAACTCATGATGTTCACGTTGAGTGAAAATCTACGTTCTGAATCACTCGTTTCACTCACATGAAATTTGAACCTTTATCAACGGAAAAGTAAACTTTTGAAATGCTTTTCCAAACATTCCCAAATAGTTAGTTCTTGTAGTTGAAACATTTATGAAGATATCTTGATGGCAGCCTCTGCAACATGACTGTGAATTTACAGGGTGGTTCTCAGCAGGCGAATGACACGCTGATAAAGGTGTTGGAAAACTGACACCAGATTCCTAAGAGAGGGACAGAGAAAGCAGAAAAGTAAGAAATAACAAGGTGAATAAAATAACCAGATGAATGAAAGACTTAAAAATGAAATACAATAAAAATGCACTCATACATTTGTATTTTCAAAGCCATTTTTGATAAAAAAAAAAAAGAAAGAAATATACTTTATTGATCCCTCAGCGGGAAAATTTGTACACCGCAGTACACCGTAGCAGGCTGCCACGATGGCGCCAATGATGGGAGAAACTGGTGGTTAGGCGTCTTCTCTAAGGGCACCTTGATATGAGCTCAGTGGGATTCAATCCCACGAACTTCCAGTCCAAGGGGGAACGTTCTACCACTGGGCTATAGTCCCCCAAATATAATACTGTATAAATTGTATGCAGTATTATACATTTTATACTGTATTTATGATATAGTACCAAATATAATACTTATAATACTGTGCACCAGGAGATGTTGGAGCCTTTCCCCACTAAATCACCTTTGACAGGTCGCCAGTCTGTCACAGAACCCACGGTGTGGACAACCACACTTACAGAGTTAATCACTTGCTTATTGTAATTTAAAATGTGACCATGATATATTCGGGGGATTTCAGGGAAACAAAAGTTATGGTCATCAAACTCTGACTTTGATAAATTGGTGCAGTGTGCTGACTCATCAGATAACAAAGGCCTGCTCTGTGGAAGAATCTTTAATAACAGCGGATCAAAGATATTTAGTTCTCAAACATGAACCATTTCAGGTTGTACTTCCACCTACAGTATGCTCTGGTCAAAAAGTCGAGCTGTCTCCCCAGGACCTCTCTTTCCACAGATCCTTCCCTAAGTTGGCATCATGCTTCCTCCCGCTCCCCCTGCTTACAATCATGTCCCACTGTAAGTGGTTTTGAGAAGGACCCAAATGTTGAAGACACTCAAATGGAGAAGGTTGGGCAGAAAAAAGTAAAAGTTTAAAAGGAAACAAATGTAAACATATAAATGTCACTGTTACTTGATGAATAAGATGAAGTGTGTGTGTGTGTGTGTGTGTGTGTGTGGTACTTGATACCTTAAGCACTTAGTTCCAAATTATTATTCAGATGAGATTCTTTTTTTTTTCTTTAGAGGATCCTCCACACATCCTGTGTACTGCTTTGTAATATCGTTTTAGCAGCTGGATATTTGTCATCATGTCTTTATCTACATGGCACAGTTTGAACTCTGAATCAGACGCAAATCTCTTTAAACTGGGAAAAATGGAGTGTTGCTACAGCAGAGTGGCCACAGATAAGATTGGGAAAAACATTGGCACAACAAAAACAACTCATGCCCTTCCATGGATGCCAGGGGCAAACTATGTCAGTGCATCAAAAAAATTGTGCCTGTGTTCAGGGGTGGCGAGCTTGACCCCCACGTAGATTGAGGGAAAGCGTCAGCACCAAGATGTTCCCTACTGGCAGGCCAAGATCCTCCTAAATGATGGGCCAGGGAGCCCTGGCAGCCAGAGAGAAGTACTGGATTTTTGCCAGCTAGGTAGGGGCCATCTAGCTGATTTATTTAATCCCAGAGCCTAAACACTCCAGGAGTCAGAATAAAAATCCAGTATGGTCTTTATTTTGGATAACATCTTTCTCTCAGTTACAGCTGTCAAAGGAAGGTTCACTTTTCCACCATACACATATGGGTATTACTGTGGTTGGGATCGCCACTGTTCAAGGAAGAAAGTGTTGTGTGTGTGTCTTAAGATGAGGAAACGTTACAGTTTTGGTTTAGCGTTCACCCAAGGGTGTTGAGTAAAGGAAAGAATGTGTTCTTGTGGCCATACCAGCTTGTCAATGGTTGATCCTGTCAGACCTCAGGAGCTAAGCAGGCTGGTATCACCTGGATGGGAGACCGCTGTGTCACGGTGGGACGGCTGTTTAGAATAAAGTGTCGCTGTGTCCCCGGGCAAGACATTTTACCCATGTTGCGTAGTCTGGATCAGCAGTGTGTGTGATTGGTTGGTGATGGTCAGATGGGCGGATGGAGCAAAATGGCAGCCTTGCTTCTGTTGAGGTTAGGGTTAGGGCAACTGTGACTACAACAGTAGCTTACCATTACCTGGTGTGTGTGAATGAGTGTATCTAGTATGGAGTGAATGAATAATGCATATGTGAAACGTCTTTGGGTATACTAAAAAGTGCATTGCAAGGACATTGCATTATTATTATTATTGTCCTGCAACTGGAATGTCCTAGTACTGTGGATTCCACGAATAAACTGTGGCTATGAGCAATCAGGCACTACTGCTCGGATTGCAGCAGGGACATTTTATTTAAGGTTAGACTGAACGGGAAAAGGCAGAAAAGCACCCCTAGGACTGGACTGAACCACTGAACAGAGTGGGACAAAGGAGGACCCTGGGTGTGGAGTCTGGGAGTGGCTTCCCTGGAGCAGTTACACACTGGGGAATCCCCTCTGTTGGAGTGGAGGAACAGGAGATTGACCAGTAACATTAGGTGCTATGTTGGGAACACCCAAAAAGTCGTTTTTTTTTTTTTTTTTTTCATTTTAATAACTGCTATCTTGAGCTTCAGAGTCTTCCCCGGGACTACCACTTTAAAATAACTCCTCTTTTTGCAGTAAAATGTAGCTGGTGTTTTGGAGACTTGTTGGTAAAACTCTTTGACCCAACTGGACATCAAACATTTATATCATAGACCAGACAGGAGCTCTGGTTCTGTTTAATCTTTGACAGGTAAACGATGGGTAGACTCACCGAGAGCCAATGGAGAAGCAGTTACTCCGATTTGGATGGAGGCAGAAGAGTGAGGCCACACAGTAAACACAGCACAACAACATAGACACCAGCCGGCGCTTTAAAGACATCTTCACTCTGAGAGGAGCACAGATACCATCAGAGACCTCCAAGCCTGTACACATTATTTCAAGTGAATACTATCCATTTTTTCTTTTAATTAATCTCATCAACATTTAACTTCCGCCCGATATCCCTTTGATTCCAGACGGAACAATAAATGTGTACTAACACAACAACAACATTATCATTACCTTATCAATGTGTCCAGCAGAAAGCCTTGATAATCTTCCAGAAGTTTCTCTCTATTCCAGAACTCCCAGAAATCAAATCCAGAAAGATTCCTCTGAGCAGCTGGAAGATGGTGTGGGCAGAGGTGTGAACAGGATCTGGGCTCCCGAGTGCTGCTGGGCACTGAGCACTATAACTGCTGACCCACGCTTTGTTTGGAAAAGTCCTGAAAGGTCTGGCGGAGGTCAACAACATTCCTGCTTTGTGTCTATATTGGAGCTATTTTAGTTTATTGGCAGTGTCAGACATAGGATGAAAAGAATTTTTTTTTCCTCTTGAAAATCACTTGTGCCGAAGGCATGGTCAGGGTCTCTTTTAATCTGCTCTGTTTCCTTCTCGCCTGTACGTCAACTTCCCATCTAATCACCAGAAAAAATGGCTTGTTGTATTTTCAAGCGGTTCAAGAAAACCAAAAAAGGCTGTGCTTACTCAAAAAAGGACACAATAAAAAAATCAAATAAAGTGAATTTATTTAGCGCCTACTGACATGCTGCACACCAAATACACTGCAAAAAAAAAGTCATTTTTACTGTAAATGTTGACAGCTGAGATTATCAAGTAAGATCCAAAGAACTGTTTGTTGGTATGCTAAAATGCAATCATCTTGGGTGGATAAAAGATACTGCCCAATATCTTTTATCCATAAATTTTATTTATGGTAAATAAAATTGAGAAATATGACATACTTAGTGTCAAAGATGAGCTTGAGTTGTGTCCTTGCTGTTCCAGGGTAGCACTTTTCCAGATAGAGAAATCTGATTAAAACCCTCTAGTTTAGGGTTACTGCTCTGATCAACATGGGTACCACTTCAGCTAAGAAGCTCTTCTC
This sequence comes from Neostethus bicornis, assembly GCA_902685375.1. Classification (NCBI taxonomy): domain Eukaryota; kingdom Metazoa; phylum Chordata; class Actinopteri; order Atheriniformes; family Phallostethidae; genus Neostethus; species Neostethus bicornis. The sequence goes on along the minus strand of CACRXE010000005.1, from coordinate 4,258,364 downwards.
CAGCTTCTGACAACCGTATTTGTTGTTCTTTCACATCCCCTGTGCACAGCCCCTTTGCCCAGGGTAGCTGCTGTAACATTCCAACTGTCATTTTGTTGTTCAATGGTAGATGACTTCTCATTAGGGACCTCTGATTTCCCCGCTACCAGACACCATGACCTTGTTTGCTAAGGACACATCTGAACTGGTATTTCAAGCAACATACATATTGCCTTTCACGGTTAATATGGCCAATTTCTGAACAGTTTCCTGATCAATTCGTCTCGGTCTCTGCAAAGCTTCATTCTGCACATCAAGTCAAAAAACTACTGTGAGTTTTTCTCTGCTTGTTTTTTCAGATAAATTGAACAAGTTTTCAAATCAATTTGAAACTCCATGAAGTCTGATATAAAAATTTCTGGATCATTTGCAAGATTCCTGACGTTTGCAATATGTCAAAGATCCATTGTTATTTTTACCTAAGAAATAATGCCATGCATTGGCCTACACACGGAAGTGACCAATAACTATGCAGTGACACAATCAAGACATGACCATTCATCTGGCTACGTTCATTTTTGCTTCATCTTCTGAACCGTTTATACCTAATGGGGTCGAGGGGGGTGCCAGAGCATATCCCAGCTGCTTTAAGGCAAGAGGCAGGATACACTCCGAACAGATCGCTAGTTTGTTGCGGGCGCCAAACACAGACAACCACTGACACACACACACACACACACACACAATCCTAGGAGGTTTGTGTTCACATACACACAGAGAACATGCAAACTCCACACAGAATGACTAGTGTTTCAAGTTTCGCACCCACTTTAGGACTTAAACCCTTAACCTCCTTGCAATGAAGACACTCTGCAAATTATCAGGTTTTTTAGTTTCACTGTAAGAGTTTTCGTTGTATTTTCAACTTTTTTCACGATGCAGCCGGCTTCACTCAGTAAAAAAGAAAATCAGTTGGACAATAAATAAGATGGATGCAAATATTTAAAAAAATGAAATACACAAATAAATCATTCTGAACATTGATTTGTGTTTTATTGGACAAATATTCTTTTTCTAAAGTTTTGTATATGTTTTTTTTTTTTATAAGAAATGAGTACAGTTATTTTCTGTCTTTTATAAACAGGTACATTTATGTCCTGTTTGTATTGGTTTTATTCTAATCAATGTTTCCATCTTTACAAAATAACCAGCATAAAAGAGGCAACACATCAACTTTTTTTAAATACAATTTTGTATTGTTAAAAAATTGTATCTCACCCAATCTTGAAGACTTTTCACCTTGTGTGGTCTCTGCAACAAGGTCAAGAAATGTTTTTGTTCCAGATTGGTTTTGGTTTTAGAAACCAGAAACTTTAGCTGAAATAAAGATACAGCATCTTGTTTCAGATGGAAACATGATGACCACCCCCAGGTGGGCTGCAGTTTTTTGGTTTCTGGTTTGACAAAAGAAAGGCTTTTCTTAGCCTGTCTTTTTAAAACTAATTAGATATTGGTTCTTGTTTTTAAACTGGTGTGTTTCTTTGTGTGGTTCTGAATGTAAATGTTGAGGTATTTACAGTAAATCAGGCTTTTTAAAATTCTGTCAAAGATATTGAATTTGACTTAAATACTGATTTGATTTAGTAAGTCATCCAATATGGTGGTTGTTTGTCTCTCCTGCAGCTCCCAATCCAGGTCTGATGCCGTAAATGTGATGAATGTGTGTCGAGGGGAAACATCGTTAGCCTGATGTATTTGCGTGTGAACTCTTGTGGAAAATGGTCCCATCATGTCTCTCCTGGGGATGCTAGGGCCAAAAAAGGATGGCAGCCAGCAGGGTTTAAACCGCTCATGTTCAGCCTGTGACATCCGCTACCCAAATGTCCTTGCACACCGTTATGCTCCCACTGATGGTGCAGAAGCACCTGCTAATGCTGATACTTGTAACAATTGACATGTTGAGGCAACTTACAGTTTAGAAACACCATCAACCCAATGTTTCCAAAATTGTGCTTAGATATGATTTGCTTTTGTTTGAAGTTTGAAAACGTCTGTTGACCAATTCATGAAATGGAACTTACATTTATTGTTTTTGCTTGGTGCTGGGATGTCATACAATGCATTGACCATGAAAGACAGACTCAAACATTCATTTGTGGATTAAATTGCTTACTGTTTCTGTAAAAGAAGCGTAAATCGTTTTCAGCTTGCCACTGCAACCAACTCCTCTCGATCCTCTAAATTACTATCTTTCCCAATCAGATCTCGGAGCTCAGAACAAGTCTGCTTCTCAAGGATCCCATCTGCCTGGGTTCGTGTCTTCAACAAAGGACTAAGCCACTCTGAGGTTAGCCTACCAGAAAGCAGCCAGCCTGGCTTTCTGTCCTGGTTTGCAGGATTTACTCAATGTTTCCCACATGCTTGGTCAGGGACTGGCCTTGTAGCCTTGCCAATGGAGGAGAACTGACTAATTATTTTCTGCTAAATAACTCTCAACTCACGGAATAACGGGTTTTGTCTGGACAAAAATCCCTTTCCACCCGTCCACGTTCCCACCTAATGCTTCAATCATCTTCTCACATATACAAGTCTTTCAAAGTTTAGCATTTTTTAGGATCTGCCTGCTAATTTGAACTGTAACTGTTTTGCATTTTATGTATAGTTTCATACAGTACACTTCCTTACTGAAGCTTTTAGAAGCTTTTTATAACATGTTATATTAAAGAATGGATCTTCCATGTTGGCCTAACATCGCCCTAACTTGGCATATCCTGAAATTCCAACATGTCAGTTTGACTCAAAACAAACATATTTTGTAATGTCTCTATTCCCATACGGAAGTAATGGCCAACATGAAAATTTCTCGTCTCATAACTAATCTTAAGTACATTGATTTAAACTTAAAGCAATATATTTAAGTAAAGAGCGATGCCCTACGAAGTGTGCATTACTCAAAATGTATGCATTTTATGGAAAGAATCATCCAATGTGTACGTAGAATGTGACCCCACTTATAAGATGATTATTTAAGAGAAAAATAATCATTACATTGATTATAAGAAGTCAAATTTAATTTATTTACCATTTAGATTTTTTTCCATTTAGGTTTTTCTGTTGAAAACTATTAAAATATTGTTTTTAAAAAACAAAAATATAAAGAGTTAGAAATTGGAGCGTGGAAGTTATTGTACTTGAGAAAAAGTTGGGCAAATAAATTCTTTTAAAGGGGTTTCAAAATAACCAGTTTAGACCATTCATTTCTACTGTTAAACGCTGTAAAAAGTAAATACAGTGTTGAACATAAATATTGAGCAACACTTGAGCTACTGAAATTATGATGCTGTTTAGGCTTTCTGGGAAAAGAATTAGAGAATGGATGAGACGTGGCATTTAATCTGTAAAAAATTTGACACAAGCTTGGACATTTTTGGAGGGTTGTGTGTAAGAAAGTGTAAAGTGATGTATAGAGTATTTCCTGTGTGGAGGCTGGGACAAAGTTCAGTGAACAGAGGGGTGTGTTTACTGCTGTGTGAGAGGGGAAAGCATAAAAGACCTGCCGGTCCTAATGTGAGCTTTACTGTCCATCTGCTGCTGACTGCCAGGATCCTCAAGTGTATCAGAAAATGTTTTCAGGACAAGAAAAATCATTTTAAAAGGAACGGATTTGTGGAAATATCACATTGAAGGATTAACCTCAGATTCTCATTTCACTGGGATTTTTGTCATTTCTGAGGAGAATATTTCAGTTAAGTTTAAGCCTTATTTTGACATCTTTACACATTTAATGCCATGTTGCAGGATTGATAAATTATTCAATGTCAAACTGCTTAGATTATAAATTGCTGGGATTTATTTTAAAAGTGAGATTTGTGACACCATCACATCTTAGCTGAATCAAACAGCACAGGACCTTCAGCATGACTACTGGCAGCCTTGACTCCAACCAACATACAACTCAAAGCGACATGAGACCCCGGGTGATGGGTTTCATTCTGAGCTTTGCCTCCTGCCTCATTATCTCTACCAACCTGCTGGTGGCAGCTGCTTTACTGAAGCTGCTGCTGAAGAAGAGTAGCCAGAGCTGGTGTTTTGTCCTCAATCTGGCTCTGGCTGACATACTGGTGGGGGTGGGCATCACCGGCCTGGCCGCAGAGGACTTTAACAACAACAAAATTCCTCCAAACCAACAAATGGGTGCTCATCTTCTGATCAACCCAACTCACCCTCCACTTCAAGGCAAAACGCGCTGCCTGCTGCGCATGGCCTTTGTAACATCACCATGCACAGCGTCCATAATGTCTATGTTTCTGATCTCACTGGATCGCTATGCTGCCATCAAGATGCCCCTGCGATACTCACTGCTGTCAGGGAAATGGACTGCAGCTGGATCCCTGCTGGCGGTCTGGACCAGCTCCCTCACTATGGGATTTTTACCAGGTGATGTGCTTACTTTTGAAATGAAAGTAACTTTTGGCAAATTTACCAGCAATACCGGTGGGAACATCAGTTGTAGAAGATACTGGTGGGAAGGTAAACGATACGGAATGACAGGGCAGCTATCACTAATGGAGGATGTTGGTGGTCAAAACTACTTGGGATGGCGGACAGTAGTGGTGGAAAAGACCGCAGCAGGATTAACTGTAGTGGAACATACTGGTGATGGAGGACACGGGTGGTGAATCATACTGATGGAAGTTAGTAGGGTGGAGGGTACTGGTAGTGGTTATTTTAGAGTCTATGTGGTTGGTGGACAATAAAGAAATTCATTCAGCCTTTTGACACAATTTATATATATTTGGTGAAACAATGTCAACAAGCCATCATGCCCAAGATTTGGAACTCTGGAGCTCTTTAGGACAGAGAACTCTGCAGATGTTCAGCTTCTGATTACTCTGATTATCACTAATGTCAGTTATATTGACTTCTGTCATTTTTCTTCTTAGGTTTTTGGTTCGACATCAGTTATTGCTTGTGAACAAGTCTCATGTTTTTTTGGTCTAGGTGTCGTTAACAATCAGCACTTTGAATGGTGTAGTTCTTCTTAACTTTCTGGTGCTTCCAGCTTCATCTAGAAATGGTGTCCCAGCAGGCTGAATGAATGCATATAGATTAAACTACTTCAACCCCTGTCACTTTAAACAGCAGCCCTGTTATTGCTAAATGAACGATGTTTTGTAGCCAGGTTGGCACCACTTAGTTCTTCCCTTCGATTTTAATTTCCCTCTAGATTGACTGTACTGCAGGGATCGAACATATTTTTCAATTGAGAGACTCCTGAAAATGGTCAGCTAATCAGCGAGTTGAGATGACGGTATGACATCAAACACAAAAGCGTCCATCCGACTTTGTTAGTAGCTTGATGGCACAAAAATGGACATCGATCATGCAATATGGGCCGTGATTCCAATAATTGGGAATTTGAATCTTGAACAAAGTCAAATTTTAAAGAGTTCTTTCACAAGATAGATGGGCTTGTCCTCATGCTGACAAGATGTGGGAAAAGACATATCTTTCAGTTAACTCCATTGGGGAATTAAATACATCACCACCTCCAGTTCTGAATAGATAACAGCGATTGGTTAAAGCAAAAAAGTATTTGCTCTCCTGCGGCACAAACAGATCTCAATGCTATAAGGCCATTTTGTTTCAACATTTTCCTTTGTTCTTTTGCCAGCAAGTTACCCAAAATTAAAACAAAACAAACGTGTAGTCCCCAAAAGGTAATTTTTTTTTTCTTACTCTTCCATTTTTCAAAATAGGTTTTCGTAACCAAGCTGACCAAACAATGACTATTATGACTCATTTTGAGGCAGACTGTTGAATTTGTCTGTCTGTACATGTATGTGTCTCTGAATATGTTGGGAAACAAGAGCCTTTCTGGGCAGATGAGCTAACCGTATCTTCTCTTCCTCAGTCTTGGTCCAACAGCTCCAGGCAAGGAAAGCCTATGATGGCTTCTGCGCGTTCTTCTCCGTCATGCACGAGGTTGGCATCATCGTGGTGTACTGTGTGCTGTTTTTTCCAATGCTCTCGCTCTTCATCTACATGTACCTAGACATCCTAAAGATTGCCTGCAGCCATCAAAAACAGATCTCCCAGGTTAGGCAGTCTAGCTCCAGGAGTACAGAGCATCATTATGGACATCAGCCCCCTCAGCAGCAGCACGCACAGCTGAGGAGTGGATATTGGGGTCATGTGAAAGCTCTACGAACTGTAGCTGTCCTTGTCGGCTGCTTCTTGCTGCTATGGTGCCCATTCTTTGTGGTTTGCATTGTGCACATTCTGTGTAAAAGCTGTGGGCTCAAAGAGGTCCTGGAGAACTACCTGTGGCTGCTGGGCCTCTCCAACTCACTCATCAACCCACTGGTTTACGCATTCTGGCAGAAAGAGGTACGGTTACAGCTGGCAGCCATGTTTTCCTGCATCACAGGCAGACTATTGGGGTCAGCACAAACCTCAGAGAGATGCCACCCAATGCCTCCTGTGCAGACTCAAACTGGTGTTGCTGGTGGAGATGGGCCCAGCCCATCTTTGTTAGACCCTGTAAGCAAGTGGGAGGTTCATGCTCCGTCTTCCACAACCAGTCTATGAGGAAATTTTTACAAGGATCCCTCCAATACAAGCCTCCAAACTGAACTGGTGTTTGGAAGAAGAAACGTTAGCAATAAAGCGAGGCCATCACAGGGCTCTGGTAAGATGCAGTCGTGAAGATAGGTTCTCCAATTCTATTCAGTTGCACCAGCTTTTTTTTTTTTTTTTTTTACAAGAACTTCCCCGATACTTAACTTAGCTTGACGTGATTTTTGGTGTGTAATCCCTCTCATTGTGCGCACACTGACCAGAGCCTGGAAGACCCTCAGAGACCTGTAGTGATCCCAGTGGAACTGTATTCAGTGAAGGTTTACAAAGAGTAAAACTGAGATCCTGTAATGAAAACTGGAACTGGAATAAAGATCTTCATTTGCGTTTCCACGGCCAACTTATTCTAAATTAACCACTGTTGAATTAAAGCTTGGCCAATAAAAGAGCAAGTTGTGGTGACATGTTTTGTTTATCATGCTTAAACCTTTTTATGAGTTTTTTTTAAAGAATGTATCATGTCCTTAAATGTAACCCTGCATCTTTAAGGATATTTAAAAGAATGAATGATTTCTTTTGGCTGTTTCATAAGGAACATGAGGTATGAGGTATGTTTGGTTGCCTCTCTAATTCATCCTATAGCTGCTTTGTAAAAATAAGTATGATGTATTTATTAAAACAATCTTTTCACCTGTTAAACAACTGCATTTTTGTTAAAAGTCTGCAGGATTTGTACAGGTTCAATATATCTGATTTGCTAGAAATGGATTTTGCTTGCACAAAAATCCACAAGCCCGTGCTGTGCCTATTTCCCGTTGGTGTCTCTGCTCTTGTAGCACAGTTTATAGCACATACCCCATTTGTAGATGTAGTGAAGGATACTAAATTGGGCATGAGATGTTTACTTTTTCATTGAGTCCAGGAATGACGTTGTGATTTGATTTAACACATTTTCTGTTTCATTTATGCATGTTTGAATGATACGTGAGCTTTCCTCTACATTATTTGGATACTATTTGAACACCAGGTTGTTCTTGACTCACATTCTAAAGTAATCAGAAAGATTTTTTGGAAGAGCAGTGCATGCTCTCTGCTCACGCTCAGTTTCTCCTCTCACATGTTCATGTAAATCTACCAAGAATACAAGCGATGGATTTGCTTACTCAATGGCCCTTACACTGTATTTAGAGGCTAATACCAGATTTATGCTGTCTCGTGCACATGCCCGGGGCGGGATTAAGGAGGGAGCGAGAGGAAGGGGGAATTCACAATGTCAAAAACAGGAGTGAAACTAACTAAATGTTTTATTTGTAATCCCTTTTCTGCTAATATTTCATTCTTGAGCTAGCTAAAGAATCCATGTTTATTTAAATATTGTTATCCCACAAAAGTGCAATACTGTTCTCATTCAATATTTCTCTGTTTTATTCTGTTTTAAAAAATTCTAAGTTCTCATGCAGGAACTTAGATCAGGTGAATCTGCAGAAAACACATGATGTCACTATCGTACAGTATAGTATATGTGGACATAACTTTACCTCTAACATCAGAGATCATGCAGGGTGCAGTGATGGAGTTATGGAGTTGAATTTATTCCTGCATCATAAATTTACAGGTAGAGCAAATGTTTATTCCTTTTTTTAACCTCCAGTGAGTCACTCACATTTTTTCTGACAGTGTGTGGTTCAACTCAACATAAAACAGATGGACTTTTTTTTCATTAACATTTAGGAAGTAAATCGACTGATGGTTTGTTGTAGATTACTTTTGGTGATTTCATGTCACAGACTGGTGCTGCATGGTGGCGCAGTTGTTAGCACAGTGGCCTCACAGCAAGAAGATTGGGGTTCAAATACCAGAGAGGGGCAAGGTTTAAAACACTGGTCTTTCTTTTTTTTTTTAACTTGTTGTATTCATTCCTCAAATTGGGAAATTATTTTATTGCATTACACCGGAGCAGGCAGCCACGATGGCACCAATGGTGGGAGAAACAGGGGGTTATGTGTCTTCCTCAAGGGCAATGGGGTATGGACGCAGTCGGAATCATACCAGCTTCTTACCATCCAGGGGTAGACAAACTACCACTCAGCCAATGCCTCCTCCCTTTAGTTTGCATGATCTCCCTGTGTATGCGTGAGTATTCCCCATGATCTCTGGTTTTCTCCCACCCAACAAAAACATACATGTTAGGTTAGCCGCTTCGAGTTGCCCTTCAGAATGAGTGTGCATGTATGTGTGGCCCTGCGACAGACTGGCGACCTGTTCTGGTTGTACCCTGCCTTTTCGCCAAAAATTAGCTGGGATAGGCTCTGGCAGCCCTGCGACCCCATTAGGGACAAATGGTTCAGAAGACAAAATGAAACAAAGCAGATGCTAGAATCTTCAATGAAAGAAAATGGGAGACTAAAACCAGGACATTAAAGCTAAACTATGTCGCTGTGAGATTTTGTTTTGCCCAATTTACGATGACTAGCTAATTTAACATGGTAATCAGATAGCAGACGAGCACCCTGTTTGTCTGAGCATGGGATGTTTTCCACCCGAATGACTGCTTTTTCATGGAAACTTCCCCGGCTGCTCGATTCCTGATAATTATCCCTCGTCTTCTGTGTCAGCAGTTTGCAGGAACAGGGTCGTTACACTAGATGGTGTCATGGATTTCCATGAGGAGTTGGCTAACATTTACTTTGCATGGATGTACTGCAGTGTTTACACACCTGTAGAAGCTGAAACCTCTTATTCTCTCTGCTTTCACTTAAACATGCATCATGGTTTCTCTGCTTGTGCCATGTCCTCTCTGCGTGGATGACGAGTTTCTGCCCCAATGAGTTAAAGTATCTCTTGTTTCGCAGTGAGAAAAGATTTCAGAGGAGCTCTAAAGTAGTATTGAAGACATTTAATGGAGAATTTTGAACAATCACTGTTTAGTCTGCAATGATGAAAATGCTGTATTGCTTTATTATGAAAATCAGAAGTTTTTTATTGATCCCACACGTGGGAAAATTGTGTGTTACAGCAGCATAGTAACCACGAAGGAAAGAAAAAGACAGTATATGTACACAATAAAATAGAAGGAATGATGTAAATGATGTGAAAAAAATGACTATCTTTTGTAGGGTTTAGAACAAGTTAAGTAAATAAAAATATATATATTAACAAGCAGGACTGAACGTGAATGAGGAAGTACAAGGAGCAGAAGTGATGTGAAGTGATAAAGTGACACAGTAATGAATTACATTAATCAGTTTCCTGTTACTCTGTGAGTTATTGTAAAGTGTTATTGTGTTGGGAATGAAAGATTCACGGTACCAGGTGGTTTTTGAGCAGAGCGGTCTGAGCCTCTTGGAGAAGGAGCTCCGCATTCTTTTGTAATCTTAAATTTGTCAAGCGACCAGAAATCGAGTCAAATTTGGGGTGAAAATCGCACAATGCATGACCAGCTTTAGACTTCTCAATTTATTGTAAAAATGCTGTTTTTTTCATTCAATTCAATTTTATTCGTATAGCCCAATACCACAAAACAATTATCTCTACAGGCCTCACACAGGATTGAAAAAAAGACAGAAACAACCGAAGAACAAGGAAATGTCAATACTCAAATACACAAAACTAACTTAACAATTTCTGCACATTCCTGCCCTTTAGACCCTCCCCGGTGAGGAAAAATCCAGCAGTGGGGAAAAAAAGAAGAAACCTTGTGGGGATCCACATGAAAGAGAGATCCCTCCTCCAGTACAGATGCCAATATGTCTAAGACTATTAATTAAATATTATCTTATTCTACATTACAGCTTTACATGTGGATTTTTTTTATTTTTAAAGAGTCAGCAGCTCAATTACACATAGTTTGAATGAGTTAGGGGCTTCGGCTTCAGACCTTATACATATTGTTTTCTTTTCTTTTGTACTGCAAGAAAAATGTTTAAATGTTTATATCTGAAGAAAGCAGTAGATGTTCTTCATCCTGATGAAAACGGGATGATAGACCCCCTAATGCCTTCATCTAGTGGGGAGGCATTAGATGAAGCGTGAATGCCTCACCAGCCTGGGCATGCTCAGGACATAAATCATGTAGACTGTATCCAAATGGAAACGGGATGGTAAATTAAGCACAGAGACCTCTCCAGTCTGGTAACACCCAGGACAGGAACACAGAGGCTCCATCTGAAATCTGAACTAGAACTCTCTTCCAAGAAGGGAAGGAAGACAGAGATGGACGTGAAGTGATTAGTACTGTACCAGAAAACTGAATGAAGGGCAAGTTTTTTTTATATAAAAATGTTTTCAATTGTTGGTTTCTTCTTCCTGTTTGTACTTCTTTTGATTCTTCTGTTTGCACTGCAACACTCAAACTTCCCCTATGAGGGTTTATCAAGTAATTTGATTTCAATTATATTCAATTAGAGAACAATGAATGAGATGCCAAGAGTCAGGAAAGACGGGGATCCACCAAGGGTGATGTGGGTACATCAAGCTGCCAAGGCAGTCTGTCAGAAAACAGTAGATAGAACCCCAATGTGCCGTGCTTTCTACAGTTCTATTATCTGACAGCCGACTAGAAACTAAATCAGTTGGTTGTTTTTGTTTCCAGCTGGCCTGGTGATGAGTTTGTTCAAAGAGGAATGTTTTAAGTCAGCCTTAAATGTCATCAGTCAGTCATCTTCTTATCTGTCTATTCCTTTTGGGGTTACAGGGGGTGCCAGAGCCCATCCCGGCCAATTTAAGGCGAAGGGCAGGGTACACCCCGAACAGGTTGCCAGTCTGTCGCGGGGCAACACACAACCACACACACACATTCTTAGGGGCAATTTTGGCACCGGCCAATCAACCTAGCATGTCTTTGGGGGGTGGGAGGAAACCGGAGTACCCGGAGGAATCCCACGCAAACACAGGGGAGAACATGCAAACTCCACACAGAAAGGACAGTGTTGCAAGCCTTGTCGCCACCCGGGACTTGAACCCATGACCTTCTTGCTGTGAGGTCACTGTGCTACCCGCTGCGCCACCGTGCTGCCCCAGCCTTAAACGTTTCTTGGTAAAATAAAAACGCCTCGTCTGACTGAGTTTCTTCAGTGTGGGTTTGACACACTAAATTTTATATCAGAAAAAACGAGTCACGTTTCTGATGCCTCCACAATCTGCCAACACTTTGTTTATTGGGTGTTTTATTTGTTTATATCCGTGCCCCTCAACTATCTTTGAGCGTGTATGTTTGCCTCAATAGTTCTATGAGCAGACAAAAAGAGGAAATTCTCTTATCTTTCCTTGACTTTGAGATGACTGTTGTAAATAAAGCGTGAGCAATGAATATTCTAATAAATCCATAAATAATAAAAGTGAGAGTTAACGAAATGGTTAAACATTAAACACGACAAAAAAAAAAATCTGTGTTTTTATTTTCTTCTTAAACTAGATTACTAGCAAATTATCTCATTCTACTTAGTGCTTGTTTCCAAAAAAAAAAAAAAAAAACGCCAAAGAGTTATATGTTGGATTCAATTAAAAAATAAATAAAATAAAACTAAGATATTATGTAAGATAAATACAATAAACACTTTTAATTAAAGTCAAAACTGTTGATTGAATCAAATCTTAAACTGTTGCTCAGACAAAATTAATGTTTGTCAATTAGAAATGTTGGTTTGAATTCTAAAATATTCTTGTTTTTATTATTTTTTCTTCACTCAAACTGCAATGTTTCTAATTTACCTTCATAATATTGACAACTTGATGATAATATCATCACAATTATTACTTCTTTACAAACAATCATTTCTAATGTTTTTTGATAAAAATGTTTTTTTTTTAACTATTTTGAACTATGCCTAACTTTATTTGCTGTGCAATCAGCAAAATTGAACAATTATTGCTGGTAATAATTGTTTTGTCCATATATGTTTCATGGTCGTAATTTCACGACCATTAGGCGCACCGTACGAAAAGGCGCAGTCTCAGTCACACACCGCCTTACAACAACACACACGCAAGCATGCAAATGTGCGTATTAAAAAATAGATCGGGAGTAAAACTGAGTTTGGTTGTACTTTATTTAAGTAGTATAAACAAACACATTACCGGTAATAGTCTTTATTCAAATCCATCAAAGTCCTCATCCTCTGTTTCGGAATCGAACAGCTGCGCAAAATCCAACAGAGCAGGTCCACTTCGCTCCTCGCTGTCAAAGTCACTGTCTGTACTGCACTTACGACTCGTTACGACTCGTTAATGCTGAAATTTCTCGCGGCGGCTCGATTCCCATGTTCCTCCACGTAGCTGATTGCCTTCAGCTTAAACTGAGCGTCATAAACGTGTCTCTTTTTCATTTTCAGGGTTAAAACAGCAATGTTGTGCAATGTTTATACACAATCCACACCCACACTTCACTCTTTAACGTTCTCATGCCTTTTCTTTCAGGTCCGCCTCGCGGGCACCGCGTTTTCTTTTCGGTCCGCCTTTTCTCACACACAAGGCGCACCGCATGAAAGGGCTCACCGCTCATTTTGAAGAAAATCTAAGACGTTTATATGCACCTTTATATGCACGTGAAATTACGGTACACAGACAATCAGACCAAAGTTCCTTGTTACTCCCACCAGCTTACGAGACTGTTGAGGGCAGCTCTAAACCATATTATAAGACCATGAAGTACCAGACTGATGAGGTCTTATTGTCACTGCAGGACTGCTTTAAGAAAACCACATGGGACATCTTAGATGAACCAAACATTGAACTCCACACATCTGTTCTGTCTCGTATCAGTTTCTGCATGGACGTTGTCATAAGAAGGAAAGCGGTGAAAATATTTTCCAACCAAAATCCATGGTTTAAAAATCCCAATTGGAGCATTACTTAAGGCCAGGATTGTAGCCTTTAGGTCAAGAGGCAAGAATGCCTACAGTGCGACCAGTTCAGATCTGAACAAAGGCTTCAAAGCTGCTAAAAATAAATATCCACAACAGAGATACTGGCATCAAGCTTGGCATTTAACTCCATCAGCCCAGCCTAATGGTCAACAAACTACAGCAACTGAAGCTTGGAACCTCCCTCTATCACTAGATAAAGGACTTCCTGACCAACAGACTCCCACATATGAGGATGAGCAGATCACATCCTCCACTATTATTCTGGGTGATCCCCAGGGCTGTGTCTTCAGTCCTGCCTTGTACACACCGTGCACCCATGACTGTGTGACCATCTCAGGATTCAACGCCCTCATCCAATTTGCTGACGCCACAATCATTGTTGAACCGATCGGTAATAACGATAAAGCTCCATACAGGAAGGAGGTCACAACACACTGCCTGCTGCAATGACTTAACATCAGAGAGACAAAAGAGATCAACAATGACTTCAGAGGAACAACCACCTCAGGCCTGAATGTCAATAGCAAAGAAGTGGAGCAGGTCAAGAACTTTAAGTTTCTGGGCCTTTCAGAGGACCTCAGCTGGACTGTTATCATCAACAACATGGTTATAAAGATCAAGCAGCGTCCATACTTACTGTGTATGTTTAGAAAAACAAACTTGGTCCACTTCTGCTGAAAAACTTTTGCCGCTGCACGATGGTGTCCTGACCTACAGATGCACGGTGTGGTACACCAAAAACACTGTGCATGAGAAGTAAACAACTTCAACATATACTACAACGGATCTTCAAGACTGCCCAGTCGATCATTTTTACCAAACTTCTCATTTGGGGACCAAACAGATCCGTGATGACCCCTTTTACCCAGGAACAGCTTCTTCCCATTGGCTGTTAAGAGGCTGTTAAACTACTCAGAACACTAGTCCAGTACTCACCGTACATCCAAAAACACAAATCCAACAACATGATCCATAATAATAACCAATACATAGCATATTAAGAAATCACTAAAGGAAATATAATTGATTTAAAGCAATGACGACAAAGCATCTTGAATCACGTAAAGACAACAGCTGACTTTTGTGTGTTTGTGTGAGTATTTTTGAGGGGGTTTGTCAGGATGCCTATTGTATTCTTAAGTGAGTGTGTATGTGTTCCTGTGTACATGTATGAGGGTGTGTGCTCTGTGTGTATTTGTACATGTATGGATGTGTGTGAGTGTGGGTAAGTGGATTTTTTATCTTTGGGTGGGGACTTGTTCTTAATTTTTTTTTTGTGTTCTGGGGTTTTTAACTTGTAAAGCACTTTGGGTTATATTTTATCAGTGGCGGGCGGTCAGAGCCAGCAAAGCCTTCTCTGCTGGCCTAACTTAACCAGACATCATTATCATAGTTATAATAAAAGTCAATTTCATTTTAAATGTATTTTTTCTAAATAAATATATAATTATTCTCCATATTCTGTTTTCTTCATGTCATATTTTATCCATTTGGTTATACAGCTTCCAGTGTTGTAACATTAGGTTAAAGTTTTTATCCAATCAGAATTCAGCTAGCTGGTGTCGCAAGGCTGTATGAAATCTGCCCAGGCCTTCAGAGTCAGATGTGCGGGCACTGCATAATGCTAGTGAACGGGCACGTGTTGTTTCTGACAGCCAATCAGATCATGAGTTGGTGACAGGAAGACCATCTAGAATACCTTACATAAAACGTGACATGTACACGCCTTGTGATTGGATACTCACTTGATGTAAGCGGAAGCAACAATTTGCATGTCAACTATGCTACACAGAGCCAGACCCAGGACCTTTAACAGAAAAATTTGAAATATCTACTCGTTTTTTTATCAGGACATTTATCAGAACAGGATTTTCTCTGTGGTCTTTTAACAAACTCTGAGACCAACACAGAGTGAGTGCTTATATGAAGAGACTAAATGACACACAGATCAACTCCGTTCCTCATTTAGCCCAACAATGAATCATTCACAAATCATCAAGAAACTTCTGAGAGAACAGGGGGGCATTATATTTGCACATCATACTTTTCAGGTTTATATTTTTCCAACAAGTATGAAATATTGCTTAAATTATTAATTTAACCCGATGGAGCAGATAGGGTTAGATGGAAGAAACTGACTTACTGTGCAGACCCCTGAAGGGAAATGTAGAAAGAAGAAGATGATTGAATATTGTATCAATTTGGTTCCACTTCAGGATTGTGTCTCACATATTGTTGATTCTTCAGACATATTCTCAGTTTTTTTGTTTAGGTTTGAAGCCTGAAATGTGGCGAAATGCTCAAAAAGTCATAGCTCTACCACTGAGCCACCGTCTCTCTTTCAATTTGAATTGAAATATGAATTTCTTTGTTTTTATATTACCTTTATTTATGAGCTTCCTCTGCAGGGTGGCTGGGCTCTCACTCAGAGATTGGGTGAGGAGTTCTGCCATCCAGGAGGACTTCCATGTTGAGCCGCTCCTCCTCCAGGTCGAGAGAAGCCAGATGGGGTGGTTCGGGCACCTGGTCACGATGCCTCTTGAGCGCCTCGCTGGTGAGGTGTTTCAGGCACGTCCCACCTAAAGAAGATCAAGAGGCAGACCACAGACCCGCTGGAGAGACTATGCCTCACAGGCTGAGGAACCACTTGGGATCCTTCCGGGTGAGCTGGAGGATGCAGCCGGGGTGAGAGAAGCCTGGGCTTCCCATCTGAGGCTGTTACCTCTGCGACCCGGCCCCAGATAAGTGGAAGACGACAGAACTGAACCTTTACTTAATCAGTAAAAACTAATTGAGATAATAAATATCCTTTTCAAGACTGTCCTGGTCCAGAGGTAGTTAATCCAACACACACGTTTATATGGAGGGTGGGAGGAAACCGGAGAAATCCCACACATACACCTGGAGAACATGCAAACTCCACACAGAAAGGACAGTTTCAAGCCACACCCCACTCTGAGTCTCAAGGCCCTGACCTCTTACTGTGGGGTTAACATGTTAACCACTGCCCCACCCTGTAGCCTAAATCATGATAGTTATTTTAATAATTGCAGCAAAAGGAGAAACCCCACAACAGGAGGGGGTTTCACTTACTTTTAAACACATTAAATTGTTATTTTTTGTGAAGTACAACACATTTGTTGAATCACAAAACAGAACATAGTCCCTTTTTGTCTGTTTGTGTTTTAGAAAGTCAGTCAGTCACCTTCTTAACAGTCTATCGCTTGCGGGGGGTTCTGGAGCCCACCCTGGCTGATTCGAAACAAGGGGCAGGGTACACCCCAAATAGATTGCCAGTTTGTTGCAGGGCCATTTAGATAGTGTGCTTTAAAAATGAGGGGTAATCTCTAAATTGTTTAAACCTCCTTACATGCCACTATAGTTACATTTATACTGTTTGGGGTGATTATTTTCATTTTTTGACAGAGTAGAAAAAAATATTTTTGCTTGAAAGTTTTGGCATTGCTGATGAATCCATGCTCTGAATTCCTGTTCTGTCACCGTTTCACTCATCACCACTGCTTCAGCCAGGCGGGATTATCTTCTGCTTTTCTTTGTTTGAAGATCATGTTGGACTGTTTACAGGTGTTTCATGACTCACTCAAAAACATCTCCATGTGCTTAATTCAGAATTTAAAAAACTAAAGATCAAACAACTCACTCAGAGACACCTCCATGTGTTTGAATATGAAGAAAATAAATAAATATGAACAGACTCACTCAAAGACATCTCCCTTTGCTTAAATAAAATTAAAATATATAATGCAAAGAACAAAATATGGTAGTTACTGGCACAAGGGGTTTGGCACATAGGGAGAAAACCAAATCAAAAACAGTTTACAGCACGCGGCGAACACGACCTTTTCCATCCACCTCCACAAACTTCAGGTACACGAGAATTTTCATTTTCGGATCGTCCAGATTCACCTTAAGGTGGTCCAACTTCCTTGCAGTAAGCATTCCTCTGCATGTGACCAGGGAGGAAAAGAAAGTCATCAATATTCCTATCTGCTGACCAATCAGAGATCAGAGATGCAGGGTCACCGTTTGCTGATGATCATGTGCGTCTTGATCAAATAATGAAGAGCCTTGACGTCATCCAGCTTCACATCCTCCTTCATCTCAGAAGGAACGCTCTCCAGCATGGCTTTAGTCACCTTAGTAGATACGTCCTTCATGGGGGCTGAACAGAAAACAAACAGGGTCAAACCAACAAACAAACCACACAGATCGGGTTCTTACAGACCACCAGCACAAGAGCATACGGACCACAGGATGTGTGTGATAGTTTGGTCTTTACTGAGGAAACCAGGACAGAAAAACTTACCATCAGAGTCAAAAGCGGAAACGTCCTGGAAAAAAAGACAGAACGGAGGTCAGGGTTTCATCATTCTCAACATCTCCCTGCAGGTAGTCATGGACCTGAACTTAGGGCTTCCTCTCCTTTTTTCCTGATTACTCGCTTCCCTAAGTTCACCACCAGGGGCAGTGTCCTGTCACTAACCCAGGGGTCACCAACGTAGTGCACCTACGTCGCCCACAGGACCCGCAAAACATGCTCCAAAAAATTGCAACTGAGTATAAATGTTAAACACATTTTAAAACTATTGCTCACATTGTGTCTATTTTAAAATAACTCTGAATAAAATTTAAAAAATGAGAAGTGTTAGTGCTATGGTCACCAGCTGTGGGTGGTGACCGAAAGAATGAGATCGCAGGTACAAGCGGCCGAAATGAGCTTCCTCCGCAGGGTGGCTGGGCTCTCACTGAGAGATCGGGTGAGGAGCTCTGCCATTCGGGAGGAACTCGGTGTCGAGACGCTCCTCCAGGTCGAGAGGAGCCAGATGGTTGGTTCGGGCATCTGGTCAGGATGCCCCCGAGCGCCTCGCGGGCGAGGTGTTTCGGGCACATTCACCGGGAGGAGACCAAGGGGCAGACCCCGGACCCGCTGGAGAGACTATGTCTCACAGCTGGCCGGGGAACGACTTGGGATCCTTCCGGGTGAGCTAGAGGATGCAGCCGGGGAGAGAGAGGCCTGGGCTGCCCGTTTGAGGCTGTTGCCCCCGCGACCCGACCCCGGAACAAGCGGAAGATGACAGAACGGAATGGAACGGAAGTGTCAGTGCCTTATTTGTGGGGCGACTGTTGCAGTACCGAAGTGGCATAATGTGGAGATGTTCTTCAAAACCTGCCACGGAAACTTTGATGCTAGTTTCTGATGCTACGTTTGATGCCAGGCTAACATTTTAATCAGAAAATTCCACACGTCCACAGACAGAGTTAAAATAAATCTTTTTAAAACATACTGCACACCACTGTATACAGTAACACCCACCCCCCCCCCCTCGCCCGGCCGCCCCACTGTGGTGCAAATACTATAAGGCTACATTACAAAAACTCAAAGTAGCATATAATGATGCATTCAGAATGCTGTTAAAAAAGACCAGGTCCAGCAGTGCAAGTCTCCTGTTCTGCCAGGCCAGAGTCAGCAGCTTTCAGGCTCTGTTGAGAATTTTGATGTACAAGTTCCCATGTCGTATACACAATAGTGAGAGTCTTAGTCAATCCTAATGTCAGTACAATCAGGTACCAGTCCCTTCTATGGAAGCATTGGTACAGATGTTTGTCATGACTGGCTTGTGTCTTTTATTTTTATTTCTTGTCTGTGTGTAAATGGACCTTGAGTCTGGAATAAAGATGATGATGATGCCAACTGTCCACCTGGCAGCACATTACGGACATAAAAAACAGTCTGATAGACATATTAATTTGTGGAGTTAGACTACCCATGTGACCATTGGGATCAGTAAGAACCATATGGTAAAGACCAGATCAATAAAGTATCCGTATTATATTTCCTAAGTGGAATAAAAGTGGATTAAAGTTTAAATACAGTTTCCCTCATTAAGAATTTGGTAGCACAGTTTGACAAAGTAGCATGGACTATAATGTATCTGTCAAGACAAAGCAGCTCAACTCAACACCAGGGAAAAGCCTGGTTGGATACAAAAAGTAACCATGATGCTTGTCGCTAAAACATTATTCGAATATGAGAAACATTGTCCTGAAGTCATCACTGTATTCTCCAATGTCCAGCTTGGAGCAAGTACGACGGCAATACGAGTGTCATCTTTGTCTGAGAACTCGACAGAACAGCTAGACTGGGATCTTCCTGCATGTGTCAAAAAGATCATAAACAGCATCCACTCCAACGCAAAACAGCACAAAATGTTTAAGATGTAACTGGATGAGATGTCTGCTATGTGTGTAATGCGACCTGCTATTACACACAGAAATTTGTAGCAAACAGGTCATGAGTCCTTCACATGACTCTGTGCTCATAAAGTAGCCCTTGGCCTTAAAAAGGTTGGTGACCCCTGGTCTAACCCATCATCTGCTTTGACTCACACACACAGCTTTTCTTAATCTTCCTCATCTAGCGGACTGCTTTCATATTTTACTGACTTTCCTTGCAGAATATTTGCTTTTTGTTTGATGTATGAGTGCAAATTGAATGTCTCACCTTAGATCCCAGCCAATCCGCCATCTTGTCCTCCATGTCAGTCAGTTTGACCTGAAAAAGTTGAAACATTCCCTTAAGAAATTCAGGAACTGGGAAGAAATCTGGTTAGGATCCTACCTCACTTGCAGACTTGGTACGGAAGGATCGCAGCAGCTGCAGGGTCTCCCTGATATTATCCTTGGTTTTACAGGTTAAATTGCCCTGACTAAGAACAGATGCCTTGATTTCTTTGTATATCTCAACATTCCTGATCCTGATAGCTTTTAGGGTGTCATACAGGAACAGCACACCCTCCAGCTGAAAGATAACCGTTACAGCATTAGTTCCTTTCTGTGCACAGCTTTATTAGCATGTGTGGTTGCTCCGGGTGACCGTAAGAGGGGTGTGTATGTGAGACGATTTGATGATAACAGTGTCTTCTAAATATTTCCACAAAAGGACTAAACATTTCTTTTTTTCATTTATCTTTTATTTCGGTCACATTGTACATTCACAATGAAGAAATTTACATTTTTTCTGAACTTATATTTAACAAAAGGACCGAAAAGGTATCGGATGAAAGAAATGCTTGTTACGCCGACCCTTTCAGATCACCATGAAAGCAAAATTATATATACTGTATATATATATAATAATACATACAATGAAAAAGTAATACAATTGTTACTTTAAATTCATTATGTATAAGCTTGAATTTAACCGTCGAGACTTGAATATTTTTAAGAAATAATAACTTAAATTTCTTCTTTAAACAGAAAAGATTGGAACATAATTTAAGTTCATCATCATATTTTTTTCCAAAGATCTACACCTTTAATAGAAATACAGAATTTTTTAACATTTGTTCTAAATTTATTTTTAATGAACACTACATTTGCTCTTAGTTCGTTTGGACCTAATGTTAAACATATTTTGTGGAGAGTTTAACATCAAATTATTTTTTATCTTAAACATAAATTTTAAAGTGTGTAATTCCACTAAATCATAGAACTTTAATGTTTTTAAATTTATAAATAGATTATTGGTTGGTTGATTATAAGATGAGAATGTTATTGCTCGTATTGCTTTTTTTTGTAAAATATAAGTTGGTTTTGTGTTAGTTTTGTACGTTTTTCCCCAAATCTCGATACAATAAGTTATATATGGAAGTACTAATGTATTATATAACATAAACAAACTTTTTTTATTTAGGACAAATCTGAATTTATAAATGATTGCTATTACTTTAGACAGTTTATTTTTTGTATAATTTATGTGTGATTTCCAGCTTAATTTGTGATCTATAATCATTTCAAGTAACTTACTGTCGTAAGCTCGTTCCAATGGGGTGTTATTAAGCATAATTTGAATTTCTCTATAAATTTATCTAATCTTATTACAAATACTTTTTCTATTATTTTTGAAAACTGTGGAAGTATGGATATGGGCCGATAATTTGAAAATAAGTGTTTATTGCCATTTTTATAGACTGGAATAACTCTAGTTATTTTCATTTTTTCAGGAAATTTACCGATTTGAAAAGACTTATTGCAAATATATGTTAGAGGCTGTGCAATATGTTCTATTGTATTCTTTATTAAATTCATATCAATGTTAAGTGTATCTTTAGATGTTTTTTATTTAAATTGCTTTACTATTTTAATTATTTCATTTTCATTTGTTGGGTTTAAATAAAATGTAAAAGGATTTCTGTAAACAGCATCACTTGGGCTTATGTCCTGCTTCTCAATACTATAACAAAATAATGATTAAATCCTTCTGTAATTAATTTTATTTTTTCCAGCTTTGAGCTTTTGTTCATAAATTGTTTTGGTATTTCATATTTTTTATCTTTTATTTTAATTATTTTATTAATGACATTCTACGTATGTTCCCTTAATATTTTCTTTTTGCGCTTCGAAAAATTTATGAAAGTAGTTGTTTTGGGGTTTTTTTCCCGCAAAATACTAGTCAATTTGTTTTTATAATTTTTATATTTTATTTCAGATTCCTTGGTTTTGTATTGAATAGACTTTTATATAACATATTTTTCTTCTTACATGCATTTTGTAATCCACTTGTTATCCATGGTTTTATTTTAGAATTTTGTTTAAGCCTCACCTTTTTTAAAGGGCAGTTTTTATTGAAATATAGCAAAAACTGGTAGGTGGTCACTTACATCACTGACAAGGAGGCCACCAAGAATTTTAGCTTCAATATTGTTTATATAATGTTATCTATTAGAGTGGAGGAATCAATAGTTATCCTGCTGGGTTTATCAATAATTGGTAGTAACATATTTGAATGCATCATATTTATGAAATCAGTTGTTTTCCCATGGGTAGTTGCTTTAAGCAAATTTATATTTAAATCTCCACATATTAGTAATTCCTTTGTGGAAAATCCATTAATATTCATAATTTTATTCATTTTTTCATTAAATATATCAATCGGTGAACCAGGTGTTCGGTATACACAAGTAACATGGACATTTTTTGTTTTTATAAATTCAATTCCAACAGTAATTAATTCCAGTACATTGTGTACAGTTACTGATTTATCTTCAACAAGTTTACAGTTAAAGTTTGAGTCCACATAGAGGGCAACTGCAAGTCATCAATTCTGCGTTCCAGTCCAAAAATAACGTCATCATTTTGTCTTGATTATTTCCTCTAATTCCGCTACTTCGGTCATCAGGGCCAACAGCTTCTTTTGCTGCTGAGCCACGTGGTCATCTCTTCCGTCATAAAAGTCAGCGATTTGTGAATTCCTCTTCAATGGCAACTTGTGACTTTCTTGGTGGCATTATTACAATGAATCAGGAGCGAAGAACAGGGAATCTGTACCTGATTTTCACTTTCCAAAGAGCAAAGTGTTCATATGAGTAACAGGATTTCTGAGATCTTTGTTGTTTGGTGGTCACACTCATGAAAATAGAGACAGTCACTTATCATTGATGTTCAGCCAAAGAGACGCAGAAACAAGAAAAACCATGAAGAAGATAAAAATAGATTGATGGATGGATGGATAGATAGCTGTGCTCACTCTGACATCAAATTTTTTTTAGCCAGTGTGGCTGATCCAGTTTAATTTTTATTAGCCACATTGAATTTGCTTTAGCCACTAATTCTTTTTCAGTTATGATATGATCTGTGTCAAAACGTGTTAGTTTGTGGTTAACAGTAAATGTGCAGAAGCTTTTAGCTTTATTCTATACAAATCTGGTGTAATTTATTACAGAATCTGTAATTTGGTGAATGTTAATACAATATGTGACTTCTACTGGCAGTTTTGTGTGACCATTGAATTGCTTTCTAACCAGGGTCTCCCATCCTGAAATGATTTATTTTCACTGTAACCAATGACATCATGTCCTTTTCTAATATGTCTTCTCTTATTTGGAGCAAAAGTATGCCTTATAAAGATTTGGTATTCTTTCTGAATATATTTTTATTATATTTTACATTGTTAATATTATATATTTTTATAATATTAAATCAGTGGAAATATCCATCTATATGAGAAATGGTCTTTTATCACTTGTTTATTCTTGGAGATTCCTTTACCTGTTACAAGATTCAAGAGTCTTTATTGTCAACATTCTCACAAAATTTCCAATAACTTTTTACCTACAATATGTATTTAGGTGTTAAACAGAGGTGTCAAAGGAATTTGCCTTGAGGATGCTGATTGAGAAGTACAGGGAAGGTCAGAGGGAGCTGCACTGTGTCTTCGTAGATCTAGAGAAAGAGTATGACAGGGTACCTAGAGAAGAACTATGGTATTGTATGAGGAAGTCTGGTGTGACGGAGAAGTATATTAGGGCAGTGTAGGACATGTATGACGGCTGTAAGACAGTGGTGAGGTGTGCTGTAGGTGTGACAGAGGAGTTCAGTGTGGGGGTGGGACTGCACCAAGGATCTGCTCTGAGTCCATTGCTGTTTGCTGTGGTGATGGACAGGCTGACAGACGAGGTCAGACAGGAATCCCCATGGACAATGATGTTTGCAGATGATATTATGATCTGTAGTGAGAGGAGGGAAGAGGTGGAGGAAAAGCTGGAGAGGTGGAGGTTTGCAGTAGAAAGAAGAGGAATGAAGATTAGTCAGAGTAAAACAGAGTACGTGTGTGAATGAGAGGGATCCAAATGGAAAAGTGAGGTTACAGGGAGAAGAGATAAAGAAGGAAGATTCTAAGTATCTAGGATCAACAGTCCAGAGCAATAGAGAGTGTGGAAAAGAGGTGAAGAAGCGTCTGCAGGCAGGCTGGAACGGGTGGAGAAAATTATCCGGTGTGATGTGTGACAGAAGAGTTTCAGCTAAAATGAAAGGAAAAGCCGTGTAGAGACCGGCCATGCTGATTGGTCTAGAAACAGTAGCACTGTGGAAAAGATAGGAAGCAGAGATGGAGGTAGCAGAGATGAAGATGCTGAGGATCTCTCTTGGAGTGACCAGGATGGACAGGATCAGAGGAAAAGCACATGTTACAGGTTTTGGAGATAAAGTCCGAGAGGTCAGACTGAGATGGTTTGAACATGTGCAAAGAGAGAGTACATCGGAACCACCAGGAAAGAGGGCTAGAGGAAGACCAAAGAGGAGGTTCATGGATACAGTGAAGGAAGACATGAAGATAGTTGGTGTGACCTAAGAGGATGCAGCAGATAGGGTTAGATGGAAGAAACTGACTTGCTGTGGCGCCCCCTGAATGGAAATGCCGAAAGAAGAAGAAGGTGTCAAAGAGACTTTTTCTCCCGTAATTAGACCCCTTTCAAAAGATTTTAGAGGCAATTTTCACAATTTTAGGGGAATTCAAGAATCCTTTCATTTGTAGAGGTTCTGTTCTAATAGATACAGTTTATATATATATACATATATAAAGACAATATGAGTTTCAATATGAAAAGTTCAGCTTTATTTAAAAGAAAATAGACATTAACAAAAAGTCGAACAAAAAAGCTCGTCTCTTTAATGTCTAAGTTAGACTGAGATCTTTCACAAATTTTAATGTCTTAACACTTTCACAAATGAAAGCTCCATTTTCATTCAACTTTGGATTTAACATTTAATTTTACTCGTGTTGAAAACCTGCAGCTCAACCAAGCGTGATATGTTCAAAGTAGGGATTCTTACCCTTGCCAACGTCATAACAGTGGCCATTTGGGCAATTATAGCTTCCTTTGCTTGCACCGTAAGCGTTTGCGGTTGCCGGTTTGAAATCTTCCTTCAGTTGAGGCCTGGCAGCTGCATCTTTGCGATCAAATTTTTTTCATCCTTCACCAGATCGTCTTTTTTTGGTTTGTTGAGGCACTTCTCGTCGATGGTGAAGACGTTGGGTTTTTTTGCCTCTATGCAGAGTGTGCACTTGAGGAGATCTCCGTCAAATTTTAGCCTAAAAGTCCTTAAACCACTTCTGTAAAAGCGATCTGAAAAGATCGCTTTTTTTCTTCTTTTTTTTCTTTTTTTTTTTTAACTTTTTCCCTCATCTGATACATTTTCTGTGTTGAATTTGAGTTTTTGCACCAAAATAGGATCCAATTGACGACTGCTTTTGTCGCCCTCTTGTTGAAAATGCTAGGCTGCAAATCTCGTGTTATTTAGTGCGTGATTTGACGATCGGTTGAAAGTCATTGCTTCATAACACCATATAGCACTCGTGACAAACAATCGGCAGTATTGATTCCATTGTCAATCACAGGCGAAATTACGATCTGTTGATTGTTGATTCATCTAAAAACAGATTTGCCACAGACCGATGTAGCGGCCAATTATGAAGAGTTTAAATTAGCCATAGAAAAATAAAATTTTCATTTGCGAACGTGGCGACTGATTAGCGTGAGCATAGGATATATAGATTGATTGATTGATAAAAACTTTATTGATCCCCAACAAGAGAAATTCTGGTGTTCAGCAGCAACAAACCACACAAGTCATACATACAGATAAATAAATAAAACATCATACAATAATAAAAGTTACTATTGCTGTTAATACAATGTTCATTGGGACTCAGTTCCTTCCAGGCACTGTTTGGTTAAATTGCCCGAGGGCTGAAGAGATAAACGACCTTTTAAATCTCTCAGTCCTGCAGTTGAAATGAGAGGAACCTGCAACATCTGATGCTTTTCTAAGTTGTGACCACATTATGCTGCACATTTTTTTCCAAGAAGGCTTAGGTCTTTTGATGTTTGCTGTACATTTTTTATCAGTCTGTGCAGTCAACCATTGCCCCTCTCAGTCAGGCTGCCACTCCAGCAGACGACCGCAAAGAGGACTGCGCTTGCCACAACAGACTGATAAAAAATGTACAGCAAACATCAAAAGACCTAAGCCTTCTTAGAAAAAACAGCCTGCTTCGTCCTTTCTGCTCCCTAGCCTGCTCTGACCAGTCCAGTTTACGGTCAAGATGCACATCCAGATATTTGTAGGTGTTAACAACCTCGATGTTGTTAACAACCTCGATGTTAACACATCGAGGTGTTGTAATGAAGACAACACCTCGATGTTGTCTCCATTAATCAGGACAAGTTGATGAAGGGGCTTTTTGCTGAAGTCATTTAACAGCCAATTATCTGTCAATATTTGACATAATTTATTAAAAATCTAAATTTGATTCAGATCATCTCCAAAAGAAAATCCAGTCAGTCTGGGCTGTGAGATGGTGAGGTAGTGGTCAGGAAGAGATCCAGTTAGTTAACCGAAGTTGTTCATAATGAAATGATATTGAAATGATATTTAAAAGCTACTTAAAATTATACACTGCCTTTTATTTGCTGATGACACCAGTCTGTACTGTTCAATACCTGATCCCAATCTGCTCTTAGACACAGCCCATAAAGATCTTGAAATAGATCTTTATGAGTGTGAAAGTGTGAAAATGGTGTGATTACAACAAATTATCAATAAACTTGGGCGAAACAGAAAAATAGATGAAAAAACTACAATACAAATCACTAACTCTAAAATAGAGAGAGTCACAAATGTAAAATTCTTGGGCGACAACATAGATGAGAAAATAAACTGGAAGGAACATGTAGCTTATCTCAAAACTAAAATATCTAAAACAGTTGGAATACTGTGTAAATTTAAAGACATCTTGGATCAAAACTATTTACACTTTATATATAACTCTCTCATATTTACTTATTTGTGTTACTGTCTAGAAATTTGGGGAAACAATCATAAAACGTATGATGCTCCCTCAAACCGTTTGTTCATAAAACTAAATAAAATCCAATTACAGGACTTAGTCGACTTGACAACAGCAATAGTAATGTATAAAGTGTAAAGTCCACAATAACCAACTTCCAGAATGTATTCAAAAGAGTTTTAAAGTTAAGTTAACACAATATGACCTAAAAAGAAAAAATCTGTATCAACAAAATCTGGTCAGAACCAGTACAAAAAGTAGATGTGTATCAATCGGAGGTGTAACTCTGTGGAACCGTCGAGAGGAGTCTCTAAAAAACTCAACCTCCTTAAAAACATTTAAAATAAGTATAAAAGCAAAATAATAAATGATTATAAAACACTAGAAATATCAACTTTATCAGCGGAAAAAAAACAAAACAAACAAAAAAAAAACCACAGGGCAAACTTGGTTGATGAAGATCAGAACCAGAAAACTTTACATTGTAAAGTGGTGTTAGGATTTTTACTTCTGCCTAAACCCTTTTCAGTCTCTGTTTTTTTTTTTAATTGACTTGTATAGATTTTCTGTCAAATAACTGACTGAAAGAATAAATCTAACGAACTGACTGACTGACTGACTAGTCTGAGACCTGGACTTTCTATGAGCCAGTCAGTTAGTTCGGGCTCCTCAATGAGTCTGGGGGATTTTGCAGTCCCTAAAAACTTGGAAGTCAGTCAGTAAAATATGATAACTCACCTCATCCCTCATCGCTTTTCGTTTGGCGCGTAATGTCAGCTCCAGCTTCAACGCTTCTTCTACAGCCTCAAGGTCTGTTTCGCATCTCTCGTTCTGAAAAGACAATCAGAGATCAAATGAGGTGTGTACATTAGTTTAATTTTTTGTTAATCACACAGTAGAATTTATAATTGATCAGATTGATGTATTTTAATATTAAGTTTGGAAAATTCATGTTTTGTTTTTGTTTGCTTAAATTATTATGTTATCCCATGACTCTGGGCTTTAATACATTTAGTATAAAATCATATTTAAACACCAATTAAAACCATGAACGGACCAAATATTCTTCTTCTTCTTCTTTCGGCATTTCCCTTTAGGGGTCGCCACAGCAAGTCAGTTTCTTCCATCTAACCCTATCTGCTGCATCCTCTTTGGTCACACCAACTATCTTCATGTCTTCCTTCACTGTATCCATGAACCTCCTCTTTGGTCTTCCTCTAGTCCTCTTTCCTGGTGGTTCCAAATCCAGCATCCTTCTTCTGATGTACTCTCTCTTTCTCCTCTGTACATGTCCAAACCATCTCAGTCTGACCTCTCTAACTTTATCCCCAAAACCCAAAACCTATCTTCTGAGTTTTATTTGTGCTTTTTCTTTGGTCTGTTCCTCTGATCCTGTCCATCCTGATCACTCCCAGAGAGATCCTCAGCATCTTCATCTCTGCTACCTCCATCTCTGCTTCCTGTCTTTTCCTCAGTGCTACTGTCTCTAGACCAAACAGCATGGCCGGTCTCACCACGACTTTGTATCCTTTTCCTTTCCTTTTTAGCAGAAACTCTTCTGTCGCACATCACACCTGATACTTTTCTCCACCCGTTCCAGCCTGCCGGCACACGCTTCTTCACCTATTTTCCACACTCTCCATTGCTCTGGACTGTTGATCCTAGATACTTAAAATCTTCCACCTTCTTTATCTCTTCTCCCTGTAACCTCACTTTTCCATTTGGATCCCTCTCATTCACACACATGTACTCTGTTTTACTCTGACTAATCTTCATTCCTCTTCTTTCTAGTGCAAACCTCCACCTCTCCAGCTTTTCCTCCACCTCTTCTCTCCTCTCACTACAGATCACAATGTCATCTGCAAACATCATTGTCCATAGAGATTCCTGTCTGACCTCGTCTGTCAGCCTGTCCATCACCACAGCAAACAGCAAAGGGCTCAGAGCAGATCCTTGATGCAGTCCCACCCCCACACTGAACTCCTCTGTCACACCTACAGCACACCTCACCACTGTCTTACAGCCCTCATACATGTCCTGGACCACTCTAACATGCTTTTCTGTAACACCAGACTTCCTCATATAATACCATAGTTCTTCTCTAGGTACCCTGTCATACGCTTTCTCTAGATCTACGAAGAGCGGACCAAATATCAAATACCATCCAATAATGCATGTGCCGTCCCATTTTAAATAAAGAAATACTGTAGCTTAACTCTTCATGATTGGCTTCCTTCATACAAAAAGTTTGTCTTAAAAGTTGAATCTGTAAATCAGTAAATGAACAGGTCCTGGTTAAGATGGATTTGGACTTTGTGCTTAGTCAGAGGAAGGCGCTTGGTTTGGCATACTGGTTCCTAGTGACAAAGATATGATGGGGAGGGGCACTGGTCCTCTGATTCCGAAATTAATTCCAACTACTTTTTTCTAGTACATTTTTCCAAGCGAATTGAACCAACACATAAAGTATATTCTTTATTCAAATCAAACTTTATTCCCAGAGCACTTTTTTTTTTCCTACAGCATGGATAACTCTGACTAGGGGCGGATCAAGGATTTTCTTAAGGGGTCGGGGGTTAGGGGCGTGAGGTAATTGACAAAGCCAGTTAGGGGGGGAGGGGCGTTCTCCCTCCAAAACATTTTGAAAAATAAGAGTAATTTTCCTGCATTTTGGTGGCCCATTTGCTGGTTCTGCAAATGGATAGCTTAACTAGTCCCCTTTCTTTTTTTCTTCTTCTTTTTTTGTGTACCAAAAAGGGGGTTGGGAAGGGGCGCCCCGCACCCCCCTCCCTGAATCCGCCCGTAATGACTATCCTCTCTACCATGTTCTGGTTATTCCACAGGCGAGCACCATCATGCTGAAACGAGGCCTCACCGTGACTTTTTGTTCTAAAATGTGATATTACTTATAGGCCGGTACCAGATGACCTTAGGGTCCGTGAGGGGTCGTACCTCTCAAGGAGGTCAGATAAATAAGAAGACCAAATGCAATTAAGACTTTTAATATCGTCAAAAGAAACTTAAAACCAACACTTAAAATGCGGAGGGAGGCAATGCAGTGATTTTAAAACTGGGGTAACGTGTTCCCGGCCCCTGGTCCTTGTTAGAACTCATGCCGCCGAGTCCTGAAGTAGCTCTAAACTATAGACACTCTTTCAAGGGAGTCCAGAGAGCAGGGCATTACAATAATCTATTCTACTAGAAATAAAAGCATGCATCAGAACCTCAGGGCTGGCAAGAGAGAGAAGCAGACGGATTCTGTCTATGTTTTTAGGATCATAAAATTCTGTCTTTGTGACGTTATTTTTTTAGATGTGGAATAAAATTCAGCTCAGAGTCAAAAAGAACATCCAGGTTTTACACAAAGAGAAGGTTTAAAATGGTAATTTGGTAAACTCATCTTCAAAACGAACAATTAAAACTTCAGTTTTGTCCGAGTTAAACAGTGAAAAAAACTCTACCATCTATGACTTTTTTTTTTGGCATTATATCAATGTTTAGTTCAGTTTAGTTTATTTTGAGCAGAAATGTTAAAACAAAAAAGACCAAGCAAAATAAAATTACACAAAGTATACAAAAGAAACAGAGCAAAGGTGTCTTACATAACACAATCATCACAAGTATGCTTGAAAGGGAGTGGGAACCCACCCCTATCATTTACACAATTAAAGTTTCAAACAAAACTTAATTAGACTTCTGGTTCTATTTGTTAAATAAGTTCAGCATCAAAATGAGACGAGAGTCATTAATAATGTTACAGTATTTTCATGACCGAAAGGCGCACCATAATAAAAGACACAGTCTCAGTTTCATGTGCTCTGTATCTAACACACACATAAGGCGCACCTGATGATAGGGCACAGGTTTTATATACATATCCTTTACTACGTACGTCTGCATTACAACAACACACACACAAGCAGACAAGTGTGTGTATTTAAAAATAGATCGGGAGTAAAACTGAGTTTGGTTGGCATTATTTAAATATTAGTCACATTCGTCATAAAGTCATTTATCAAATCCATCCAAGTCCTCATCCTCTGTTTCAGAATCTAACAGCTGCACTAAATCCAACATAGCAGGTTCACTTTCCTCACAGTCAGAGTCACTTTCTGTACCATGCAGCTCCTCGGAAATGATGCCTGCTTTTGCGTAAGCTCGGACAACATTGCCAGCAGATACGTTAGCCTAAACATCTTCAGTAACAGTAACTCTGAGGTGATCATCACTCCGGGCAAGAAGAACAACTGCAAGGCTGCTGGAGAAGTCAAATGATGACTTCTATCTCTTTAATGTTTGCCAGTTCTCTCTGGACAGTGAGAATCCGACCACAGATTCCATCCACTGGCAAACTGTGGCGTAACTCACCTGGCGCTGCCTTCCACCATTCATGAAGCTGTGGTCTCCATCGGTCATCCATCGCTCCCACGCCACTCGCAGCCTTACTTTGAACGGCCAGTTCACGCTGAAGTCCAGCGGTTGGAGTTCTTTTGTCAGACCTCCCGGAATCACAGCAAGCATAGTGTTCATCTGCTTAGTCTGGGTGCACTGCACGATAGGGCGCTGCTCATTTTGAAGAAAATCTAAGACTTTTATATGCGCCTTATGTTCGTGAAAATATGGTATCTTATTTAGCATCAACTTCAGTGTTCATTAAGGTATGTATAAGTACAACATTCATTAATTTAGTCACTTCTTACACTGTGAAGAAATATACCAACAACCATTAGGCAAAATATAGTTAAATAGAGATTAATACAATGATGGAAGTCAAAATTCCAACCATGGAAATTATTTAAAAACATATACCATTGATGTAGTTAATATCGACAATAGTAAAGTCAGAGATGCCAAGACAGGTACGGATATACATCAAATCATCAACTCAAAAATCAACTGTAGTTAGAGGATAATTTTGCAGCAGTTCAGTTCCAGAATCCAGATCTGGCTGAGTCAGTTCTCCCTCGGTCACAGCTGCCTGGTAATATGTCCGAGGCTTGATGTCTAAACCAGTCACCACCAAGTCATTTATCCATGAGTTCTGCTCTAGCTCAGCAATGCGGACTTCGAATGCAGCAATTTTCTTATCCTTGACTTCATTTTGTATCTTAAGTTGATCGTTCCGTTGTCTTCCGCTCCTCTGGGCCGGGTCACGGGGCAACAGCCTTAGACAGCAAGCCCAGGCTTCTCTCACCCCGACAGCATCCTCCAGCTCACCCGGAAGGATCCCGAGTTGTTCCCTGTCCAGCTGTGAGACATAGTCTCTTCAGCGGGTCTGGGGTCTGTCTCTCAGTCTCCTCCTGGTGGGACGTGCCTGAAACACGTCACTAGCGAGGCGCTCGGGGGGCGTCCTGACCAGATGCTCGGACACCCTATCTGGCTCTTCTCGACCCGGAGGAGGAGCAGCTCAACACCGAGCTTGTCCCGGATGGCAGAGCTCCTCACCCGATCTCTGAGTGAGAGCCCAGCCACCCTGCAAAGGAAGCTCATTTTGGCCGCTTGTATTCACAATCTCATTCTTTTGGTCACCACCCACAGCTGGTGACCATAGGTGAGGGTAGGAACGTAGATCGACTTGTAAATCGAGACCTTTGCTTTTCGGCTCAGCTCTCTCTTTACCACAACGGACCGATGCAGCGTCCTAGTTATTGCTGATGCCGCACCGATCCGCCTGTCGATCTCCCGCTCCATCCTTCCCCCACTCGTGAACAAGACTCCGAGATACTTCAACTCCTCCACTTGGGGCAGGACCCTGTCCCTGACCCGCAGGGGGCATTCCACCTTTTTCCGGGTGAGGACCATGGTCTCAGTTTTGGAAGGGCTGATTCCCATCCCGGCCGCTTCACACTCGGCAGCAAATCGATCCAGTGAGAGCTGGAGATCACGGTCCGATGAAGCCAACAGAACCACATCATCCACAAAAAGCAGAGATCCGATCCTGAGATCACCAAACCAGATCCCTCCAACACTTCGGCTGCACCTAGATATTCTGTCCATAAAGGTGATGAACAGAATCGGTGACAAAGAGCAGCCTTGGCGGAGTCCAACTCTCACTGGAAATGGAATCGACATACTGCCGGCTATACGGACCAAGCTCTGGCTCCGGTCGTACAGAGACCGGACAGCCCGTACCAAGGGCTCCGAGACTGGATACTCCCGCAGTACCCCCCACAGGAGTCCCCAAGGGACTTATGAAGTCGATCATGGAACTGTGGCCTAGAGTGTCCTGGTGCCACGTGTGAATGTGGACACTCTTATGCTTGAACATGGTGTTCGCTACCGACAATCCGTGATGAGCACAGACGTCAAGCACCAGAACACCACTCGGGTTTAGATTAGGGGGGCCGTTCCTCCCAATCACTCCCCGCCAGGTCTTACTGTTAAGTCTTAAGTTGTTTGACCTCTTTATATCTAGAATACAATTTAAAAAACATTAACAGGTTCTAGATCATCAGGAGACACGACAATGTAAAGCTGTGTTTTATCAGCATACTTGGGAAAACCAACACCGTGTCTCCTGATGACATCCCCAAGTGGCAACATGTACAGATTAAAAAGTATTGGGACAAAAATTTATGCTTGGGGAACCCCACTTTCAATTTTATGAATTCTCAAAGAGCACATATCCTTCCTCACCTTCGTAATGGTTACAGGAGGTGCCAGAGCCCATCCCGGCTGATTCGAGGCAAGGGGCAGGGTACACCCTGAACAGGTCGTTAGTCTGTCGCAGGGCCACACACTCATTCCTACGGTCAATCATGTAGTGGCCAATCAACCCAACATGCATGTTCTTGGAGGGTGGGAGGAAATCAGAGTACCCAGACAAAACCCACACATACAGTCCACGTAGAGAACATGCAAGCTCCATACAAAAAGGTCAGTGTTCCAAGCCTCGTCCCCGCCCGGGACTCGAACCCACGAGAGCATGTATCCATACTTACAGAAAACCTATCTGTGAGACGGAAGTAAAACCATTTAAGAACAGTACCAGAGAGGCCCACCTAAGGTTGTCTACCCCTTCATGGGTTGCGGGGGGTGCCGGAGCCCATCCCGGTTGATTCAAGGCATGGGGCAGGGTACACACAAAACAGGTTGCCAGTCTGTTGCGGGGCCACACACATACGACCATACATACACAAACTCATTCCTCGGGGCAATCATGTAGAGGCCAATCAACCTAGCATGCATATTTTTGGAGGGTCGGAGGGGACTGGAGTACTTGGAGAAAACTCACGCATACACGAGGAGATCATGCAAACTCCACACAGAAAGGCCAGTGTTCCATGCCTCGTCCCTACTATATAGGGACTTTTGGGATATGCTATAAATACATCCCACTAAACAAGTCTGTGTAATTGTTTTATTTATTTGTTTACTCAATATTCTTATCGTTTTATTTACCATTATTTTTTACTCATTCAAAAGACAGTAGCTAGCAGTCCTGGGAAAACAGGGGTAATCAGGTTTTTTACTTTGTGGACCGCTCCATTTTGGTCCACAAAAAAAAAAAAAAAAAAGAAGAAGAAAGGAGAGGGGACTAGTCAAGCTTCCCCTTTGCAGAGCCAGCGAACTGGCCACCAAAAAGCAGGTAAATGAATCTTATTTTTCAAAATGTTCTGGGAGGGAATGCCCCCCCATACTGGCTTCGTCAATTAACTTACGCCCCTCCCCCCTTTTAGAAAATTCTGGATCCAGCCCTGGTAATGGGGCCCTGGTAACCCCCACTCCGGAGGTTAGGACAACGACATAGAGCTCGAGAGCCACGGTTTGCCGACCCCTGGTCTAAAATCATTACCATTTTTAAAAGAGCTGACTGTATTTTAAAAATGCTTTTTAAAAAAAAATACTTACCGTGATTTCAACAGCTTCCAGAGTTGGAGGCATGTTTAAGAGTTAAATTTATTAGGAAATGGCGTTGGAGATAGTTACTTTTACCGAAGCGCAAAGGAACTGATTGGTTGCTATGGTGAAAGTCAGTACAGCAGTTTGACGGGAATAGCAAAATCTCGAAAATTATCGTGAGATCAGCAGCAGCAATGGTAATAAACCTAACGTGTTTTCGTGTGAATAATAATAATAAAAAATGTCGTGGAGTCATACACCAACACTCATTCACACACTCACGCACACACGCGTGCGTGCGCGCACACGCACAGACACACACATTCACACATATACATGTATACATCTTCACACATATATAGGGGAGAGCGGGGATGGTTGTCACACTTTTTACTTAAATTAGATTTCTGATAAAACGGTACATGAGAAGAAGAAAATTTCTGTACATGTTAATAGCATAATGTGTCAGGTATAATTTGATATTCCTAGATCTGACAGAATCCATTCTATTCAAAATATATGAGCTGGTAAATGCAACTTGCGCAGATGTGACAACCAACCCCATAGCGGGGTTGGTTGTCACTTCGTATGGGGTTGGTTGTCCCTGTGTTGTTCTAATGGAAAAAAATGAAAATTTTTTACATTTTTAGAAATCACAAAACTTTTTTATTTTGTCCAGCGTATTACAATCTGTGACCTGGTTTATAAAAGCAAACATTCTGAATTAAGAAAATGAAGTTAAAGTAACAACAATGAACAAATGAAAAAGCCTTTTAGTGATTGAAAACTTAAATTTTGCCACTTAATTTTTTTTGGTTCTGATTAACAATATTGAGACCTGAATAAACAATTTCCAAACAAATCTAGACATCCCTTTATGCAAATGTATGCAAGATGTCTCAATATTGGAACATTTAACTGAGGCAAACATTCACTAATCACTTTCCCCTTCCGAATCATAATTCTGGCTCACAAATATTGGCTGACCAGGTGTACAATCTTTATGTGCCCACCCCTTGCGGACAATGCATTGCAGCCAGGTTTCTTTAGATCGACTATTGGAGAAAGGCTCAACGCAGATTAAGCAAAAGCACTCCTCCTCATCTGAAGAAGCATCATTTTCCTTCTGCTTCCTTCTCTTTGTGGAAGACTTTTTCTTTTCTTTGGAAAAAAGAAACTTCTTCAATCTCCTTTCAGTGGCTTTTTTTTCTGCTTCAATGCTTTCTTTTACAGGTGTGTCGGTGAGGATAGAACTTTTGCGGGTCTTCCTCTTCCTAGACTGTTTCTGGGAAGGAGCCTTTGGGAATGGTCGAAGTTCTTCAGGGCTGAAACTTCTGCATGCCGTACTTGTACTTGGGAGCGTGGTTGGCAGTAGTGGTGTAGGATTACTTGGCTCTACTGGGCATGTACCTGGCTCCTCAGTCACTATAAACAAGCTTTATAAGATGTTTATACCATCTCTGAACTACATTTTGGGGGCTGGTGGTCACATGGGGTTGGTTGTCACATAAGACAACCAACCCCCAAAAATTTGTGACAACCTACCCCAACTGTCCTTTTTAGCTCTTTTGGAAGCTAGCACCCACATGTATTAGCCTTGCTAAGAAAAAAACTAAACAAATTGTAGCTTTCTCTTTATACTTTCAAATGGTAAAAAAGTATTTTCATGTCAGCTCATAGTGTCATAACTGGGAAGAAAACATGAGATGCCCTAAAATTTACTTTTGCAGTCAAAAAACAATTAAAATAGTCTCACCTCAAGATTTAGCTGCTTTCACATCCAATATCATGGTAGGTGACCTGTGACACTAATTCTGAACATTTCTGTGTCAATGGTTCTGATCAGCGCCCTGTAGTGACTGAGATATGACCACTGTGACAACCTACCCTTGTGACAACCAACCCCGCTTTCCACTACACAACACACACATCCTCACGCACCAACACGCTCACACACGGTGGCGGCTGGTGACGTTGGGCGCAGATGCGCCGCACTTCCTGCCCTGCTCACCAAAAATAAATGAATAAAAAATATAAAAATATATATGCGTGTAAGTATGCAAATTTGTCGAGTGTGTTTGTAAAACTGTCTTGTGTGAAGATTATATGCATTTCAATAACGTTTAAACCCGTTTTATTTCACTATTTTCTCAAAAACAGTATATGGTTTCCGGTATTTATAAAAAAAAAACAAAAAACGTTATGTCAGTTCTGATTCTTTCTCCATTCAATTGTATTGTAAACCATAACCACGCCCGCGGGGTTTACACAAACACAGTGATATATTTACATATTCAAAGTACTTTACGGCAGTTTTTGGCATCCTTCTGTCTCTAGAGACAATAGAGTCTCACCTGAATTTGAATTTGTAGCATTGCTGGTGGCTGAATAAGCCGATGCGGGAGCTGCAGCTTCTAGCACACTTGCTGCGAATGTGATAGGTGGTATGAGTGATGGGGGGAGCAATGACAGACTTCCTCTTTTGCTGTTTAGTGGCCTTGCGCTATCTATCTATCTATCTATCTACAGTATATATGTACAGTATGTACAGTATATGCATATGAAGCATATATTTAATCTAGCAATATAAACATTGTGATGCCACCTGTTTATAGAAAAAAAGAGATAAATACTGTAGGTACTGTATAAACCTCGTATATTTAAGATAAAAATATAAATACTGTATTGACCTCCTATATAAATAAAATAAGATATCAATATTATGAATACTTCCTCCATATAAAATACAGTATAAATACATCCCATAAACAAAATAAAAAAATACTCTGAGAAACATTGAGCTTGTCAAATAAATAAAACAATGAAATGCACACATATGATCGGATTCACTCCATCGATTCAAAGAAGAGAGCTGTTTGGTTAATGAAGTATCCAGATAGATCTAAAACAAACAAATTAATTAAACTATTAAAGTCTCTATATTGAGAAAAATTCAAATGAATAAAGTCTTGAACTTGATTGAAAAACTTTGAGCACTCCTGCTATTTGTCAGAAATATTTCTTTATAAATCATTAGAGGCGGAATGTTTTATTGCATCATTTTTATGGTTTTATTTTGAATGATTTTTTTGTTTTTAGCATGTTTACTTGTTTAATTTGTTACACCTGTGGAAAAGACCATGTACAGCAGCCTTATGTTGCTGACAGTCTTCTTTAATAGTCGACAAGTGTTAAGACCTGGGCTTGAGTCTCCAAACGAGAGAAATACTTCTTGCTGAAACTAGAAAGTTATAGTGATTGACACAATGACGTGAAAATAATGACGTGGGTGTGGGAGTGCTGCACGCAAATTTCGCTGGTGAGTGATGAATAGAGTGAGTAAAACAAAAGAAAAAATGTTTTTGCCTCAAAATGAGATACATTTTGCAAAGTTTATTTTGCAGATTGACTTTGGTAAATTCAGAACCATTGTTTCATTTGTAAACAGCTATAATGTTCATTAGAAGTTTAGTTTAATTTTTTTTTTTCAAGCAACAATTCAAATAAAATAAAAACATACATAAAAGACTAAACACACACATTTCAATGGGAGCAGTGTTGTTTTTACAACAAAGCCACTATAGCTAGATTGCGCCATCTCCTGAGGAAACATCAAAATTGCAGGGGAAACAAAACATTAACAAGGTTTATTTATTTAATTTTTCAATTTCGGCGAGCCAGATTAAATTGTTTAATGACCCTCATGTGGCCCACGGGCCATTGTTTTCCCAAACATGGTCTATTGTATCAAATGCTTTCAGGAGGTCGACAAAGATGCTCACTAAAAATTGCTTGTTGTCCATGGCATTGCTAATCTCTTCAGTCAAATCCATTAATGCTGTAGAAGTTGATCTATTTGTACGCAAACCGTACTGGCTATGACTTAAAGTTTTGTGTTTTTCAATATATTTATTTAGTCTTATCACATGTAGTTTCTCTAACAGGTTTGAGAACTGTGATAGCAATGCCACAGGTTGGTCATTTGAAAGATAATTCTACCTTTTTGAACCCTTGGTGTGCTGCTACCATCTCTTATATTAACAGGTCGGTTTTAACCTGTGTCCAAAATCAGCCGTAAAATACTCTAAAAGCAATTATCTCTAATATGTTTCTTCTCTCATCTCTTAGTTACTTTGTGAGAATTTCTTTGACATTAAAAAAAACGTTAGTTTTAACGTCTTTAGTATGATCCTCAGCTCTTTCTTTGTCAATATGTCCCTCTTTTTTTCAATACAAAAATGGTAGAATGAACCTCAAGGTAATAATATAACGAAATAAAAGTATTTTATGTTACCTGTGTAATGTCTCGTGTTTTTCTGTTGTGCACTTCCTGTTTTATTGTGAAAACGAACTTTCCTCTTGTTTCATGTTTGTTACTTCCTGCCTTAGTGTGTCTCCCACAGCTGTGTGTGTCCAATTGTCCCTCATTGTTTGAGATCCCCTCCCTTTTGTGTTAAATAGTCCTTGTCTTCCCTTCTCCTGTGTCAGTGTTTGGATTATTCCATGATCTTGCTTGGAATAAATCTTTGTTACGAACTCTGCATCTGAGTCCTGATTAAAGTTTGGTCCTGACAACCTGATAATTTGTCAGGTTGTCAGGACCAACCTGACAACCTATATCTCTAAAATAAAACAAATTTATTTTAGAGATATATTTATTCCCATAAATATATCTCTAAAATAAATTTGTTTTTTGTTTTTTTAAATTCTTAACTATAGTCTCGTCTATGGTGTTACAGGTCAATTTAAATTAATATATATTTATACTGAGATGGAGGCAAAAAGTACTTTAATATGAACACAGAATCTAGCACAAATGATAGAATTTCAAGGTGAAGCAATCAACAAAACAATAAATCAACTGAACCAATTACTACATTGTATGTGTAAGAACGTGTGTGTGTGTGTTCAGATGCGTGCGTTGCATGTGACACATTTAGAGTTCATTGCAGAGATATTTCTTGCAGGTGAATCAGATTTATTTGTCTTTTTGTCCTTACTGCTCGGGCAGATTGGACACCTCTTCCTTTTGGAGTCAGGCAGCCAAAGTGGAGCTGAGGCTGTTGAAGTTTATGTTGAGGCTCTGTTGGCTGCGGATATTTTTTTCCCAATCTGTTCGTCCATTGTACAATCTATTCAGTTCCTGATTGGCTGGAAGGAATACGCCCACTTAAATACACTGATGCCCACTTATGCACCCCCTTCCTGATGCTCTTCATGAAATTCTTCATGAAATTAAACTAGAGAACATTTCACATATTTGTATTACAATATATTGAGTAGCGGGTTGATGAACGGATTGGGAAAAAAAAAAAATTGCTCGAGCGAATACGTCATCGGGTAATCAGAATGACCAATGTCCCGACTTTGCAAAAACCTTTTATTTTATTTGAAAAAAATTTCTTCTGTACAGTGTTCAAGCATTCATTTAAAAAAATAGATGTGATTTTCATGGGCAATGATAAGAGCACATTGTTTAACTTTTACTGTGTTTGTGACAAGTGATTTAGAAGTAAGCACCACCTCATCTTTGTATGATACAGTAAGGGGCAGAGTGGGAATGTCAGCAGACATTTATTTCCGTTGTTTTCCGCATGGCCACTGGCCGAAAACCAACATAGTCAGGTTGTGGAAAATCCAAAATCCCCGTCAATGATTTAGGTAACGATGATGGTTGTCGTCTGCTTCCAAAAAAGCGACCCAGAAGAACTACTCATAGACTCAGCCAGAGTGTCAGAAAAAAATTTAAATATAGGAAAGACCCAGGTTCAAAATGGTAAAGGCGTAGTCACTGGTTGTCAAGGTTGTAAATAATTAATCAACTTTTGCAGAAATAAAATTGTGTAAACCCCCCAAAATGTTGTGTTTCTGACTGTATTTCAAGAATCAAGAATACCTTTATTAGTCCCACAGTGGGGGAATTGCAAGAATTAAGGCCTGCAGTCATACATAACAGCGCTACCTTTGTTAAAGAGATAGAAATACGAAGAGAAGGGAGGGCAGATTTGGTGTTTAAGAAAAATAAGTCAACAGTCCAGAGCAATGGAGAGTGTGGAAAAGAGGTGAAGAAGCGTGTTCAAGCAGTCTGGAACGGGTGGAGAAAAGTATCAGATGTGATGTGCGACAGAAGAGTTTCAGCTAGAATGAAAGGGAAAGTGTACAAAACCGTGGTGAGACCGGCCATGCTGATTGGTCTAGAGACAGTGTCACTGAGGAAAAGAATGTGTCCATTCTCTATGGGGTCCTAAGGAGTTCTGGGAGCTCATTCCAGAGTCGTGGGGCAACGGCCTGAAAGGCTCTGTCCCCCATTGTGGTCAGCCTGGTCCTGGGCTGGTGGAGGGTGTGGGTAGAATTTGAGTGAAGGTGTCTTGAGTTTAACTGTGAGAAGAGGAGCTCAGTGAGGTAAGTGGGGGGAATTCCACGGACACATTGATAAGTAAGAAGGGAGATTTTGCTATGAATTCTGGAACGGATTGGAAGCCAGTAAAGTGATTTGAGAACAGGGGTGATGTGGTCAAATTTTCGCCTCCTTGTCAGGACCCCTGCGCAGTTTTGAATGTGCTGAAGCTTCTCAAGGGTCCTTCCAGGAGTGGGACCCTACTCCTGGTAGGAACAGGTTCTTGGTAATGCAATGAAGAGAGTGTTACAGGAGTCGAGTCTGGAGGAGATAAAGGCATGGATCAGGTTTTCAGCCACGGCGGCTTGGGCGAGTGAGGGGCAAAGCCTTGCAATGTGTCTGAGATGTAGGAATGAAACTTTGCAGAGGTAACGTACATGGTGCTTAAATGTGAGATTGCGGTCAATTTTTACACTGAGGTTTATTGCAGAGGAGGAGAATGGAATGTCATGACCAGAAATCAGAATGCTTGAAATAGAGGACATTTTGATCTGGTGAGCAGTACCGATTGAAACGTCTTCCGTCTTGCTGACGTTATTGATTTACATTTACATTATATTATATTAATAATACTAATTTAAAAAATTACAACAATACAATTCTTTTACTTATAAAAGACTTCCTCAAACAGTTCTTAATTGATGTTTCTGATATGTCATCAGAAGCCAGATGGAAAACTGGCTCCACATTTTGCAGCCTCCATATTGCAAACAAAACTGACCTCTTGACTTGAGACATTCTGGAACAAATAATTAAGCAGTTTGGTGAGTATTATACTGAAGTAAAATATGAAATGTTCAGGAATATTTTCTGATATAAATCTTCTTCTTCTCCTTTTGGCATTTCCCTTCAGGGGTCACCACAGCAAGTCAGTTTCTTCCATCTAACCCTATCTGCTGCATCTTCTTCAGTCACACCAACTATCTTCATGTCTTCCTTCACTGTATCCATGAACCTCCTCTTTGGTCTTCCTCTAGGCCTCTTTTCTTGTGGTTCCTTGTGTGAGGGAGGTGTTTAGGAAGATGGTGGAGGCACGGCTCAGGTAAATAGGGGACTTGGTGGGTTTTGAGGACCTGTGGGGTATGAAGGGGTTTTAGCCACTGTGAAAGAGGGGGATCTTGCACTTGGGTCTCTGTTTGTGTGAGGGTGGGTGGGTGGGGAAAAGGGGTCTTTTTCTTTTGATGTGTGTCATGTAAATGGTGTTGATGGTAAAATGTATGTGATATAAATATTGTTCATTGAATGTATTGTGTGTTTTGTTTGTTTTTCGGGTGTACATAGTTTACACCGTGTGAACCGTGCCATTTGGTGTTGATGATATTGTGTATTTTGGGTTTTGTGTAAACGCAAATGCAAGTTGTAGAATGTTTTTTTACAGGCAAATAGAGGTCTGTTAAAAATCAAATCCTTGTCTTTCCAAATCCAGCATCCTTCTTCCTATGTACTCTCTCTCTCCTCATGTCCAAACCATCTCAGTCTGGTCTCTCGGACTTTATCTCCAAAACCTCTAACATGTGCTGTTCCTCTGATCCTGTTCATCCTGGTCACTCCCAGAGAGATCCTCAGCATCTTCATCTCTGCTACCTCCATCCTTTGTTTTCCAAATATTATCTCTTTTCTTCCACTCCGAGATCAGACAATTTTTCTGCCCTGTCACTCTAAAGATGTGGAAAACTAATTGCACCTCTGAATAGCACCATAAGATGAAAAAAAAAAAAACTCTGTTGTTGGTAATTTCATCCTGATGGATGCCTTCAAAATGGTCGATTTCTGGATTTTATTCACGTGGGTGAAAGCACTCTATAAGACTTTCTTATATAGTCATACGATAAAAAAAAAAAGAAGTTGTGCGAGAGTTTTGTAATAATTGGTTGATTGTGTTTTGTGTGGTTTTTTTTTTCTCTTTATGTAAAATTATTTCAAGGCTACCTGTGTTGTTCGTTTTATTGAGCACACAAGCTTTTTTGCTTCAGCCTGTTTTTGGTCACCTGTACTACCTGGGTTTGAAGTTCGTTAATGTACGTATATTGTGTGATGTAACAGGAGACTGATTACTAAATCAATTCAAATTCAATTTCATTTTTAACTGAAAAAAGCTTCCCTTCATTTAAATCATAATTTCTCCGACTAAAGGGAGGAACACCAACTCCTGCTCTATTCAATGTAAAAGAGATTGACATAATTGAAAATATTTTGACATAAAAATATCACACGTATCTTTAGTCAGCCAGGTATCTGATAAAGTAATGACAGGGAACGTGTAATTTAAGGAGGGAAGAAAATGCCTACAGAAAGCTGTGTAATACGTGTAGCACTATAATTTGACAAAATGAAATCAAGCTATTTTTTTAAAAATACAACTGAAAACCTAAACAATCCGTCTGATTTCTGGAAAGTAATTAAATCTTTTGATCTGTTCTTGATTTTTGTAATATCATTTATATGGATGCTTCTGCAGATGTTTTACATTCCTTGGACACTGTTTACCATGGTGTGTTATGTTTTGTAACTAGCATGAATTCTTTGACCTACCACTGTGTTTGTATGCTCGGGTGGGTTGGCCCTCACTAACTATTCAGAGGATTAAACATTGGTACCTTTTTATCTTCATGCCTATTCTGGGTTCGGTTCTTCCTTACATTCAACAGCTTATACAAGTAAAGTGTAAAAGTAATTATGGGCTGCACTTTCAGGATTTGCTTCTGCTCTCTGTGCCAAGAGTCTGCCCGTACGGAATTGGGAAAAAGGGCTTTTAGACATTCTGCTGCATAGTACTGGAACAATCTGCAGAAATACTTTACTTTAAAAGAAATTATTTAATTGAACTCATTTAAGAGACTTTTAACTTTTTATGAAAACACACTTTCATAAAAGAGTCACGCCTCTCGTTAGCAGGTATTTTCTATTCACTAGGCTTTTAGCATTTTTATAATAGGGTTCATTTACTGGTCTGTGGCTACAATAGGAGCCATTCGCGGCCATCATAG
Organism: Neostethus bicornis; assembly: GCA_902685375.1. Classification (NCBI taxonomy): domain Eukaryota; kingdom Metazoa; phylum Chordata; class Actinopteri; order Atheriniformes; family Phallostethidae; genus Neostethus; species Neostethus bicornis. The sequence goes on along the minus strand of CACRXE010000005.1, from coordinate 4,214,069 downwards.
GTAACACAGGCTCATTGGTCGAGCCCTTCTTACTATTTTTTTAACTTTTACTCAGGTTAGTATAAATAGATCTAGTTTTCAGTCCATTTCATTCAGATTGAAAATGATTTCCGGATGGAAGTCGAAACGTCTCGATCAAGAATTAAACTGTCTAGAAGACTTTTTTGAAACTTTTTCTACTATGGATCACTCCTGGATGAATGAGGGACTACACGGACTTGACACTTTCAATTTGCAAATACTGTATTTTAATTAGGTCTGCCATTTTGTGAATGTAGGTGACGCATGTATGTGTTTTATATGAGTTAATGTCCCATACGCGCTTTGCCTCTTGTACAGGGCACATTTGAAAAAAGGATTTTTAATCTTGATGAGTTTTTATCCTGGTTAAATAAAAAAGAAAAAATGCATGAATTCATCATAATGTTTAGACAAGTTTCTTAGATTTAGATGGAAAGTAGAAAATGTGTCAGGAGGAATATTCTGAAAGGCATAATAAAATGTTTTACCAGTATAAGTAGACTTCAGACATTTCAGATGTATTGTAAAAAGAAAAAAGTACATATCAGGGTCATATTCATTATTATAATGGACGATAGAATACCAGTGACTCTAAGCAAATACTGGGCTTTCAGTTAAACAGTCAAGAAAAAAAATCACTCTCAGAGAAAATTGTAGAACATTAATCTTCTTATGACAAGACAACTTACATGAATTCTCAAACATTAGCTTTTGCTTGTTGCAGTAAATTACGTGGAGGATGAATAACAAGCTTCTCATATTTTAAATAGGCTACATTGCCTCTTTCAATGGATCTGCTTTCAGAGCTGGGAGAAGTTCTTTCCTTTTCTGCTCAGCAGCTTTACTCAAATCCTCATTATTGAAGATCCCTGTGCCTTTGAGTCACTTAGCCTGGTTCAGCACAGCCAATTTGTCCTTCATTCGAAGTCTCTCCAAGTTTCCAGACAGAGGTTTCCCAGCTCTATGCACCCGGTCCAGCTCAATTTTGAGAGGATCCAGTTGTAGTTTCTCAACATAAAGTTTCCTCACTTTGTCTTCACAATCAGTCAAAGTATCTTTTTCAGACTCCTTAATGCCTCAGAAAACTATATTGTTGCATTTAGATTGGCCTTCCAAATGTTCAGCCTTGTCTGACGTGTACATGCAAACGTCAAGGATTTGATGTCAAACTTTTATTTCCTGCTAAAACTCCCATTTTTGCTAGACATGAAGAGCAGAAACTATACTTCTCTTTGGAGTTTGTATTGTACCAGTACTTCTGATGTGATGTTCAAATCAAACTTTATTAATAAGGAACATTTCAAACAAAGTTATGCAAAGTGCTGAACAGATAAAAATATAGAAAAAAAATCTAACAAAATTATAATTCAGATCATAAAAAACACTGAATTAAATCCAAACAAACATTTAAAAAAAGAAAAATCACACACTTGCATAAAACATTGCACACATGCATCAATATTCACACAGCCGCACACTTCTCCCAAGCACCCCACCTCCCGGATACCCATTTGCCTTGAAACGCTGACTGTTGTCTCTTTAACTGAGTTAAAAGTAACGGTAAATAAAACAAACATCTGCCCTGATGCTGCAATGAGGAAACAAGGTCACGATGTATGTTGGAGGGCTTCCCAACCCAATTCCTTTGGTTTAGAAGCACAAGGTATGTGTTTTAGTAAAAAAAAAAAAAACAGTTCAGCAATGTTGAAATTTGTCTCATGTTTGGATGCATTGTTTTAGGAAAACGAGATGAACATTATTTGTTGTGAGCTTTTATTCTCGGTGCAGCAGCTGCTCTTGTATGAGTGAATGCTGAGGTAAATTGTTTTTATTAAATACATTCAACATCTTTAGTGGACTCTTTAGTTTCTTAGAACTTACAGTAAGGATGAGACATGAGGAGAACAGTTTAACTAAAGAGTTAAACTGATCATTTCATTTGCTCCTCAGTTTAATACCTTTGATTCTAACTGAGGCAGAGGGACGGCCTGCGGTGAGCAGCAGTTACATTTTTATTATAGTTTTTAATCCCTCATGAGTAAATTACTTTTGCTGCATTGCATCGAAGCAGACAACCATGACAGTGCCAAAGGTGGGAGTAACTGTGAGTGAGGTGTCTTCTCCAGTCATTCTACCACTGAGGTAACACCTCTTTCTTCCATAGCTACCTCCAAAAAGAAGGAATCTGGTCTTTTTTTTATATTCCTATTAAAGTAGATCTAATTATGTATGAACTCTGTAACCTTTAGTTTGAACTAAATTTTCCACGCATCCCCATCGCTTCTGATTTATGACTCTATACGTGCTCATCTCACCGCCGCCATGAAAAAACAAGTGAAGCAGATGAACGCTACACTAGCTGTGATTCCGGGAGGTCTGACAAAGGAACACCAACCGCTGGACATTATCGTGAACCGGCCGTTCAAAGTAAGGCTGCGAGCGGCGTGGGAGCGATGGATGACCAGAGGAGACCACAGCTTCATGAAGGGTGGAAGGCAGCTCCGGGCGAGTTACGCCACAGTTTGCCAGTTGATTGTAGGTGCTTGGGCTAACATGTCTGCTGGCACTGTTGTCCGAGCTTTCGAAAAGCAGGCATCGTTTCCGAGGAGCCACACGGTACAGAAAGTGACTCTGACAGCGAGGAAAGTGAACCTGCCATGTTGGATTTAGCGCAGCTGTTAGATTCTGAAACAGAGGATGAGGACTTGGATGGATTTGATAAATGACTTTATGACGACTGTAATTAATATTTAAATAAAGCAAACCAAACTCAATTTTACTCCAGATCTATTTTTAAATACGCACACTTGTCTGGTTGTGTGTGTGTTGTTGTAAGGCGGACGTACGTAGTAGAGGATATGTAAATAAAACCTGCGCCATCTCATCAGATGGGGCTTACTGGATGTATGTGTTGAATACAGAACACATGAAACTTAATACGGTGCGCCTTTTAGTTGTGAAAATACCTTATTAATTTTATAACAAGTATTTCTTAGTTTAGTATCCACACCTCGTTTTGGTAAACATTTTATAAACATATATTTTTTTTAAAAAAAGTCAGCGAGAGAGAAGCCCGACCCGACCCAAAGTAATGATTGACATTTTAGGCGACCGGGTCGGGGCTTAAAATCTTACCTCTAGGTACAAGCCAAGGAGAGAATAAGAAACCACAGCCGGGTGACGGCCTAAAAAATGACTCTTGGAACTCAAAGTGAGAAAAGTGATGTCCATCGAGGACGTGGAAGACATCTACACGTTTGGATTAACGACCATCGGGTTTCTACTGATTGGCCTGGGTGGATACTGGATATGTCGGAAAGTTCGGCAAGTGTCAGCGGCAGTTGGCAAGCTGCTTGACCTGCTTGGTGGAATGTGTCGGGCAGCCTGGACTCAGACTGTGATGGGGGTGACTGAAGGCTGGACGCTCAGTCCGGGGAAATTAAGGCTCTGGAGAGCAGTCTTGCTGAGGTCCACAAACTGATCCGCAAACATGAGACCATCTTGGAGAGGATAGCTGCTCGACTGGACGGGAAATAAAATCAAATTGACTCCCTGTGTTTCGTCTGATTGGAGTTGCCATTAAAAGTCCTCTGACAGACTGAAGGCATGAGAAAGTTTATGCCAGAATATGAACAACCTTATCATTTAGTCTTGACTCCCTGTGACTGGCCTTGGCCAAGGCTGGTTATCTCACATCCCCACAGATGCTCCACATGAAGTGACTGCTTTGTTTATCCTCCCCACTCCACCAACCCTTCCCTTAAATCAAATCAACGCTTTCCTCAGTATGTTTATGTCTGTATATGTTGTTGCTAAGTAAGCGGTGCTGTTTTTTTTTTTTTTTTCACTTGACCTGTTTCACTGACCATGTCGGTGAGGTTGGGTGACTTATTTTTTTTAAACACCAAATCTGCCCTCCCTTCTCTTCGTATTTCTATCTCTTTAACAAAGGTAGTGCTGTTATGTATGGCTGCAGGCCTTAATTCTTGCAATTTCCCCACTGTGGGACTAATAAAGGTATTCTTGATTCTTGAACACTACAGAGTCCGACTTCTAATGCCAGAATACCTTTTTTTCCCCTTTAGTTCTATCTGTAACACTGTCTAGATCTCCCAACTCACTTCTTGGCACATTTCACTGATATTAATAACATTTCATCACTTGATTGCTGAACAATTGTTGCACCTTTTCTCAATGACGTGAGCACGCGGAACGGTTTCCAACACCAAAAAAATGAGAATGAAAACAGAACTACAGAACCCTGAATCGAGGCCTGAGTCTACCCTGTTCAAAAGCTCAGGAATCCAGAGGTTATTGGATGTTTAAAGAGCCCCACTGTGATGGCTACAGCTACACAACCATTTAGTTTACAAACTTTATAATTTATTCAGTTTATGAATATAATTTAGATGTTTTGTTTGTTAAACCAGTTTTGTTTACTCTGGGTTTAACATAGGTTTAGATTAGTGCACATGTTTGATTTATGTTGTTGATTCACATTAATTTGATTTTCCTAACCTTTGCAGGTGCTCCAGTTCCTGGGCTGAAGGATCACCTGCTTTCCACGGGCTGGAGCTACCTAATTGGACTGAACCATTTATTTTCTTTAGGGGTGAAATTGGTTTTGTTAGCTTAGATTTAGTTAAACTGTTTTGTTAACCCCTTTTTTGTGTTGGCAGTGGTTTAGTATTCTTTCATTTAAAATCTTGATTTTCTCAGTCAAGAAGGTCTGTTTTGTTTGAGTTAATTCTCTTTTGTAAAACCTTATCTTGAGTTGAGTTAGTTACTTTGACCTATTTTATAACTGTTAAACGTTTTTTGGGTTAAATAAAAAAAAAAAACCCTCTTCTATCTAAAACCCTATGCCTGTCTGTTTGTTTGCACTGCTTAGTCCATCACACCCACTCAGAGCTCATTGACTTTGTAACTGACCCTCCTTCCCCAAACCTTTTTGTGCTCCATCAATCCAATCATGGCCCTGTTGAAGAATTGCGACAGACTTCCTTTTCACTGCTAAGGTCCTTACCGACAGGTCGTCTTTGCTGCTGTGGGAAGGCCTCGAGTTATTGTGGCTTTCTGACAACCCCAGAATGCTGAGAAGCTTCCTGCCAGGATTCAAAATGTGCTGTCACCTGTTGTCATCTGCAAAAAGGCCTTCAGCAAGTCTAGTACGGACGAGCTGAGGTAGAAAAGCAAATCGCCTGCAGATATGGCTAACCAGGTGAATGAGCTCATGTGGTGTAACAGCATGGCACTGAACGTTTTTGAGATGCTGATACTGCTGTTCATGGGAATCAGGGCATTGGGTAGTTCCTCCAAAATGAAAACAGTCCCTGATCATTTGGGTTGTAAGATGACAAAGATAGCTAGGATGGGTTATCCATCGCTTCACTGTACCTCTCAGGCTGCCTAACTGATGAATTTAGAAAACAAGAGTTGGCTTTGTCCAGACTTCAACCAGACACTTTTGTACAGAACTACATATTACCTGTGTTATGTTTACAATCAAGTAAGTATAAATATGAAAAATTTCTGATAGTTATTGACCCACTTTTCAATTTATGCTTTTTTTTTTTGTTAAATTATTACTGCTCGAGTCCAAACGAGAACTAGAAAATATGATGACATTAGTCCTCTGCTCAGGACTCTGCACTGGCTTCCTGTGGCTCAGACAATACATTTTAAAGCTGCTCTGCTTGTGTTTAAGTCTCTCCATGGTCTAGCACCAAAGTATATCTTTCAATAACATCTGTGATATGTTAGAACCTTATGAACCATCTAGAACTCTGAGGACTTCCGGGACCGGCCTCCTGCTGGTGTCTGGAGTCAGGACTAAACATGAACCATCTAGAACTCTGAGGACCTCTGGGACCGGCCTCCTGCTGGTGCCTAGAGTCAGGACTAAACATGGAGAAGCTGCATTTCAATTTTATGCTGCAAAAGTCTGGAACAAACTTCCTGAGGCCGTGAGACAGGCCTCAACTGTGACGATGTTTAAATCCAGGCTAAAAACAGTTCTGTTTAACTGTGCATTTGAGCGAAGATTATTTACTCTTTTTATCTGTTTTATTTTTTAAAACATTTTTATTCTCTGTTTTGTGATTTTAATGCATTTTTCTGGCTTCTGAAGCCCTTTGAATTATGTTTTAAATAAATTAGGGATGGCCAGCTCGAGCGGCTCTACTAGAGTCGTGTCGAGCAGAATGAAAAAAAAAGTCTCACGAGTTTTGCTTCGAGCAGGGCAAGCAAACCTTACATATCACATGACCCGAGCTCGGTTGCTGCTCGAAACCTGAGGTCACGTGCCGAGTAGCTCGCGGGAGATTTGAACAGGGCGAGTCTTCTCCAAAGCAGGAGAGGTTGTGTGGTTCAACAGAGGAGCAGAATGAAGCCAAACATGGTGGAAAAATTATATACTTAATTAAAAATGTATCAAATAATAATGTATTGAAAGAACGTTTTTACGAGCTTGTCTTATTTCAGTTTTCTCTTAAAAATGTGACTGTTTTCGTTGTGAAGGAACCACAAAGCCCTGCTCACATTTACCCCAAATGTCAAAGTGTCTGCGTCTGTAATCACTGATTGATGAATGTTGGCCCACATTTTTTTTTTATATGTTACTAATAAGTTTTTTAGTCCTCTGAGGCAGGGGTGCCCAACCTTCCCTGTGCCACGGACCGGTTCAGTGTATTATAATATTTTCACGGATCCGTCAAAAGATGTAGCAGAAAAACAAAATAAGACTAGCCTGGGGAAAAAAATGTTTTTAAAAAAAAAAAAAATAATAACATTAAACTTAAATCCACTTTGTCTTCAAGAGAAAATTTATTAGCAAGAATCTTTACAACGTGGAAACATTCTCTCAGCATGAACGCACTCTGGTTGCCTTGGTAACGGTACACATACCTTCAAAATAAAGAACATTACAAAACTAAATTCTTTCTTTACTTTTATCTTTTATTTCGGTCATATTGTACATTCACATTAAATAAATTTACATTTTTTTCTGAACTTATATTTAACTTATATTTAAATTGAATAAAAAAAACAGTTAGGCTCTTCCATGTAAGACTAGGTCAGTCAGAGTTCTGAGTTTGTTTTGCTGGAACCAGACAGTCCCATCTAGACCTAAAACCTGAAAAGTGTTTCTAAGGTCCCGTCTGCTTCGTAACTTTCTTACTCCCCTTAAAGAAGCTTCCTATAGCTTTTTGTTTTATATATATATACTCATTTTGCTACTTTATGGGTTTAGATTTAATGGGATGATGCATCAAAGGTGAGTCATTGATGGATGTCAGGAAGAAACTCCGATGACTTTTCAAAATAAAACATCATGGCTCGATAATAAACCAAATGGAAATAATGGAAGTGATTCCTTTATCTTCTTTCTTTCTTTAGCAAATGGAAATAATGGAAGTTATTTCATTATTCGATGTGGCCCGGTGCCACATGACCCACAGCCCGGTACCGGTCCGCGGCCCAGTGGTTTGGCACCACTTCTATGAGGCAAGTTAAGACCCATCAGTTCTCTTTAATGATTCATATTGATGACAGGAGCACACGGTGTGGTCAAACTGTGGTTTATTGAACATTTCATCACAATTTAAATGAGCTGAGAGGAATATTTCTTTTTTTATTTATTTATTTTGGGAGAGTAAAATTTCAATTAACATACAGTATTGACAAAACTATTGTTTGATACTGGAGAAAAAAATATTAGCAGAAAATAGGAAGCAGAAAAACTTGCCGAATCTCAATCATTTTTCTAATGACTTGAGACTTGGAGGGTATAATTCAACTTTCTTTTATTCTACTGGATTTTTCTTTACACCCCGCAGCCTGCAGATGGAGCTCTTTGTGGGGTCGAATGATTCGAATCTTTGGGTCTATTTTTAGAAATTAGTTTGAAATTACTCGATGGTTCATGGTAGGGATGGGTGGAGAGGGTGTCTTATGGAAGACACCCTCTTCCATAATAGTTGATGAAGCCGTATCCACGACTTGATGAAGTTGTGGTTACGGCAAATGACCAGGACAGGGACTGGTTTTCCAGAGCAGGCTTTTATTGTTAGAAGTCAGTACACACACACACTGGGGCGCAGGCAGACAGGATAGCCCGGCTATCCGTGATCACCTTTCTTATATCATCTCAGAGAAAAGTGAGTGGAGCTCACTCTTGATCCCTTCAAGTATGGGCATCATAAGTTTCTGTCCTGCTAAAACTGATCATGCCCTTCTCATTTATCAGCCATCCTAAAAATAGATTAATTAACATTGCTTTCTTAATATCAGTGGCTCTCAGTCTGCCAATCTTTGCCAGGGACTTTCTATGAAGACATTTCAATAACACACACCAGATAACCACCTGTTATTTTCCAAGCTGAATCTGGGTCAGACTATTTGCCTGATATTGAATCAATATACCTCACCATTAGTTGATATTTCATTCATACACAGCAGTCAATACTGCTGTGATTGTTCTGTTTCCTGTTTATTTACTTTACAACTTAGATAATTCTCAAAACTTTGTTACTAATTATTCACCAAATTGTGAATGAGTACGGTCAAAACCTGTTTGGCTTCCTCTACCATCAATTATTTACAGGTGTGTTTCTAACTTAATAATGGACAAAAACAAAAATACCACCACTTCATGGACACACTGAGCAACAAATAAACGTCTCCTACTGCTTTCATCACTCCCATTTAGGGAAATCTCTAAAAGGATTTCTGCATCTTATTCAAAATATTTCTATGGTTTTGGCTAAACCTTTGTTTTTGTAAAAAAAAGTTAGACTTAATCATTTTGCCTTTAAGATGGAATCACGAATCTCACTAAGTTAACACTTTAACCGCCATGTTCTAAATCTACCTGCGAGCACCATGACGTCAATCTGACCGTGTGTAGGCATACACCTACACACATAGGATAAGTTTGACGTGAAACACATTGTACAGTGAAAAAGGCCATTTGTTGGTAGCTTGAAGCTAATTACTTAAAATGTCAGATTAAATCAATTTTTGAATTAAACTTTGTATATATAAAAGTGGTAAATGAAAATATAGATATCACAATCAAACCAATTAGGTTTTTTGTTTGCTTCTTTTATTGAATGGAGTTTTTTTTTTTCAAGCTTGAATGTCTTCCTTCTTCGGTGAGGAAAAGTTTTCAGGCAGTTCTTTTATTTATTTAGGTTTTTTTTGCTTTTTTATGACTTGCTTGAATGTCTTAAGACTTAGGTCTTCATCCTCCCTCCCTCTTGCTGAGTTGTAAAATGAGAGAGGGTTTGTTGATGTTTTACTCAAGCCATGGGTGATTTAAAAGCTCCTCGAGGGTGGGACGCTCTTCAGGATTTATGGCGAGACACTGTTTTAAGAAGTCCCTGCATCCTGGTGAAAGGAGAGTTTAACAATAGTTAACAATTCAGCAATTAAAAAAGAAATACGATGAGCCGGTACGAACCAACTCTGCATATTAGTTGAATATTTCTCACACCTCTCGAAAGTCTTGGCTTATAATGTAAATTGCCATCTAAAAATTCATCGGAATCAAAACGTTTGTGATGTTGGGTTTCGAAAAGAACAACCCCAATTTGCCAAACTGTGGTTGGTATGGGACTATATGAGGAGTTTTTAATCCATTCTGGAGGAGTGTGTTTCCGAGTACCATAGAACTTGACATAGTAAGATGTATTTTCATCGTAGATACTGCTCACCCCAAAGTCAATTAGGCGAAGTTGAGGCTCCCCTGAATCTGTCTGAATTAAAATATTTTCTGTTTTTATGTCTCTATGAAATATGTTGTTCATTTGCAGGTGGATTGCAACCTCAACAAGCTGCTTCACAATAACCTAAAAGAGACAAAAATAAGAGTTAGAAAGTTTAAATTTGACAAAATGATGTGAAACTTTGATCACATGGAGATTTTCTGGGACAGGCATTGGCATACCATGGCCCGCGGGCCACAAGTGGCCCGTTAAAGGTTTTAATCCGGCTAATTAGGACTTTAATTAGGACTTGAAAGATCTAATTAAATAATCCTTATTATTGTTTTATTCCCCTTGCAATTCTGATCTTTTCTCACTAAGTTGCGCACTCTAGATATGTTGGCATTGTTGAGAAAACAACAACACTGCTCCCATTAAAATGTGTGCATCTGTGTGATGCACACGCTGTCAAAATAAACAGTGCGTTCAGATATGGAAAGCCATCGGGCCAATACACGCACGTAAACAGTGTTAGATTTCAAACCTACATTTTATACTAGCGCTCTAAATGGACTTTTTTAAGCGCTTGAGCACTTGATTTAAAGTTTAGCGCGCTAGATTTAACCTTTAGCTTGCCAAATTATGTGGGTATAGCGGCCCCGATGGCTTTTCATTCATCAGCAAGTACACCACCGTTTTTGGAAAGAAAAAAAAAAGACAGCCAGGAGGAGAGTGGCGGTGATATCCTGAAGGATAACAGAACTTTAAAATAAAGCACATATTCATTTGATTTTCAGTGTTTAAAGACTCATTTAAAAGTCAGAGATTTTTTTGTAATGCTTTTCTTCATCTTCATTGGAAATTAAAGCACATGTTTTCTTCACATCCCAAGATGTTTAGTTTTTTCTCCAATGAGGTGAGATTACCAAAGCATGCCGTCCATCTGCTCCTGTTCTGACCCTTTGTCAAATGTTAGAACTCAATGTGGCCCACGAATCAAAACGTTTGCCCACCCCTGGTCTAGGAAGTTCCTAAACAGACAAAATGTTGAAGAATTCACTTACTTTTGACGTTTCCTCCGTGAGAATGCCGTTATTTCCTCTTAAATATTCATGAAGATCTATGGTGGAAGTGGGTCTTTCCATAACTAAAACCAGCTCAGAGTCAAACTCGAACCAATCTAGAAGCTTCAGGAATGCTGGGTTTCCTCCCGAAGACATTCCTGAAGCCTCCAATCTGAGCATCACTGCCACTTCGACAGGCAGTGTCCATCCATCGGGGGCTGGGTATTCACTATAGGCCCTTTTTTTAACCACATGTTTTATGGCTACCTGTAAAAAGAAAACAAGAGTTAAGCTAGATTTTCTTCTTTCTCTTGCATTATTTGACTGAACAAATTCGAAAAGGTGTGTGTGATTAAGACATACTTGGAAATTATCGGTGTTTCTAATTCCAGCGTAGACTGTTCCGTACCCTCCTGTGCCTAATGGAGCTTCCTGTTTGTACTTAGTTTGGAACTCAACTGTAAAGACAGACATAGTTTACAATTAAAGTTCACAACTGAATCCTTTTACCCATAATTTTACGTATACAGCATAATCTCTATTGTGAAATTACAAAGACTTTACACATATTTACCTTTTTGGGCATTGGCATATTGCCTTTGAGTGGTGACAATTCTCTTGGCAACTTTCTTTCTGGGTGGTTCATGCTCTGATGTTGGCTCCATAATCTGATCATGGGCCCTCTTTACACTTGCTACGTTTACTTTTTGTAATATGGTGGTACCCGGGTCTGTGAATGAGAGTAACACACATACATGTTACCACATTAACAATCTGGTAGATCATTATTTTGGGAGAATACGTTTTTTTAGGATAATATATGTTTAATAAAATGTATGAAAAAAGCCTACACTACACATATGTAAATGAATAAGAAGGGTAAACATACTATAGTTTGATGTAGATGGAACTTCCCCATCATCAACAACGTTCAGAAATCCTTTCATCTTTTCAGGAATATTTATGCCTGTTTGTCCTGGTTTGGTATTTTTGCCCTTTCTGTCGACATCATCTGAAGACGGTCCTGGGACTTCAGAAAGCTTTGGCCTATTCTCAGCTTTGTTGGCTTGAGAAACTGCTCTCCTTTTGAACTCGACCCACCCAACCAGGTCAATTGGAGGACATGAACGAGATTTTGATTGACGATCATCTGAAAATAATAATAATAATAAAAGAAAAAAAAAAACAACCAAAGCATGTTAGTTTGTTCTTATTGCTACAAACATAGATCCAAGGTGCATGGTCAAAATAAGTAACATTTTTCTTGCCTCTTTCTTTTTTGTGGGATGTCAGAACACAACTTTTGCATTTTCTCTTTAACTTGTCTTTTACCATGATTTTTTGCTTTAATTTCTATGTTCACAAATGTGAAAATGAATGTGTTTTCATCCAAAACTGTGTCTTCAAGCTTTTGTCACCGTAAACTTTGAGTTAAAGGAAATAGAATGTTTGGAAGTTTTTTCTCATTACATACGAGTGACATCACAAAGAAAAATTGTTCTTGCACTTGTTGCCTAGTAACAGTTTTAATGGATTTTGTTTGACTCCACCCACTTTGTTTTCCCCAAAAATAAATTCCATCATGTGACAAACCCCAGGACAAATTGAGGGTCACTTCTATCCCTCTTATCCCAATCAGAGTAACAGGAAATATACCACGCTAGAACCAAGTTTAAACTTCATTCAAGTTACGGACAAGATGAGTGGAGAATTCTGGGAAAACCTGAAGAAGAACGTTAGCTCTTTGCTTCTTACACGTAAAGATTTGATGGGGCGTGTGATGCCTCTGAAAGCTGTGGGCTTCAGAAACATAATGGATCTGGTTACTGAGATTCCCGGTGTAGAGTCTATTACGTACAGATCAGATGGAAGCATAAATTTAGAAGATTGATGATTCTACATTGAGGACTTGGTACTTAAGCAGTGAAAGCCAAAAGCCACCAAAAAATGAAGTGGGGCATTTAGCCATAAATATTCATTTAAGAATTCTGTTGCCCTTCCTCGAAAAGGCAATACTCTTCATAGATGAGGTGTCCCCACCTGACCAAAAGAACAAGATTGCGGATACAAGCAGCCAAAATTAGCTTCCTCCACAGGGTGGCTGGGCTCTCACTCAGAGATAGAGGGAGGAGTTCTGTCATCGGGGAGGATCTCTGGGTAAAGCTGTTGCTCTTCCAGACCTTGATAAGCCAAATTGGGTGGTTTGGGCATCAGGTTAGGTGCCCTGCGAGCGCCTCCCCGGTGAGGTGTTTCGGGCATGTCCCACCGTGAGGAGACCCAAGGGCAGACTATGTCTCACAGCTGGCCAAGGAATGTTTTCTCTAAAAAAAAAAGTCAGATTATTGTGTTCAAATTTATACAGGATACTTTTGCACAGTCTTGTATTTTAATTTGTTTTACATTATCTGAATTAAACCTTTTAATTTTTAATTATTTTTACATGGTGGTATCCATTTTGATTTTTATTGAAATGTCATGCATTTATTTTTGACAAAACAACACTTTTATTTGTTACTTTGTGTGTGCACTCACAACACACACCTGTTCAATCAATAGCACTGCTCTTTTCACTATGACGGTCAAATACCGTACAACTTTCCATTTTGCACTTTGGTGAGGTGTAACAGTTACCGGTCTTCCACCTTTGCAAGCAACTTTGTAATAATATATCAGGCAGCGTGTGTTGTTCGAATCAACTTGAAGAAAATGCGACCACACTTTGGTACTTTTAACATGACTTCGCTGCTCTGCCATTCCCAGCGCCCGCTCCCTCTGCAGCACTCGGTGCAGCAAGGATGCAGAGATGGCGAGATAGACTGCCTTTAAGAGGAAAACAAAAAATGAGTAATGCACACCTTGTTTGCTCCCTTGCCCTGTCTCTCTGCCAACACCTTTAAGGATACCGTTAAGGCTGAAAGTGTTCGGTCCAGTAAAAAATGCAGACATGGCTCTGGAGCCAATTGGTATTGTTATCCTATTCCTAGTGTTGAGTAGGCCCGGAGGCAGGCGAGGCAATGCCTGCAGATGTATTGGGAAGCTTGTGAACTCACTAAAATGGCTTTACTAATACATTATTTGTAGTTAGTTGTTTTTTATAAAACTCTTTAAAAACTCTTTTATGATCTGTGTCTCTTGTTTTCTGGTACTTCCCGCCTGATCCTGAACCGCAGTCTGTTACATCTTGATAAAAAATTTCAGTCACATATCATGCAGCAGTCAAACAAAGTAATATTTAAAAAAATGAGAGAAAGTTTATTGGAGTTTCGGACATTTTGCAATAATTATTTTGAGTCATCGTCTTGTTTAATAGGCAACTTCAACTTTGTCCCTGATTCTTGAACATTGTTTCCAAGAATCTTGTGATACTGACTTGAATCCATGCAACCATCAACTTTAACTAGATTGCCAGTACTTGCACTGGCCACACAACCCCACAGCATGATGAAACTACCACCAAATTACCACCAGAATATGTGAGAGGTGTGAGGTGGTATGAGAATGATCACTGGTTTCAGGCCAAATAGCAGTGGAGGAGTGAATGGCAATGCGGAAAGGGCAAATGAGCTGAATCAGTTTTTCATGGATACATTAGATACATTGCAACAACCAGCCACTCTACCCTTCCACCCTCTCTTTTCCCCAAACAGATCATCAACAGACTCCATCTTGTCTTATACTTATACTTATATACTGTATATATATATAGTATAAATATGTCAATATATATAGTATATGAATCAGTTCACTAAACAGTAGTTATTGAACACTAGGTGGTGCTCATCGTGGGTTTTAGACTAAACATGATGAGAATGTTCAAAATTGTTTTTTAATGTAAAAGGACAGATGCAGTTGTTATTTTGGATTTTTAAGTCTAAAGTTTAGGAGCATATTTAACTGTTGTTATAGTTACAGCATAATTATTTTTGTAAATTTTTCATTAGTTTTGACTTATTACGCTGATTTTCTTACTGCTCAGAACTTGTGCTGTAACAAAAGGAATTACCCCGTGGGGATTAATAAAGTATTCTAACCAACTCACCCCACGTTACCGTTCTGTTTGACATTCATTTCCTCAATTAAACTGCTTAAAACTGGCATTGCATTTGGGTCCTAATTACACCTTCAACTTTGACATCCAAAGGTCGTTTGAAATGAGAACTCAGGATGGAAATCTTCCCATCTGAATCAAATAACTGCCAATATAAGTCTACACAAGTACTCATTAAATTGCATCAGAGTGTTGATATAGAAACATCTGAGCACCTGCGTTTGACACAGCTGAAAAAGTTGCTCTGTGTAGTGTTGTAACTTGATTTGTCAGAGTCATTGATTGAAATAGCCTCCGATACCAGTACATATGACTCATAAATTGAAATTCAGTGAATGACCGTTTCAAATTCTTCGTAGGAGGGAGGATTTTGAAAATTGTGGTAGAAGGAAAAACCTCTGGTTGGTTGGATTGGCTGAAGGCGCTAGAGGTACACAGCCTATTTTTTAAATTATTGAATGTATTCTGCCAGTTTCGTTAGTTTATTAACAAATTATCAAAAATTATTCACCTGTTTGACAGAAATGGACCAAATCATGCACAACAATGTTTGAAAAAGACTTTTCTAACGAAGGAAATGACATTATGATCTCTAAAACCAGTAGAGATTGAGGAAACATCAGTACAGAATTCACCCACATTTGTATATATATGGTCAACGCAAGATTTTCAGAATCAGAATTACTTTATTGATCCCACATGTGGGAAATTTGTGTGTTACAGCAGCACAGTAACAAAGAAAGAAATGTGTGAGATCCTCTTATTTATGACCTTTTGTGGACTGTCCACAAGATGGAGACAAATGGTGTCTCACGCTCCGATGTAAACTTACTCGTAGGACTTGACTCTTCATGATAGAAAAACTGTTCGTAGGAACAGTCAAACTGTTCCTACTAACGAGCAGCAGAGAATTAAATTGAATGAGGAACTGATATCACTACACAGCAAAATGATTAGTGTTAAAATGTTAGTTTTTATTTTTCAGTTTCAGTTTTTTTTCAGTTTCAGTTTTTTTTTATTCTTGGTCAAAATCATAATCATAATATCAATACAGATTGCAAAAAAAAACAACAAAAAAAACAAACAAATAGACCAAAGAAAAGGAATAGGCTGAAGCATAGCTTATACGTATGTGCCTATCCCCATACATCTATATACATTTAACTGAACAGCATTTCTACAATCAAACAAAAATTAAATTTACAAAGTACACATCTCCAATCAAACAGAAAACCACAATAAACTTCATATGATCATATTTTCTCTCTTATTTTAACTTACTTATAATCACTAATACTTTTATATTTAAGATGATGTTTAAATTTTAGGATAGAAGAACATATTTTAAATTCATCATTGAGTTCATTCTATAATTTTACTCCAACAACAGAAACACATCTTGATTTTGCCAAGGTTCTTCCTTTAACACGTTCAAAAATATAACACCATCGTAAATTATGATAGCCAACTCTAAATTTTAAAAAACTTTGTATACCTTTTGGAACTAAGTTATTTTTAATTTTGTGCATAATCTGAAACATTCTAATATTTACCATATCTTATAGTTTTAAACAGTTATTCTGAATAAACAGTTGATTTGTGTTTTCATAAAATCCAACTCTGTTTACTTTTCTTATTGCTTTTATTGGAATTTAACCAGTGAATCTATCTGAGTTTTTCCCGCATTCCCCCAAATCGCAGCACAATATGAAAAATATGGCATAACCAAGGAACTGTAAATTAAATATAACCCTTTTGTATTTAAAGCGTCTCTTGTTTTATACAGTATACCAATTGATTTTGAGATTTTTTGTTTAATATGATGAATATGTGATTTCCAAGATAATTTTTCATCTATAATAACCCCCAAAAATTTAGCTTCATAAACCTGTTCAATAATAGTTCCACTCAAACATAAAGTAGCTTTATCAACATATCTATTTCCTGAAAATATTATAAATTTTGTTTTATCTTGATTCAGTGATAATTTATTATAATCAAAATACTTTTTTATCAAAACAAATTCTTTTTCAACAACCTTCAATAAATCATTAATATTTTCACCGCTACAAAAGAAGTTGGTGTCATCAGAAAACATAACAAATTTTAACTCTGTTGAGACTGTAAAAATATCATTTATATACGGTGTGAATAATTTTGGTCCAAGGACTGAGCCTTGTGGAACCCACATAGAACTCTATCCATTTTAGAGTCAACATTATTTATGCTTGTATATTGTAATCTATTGTCCAGATAACTTTGTGGCCATTGATTAGTTTTCCCTCGAAGGCCATAGTTTTCTAATTTCTTTAATAAATAAAAACGATCTATCGTGTCAAACGCTTTACTTAAATCAACAAAAACACCCACAGTATAAAGTTTTTGATCCACAGCATTTGCAACATTCTCAACAAAATCCATCACTGCAAGAGATGTTGAACAGTTTGTCCTAAAACCATACTGGTGTTTGTTTAATAGGTTGTATTTTGTTAGAAATGAATCGAGTTGATTTGCAAATAACTTTTCCAGTATTTTAGAAAACTGTGGTAGCAGTGAGATCGGTCTGTAATTAGAAATAACTTCTTTGTTGCCACTTTTGTAAACTGCGATCACCTTGGGAATTTTCATTAGATCTGGAACAATACCACAAGAAAAAGATTTATTACAAATAAACGTAAAAGGCTCAAGAATACAGTAGATGACCTCCTTGATGACATATCAATACCGTGGCAATCTGTGGACTTCTTATTTTTGAATTGAGATACTACGTTTAAAACTTCACTTTGAGTTACACCACTTAAAAACATTGAATTACAATGAAAGAAAGTTTCCCTTTTGACATCATCAGCAGTGGCTGGTATGTTTTTAGCTAAATTTAAATCAGAGTACTTTATGAATACTGAGGTATTCAGCAGGTGTAAAGTACAATGTTTGCAGTTCAGTGGTGTCATGGTACAGCTGTGAAATGTGTGAAGTTTTGTTATTTTTTTTTTCAGATTTCCTTCTACAGTATACTTTGAATGTTTCAGTGTAAAACTCTTCCTCACTACATTACACCCTCCCTTCCCCACAAACATTCTTTTATTTTTATCATTTTCCATTTGTTAGAGTGTTAATCTCTGTGATCCAGTTAAGTTGGGTTAATATATTTAATTCAACATTTGTTTGTTTTGATTTGCTTTGACCACTTTCTCCCTTTCTCGGGCCATTCTGGAAAGCAGCACTGTTGTGGAGGCATGCCCATGGACAGTGCTGATGAGGGCCTGGTGTGTGTTTATCCTCGGTGGCACATACTAAGTTTATTATTTTACTTAATTTATGTAGACATTTTTGTCTTTCAGTTAAATAATTAAAATATTATGTAGTTTGTTATTGTTTAATGGGATTTACCAGGCTGGTAATGTTTTTGTTTTTTTTAAGAAGGGCAAACTTTTAGGTTTTTAACTATTGGGGTGTTAGCGTAACCCAACAGTATAAAAAATGTTCATAAACGCTTTTGTGACAGATTTTCTTATACTTGGGCCAGTGGGAGGAAGAGAGGGTCAAAACATTTTTTAAAACTGATGTTCTGTTCTGTAACAAAAATCAAAGAATCTGCTTTTAAAGGAGTTTCTGGGTAAAATTTTGGTGTCACATTTCACCTGCCATCGCCGTCTTGGTCCCCATACGGCAGGAGTGCCCAATCTTTTTTGTCCCAAAAGAGGCTGACCTTTTATGACTATTAATAGAAATATCTTTTCCATTTTATAATTTAGTTTTTGTGTTCTAAAAAGGAACATTTTAAAATTTATAAGCATTTGATCTCTTCTAACCGGGGCGTAGCGGCTGGGAGCTGACGCCATTACAGAAACATTTTAGAAAGGTTAAGTGAGATAATATTGAAATGATACCACGAAGAGAGTAAGACAACTGTTGTCTGAATAAAGTCTGCCATGTTTTCTTGATAAGTCTTGAAAGGACATTTTTGAAGCCGCAGAGCAAAATGCGGAACTGAAGTAGGCTATTGACGAATTAGATTATTTTATTTTGATGTTTGCTTTTTATTCTAGGTTTTAAAAATATTTAACATTTTATCATTATTATTACTTTAAAAATTGAGTGTGTAAAAGTTTATTTATGCATTATTGCAGCGCAAAACATAAATAATAACGTAAGTGGTCAGATTGACGGTCATGGTACTTGCAGGTAGATTTAGAACACAGTGGTTCTAGTGTTAAGTAAGTAGGACCTCTCAATTGCTCCTGATGATAGTGGTTTGTGTCTTGCATAGCAGCTCCCATCATCCGATATGAATGTATGTGAGAATGGGTGAATGTGAGCTACAATGTAAAGTGCTTTGGGTACCAACGCAGGTAGAAAAAGCGCTGTATGAGTGGAATCCATTTACCTGTCCAGTGTCAACATATCAAACAAACACAGATTGTTTCCAGCCAGCAGTAAAACTACCTCTCCAACACATATACACAAATTTCTCTCTTTATCATAAACACACACACAAATTTCTCTTTCTTGTTTGCTCTCTTTCTCTCTCCCTAACACACACACAGAGTTCCCATTTTACTATCGAACCTTCTTCGCCATCTGAGAGGGACTCTGAAAGCAGAAACGGGAATGCAACTCTCTGCACTGACTCCCGGAGGAGGCTTTGTCTTTTCCTGACCGGGGGGTTCGGCACTCGGGAAGCGCTGCGTCAGACCCTGGGGTCCCTGGTGGGATGGGCTTGGTCCTGCTCTGGCCGATAAATAGATAGATAGATAGATACTTTGTAGATACTTTATTGATCCTGAGGGAAATTGTAATGGCATATGTTGTTCCCATTCATACATCAGGACACACAATTACAACAGTTCAAAATAAAAGATAAAATAGATGAGAAAGAATAAAACAAGTAAAAAGGGTAAAGTGCATTTAAATGAATGCAAAATCTATCAGTAGGAATCCGTAAAATCACAGCAGCTCTCAACTGCTCCTGCCTGACATGGCTGCATTATACAGTCTGATTGCATAGGGCACAAAAGAATTCTTCAGTCTGTTTGTGGAGCATCTCAGGGAGCGAAATCTGGTGCTCACAGAGCTCCTCTGTCTGGAAAAGACCATGTGCAGCGGGTGACTCTGGTTGGACAGGACAGATCTTATCTTGGCCAATGTCCTCTGCTCCACCACCTTCTCCATGCAGTCCAGACCAAGTCCAACCACAGAGCCAGCCCTACGAAAGATTCGATCCAGCTTCTGAGTGTCCTTTTTCCTCACACTGCCCCCCCAACACACAACTGCATAAAATCAAACACTGAACACAATAGCCTGATAAAATGTGTGCAGCAGTGTGGACAGACCTTAAAGAAGGCCAGCCTCCTTAAAAGGTACATTCTACCACCCTTTCTTGTACATAGATGCCATGTTTTTAGCAATTTATTGTCCAGCTGAAGACCTAGATACTTACATGAGCTCACCACATCAACTTCCGCATCCTTAATGGCAATGATGTGGTCATGGTGCTTGCCAAACTGGTTCTGAGGTTGGCCCGTACTGTGGAGCGGTTCTTGGTACACTGCAGGAGGCAACTGAGGCCTGTTAGGAGGCCTATTGCTCTGGCCTCATACAGCCTGACCGCTCTGACCCGTTCCCTGACTTTAACCTCAGCGCTGACCTTGAGAGCCTCTCCAACCCTCTTCTGTCCTGTGCTGTCTTGGCCTCTCTGATTTCGGCCCTGGGGAAGGCGTTCAACGGCCTTAAGGTGCATACTTTGCACTCTTGGAAGCTGCGTGGGCGGGCAAACACGGTCTGGTGTGTTCATCTAGGTCCGGTTCCTTGCTTGGATCTGGCCTGGACTTGTCTCTTCAAGCCCCCGCTCAACAAGAGCCAGGGGGACCTGCAATAGCAGCTGCTGCACGCGGCGGTGGCTGTGAATTATTTTGTTCACTGGATCAACGGCTCGGTAGTGGAGGGGATTGAGGAGGGTGTTTGAGTCCCTGGGGATGCACTTAAGCGTGGAGGTCTTTGTGGGCGGGGTCAGGTTTAGTTGGGGTGGCAAAAGGACGGATATCCTGCTGAACTTTCTGCTGGGACAGGCTAAGCTAGCAGTGCAGGTGAGCAGGAGGAGGATAGTGCAGAGTGGGAGAAGGGTGTGTGTAATGTTATTTTTTGGAAAGATGGTGGAGGGCTGTATAGTATGAGCGAGGACCTGGAGGTGTTTGGGGAGCACTGGGGCTTCATGGGAGTCTTAGACACTGTTGGGGACAAGGGGTTGTCGTTAGAGTCCATGTTTGCATGACTATCTGCTCTGATTTGTTACCTGTTTTGCTTTGTATGTTCTGTTCTGTTTTGCATTTTGATTTGGTTATTTAATTTGTTTTCTTTGCGTGGTTGAACTGTGGGATTATGATTTATGCTTTGTTTGTTTGAGAGTTTAATAAACGTCATTTTAAAAATCTCTTTCTCTGTCTCTCTCACACACACATACACAGACAAACTCCGCACACACGCAATGCTTTGAGAAGGGCCACTGCAGTGCTGCTTATTGATAACAGGCTGAATAACGTATTTTCACATTACAGACCACAAAAATCTCCGATAACACCAGAAAAAGCCACCACTTTAAAAAGAAGAAAAAAAAAAAAAGACACACTAAAGTTTAGCAGATAGAGGGTCTGAACACTCACTAAATACAGCGTGAAAGTCGCTGACTTGGCAATGCTGACATCATTTATTTTTGTTTGTCCTACACACTTGGCGGTCGACTTGGGATCAGTTCGATCGACTGATTGGGCACCCCTGCCTTGAGGTGTTGTTTATTAAGGCAAATCTTATATCTACTTTATCGCACTCTAATCTTCATTTTCTGTAGCAATGATGGAAAATTTTATTTTGTCAAGATCAAATTTGCCTTTTCGTCCTATTTTCTACAGTAAAACTCTAAAATAATTTTGATAACTGAGGTTCCGAGATAGGACAGAAATTGACTTTACAAATTGGCATAAAGTGGTAAATTTGTGAGAGAATACAAGACCGACAAAAGCTTTTACTCGTGTTAGTGTATGGTTAAATTAATTTGCAAAGCAGAAATGTCACTTTCTTAGTTTACCCTTCATGTCTCTTTGAAAACTGGTTGCTACTGTTTTTTTCATAAAGTAGCATAAAGATGCTAGTTATAGCTACCACTTCAACAATTTTTAAGATAAGCAACAATTATTATAATTATAATTATTTATATTATAATTATAATTATCTGTGTCAGAAATTTTGCTTGTGTACTGAAGAAGTGAAGCAAATTCAACTATTAGAAGTACATCGAGTCACATCAAAATTTTAAAATGGCAACGCTCGGCCAGATGCATTAGAACCCAATGTCTCAAGTTTGGATTTGGTATATTAATTTATCCCTCAACTGCAATATCACAGTTTACCTTCAATTATCTGTGCATTTAACAAAATATTTTAAAAATCACTTTCACTAAAATGATACAAATACATCAATAAATGTCAGCCACCTTCTTAACCGTCTATCCCTTTCAGGGTAGCTGGGTGCCAGAGCCTCTCCCGGCATATTCGAGTTAAGAGGCAGGATTTATGCCATTCTGTTGCGAGGCCACACACATACAATCATATCCAAAGTTAAATGAAAGTGGATCTTTCATTTATGAAAGTGTTGAGACATTAAACATTGTGAAAGATCTCGGTCTAATTTAGACATAAATGAGACAAGATTTTTGTTAATCTCTATTTCGTTTTCAATAAAGTTGAACTTTTCATATTGAAACTTACAGTATCATTGTCATTTTTTATATCAGAACAGAACTTCCACTAATGAGGGGATTCTGGAATTCCCCTAAAATTTTTAACGTTCCCTTTAAAATCTTTTGAATGTGGGTCTTTTTTAATGTAAATTATGTAAGAAAATTGTCTCTTTGACACCTAAATAGGTAAAAAGTTAGTGGAAGCTCTGTAACAGGTACATGAAAAGAATCAACTAGCGATGAAAGATCATTTTAATGTAGATAGCTATTTCCATGGATATAATAATATAAAAATATAATAATAAGATAGATGTTCAGAAAGAAAAAGAATACCAAATCTTTATAAGGCTTACTTTTGTAAGCCTTATAAGTAAGCCTTTTGTAAGCCTTACAGTTTGTAAACTGCCCAACCAGGGAAAAGAACACATTGGATCACTGCTACACTACAGCCAGTAAAGCCTACAAGGCTGTTTCTCGAGCTGCTCTGGGCTTCTCTGATCACGACATGGTTCACCTCATCCCGGCATACAGGCAGAAGTTGAAGCGTTCTAAACCTGCAGTGAGGACTTCCAAGAAGTGGACCAGCGAAGCTGTGGACGAGCTTCGTATGTGTCTGGACACAACAGACTGGGGTGTGTTTAGAGCTGCCACAGATAGTCTGGATGACTACACAGACACAGTGACGTCATACATACGTTTCTGTGAGGACAGCATCATTCCATCAAAAACCAGGGTAAGATTTAACAACGACAAACCCTGGTTCACACCCAGACTAAGACAGATCAGGAGGGAAAAGGAAGCAGCTCACAGAGCCAATGACAGAGAGAGCTACAAAGGCGCTAAGTACCGGTTCTCGAGAGAGGTACAGCAGGCGAGATCCAGGTACAATAAACGTCTGAAGGAGCAATTCTCTGTCAATGACACCGCCTCTGTCTGGAGATCACTTCGGCAAATTACAAACTATAAGCCGAAAGCCCCACATGCTGCTGATGACTTACAACTGGCAGAGAAACTCAACACCTTCTATGCCAGGTTTGATGTCTCACTCTCCTCCCCCCTCACTGATCAACAACCTTCAGACACTTTGAAGCCACTCCCATCCTCCACCCAATTAACAACAGAGGTCACTCCAGCTGACCAGCCCTCCCCCTCCACTGCTTTCTTGGTGACAAAACAGGATGTGCTCAAGCTCTTCCGCAAGCAAAACCCTCGGAAAGCTTCGGGCCCAGATGGTGTCTCCCCGGCCACCCTGAAACACTGTGCTGAGGAACTGTCTCCAGTTTTCACAGACATTTTCAACACCTCGCTGAAGACATGCCACGTTCCAGCCTGCTTCAAGCGGTCCACCATCGTTCCTGTTCCCAAGAAGCCCCGTATCACTGGACTTAATGACTACAGGCCTGTGGCGCTTACGTCTGTAGTCATGAAGTCATTCGAACGCCTGGTCCTCCCTCATCTCAAGCACTTCACCTCTCCCTCTCTGGACCCTCTGCAGTTTGCCTACAGAGCCAACAGGTCTGTAGACGACGCTATCAACCTGGCCCTCCACTTCACCCTGCAGCACCTGGACTCCCCGGGAACCTATGCCAGGATCCTGTTTGTGGACTTCAGCTCTGCATTCAACACCATCCTCCCTACCCTGCTTCAGGACAAGCTCTCTCAGCTCAACGTGCCTGACTCCACTTGCAGGTGGATTACTGACTTCCTAACAGACCGGAGGCAGTGCGTGCGGCTGGGGAAGAATGTCTCCACCTCTCGGACTATCAACACAGGATCTCCACAGGGCTGTGTCCTCTCTCCCCTGCTCTTCTCCCTGTACACCAACTCCTGCACTTCCAGCCATGACTCTGTCAAACTGATCAAGTTTGCAGATGACACCACACTCATTGGGCTCATCTCTGATGGCGATGAGTCGGCCTACAGGATGGAGGTAGACCGGCTGGTGTCCTGGTGCAGCAACAACAAACCTGGAGCTCAACGCTCAGAAGACAGTGGAGATGATCGTGGACTTTAGGAAAGTCACAGCTCCCATTACCCCCCTTGCACTGACAGACTTCTCCATCACCACTGTAGACTCTTTCCGCTTCCTCGGCACTACCATCACACAGGACCTAAAGTGGGAGCCATCCATCAGCTCCCTGATCAAAAAGGCCCAGCAGAGGATGTACTTTCTGCGGCAGTTGAAGAAAGCCAAGCTGCCCGCCCAGATGTTGGTGCAGTTTTACAGAGCCATCATCGAGTCTGTCCTCACCTCCTCCATCACCGTCTGGTACGCTGGAGCCACAGTCAGGAACAAACACAGACTGCAGCGCATTGTGCGCTCCGCAGAGAAGGTGATCGGCTGCAGCCTTCCATCTCTCGAAGACCTGTACGTCTCCAGGACTCGGGGGCGTGCAGGTCGGATAGTAGCTGACCCTTCCCACCCTGGACATGAACTTTTTGAGCGACTCCCCTCGGGCAGGAGGCTCCGGTCCATTCGGACCAGAACGTCCCGCCACAAAAACAGCTTCTTCCCTTCTGCCGTTGGACTTATGAACTCTTTATAACCTGGAACCCCACATCTCTTAGTCACTTTATAACCTGGATCCCCACATCTCTTAGTCACCTCCCTCTTGTCACTTCACTATCTTTATTATTTTCTATTATTTTCTATGACATTGCACTACTTTTCTTTTTCTTCTGAGCACTCTTAGTTTTGTAAAAATTATTATTATTTTTATTTATTTTATTTTTATTATTTTTATTTTATATGTTTGCACACCAGTACCAGAACAAGTTCCTAGTCTCTGATGTTTTTCACTGACATGGCAATAAAAGCATTCTGATTCTGATTCTGATTCTGATTTTGCTCCAACTTTAGAGAAGAAATATTAGAAAAGGACATGATCTCTCTAGTTAAAGTGTATGTAAATTATTTCACAATGGGAGACCCTGGTTAGAAAGCAATTTGAAGCTTTCCAACCAGGGGAGAAAAGCTTTCTAACCAGGGGAGCAGCGAACTAGACCCCCCTACCATCCATGACTTCAACACAATCAGTGTTGTGCGTTTGCTATCCTCTCTTGTCCACCACTGTACAGCTCAAGCAGCATAAAACATATTAGTTTAGCGCTTTATACTGCTTTACGAAAACAAACCATTATAATCCTTCACTTGGTCTTGGTAACAGGAAACGGTGTTGTAACTGTAAGTTACTAAGTAGATTACATTAAGCGACACAGTGTCTAATTCCATTACAATTTTAAATGTTATTATTTCTACCACTGTGCCAGAGTACGTGTGAGTTTTCTCTGTGTACTACAGTTTACTCATGCCGGCAAAAGACATGCATTTTAGGTTGATTGGTCACTGAGTAGTTTCCCCTAGGAGTGAGCGTGTGTAAATGGTTGTTTGTCTCAATGTGTGACCCTGCTACAGACTGGCGACCTGTTAAAGGGATACCCCTTTATCTATTATTAGCAGGGATAAGGTCCAGCTTCCCCTGACAGGAATAAGCGGGTCAGAAGATGATTTTCTGAAATGTTTATTTTAATGAAAATGTGAACAGCTTTTTATAACTGTACTATTCTAAAATGACAGGCATAATGTGTTTTTACATTTTCTGAATATTGCTCCTTTTTATCTTTGATGAAGAACTCATTACAACATTCTTTTTTATTAAACTAGTCTGCTTCTACATGGTTCAGGAAAGATAGTATTCTCCTCTTGGAAATACAAAATAGCAAGTTGCTGCTTCCAGTGCTGTTGTGGTTGCCGAAACTATTTTAAAATTAGGAAGAATAATTTTATGATGAGCTGCACTTGCAAACAAATTCATAAATAGATGCACAATATGTTAAAAGAAAAGTAGCCTACCTTACAAATTGTTAACATACTAACCGTAAGTAGCCTCTTTTATGCCGCTACCAGTATGCTGTATAAAAATAGTAGTTTGTTAAAGTAGTTTGCTCTGGCTGATAAAAGAGACAAAAGAAAGAGAGGAAAATGGACTGATTCCATTTTTTTTTTCTAGTTTCCACCTCCAACTAGTACAAAAATAAACTGTCCTTGTTGGTTTGGCATTGGTGATTATCTGTCTTTTTGACAGCCTAAAGTTGACTCCAAATGTAGAAAATTCCGGCATGATGCCGCCATCTCCAGAGAATTCCCCTCACTCAGAAAATCTTTTTACAAAACATTCAGCATGCTTTGATCACACAGTCCTGGAGTCAGTCTGCTCCAGATTCCTCCAGTTATACCTCACAGATCTGTTCCTTTGATCTTCTTTAAATAAGATCCTATGTCCGGCTGACAACACACTGTAGTGGCTTTTTAAGGAAACCATGGGGCCGCTAGAGAGCCAGGGGGGGTCCTGGGTTCGTAGATTTGTCACGCGCTTGAAACTATTGTTCACCAACATATGCTGAGATCCAATATGCGTTTTGTAGGTTTGTTATAGGCTGCAAACACAGAGCTATCAGCAGGGAGCAACGAGAATAGGAATGTGCAAACAGAAAAAGAATGGTTATAATGAACAAAATCAGCGGTCAACAAAAAATACGGCGTCCCGCCATAACACTCCTCGTGTGTGAACAGGCAGAGCATGCTTTTCACACACACATACACGCTCACCTGTCCCTGCGTGCTCCGCTCCTTGTACAGAGGGCCAATCAAACATACAGGCACGTCATCCTCCTTATTTCTGTCTCCTACACATCATCACCTAATTATTAAGTTCCACATAATAATTTACATTACACTGACATAGAAGACATAGGAGAATAAATGCTCACCATAAAGATATTCCAATGCAAAAGACATAATGAATCACTAGTGGACCTGAAAAGATCTACTGGCAACAGTCTCTTTGGTCACCCTTATGACCGAATAGTCCAGAGTCTTTGAGAGCAGATTAAAAACCCATCCAAACGTCTGGAAGTTCAGATGCCAAGTCCAAAGAAAATTCTATAAAAGTTCAACAGCATTGCTATGCCCTTCTTTGTGACTTTAGGAAGCCTGGTGAGACCTTTAGGGAGTTTGACCCATTCGTTTGAGAGGTCTGAGTGGGGACGGGTGGAGGTGGCCAATCCAAAGAGTCCATCTCGCCCTCGATGCTGCTCTCCAAGTTCTCTGGGTCCTCCTCGTTGTCCCGGATGTCGTCGTTCTTGATGGCGTCCTGCTCATTGTAGGTGTCTTGCTAGAGAGATGACCAGCTTCCTCATTGCACTGATACATGCCTTGCTTTTATATCTTTTCATGCTGAGCAGCTCCAGTAGTTTAGTAAAGATGCTCAGGACATAGAGCAGAAAGACGTCGTGTCTGGATCAATGGAGCATGTCCAACTCTGTCACACTCATCAAACACTCTCTGGGTGAAGTAGAGAATGGCTCTGGTCACCTTTAGTCTCTTGTCTCTTGTCTCTGTCCATCACCTCCACCTCCACCACCTCCATCACCTCCAGACAGTGGTGAATGAAGACTTTTTAAGACTTTTTGTACTTTAGTAAAAGTACAGATAAATAGGCAAAAAAATAGTAAAGTAGAAGTACCAATAAAAAAACATCTACTGAAGTAAAAGTACAAAAGTAATTGGTGTAAATTTGACTTTTTAAGTAAAAAGTGAGACTATTCAACCTTAATTCAAATATTATTTGTTTGTGCTGTAAGGCCACAAATAAATACTCTGTATAATGATGGCTCAACTTTTTATTTAAAAGTAAACACAATGAACAAGAGGTATTAGAAGCCCTGTGCATAACTCACTGTAAACAAAAATCTGGTGCAGCACAAATCTCAAAGGGCCAGTCATTTCCTAGATTCTAGATCAGAGGTGGGCAAACTTTTTGATCCGCTGGCCACATTGAGCTCTAACCTTTGACCAACGGGCCGGATCAGGAGCAGATGGAAAAATACAAAAAACATGTGCTATAATTTTCTATTAAAATAAAGGAAAACATCACAACAAAGTCTCTGACTTTGAAAATGAGTCTTAAACACTGAAAATAAAAAACAAAAAAAACTTTTATCTTAAAGCACTGAAGACTATGTAATCCTTCAGGATAATAATAGTGCATTGAACTTATATAGTGCTTTTCTAGACACTCAAAGACGCTTTACATTTACATAGATATGCATTATTCATTCACTCCATACAATCGTTCACACACACACAACATTCATTCCTGATGATGGGAGCTACCATGCAAGGCGCAGACCACTATCATCAGAAGCAACTGGAGGTTTGGTGTCTTGCTCAAGGACACCTCGGCATGGGCTCTGGGCGGGGGATCGAACCTGTGACCTTCCGGTTACGGAACGGTCGCCCTACCCACTGAGCCATCCTTCCCCCTATCACAATCACTCTCCATCTGACAATTTTTTTCCCCAGAAACGACAGGAGATGCAGATGTACTTGTCCTGCTCCTATTCAGTTTGTTACCCTGGTGCCAAAAGTCAACACCGACCAGTGCAAAGACGAAACAGTTGCAGCAAATCAGTCTGTGGAGCGTGTTATTTTTAATCTGTGCGCACTGTTTATTTCAACAACGTACGCGTCACGGAGTCACATTTTAATGTGATCAGTGTTGTTGGTTTCCTTTTTTAACCAGCGCATTAAAGTCTGGAATTAGTTTGTTTGTGGCGATTCTCAGAATGGATCTGAGGTGTAGGTCTGTTAGGTTGGATCTTTGGCTGGCTTTGTTGATTTTCACGACGCTGAAGGTCTGTTCACACACGTAGGCCGAGCCGAACAAAGCCAACATCATCTGTGCTTTCCGTCGGATATGGAAACGCGGGTCCATTGAGTGAAGGATAGAAGTCATTTAGTTTCTGACAGCTGCACCTCTCTTTTAAGACTGGATCGAAGGGTGAAGTGCAATTGTGGGGTAATATGCCTACACTTCATCTCAAACAAAGCCAATGTAGCTAGGGTGCGCCATCTACTGAGTAAACATCAAAATTGCAGGGAAAATAAAACATTAACAAGGTTTATTTATTTAAATTTTTTCAGGCTCGGCAGGCCGGATTAAACCGTTTCACGGGCCTTAGTGTGCCCATGCCTGTTCTAGATCCTACCAGTATTTGTGTTTAAGTTCAATTTTTTGTATTCTGTTGCGGATTGCAGTAGGGGGCATAACTGTATGATTAGGCTGAATTGTCTGCATCAAACTCTTGAGTCCAGGCTGCTGAATGATCCCAAAAGGATGCAAACCTTGGACAACAAAGTTTATAATCGCGTGGTCAACACTCTTGTTTGACACTTGGAATTGGTGCTCTCATCAGTTTTCAACTGCTTGCTGGATGATGATCCCAAATCATCAGACTTCTTCCTCTTGGGGATAGTTGCTGTCAAGGCTAAGTATCTCTGAAGGTGTGGGATGTGTTTTCTCTGAAATGACAAACAGTAAAAAATAAATTAATGGCTTACTTCAGTCAGTCAGACATATAAATAAACCAGAACATCTGAAATCTAATGTCCAAAATATGTGTAAACTAACTCTTTCTCTGCCATTGACAGAAATTTCCATCATTGACCTTTTATCCTATGCGGCAATAGGGGGCTGTCTGAGGCATGCTTTGAATGTTTATATTAAGCTCCTGAATGCAAACATTGTTTAAAATTAGCAAAAAGCCCAGGCAGGGAATGGGGGTCAAACCAAGAGGAGAGCTGGTTGACGAAGAGTTAGGAATGCAGAGCATGCTCTGTACATAGCCATTTGATGACTTCCAAAACACAACACACATTTCAAGTGGTTTAATGCGTTGTATTTATTCAGTGCTTTTCAGAACTCTCAAAGACGCTTCACATATGCATTATTCTCTCCATACCAGGTACTGGTAAGCTACTGTTGTAGCCACAGCTGTCCTGGAGCAAACTGACAGAAGCGAGGCTGCCATTTTGCGCCATCGGCTCTTCTGACCATCACCAACAAATCGCGCACACACACCATCCAGACTAGGCAACGTGGGTGAAGTGTCTTGCCCAGGGACACAACGGCAATTTTAATCTCAACAGCCGTCCCACCGTGGCACCTGGGGTTCCGGCGGTCTCCCATTCAAGAACTGCTCAGGCCCAGCATGCTTAGCTTCTGAGGTCTGTCGGGATCAGACATTAACATACCATAATTCAAATCAACAAACCTTAGTAATATTTTTGTTCTTTCTGTGTAAATAATAAAAACTACTCTTATATTTTTTTGTAATTTTGATATTAAGAGACAGTGGATAATTTTGCGTAAAATGTTTCCTTTGCGTAAAATGTTTACTCTCGATTCTTATTGGTCCTCGTTACATTATTCCATCTCCCTCTTGGAGCCCACAGGCCATCAACTGATCCCTCCACAGGTTGATTTTGGTGATTTAAGATGTACTGAAAAAACTGTGTATTTTTTCAAATTCGTGACTGAAAATGTACCAAAAAATGCAAAACACACTGTTAACAAATAGCCGAGTAAAAGTACAGATATTTGCTCTAAAATATAGTGAAGTAAAAGTAAAAAGTACAGGTCTCAAATTTTACATAAGTAAAGTATAAATACACCTTTTTTTTTTTTTACTTAAGTACAGTAACAAAGTAAATGTACTTTGCTACGTTCCACCACTGCCTCCAGAGCATCCAGGAATCTCATCACATACCGTATGTCCTGTGGTCGTCCAATGTCAGCTCGGTTCGCCTCCTGGCCCTAGCGTGTGGCTACTGAAGTCATCCTCAAAGTAGTCTCTATTCAGGAAGAACTCCGGCTCTTCAGTGTAACTGTAAAGCTCTACTGAATGAGTCCATATCTGCAAATTCAAACTCCAGATTTGGAGACTCCATGGAGCTCTCTGACTCCTTTTGCTGCTGCTTGAATACGTCTTTCCCTTTTGGTCTCTGTCTGTCACCGTTATCATCAACGGTAGTAATAAAAGGTACCTCCATGTCATCACAGACCATGTCAGCATATCCTGTAACAGGGAGGTTGTTAATAAAGATGTTATAGTTTTCATGAAACTGTGGATCTCTATGCAACTGGCTCTTCAGGGAGTGTAGGCACAGTTCCACCATTTTCTTATTGTTGAGCATGATAATATCAGCATTTTTAAGGTAAAGAGGTCTGATAATGACCATCAAGATGCTTAGTTGAATTTGTGACCAGATCCATGAACTTTGGATCCCCTGGACCAGTGGTCTCCAACCCAAAGCTCATGAGCTACTGGTAGCTCGCGCTCCCTTTTTGAGTAGCTTGCCAAGGGTTTTCTGAATCTTATTCAACTTTTATCAGACGCACATGATTTGCCATTCGATAAACAAATTTACACGTATATCAAAATTCATAAGCATCCCGCCTCCTTCATATTATTATTTGCCAATTAATTGTCAATCAAAGAGTTGCGCTGCAGTATAGCTTGACTCAGAAGCAAATGGCGGCCAGATTGGCAGCAACTACAACCACAGCTAAGAGGCAAAAAATGTGCAATTTACACAAAGAGTGTGAAAACAAAGTTTTGTTTTACAAATGTAAACGATAAGCGCATGTATTTGATCTGCGGTGACAGCGTGTCTGTCAGTATGAGATGTAAAGTGGAATGCCATTTCACAAAGGTCCACTGCAACTTTGCTAATGACTTTTCTGCAGGCATCAGTCTCAGAAAAGAAACTAAGGAGCTTAAAAAAACACTTCATTGACAAGAATCGATGTTCACCAAACCAGCGAAGAAGACCAATGCAGCAACTGAGGCATCATTTAAAGTGGCACACATTCTAACAAAGCACAAAAAGCCATTCACTGATGGTGCAATCTACTCCTTAAAATTGGAGTCCAGTGGCTAAGTCAGGGTAAAATACTACACCGCACTTTTTTCTTGCTGGGTGAAATTAAAATTTTTATGGAAACGAAAGGGGAGGATGCCACCCTGTTAGCTGATATAGAGTGGCTTCTTGATCTTTCTTTTCTGACAGACTCAACTAAGAAAAATGACCATCTGAACATACAGTTACAAGGCAAAGATATGCATATTTATGATATGAACAGTGCAAAAACTGTCATTATACATTCAGCAAGTGAAAAAGTAACAGTTTCAGCACTTCCCCTTACTCTCAAATATGTTTGAAAGTCACTCAAGAGCAGCCAGTATTTTAAATATTTCCAAATATTGTGACCTTTCGTCAAGGTTTGGACAGAAATTTGCTGACAGATTCTCTGAATTTTAATAACTTGAACCTTGTGTGACATTTATGGCCAACTCGTTCACGGATGTGGATGTAAGTGCGATTTCTGAACAAATAGCTGAACTTTTTTGTATTGATGCAATAGAAATGGAAAAGGAGATCATAAACATTCAAAATAATGTGCAGCTCAAGTCTCACCTTTTCTGGAGCTTTGTAGAGCCAGATTCATTCAAAAATCTTCCTAGGAATCTTCAGCTCTGAAAATGATTGCTTTGTTTGGGTCTACTTACCTGTGTGAGTCAGCCTTTTCTGACATAGTTCAGAACTAGACTGTCAGATGAACTTGACTCTATAAAAGTGAACCTAAGTGGCTATCCTCCACAATACTCTGCTCTTCTTTTTTTTTCTTTTTTTTTATTTATTTATTTATTTCGGTCACAGTGCAACCTCATATCAATGAAATAAAGAAAACAACCATATTCCAGCAAAGGACCGAAAAGGTAACGGCTGAAGCAAACGCTTATTACGCCGACCCTTTTTTTTTTTTTTATGTCATAATAAAAGCAAAAAGACATAAGTAAACTTGACTCCATGCAGTGCCAGTCATCCCAATGAATACATGTTACACATAGAAATGGACATGAATATTTCTCTAATAAAAGATGTGGACAAATATAAAAAAAAAATAATAATGAAAAGTTCAAAAAAAACTTTTGTTTGTTGCTCATAGTTTTTTATTGTTGCTCATGGTTTTGTGTTTGAGTTTAAATTTCAGAGTGTGGACTACACTAGACAGGAGTACATGCATGAAAAATGCACAGACAGTTGAATTAAATACATTTTGTGTTGTTTTTTATCCATATCATTTTGACATAACAAGACTTTTGGACACTGACATTTTGTAAATATTCATGTAAATGTTCAGCCAAAACAAATGATCTTTGTTTGGACAAAACTAAGCTATGAGAAAAAAATATTAGAAAGCACATGTAGTTCCAAGCCTTTCTAATTTAGTCAAAGTAGCTCTCGGAGGAAAAAGGTTGGAGACTCCTGCTCTACACAGACCAACTTCTTCCTCCATACCAGACTCAGAAAAGTCCAATTTAAATAGCTGGTGCCACATATCATCCAAATTCACAAAGGATATTCTTTTAACATTTACTAGCTCCTCATGACTGATGGCCTCGCCGCTTTTTCCCGTCAGTGGCCCATTCACAGTCCAGCCCAACTCAGCACTGTCCTTATTGCATAAGGTTCATTATCATCAATCCTGATGACTTCCAGCAGTTTCATGGCTCTTGGGACATTAATCCCTGTCAGCAACTCAATCCCAGTTTCAATTTGTGATAAAGAGAGGTGTCTTAAATATGACCACTTAAACTAATCTTGGCTAGTTGGTATCTTTACTGTATGCTTTTGATAATTCAATGAAGGTGTCTTTCTCAAGTGCTGCAACCTCCAGCTCAGGCACAACATAGCTGTTGACGGCCTTTTCCTGCCCCATCATTCTAAGCAGAATATTTGCCTTTCTTCCAGTAAGAAAGAGCCTGTGCATCATATTCTCCGTACAAATTACCGCAGTACTGCCCTGATCAGGGAAAGCATATGTGAGAATAACTTTACTACCTTCTTTGTTTTGACTCTCACTGGCACAATAGGGAGTTTGCAAACCAGCCCAGTATCAGTGTTGTCCAATGATACCTGAACAGATCTTACAGACTGATCTTCACATGCTGGTTTTATGTCGCACTGTATGATATTTACGACCACACTTTGTGTATAAATTTCTCTTCTGACAATATTTACTGATGTTGCCTGAGCACAAACAGAAAAAACATGCTCCAATTGTCAGGAAGTCAATTTTGTCCTTGTGAGCCATTGTTTGTAGCCACACACACACTTCCAGTTCATGACTTCCTGTACAGCAGGGGCAACTTATGTAATGTGTGGGCTCGATGTACTTGACTCCGGCTATGGGCTGAGCAGTTGTTGCCACAGAATTTATGGTGATGGCAAAACTGGCTTCCTTAAAGTCTGAGTGTGTTTTTTACTTCGATCTGTTAATGTTTCTAGCTGGTGGAGTGATGTCTTGAATGTTTAATAAAAACAAGATCAGTTAAAATTCTGACTTGTTTTTCCATGAAGTAGGTTCAATGAAACATACTTTTCTGTTGTATTTTTCTTGCAGGTCACAGGCGTTGCTCCTCCAGCAAACCACATGACCAGAGCTCAGAGTCTGCTTGATACCTGAAACTCACGTGCCAAGCAGTTCGCGGGAGATTTGAAGGCAGCGGAGTTGTTCAATCAGTAGGAAGATTTAAAAGAGATTCATTCATCCATTCAGGAAATTGTGGGTTTTGAGAGGAGGAAATTTTGTCATCATAATTTTGAGATTTACATGGTGAGCATCACATTATTTTTTACACACATTAAGGTCACATTCATCTTGTTATATTTAGTAATCATTTAAAACTTCCCATACTCAAACATTCAACCAATACACAAATTTAGACATGTCATCATATTTTATCTAGATTCATATTCGTCTAGATGAATATTAAGTGTTTGTGATTGGGCGTTTGAAATAGTTTGTGCCTGGATTGTGTTAGAAGATTAAAGGTGTGTAGTGTGTGTGACCAGGCGAGTGGTAGAGGAAGGGACATGGAGGGAGAACTAGCGCTCCTAAAAAGAACAAGTTCCTTTGCATGGGAACATTTTGACCGAATAGCTCCAAAGATGGTCAAGTGTGTGATCTGTGCACCAGAGCTGACTTTATTTATTTATTTTTTTATTTATTTATTTATTTCGGTCACAGTGCAACCTCATATCAATGAAATAAAGAAAACAACCATATTCCAGCAAAGGACCGAAAAGGTATCGGCTGAAGCAAACGCTTATTACGCCGACCCTTTTTTTTAAGTAAATACTAAGTCATCATAATTGTTATAACACATAACATAATAATATCATAATACATCATAACACATAACATAATCATAACACATCATAACATATAACATAATCATAACACATATTCGTAACACATAACATAATCATAACACATCATAATTGTTTACTTTTTATATAAGCTTGAATTTAACCATCAAGACTTGCATATTTTTTAAGTATTAATAACTGTGAATTGTGCTGTTTAAATGAATTTGCTTTACCTAAAGTTTGTTTGTAAAAACATTGCGTTACAAATAAAATTTTTATTATTATTATTTACTTTGTTTAAGGACTCATGGTGACAGTTGTTGTTGCGGAAATAATTGTAGTGACGTTCAATTGTTGTATTTCTCCCGCTGTTCATGTTGGTGTAAAAGGAAATAGGGGGCGCTAAAAGGTAAGTCACCAGATGTGCAGACCGTCTGAATAAACGGTCTATGCAGAAACGGGGATGTTGTTTTAGCTCTACTCGTTTAGCATTCCCAGCTTCTCCACTGGATTAATTTTTTCTTTGGAATTTAATTGGAAAACTACAATACGCTTTTTAATAAATTTAGCTTTATCCATTTGGCTGAGTCATGAGAATAGGAGACTTAAGAATTAAGGATTTGTAAGCAGTTTTTCACGCGCGTAGTGCGGGAAAGAGCCGCTTTTCCGCCATTTTATTGGTCGGATCGGGTACGCCACCATTTTCTGAAGCGATTCTTCTACCGCTGTCCTGCAGGAGGCGATGGAGCAGCAGGAGAGAGAGAGACAGAGGCGGGAAGAGAGAGAGGTGGGAAGGGAGACTAAGAGAGAGGCGGGAAGAGAGAGAGGTGGCGAGAGAGATGGGGAGAAAGAGGCGGGAAGAGCCGTAGGTGGGAGAGAGATAGAAGGGGAGAAGGAGGCGGGGAGAGCCGTAGGTGGGAGAGAGAAAGGAGACAGAAGTTGGGAGGGACATCAAGAGGGGGCGGGGAGAGAAAATGGAGAGAGAGATGGAGACAGAGAGGCGGGTAGAGCGAAAGGTGAGGAGAGAGAGTGGCAACGGGGAGGAGCAAGAAAGAGTATTCAGGTAGCTTTCTCCTTTAACCCCTTTTATCCTTAAATTGTTTTAATAAATAAATAATAAATAAAAAAAACACCACCAGAATCCATGTAACTTTCAGTTTGTGTTGCACTGTCCCCGTCCCCGCGGTAAGGCCAGTGTTGTGGTGACCACGCTAACGACCGGACCATCCAGTTGCAAGGTGCCCCCACCCTCTGTGCCCCCGATCCTACAAATTTCACTGAATAGGTTTTAAAAACCAGTCAGTTCTGGCATACTCTTTCTCCCCGCCTCTCTTTCTCTCTCCACACCCTACCTCTCTCCCATCGTTCTCTGTTTTTCTATGCTGCCCCTACAGGCCGGTAGTGAAAGTATTGCTTTAGAAAATGGTGGCGTGCCTGTTCTGGCCAACAAAATGGTGGATTGACTGGCTCTACTCCACAAAACTCCCGAGAGAAACTGCAAAAAAAAATGTATCTTAAGTCTCTTTCCCACAAAACTCAGCCGAATGAATAAGGCTACAATTATGAAAGAGCACGAAGTAATTTTCCAATCAAATCTCAGAGAAAAATGAGCGTCCAGGGTAAAGAGGAAACACCTGGCAAGCCTCTGACAGCGAGGGATAAAAGAGGTTGCGGAAAAGAGATAAGCCCAGCTAAATCCAAACTAAAAGAGAGCTTAAAGCATATGAAAGGTGACAAAATAGCGAGTTCTCTCCATTCAAGCTCAGAGAGAAAGCGGATGCTCTCCGATGTAGGCTGGGAATGCTAAGTAACAACAAGCAACGTTTTGGGAGAGACCGTCCATTCAGACGGTCTTGACATCTGTAGACGTACTGTTTGCCGCCCCCTATTTCCTTTCACCAACATGGACAGTGGTAGAAAAGCAACACCTGAATGTCACTAAAATTATATCCAGCAACAACACTGTCTCCGCGAGTCCATTCACAAAGTTAAGATTTTTACAGGAAAGCTTTTTAACGTAAAGATTTTTACAAATAAACTTTCTAGCAGCAGTTTTTCATCCTTTTACAGGCTTCACGGTGAAAGTTGCTTAAATTCTTAGATGGCTTGTAATGCTTTGGCTTGTTGCTGAAAGTTTGTTTCACAGATTTCTTTCAATGAAAAAACAAGTGTCATAATGTGACAAAAAGAAAGGAACAATGAGGTGTTTCTATCAGGAGGCGTTTTTATGTCTTTCACTGTATTTTTGTGATTAGCTGGACAGAGGATCTTATTTTTAAAAAGTGTAAGAAGCAGATCTGTGAGGAATCTGGAGAACCAATGACTACAGGAATGAGTGATCAATGCATGGTGAGTTCTTCCTTGGGGGGGGGGGGGGGGGAAGGGGCTTCCCTGGACACGGTGACGTCATGACGGAATTTCCTTCATTCGGAGTCAGGTGGAAGTTGGCAAAAAGACGGGCTATCACCAGTGCCAGACCTAACAAGGACGGTTTGATTTTTGTACAAGTTGGAGGTTTAAAAGAGTAAAAAAAAAATAAAGCGGTTTATGTTTCCCTCTGTCAATTTTCTTCTTCATCCACTAGTGCTAACTACATAAAATATTTTGAATTGAAAAATAGTGATGAATGGTAAACTTTATTGTATATTTTTTTCCCTCAAACTTTTAACCTAAATCTTCATCTTTCAATAACAGTAAATCTATGTCGTTGTAATCATATGTTTAGTCCATTGAAATTGAAAATGACTTTAACGAACACAAAAAAATGTCATGAAAATCTTTACAGTATAGTTTGATTGATTTCGTATTTTAATTTTATGTTTATTTTATATTTAATTTGTTTTTTGAAAAAATCCCACATTTATCATATTCAACTTTGCGTTTTTTGCTGCACTGCGTGCATTTTTATGAATTAAGGCAGTGGTTAAAATGATTTGTCATAATGCATAATTTTTCTTGAAACATCTTCAATTTTTAACATTCAATAATTTTAAATTTAATAATTCAATCTTGTAACATCCATATTAAGAAGGTTATACGTGTCATTTATCAAAATTAGTCAGTCAGTCACCTTCGTAACCTTCTATCCCTCTACTGGGCTACGCGGAGTACATGAGCTGATTCTGTCGCATGGTCACACACATACAATCATACACACACATTCCTAGGGCAATCATCTTGTGGCCAATCAACCTAGTATGCTTGTTTTTGGAGGGTGGGAGTATTCACAGAAAACCTAAGGCATACATGGGATAACGTGCAAACTCCACACAGAAAAGCCAGTGTTCCTCATCCCCACCTGGGATGAGGATTAGAACCCACAACTTTCCTGCTGTGAGGTCACTGTACCACCCACTGCCGTCTTATAACTTTATCAAATTACTAAGAATTGTTAAAAATCTGAGTTTACTTTTGTTTGTTTTCAAAGCAACATTTATCATTTTATTTGTTGATGTGTTTAGATGAGGGAGCAGGTACTCAAAATATTCTAAAGTTTTGTATTTTACTCGGTGGCGTAGTGGGTAGCACAGTGGCCTCATAGCAAGAAGATTGTGGGTTTGAGTCCCAAGGCTTGAAACATTGGCTTTTTCTGTGTGGAGTTTGCATGTTCTCCCAGTGTATGTGTGGGTTTTCTCCAGGTACTCCGGTTTCCTCCCACCCTTTAAAAACATTGTGATGGCTACAGCCACACAACCATTTAGTTTGTGAACTTTCTAATTTATTCACTTTATGAATATAATTTAGATATTTTGTTTGTTAAACCACTTTTCTTCACTTTGGACTTAATACAAGTTTAGATTAGTGCACATGCTTGATTTATGTTGTTGATTCACACTAATTTGATTTTCTTAAGTTTTGCAGGTGCTCCAGTTTCTGGGCTGAAGGAGCTCCTCTCCCCACTCATCAACCCAAGACACCTTCGCTCAAATTCCACCCACTGCCTCCACCAGCCCAGGACCAGGCTGACCACAATGGGGGACAGAGCCTTCCAGGCCGTTGCCCCACGACTGTGGAATGAGCTCCCGGAACTCCTCAGGGCCCCACAAAGTGTGGACACTTTTAAAAAAGGTCTAAAGACATTCATTTTTAATAAGGCTTTTAATCTTTGATTTTATGATTCTTTGTTTTCAGAATGTAGATTTTAGTTTTTAAAATGTTTTTATTGTTTTTACCTTTCTATGTAGCACTTTGGGATTTTCTCTGAAAGTGTAAAGCGCACTACAAATAAAATGTATTATTATTATTATTATTACCTGCTGTCCCTGGACTGGAGTTACCTAATTGGACTGAACCATTTATCTTCTTTAGGGGTGAAATTGGTTTTGTTAGCTTAGATTTAGTTAAGCTGTTTTGTTAACCCCCCTTGTATGTGTTGACAGTGGTTTAGTATTCTTTCATTTAAGGTCAGACGGGACTGCAGGCAACCACCAGAGCTTTTAACAGCCTGAAACAATTTTTAATCAGCCGTTGTCCCATACTAAACACAGATAGAGCCCACCCCGAACCTACTGGTAAGAACTCTGATTATACACAGCGATGTGTGCGCGATACATAGGGTGAGGGGCAGGGAGCTGGAGAACCCAGCAGGTCTTGAGTAGTCCTGCAGATCAGGACAAGGTCTGGATTATTTTATTCATCCGTGAACCCACTCATTCAGGTCTGTTGTGTGTCGGCAAGCACCTTTTAACGATGGCGCTAGTACCGCCCACGAGACACGTCAAAGTGGTCACACCTGCTACAAGTCATTGTGCAAAAATTCTTTTGGCTGTTGATTTCACTTTCTGTGCATCAGCTGTATTGAACCAGGAACAGAATGAAAACATTCAGGACACCGGTACTCGAGGACCAACTTTGGACACCCCAGCTGTAAACTATGTATATCTACAGTACAGTAAATCTACGTAACTCCAATATCAACAATCAACTCAAATGACCTATACTTTATGTGCTTAACTTAACACTAGAAGGCAGTGGCGGCTGGTGAAAAAAATATTTGGGAGCGTATATTGAAGTTCAAATTGTTTTTATTTGGAAAACAAACAAACAAGAAAGGTTTAAGCACCAATGAGCTTTGAATTAAGAAATTAATGACTACTTGAACATAAATTTGGCTCGTCTTTCTTTTTGTGCTGCAAATTTCTTGATGACCCTTTGATTGAAGTTTGACATTTCTATCCTATTGAATACTTTCAATAGTTTCTATTGAAAGCATTGCAAGTGCATTCAGTCTTTCCTGGCACATTGTATTTATCAAAAAGGTTTTTGCTCTTTTCAGAGTAGAAAAGCATTGCTTGGCCTCTGCTCTGGTCATAGATGTTCCGTTCCGTCATCTCCCGCTTGTTCCGGGGTCGGGTCGCGGGGGCAACAGTCTCAAACGGGCAGCCCAGGCCTCTCTCTCCCCGGCTGCATCCTCTAGCTCACCTGGAAGAATCCCAAGTCGTTCCCCGGCCAGCTGTGAGACAGCGGGTCCGGGGTCTGCCCCTTGGTCTCCTCTCAGTGGGACGTGTCCAAATCACTTCGCCCGCGAGGCGCTCGGGGGGCATCCTGACCATATGCCCGAACCACCCCATCTGGCTCCTCTCGACCTGGAGGAGGCCACCGAGCTCCTCCCGGATGGCAGAGCTCCTCACCCGATCTCTGAGTGAGACCCCAGCCACCCTGCGGAGGAAGCTCATTTCTGCCGCTTGTACCCGCGATCTCATTCTTTTCGTCACCACCCACAGCTGATGACCATAGGTGAGGGTTGGAACGTAGATCATTCGAATGTAGATTATTTTTAGTCGTTTGACTGTTTCAGTGAATACATCCAAGAGATAATTTTCCATAATCATCTGAAACAGGTCAATAGCACCATGGAAGTTTCTGAAGTCATCCGTGTTGAATAGATGACTATGTTTAGTTCTAATACAGCTAGCTTTAAGAACAGGTTATGCTTTCAATGTTGTTGTCAGTGCCTCTTCAGGAAATCCAGTGTAGTAGCCTTCAAACTGCTCTATCTGTGGCAAAGTAGCACAAATAAGATCTTTCACATGCATGGCCTAGAATTGTATCACAGACCAACCAAAAAAAAAAAAAAGACAAGGTATAAAGTACTCTTTATTTGTTATTAACTAAGCCTTCAATCACGTTTAAGCAAGAAATAGCCCATTGCAGTAAACAATTACCAAAAAAAGAAAAAACAGCTAACTTTAGGAAAGGTAATTGTTGTGCATGTGTGAAGCTTAGAAAGTTATTTTAAACTTATGTATGTATGTTTTTTTCTGGCTACATTCAAACTTTAAATATTGTGCTATGCTAGCTCTATCAAATGGCCTTAGCTTCATGCTTTTATCCAAGTAGCTTCACACTTTTTCATGCCGTTTGCACTTTTCTGACAAATATTTCCAGTCGCTTACCCTTGGACAGTTCCACTGCATTAACACAACAGACAGGGAAAGCAGAGGAATGTGTTGCTAACATCACAGCCAGTTAGCCAGCTCCACTTTTCATAAACCAACCTGGAAAATGCTCGGGTGTAATTACGTCCACGGTCTCCTCCTTCCTGGTCAATCTTTAGATTTGGCTGGTCTGGCCAAATTTCCTTCACTTTTTTTTTCCTCTCCCAAGGAATGTCTGGAAAAGGGAGGTTGTCTCTTTTGCTAATAAATCTGATTCTACCAACTATGAACTCAACATTTTTGCTCACTTTAATGTGTTAAATGGGTGGGATGTTAGGTGAGTGACAGAAAAATGGAACCAATAAGTAAAAGGTAAATCGACATCATAACCAAACCGAAACGTCTGATTGGTCATGGGGCACACAGCTCTGCCAAACAGAAACAAGGCTTAGAACATGTGATATCAGAAAGTTTAGCTGCTCTCGTTAACTCCCATTAGTCCAGCGCCCCACAAAGAGGAAAAAAGAGCATTGTGAGCGATAAACAATATAGATGACAGATAAACAATATGGAAGCAGAGATCCTTTCTTTTTTTAAAAAAATGTTCTCCATAGTTTATATTAAAGGGGTAGAAAACAAAAAGCTGTCATATAAATATTGTCAAAACTGTTTTTTGTTGGTCTGACATGACGTCACTAACGTTACTTTTCCAGAGTGAGGGCAGCACACAAAAACCAATATACATCAGAGAGGAGACAGTTACTAAAGTGTTTAATTACACAGAACTGATGTTCTCCCTGATTTTTTATGTATCTGGACATTCATACAAGCTTCTTGAGCACACTGAGAACCATTGTGTGCAACATCAGATGTGCACGCTGTAGCCACACACCAATAACATAAATGTTCAAAACCTTGGATCACAGCAAGTTACAAAACTTGTTAAAAAAATCAAAATGCAGGAACAATTCTCATTATTTTACTTTTAGGTAATAGATTTGGCCCACTTAAAATAAAAAAAAAAAAATCTTGTTACCCATGATATTTGTAGCATGTTTTTTGTGTGAGTCCTGCTTTGGCCTTGACAAGATTCCTGCTGAATGTGACGCTTGAGGTAATCTAACTGCCATTCAGTGCACGTTTTTTCCTCACTTGCTTCGCTGCTTATTTTAGTAAATAAACCTTTCACAATCGAAAAACAGAAATGGTCATTAATTAGATTAGAACAGCATGCATAGCATGCACCTGCAAAGGCCCACTCGAAATCCTGGTAAATAAAATATTATTTTTTTGGAACACTTTGAACACATGTTTGTCCATTTTTTTTAGGTACCAGAAAAGTAGATAAAACTTTGGTTTAATATTAACAACCCTGATATAATGGATGTGGTTGTGGCGCCGAAGTGAAATTTGACATGTCATCAAAAATATGTAAATTCTAATAAATCCCTAATATTTTCGTCAATCATCACCAGACTTACTAAGTTTAATCAGGCTCTTACACTAAACAAAGAAATGTATGACTTTCTTGTATTGGGTGCCCACTCAGAACAGGAAGACCCTCTTTTCATTCTGGAAGGTTCCTATTCCTAACGTTTTAACTTAGGAATTTAAAATTTCTCATGAACTTAAGAGATACAGTACAGACCAAAAGTTTGGCCACACCTTCTCATTCAAATAGTTTCCTTTAATTTCATGGCAATAAAAATAGTAGAGTCCCACTGAAGGCATCAAAACTATGAATTAACACATATGGAATTATAATTTTAACAAAAAGTGTGAAACAATTGAAACAATGGATTATCTTTTAGATTCTTAAAAGTAGCCACTTTTTGCTTTGATTATTGCTTTGTACACTCTTGTGTTGTCTTGATGAGCTTCAAGAGCTGGTCACTGGAGATTATTTTTACGTCAGACGTGTGCTCTGCCAGGTTTAACAATTGACATTTCTTGCCTTTAAATGAGGCTGGGAACAACGCTTTTGTTGTGCAGAAGTCAGTCAAACACATAGCCGACAGTCCTACTGACAGACTAAACTACTTTTCTTTTTCTTTCTGAGCACTCTTAGTTTTGTTAAAATTATTTTTATTTTATTTTTTATTATTTTTATTTTATTTTATTTACACACCTGTATCAAAGCAAGTTCCTAGTCTCTGATATTCTTCATTGACATGGCAATAAAAGCATCCTGATTCTGATTCTAAATCCAGCCTTTTGTGATAATTTT
This sequence comes from Neostethus bicornis, assembly GCA_902685375.1. Lineage (NCBI taxonomy): Eukaryota > Metazoa > Chordata > Actinopteri > Atheriniformes > Phallostethidae > Neostethus > Neostethus bicornis. Next base: position 4,169,832 of record CACRXE010000005.1, on the reverse strand, counting down.
GAATTGAGCTCAAATTTTAACAGTCAGTTTGTTCAAATATGTTGTAGAGAAGTCTCTATTTTAAATTCAGACTGTCATTTTAGTTTGTTTTTCAAGTTTTTAAGATTTGCTTTTTTTATGAAGAGGCATGCTGGCTTATGTGACCTCTCAGAAGAGCCTCCAATGCAACTCCAGCTGAGGGGGGTTGTGGGGATTTTTGTGTCTATGTACAAGTCAATTTGACTCGCAAACTGTTTCATCAATTAAAAGGCTGGGGTTCAGCCTCCATCTAGGAGATCTAACAGCACAACCTGTATGTTGAGATAAATGGGGTTACGATCTGACAGGATTATGTTACCAATATTATTGAATGTCACACCTAGCATTTGTTTATTTGTTCAAATGGATACCTAGTACAAAGTAGTTGCTACCATGTTAGGTGCAAATCTTCCTATGGTCCATCACTAAAAATCACTTCAACACAAAGTACAATTACATTTACACAATGTAAAACAACAGTACAAAATTAATACAGTTGTTTGAACAATACAATTAGGACAAGCTTGAAGAGACAATCAGGACAAGATAAAACAAACAAATGCAATAAAATCTCTCATTTCATGGCGACACGTGTTTATTCAGCTCTTTCTTAAGATAACTTTTGAAACATCTAATGTTAGAAACTTTGACAAAAGATGATAACTTATTCCAATCAATGGCTGTCCTACAAAGTACTATTTTCTGCATAACATAAGTTCAAGGCAAAGGAAGATTTATTTCACCCCTGTTTGCTGTCTGGTGGAGTGACTGGTCGTTTATTCACAATAAACTATTTTAGATTGTAGCGCAGAAGGTTTTTTGATATAACATGTATTGATAAAAAACACGAGTATTTTTTTGTAACCTTTTGTCAACCAGATACCACGACAAACTCTGGTGCATGGGATTTTACACTAGTCTAAGGTAATCAGCGCAGGGCCAAACTTGCAGATTTGTTCTGCTGCTCCTGAAGTTTTTGAAGTCTTTCTTTTGAGCATAATACCAAACCACAGAGCCGTAATCCAAGAGCAACGAGAAAAAAAGGACTGTACAAAATATTTGATTGAAGGTGTAGGCATAAAGTAAGCACATATTTCAATAACAAAAATAACCCTCCTCATTTTTGTCACCACCTTGTTAGTGTATCCAGACCAATTCAAGTGTTTGTTTATGGTAACGTCAAGCAGCTCAAATGCATGGACTTGCATGGGAAGGTCTTTGAATTCAATTTTATTTGTATAGCCGAAAATAACAAAAAAAATGTCTCAGAGGACTTCACACTGCAGGTTTAAAAAGTACAAATACAAGGAACAAAGGTGGAAAATGTATATACACAAACACTCAGCTAAAAGCTAACTAAGAAATGCCAGCTAAATAATTTCAGCATATTCCTGCCCTTACACTCTCCTTCATGGTGAGGAAAAACTCCTGAAAAAAAAAAAAAAAACATCAGTGGGGAAAAAAAATAAGAAACCTCATACGGATCCACATGAAAGAGAGAATTCTCCCCTGGAATGAGCTTGCAATGTGTCTAAGACTATTGTTTAAATATTAGCTTATTCTACTCTGGAGCTTGATATCTAAAGAAATCAGGAGATAGGCTTCATCCTGATAGAAACGGGGTGGTTAAGCAAGCACGGAGACCTCCTCAGCCTGGCAACACTCAGGACGGAGATGAATAAATGCACTAATCCTAATGTCGACGGGATGGTAGATCAAGAATGGGGGCCTCCTTGTTCTGGCCATGCCCAGGACAGGAACACATTCAATGTAAGCAAGAAAGGCTGTACTTGTCTTAAATTAAAGATAGAACATAAGATTAATTTTTTTTGTTTCACTGATATTCAAAATAAGTTTATCTTCCACCAATTATGATACAGTATTCAAATCACATTGCAATGTTGTCTTTAGATTTAGAAAATTGTCTCTTGATTAACATAATGTTGAATGATCTGCATACATTATTATTGAAAAGTTTATTTCAGAACATAAGGAAGATCGTCTGTAAAAATAGAGAAGAGGTCCTGGGCAACTCCCCTGAGGGACTCCATACTCTACTACACCAATGATGAAAAAACATACCACTAAAATACACAATGATCACTTAAATAGATAACTCGCCAAACATTTATTTGCACAACGTTTAAAACCATAAGCTGAACTAAAATCAAGGAAAACAGCATCAACATATGTTTTTTGCATCAATTTTACTCAGCAACTTATTAGTTATGAGTGCCAATGCAGTGGAAAAAGAATGGCCATTTATATGTGTGCTGAAAGTCAGAGTTGAGGTCAAAATGTGAAAAATAATAATAATAATAATGCATTGTGTTTATGTAGCAATTTTCAGGACAGTGCAACATTTGAGAAGAAATTCATTTTTCCATGACCTTACTTAAAATAGACATTATGCAAATTGATCTGCTATTTGAGCCACAGAATACCTGCTTATTATTTTTGGGATGCTGGTATCACTTTGGCTTGTTTCCAGACATGAGGAAATAAACACTTTAAAGCTGAGATTAAAAATGTGACAAACAGGTTCAGCAGTACATTTGGACATGATGGTCATTAATCTTCCATCAATTTAGTCTAACCCGGGGTGGGGGCAAACTTTTTGGTTCGCGGGCCACATTGAGTTCTAACACTTGACAAAGGGGAATGTCGTGCTAGATTTTAAACAAGCGCTAAATGTTACATCAACAGTGTTAAATTTAAAATCTAGCAGCACTAGATCTGAAATCTATTGCGATAACACTTAAAACTTTGTATTTAGCAGCGCTAGCTTTGAAATCTAAGCGCTTGATGTAACATTTTGCTTGTTTTAACATCTAACACGCTTGTTTACATGCGTGTATTGGCCCTGATGGCTTTCCATATCTGTGCACACTGTTTATTTTGACAGCGTAGGCATCACAGAGACACACTCATTATAATGGGAGCAGAGTTGTTGTTTTCTTAACAAATATCTGGAGTGCGCCATCTAGTGAGGAGATATCAAAATTGCAGGGGAAATAAAACATTAACTTGGTTTGTTTATTTTTTTATTTTTTTAAGTTCGGCGGGTCGAATTAAAATGTCGAATTAAAATGTTTAACAGGCCGCAGTTTGTCCATGCCTGCTCTAATCCAAATTGCTTAATCTTTTTATAAAGAGGTTGATATCTTTTTAACCTCAGATATTTTAAAGTGATCAAATGTAAAACTACATGTTCTTTGTTTCAATTGAACATTTTAAATAATTTATATGGAGGTATTATTGTCTTTTATATAACCTTGAGAAAGAGTGAGTGGCCCTGATTTTTCTTTTTTGAATTTTGCCATATGGATCTGACTTTGTTTATGAAAAAGTTATTAAAATTGATTATTTCAACAGATTTCTTCAAAATTATTCCATCAGCTTCAATAATAATTGGGCTATGATAATTAGATTCAGAATAACTAAAAACACTTGCCAGAGTTGTTTTTTTATTTTTGCCATATATGTTTTTCCTAGTTAATTTGATTCATGTAATATGTTTTTGTTTTTGTCTGATCATTGTGGTAACTTCATATATAAATTTTCTGTATCTTTTCTAATGTATTTAGAACACCAATTTCTACGGCAGCTTGCTTTAATTCATCCGTGATGTTCATACCAGTTTTAAGAGCTTTATCAAGACATAGTGCCGCTGTCTCTTTGGTGGAACATTTCTTTAAAGGTGCATTGTTACACAATCACTTGGATCATTTCAGTAAACAATTTTATATCTTGGTTTGTATATATTTCCAGAATGGATAGCACTCCAGTCAAGAGTGTTTATATCACAGAAAGTTTTACTGTATTTTCACAGGCACAGTCCAAGCTTTGTGTGCACTGTATGTGACGCACACACAAGGCGGACCTGATGATAGGGCATGGGTTTTATATACATTTCCTCTTCTACATACGTTCACCTTACAACAACACACACACAACTATACAAGTGTGCATTATTAAAAATAGATCAGGAGCAAAACTGAGTTTGTTTGTCTTTATTTAAACATTAGTTACAGTCGTCATAAAGTCATTTATCAAATCCATCCAGGTCCTAATCCTCTGTTTAAGAATCTAACAGGTGTGCTAAATCCAACATAGCAGTTTCACTTTCCTTGCTGTCAGAGTCACTTTCTGTACCATACGGCTCCTCGGAAATGATGCCTGCTTTTGCAAAAGCTCGGACAACAGTGCCAGCAGACATGTTAGCCCAAGCATCTACAATCCACTGGCAAATTGCGGCGTAACTCGCCCGGCGCTGCCTTCCACCCTTCATGAAGCTGTGGTCTCCATCGGTCATCATCGCTCATGCCGCTTGCAGCCTTACTTTGAACGGCCAGCTCACGCCGATGTCCAGCGGTTGGAGTTCCTTTGTCAGAATTTTGAGGACTTGGATGGATTTGATTAATGACTATATGAAGACTGTAACTAATATTTAAATAAAGCCAACCAAATTCAGTTTTGCTCCAAAACCTATTTTTAAATAGTGTGTGTGTGTCTTTGCGTGTGTGTGCGCGCGTCTGTGTCTGTTGTTGTTGTTGTAAGGCGGACGGTGTAGAGAGCATATAAAACCCGCGCCCTATCATCAGGTGCCCCTTATGTGTGTGTAAAATACAGAGCACGCAAAACTTGTACTGCGCCTTTTAATATGGTGCGCCTTATGGTCGTGAAAATACGGTAATTTTGTAAATTTCTGTTCAGCCTTGCAGACCTATTGATTCCTTACATACAATCTGTTGATTATAACAAAAAATAAGATTCAGTGAAACTCTTGGGTGTGTTGGTACATTGATAAATAATAAGCTTATCATGCCTCAAAAAAGCAATGTCACCACGTTCCCATGCAGCTGTCACTTAGGTGATAATTATTTCCTTTTCAGACGAACATCATCTGTAATATCTTCATTAATAAAAATCTTACTTCCTTTAAGACATATGGCTTTTTGCAATACCCCTATTTTGTCTCTATGTCGCTGTATTTTGACTACAAAAGGTCTAGGTCTTTCCTTACCATCCCCTTTCTGTCCAGACCTATAAACCGGCTCCACTTCTAGATTCTTTACTAGTTTAAGTTTATTTGCCAGAAGAGTTTTGACTTTCTTTTCTGACTCAGATCAAGGCCTATCAAGTGGCTCTTTAATGCCATCAACCAATACATTATTTGGTTTGAATTGACCTTCAAAGTATTCCATATTGTCAGTAATTGTGAGAAGACTACTACATGTTTTCATAAAATCAGCTCGCAAAGAATATTTTCCTATTTTTACCTTGCTGTTATCTACCTCTCTGTGTGTAAAAGAGAGGTAGATAATTGACTTTAATTTCTGGCAGGTGGGAAGTGTATCCAGTCTTGTATTTGGGGATTCCAAGATTAGCTCCACAAAACATTGAAAATGGTCTGTCTGTTGCTGCATTAGAGTGTTTAACATTTTCTTTTGTTGATGCAGAAGTTCACTTGTGACATGGAGACAAAATCCTCACCCTCCAAAACCCAACCTCTGTCTGGTTGGGCTTTGGAGGCATGGTGAAAACAACAGCACTGACCACAGCTTACTAAGCACTGACATCACACCGCTGCTGTGTTAGCTGATAAGCTTGTGAAGCTGACGTGTTGACAGTCTTTCCGGCACCAGATTCTAATTGTTTAGAAAAATCCAGAATAGAGGGGAAAAATGCTCAGCATTAACCAGTTAAAGGGAACTGAAGCTGATTGAAAACAGTCTCAAAGACTGTTTTATTAAGAGAGCGACTTCAACTCCCTAACGAATGTCTCTATAAAGTGTCACAGTTTTTTCTGGGAAGGCCAAACATTAAAGACTGAGACACCAAGAAGAAATTGATTATTGAGAATGACCCAAGAGGAGGAGGGTAGGTGGAGTCCCTTCCAGACAGATTGCGTAAATGGCAGATAATTAACAGGGAGCATTCCTCTTAGCGCTGTGCATGCTTTTGATATGCGTAGATTGAATCCATTACTTCATTAAAATCTCCGCTCAGATGACAGGATAGTCACCCATTTGCATTCAAATCTTTACCAAGTACCCTAAAAATGATGTGTCATCCACATTAGGTGCATATACGTACTTTAACAAGAATAACCTTGTTTCTTTGTACGTCACATACTGTAACATTAATAACACTCTCCCTGCTTCATCTTTTCTCTGATTTCAGCATTGAAATTGTAATTATTTATTAATTAATGTAGCCACTTCTTTACATTTAGTACTCCCACTATTTGAATTCAAAAAGCCTACCCTATCAGGACAAAGCTTTTGTGGTTTCTTAGGAAACAAATGTGTTTCTTGCATAAAAACAATGCCACATTTTCTAGATTTGAAAATATTTTGACAATATTTTTCTCCTTTTACCAGGATCATTAAGGTCCTTGACGTTCTAGCTCATGAAGCATAAATTATTAATAACTGCAAATTTCAGGAACAAATGTGAAATGAGTAATGCCGTATCCCAATAAACATTTGCATTGTGTTTGGAATAAAAAAGACAAGTCAATGAGAAAATAAAATAAATAAAACCCTGTCAAAACAAAGTCAAAAAAGTGTCTGTATGACCAAACATCTACACTTCCCTTACTACAGTCCCTGATCATACCCCTAACTTTAGCTGCTGCCAAGCTTCACAATCTCCCCATGCAGCAAAGCTACAATAAAAACAGTATACAATCATGAACTCAAACAGTATTAATATATCTCCCATGATTTGTGAAAAAGAGAGAAAAAAAGGACAAAGAAGAACAAGATGTCCCCTTTGAAATGGGCTTTAGACCTTTGAATTTCTACCAAATGTTGTATGGTTGTTGAGATCTAATGCCAAAGCTGAGCTACAACAATTTTGTGCAGATCTTGTTTTTGTAATATCCCTCTTGTTTGTGTAGTCCCTCATTCATCCAGGAGTGATCCATAGTAGAAAAAGTTTCAAAAAAGTCTTCTGGACAGTTTAATTCTTGAACGAGACGTTTCGACTTCCATCCGGAAATCATTTTCAATCTGAATGATTGAAAATGAACTTTTAAAATGAGAATCATCTGTGATTTGAACCCCTGTAAAATAATTTACATGTGTTTTCAGTAAAGGAATTTGTCAAATAAATATACTTTTCCCTGTATTTTTTTTTTGTTTGTTTTACAGTGTAGCCATTGGGACAGACTCTATAGCTGCAGCTACCCCATAACACAGGATAAAATGACTTCTGTGGGCCTCTGCCATTCTTTCCTTCCTTCTTTGTTGGAGAATTACAGTATTTAACAACTTGTCGCATGAATGAATGAAGTCTGTTAAACATTTTGCCTGCTTGTTGTCTGTGCCATTGAAGACATACATTTCTCAATGTTCAATTAAAACTTTACTGACAATAATGAAGAAGTCCTGACATGAAAAAAAAATGTGTCTAGGCATGGTTTCCACCAAATCTACAACAAGAAAAGGGAAGAACTAAAATATGTATATAATGTTGAACAGTAATTACAGTCAATATGTGAACAGCTTGACAGACATGATCAAATTTTGTGATCACATGACACGTGTCCGGCAGTAAAAACAACTCCGCTTACAGTAATGAACATATTAACAACCTGACCTTTTGTGGCCAGAGGTAAACTCTGCAGCCAATCTATTTGATAAGACCTTCAACAAACAATTTGGCTCACATATTTTTTCATAAGTGCATGAATTCATATTAATGTTGGCGAGAAGAAGCAAACGTTTCATGTCTACTTTAGAAAGCCTACGCAATCATGGATTTATGAAACACAGACCAGTCGTTCATTTGTCCTCTCTTTGCTCCGTATGCACTGTTTTCAGGAGAATATGAAAGTCTGATGGCTCTAGGCATAGAGAATCTCCTGGATCTGACCACCACTGTCATCTTTTGCTTTTTCAAGCTATTATGAAGGGGAGAAGTTGAGACAGCAGAGACAGTTGGAGACATTTACGTGCAAACTCCATCTCATTGAGAACGCCTTGCTGAGATACATTCTGGCATACACGGAGCACAACAAGCAAAACACGATGCAGAGCCAAGGCAGTAGACCTAAAGGATTAAAGATAGTTCACGTTGTTAAAGAATTCTGCAGCAGCTCTATGGTCCTGTGGCTCTTTCACACTCAACTGATGCGGCTTTGCTTCTCTGAGGAATTTCCGATCCAATTCCAACGGACCCAGCCTCTGTGGCGGAAGCCTACTACCAGGACGACAGGGTGATTGTTCTCAAAGGAATCTTCAAGATATCCTGGTCAATCTATATCATGGACTCCATCATCGTGATGATGTGGTCATAGAGGAAGGAGACAAAAGAGAGTTTCTTCTGAGACGACACCACCCATGGTGCACCTGTCCTATTTGAGGTTCATCCGGCATGAATCCACCAAAGGGATTGTTTGGCGTGTGTGGCAGCTCTCATCTCATCATTATCGTCTCATCATGAATGAGAGTGTCTTGCAATGTGACACCACTGGTGCAATGGTTCAAACCTCCGACAGCCTCACTATGACCCTGTGCAGTTCTGGTTGCGCCTTTGTGCCCCTGCCATACCTTGACGGGAGTGTAGGTGTACCTCGGCAGCATCTGCAGACTGATTCATAACAACATCCATCACTTTAAGGATGGGATCCTCATAAAGGACTTTATCAACAATCTAGATGGTATGACAACCATCTACTTGGAAAACATTCTAATGCACAATCACAGTTTCTGCATTCTTTTAGTGATGCCACAATTAATAATAATGATATAATAAAAATTTTATTTGCAACGCACTTTATATCTCCAGTGGAGATCTCAAAGTGCTACAATGACCAAAAGAAACAACAAACAAAAAAATTAAATAAAACCACAACACAAAAAACACTAAAAATTTAGCTGAAAAGCCTTTAGAAATAAAAATGTCTTCAGTTTTTTTTTTAAAAACCTCAACGCTTTGTGGAACCCTCAAGCTCTCGGGAAGAGCGTTCCAGAGCCGTGGAGCAGCTGCCTGGAAGGCCCTGTCTCCCATAGTGGAGAGTTTGGTCCTTGGTTGGTGTAGGCAGTAGGAGGAGGAGGAGGAGCGCAGGTCTCGGACAGTGGTGTGGAGGGTTAGGAGTTCTTGGAGATAAACAGGTGCAGTGCCGTGTATGCACTGATGGGTGAGGAGGCAGAGCTTGTACTGAATTCTGTATTTAACGGGAAGCCAGTGGAGGGATATGAGGATGGGAGTGATATGGTCATAGTTGCGCCTCCTTATCAGGATCCGGGCAGCGCAGTTCTGGATGTGCTGGAGCTTTTGTAAGCCCCTGCATGGGATCCCTACAAGGAGGGCATTGCAGTAATCCAGCCTTGAGGAGATGAAAGCGTGAATCAACCTCTCAGTGTCAGGTTTGGAAAGACATGGACGTAGCTTGGCTATATTTTTAAGATGGAGGAAGGAAACCTTGCAGAGATGGTGAATGTGGGAGTCAAAGGTGAGGTTAGAATCCATTTTGACTCCAATGTTTTTTTTATTAATTAATATTAAGTGAATTACCGTAACAGTTAATTCACTGTTAATGTTTTATCTCCCTACTCTCAGCGAAGCACAAAAAGTGGCCGCTTTGGGGTCTAGCAAAATAGCTCCCCGAACTTCTGAAGATGCTCAAGACATTCCACGACAACATCTCAGGAACAGTTCAGTATGCCAGATCATCATTGGACTCTTTCCCAATCAAGAGTGGCGTGAAAAAAGAGTGTGCCCTGGCTCCGACGCTTTTCGTCATATTCTTTTCCCTCCACTATGCGCACAGTGAGTGAGAAGATGTTGTCTTCCACCACACACGCCTCTTCAATCTTCCCCGCCTAAGAGCAAAAACGAAAGTATACAAGGTTCTCTTCCAGGAAATGCTCTTTGCCACCGCTGTCATTGCTCACACTGAAGTCGGCCTTCAGTGACTCATCACCCGGTTCCCAGAGAAAGAGTTCGTCCTCACCATCAACCTCAAGACGACCAGCATCATGGGTCAGGACGTCAGCACCACTCCCACAATCACCATTGCCGATCACACCTTGGAGGAGGTGGACAAGTTGTCTCATTATGGCTCTACAATCTCTAACACAATACTGACATTGAACCTGATATCCCTGGACATCGGGTTCAATGTCAGTATAGGCGAGGCAGCAACTGTCATGGCCCGCCTAACAATGTGTGTGTGGAACAACCCGATGCTGACTCTTAATACAAAAACAAAGGTTCACCAAGTCAGTGACCTCTGACCGCTACTGGTGGTATGTGATTGTTAAACTCAGTATAAAGCAGGCTGAGGAGAACAGAGAGATCCAGCACAACGTTACGAATAATAATGATGAATTTTATTTATAACGCGCCTTCCATTATAACAAAAAAAAATCACTAAGTGCTACATCAATAACTGGAAAAAGTAAAAGCAATAAAAACAATTTTAAAAAATCAAATCCTACATTCAGAAAAACAATAATAATGAATACAAAATTAAAACCCTTATTGAAAAAGGATGTCCTCAGGCCTTTTTGTTAAGTTTCTACACTTTGTTGGGCCCTGAGGAGTTCTAGAACCGCATTCAAAAGTCATGGAAAAACGGCCTGGAAGGGTCTGTCTCCCATTTTGGTCAGCCTGGTGCTTGGCTGGTGGAAGTAGTGGGTAAAATTTGAGTGAAGGTGTCTTGAGGTGCTGTGTGGGGAGAAGAGCTCAGTGGGGTAAATAAAATTTGTAATAAAGTCTGAAACGGATGGGAGTGAAGTGACTTGAGAACAAGGGTGGTCAAATTTTTGCCTCCTCGTCAGAACCCTGGCAGTGCAGTTTTTGGATGTGCTGAAGCTTCTCAAGATTCCCACCAGGAATACCAATGAGGAGAGGCATTACAGAAGTTCAGTCTGGAGGAGATTAAAGGCATGGATCAGTTTTTCAACAAGAAAGGAATATTGTACAACAACAAAAAAAACCTTGATGTGAATCTTCAGGGATGACTGTAAAGCTCATTTCTACTCTGCATCGGACTGGGTGGGTGAGGGGCGGAGCCTGGCAATGTTTCTAAGATGTAGGAAAAAAAACTTAGAAAAAGTGACGTACATGGTGCTCAAATGTAAGACTACAGTCAATTTTACACCGTGGTTTGTTACAAAGGAGGAGAGTAGAATGTTGAAACCCAAAACTAGAATGCTTGAAATGGATGATGTTTTGATCTGGTGAGGTGTACCGATTAAAATGGCTTCCGTCTTGCTGATGTCCAGCTGGAGAAGTTGTTGTTAACCACGTCCCTATCTCCTCAAGACAAGCCTTAAGGGCAAAAGGGGCTTGAATGTGCCAAGAGTCCATTTTTAAATACAGTTGGGGTTGTCAGCGTAGGAGTGAAATGAAATGTTGTGTGTCTGGATATTTGTTCAAGCAGAGATATGTATATGGTGAAAAGTGTGGGGCCAAGGACAGAGCCTTGATGAACTCCCCAAGTGATCTTGTGTGATTGTGATTTAGCGGTTCCCAGAGCCTCATATTCTGATGTGTTTGTAATGCATAAATGAAACCAGTTGACTATATTCCCTGAGTGTCCAATGGTAGTCTGAACACGGTGAATGAGAATGGTGTTATCTACGGTGTCAAATGCAGCCGACGGGTCCAGAAGGAGGAGCAAGAATGGAAAGCTCTGGTCCGCGGTCCCAAGTAAGCCATTAATCACTCGGACCAGGGTCATTTCTATTTCTATACTGTCGGCTGACCAGAAGCCAGACTGATTTTGTTTTTTTAATGTAAGCTGTTTGTAGAGAGGTGATGATGGAGCTGAGCTCCCACTATTTCTTCAAGAACCTTAGAAAGAAATGGTAGGTTGAAGCTGGATCGAAAATTTATCCGATTATTTGGATCCAGTGGTCGAATAATGGCAGTTTTGAGAGCCGGGGGGACGTGGCCAGTTTGCATTGAGCGGTTGATTATGGCTGTGATAATTGGACTGATGCTTGTGATGTTAGCTTTGATCAGGGGTGTTTAAAAGGGGTCAAGTGAGCAAGTTGAGGATTTCATATTTTTTAAGAGGGCCTCAATTTCTTTCTGTGTTGTGGGTGTAAATTCAGAAAGACTGCTTGAAGTTGTCTGTATAGACTGGTTTGCAGATTGAGTACAGTTAGTAGGCAGGAAGTTTGATTGTAGAGCAGATACGGTGAAAAAGTCCATGAACTTGTTGTAGTTGTTGACACTGGTATCATTGTGGGTTGGTGTGCGGGTTGGTGTTGGTGTGCGGGTCATTAATTTGAATTTCCAGCATTACTATTGATGTTGGTGTTTTTGGTGTTCATAGTAGGCTTATTTGTGCACTGGGAAGTTTCTTTTTGTAAATTTCCATTCCAAATCCCACCCAACTCTTTTAAGGATACGTAGTTTATTTGTGAACCATGGAGCGAAATTTGTCAAAGAGACTGTTCTTGAAGGAAGTACTGCATTGTAGAGGTTGACAGAGTCATAGATTGAGGTGCAGCGTCTTGGCAGATATATTTTTTGTAAGTCTTTTTTTAAAGCATGAAACAAACAAACAAAAGACAAAGCAAAACAAAGCAAAAAAGGTTGGCGGGTTGATGCTGAAAGTACTCATTTGAGATTCAGCCTAGTCATCTGCTAACAATGTCATCACTGCTCTGAAAGTGATGTCTTTTTTTTTTTTTCAAAAAACATATTTTCCTATATGTTTTTGCTTTCATGGTGATTTGAAAAAAGGGTCGGCGTAATAAGCGTTTGCTTCAGCCGATACCTTTTCGGTCCCTTGGTAAAATACAATTTAAAAAAAAAAAAAATGCAACTTTCTTTAATGTGAATTTACAATGTGACCGAAATAAATAAATAAAAAATGAAGAAGTAAAGGGTTCCATTGCTCAAAGAATTTTTCTTTCGAGCCCTTAAAGAAAAGTTTATCTTCTCTAAATGTAGAAACATGCCTTTCTGTGTGGGATTTGGATGTTCCACCCATGTTTGTGTGGGTTTTTTCCGGGTACTCCGATTTCCTCCCACCCTCTAAAAACATGCACGCTTGGTTGATTGGCCACAACACGATTACCCCTAGGAAGGAGTGTGTGTGTGTGTGTGTGTGTGTGGTTGTATGTGTGTGGCCCTGCAATAGACTGGCAATCTGTTCAGTGTGTACCCTGCCCCTCGCCTCGAATCAGCCGGGATGGGCTCCGGCACCCCCCCCTCCACCCTGTAAAGCAGGGATGTCCAACCTTTTTTGTTCCGAGATCTATTTTCAAGCATCAAAACTCCTGAGATCTACCAGTCCAGTGTTACCATCAGACACATGCGCACGCACACACACACACACACACACACAGACACACACACACACACACACTCTCACACACACACACACACACACACACGCACACACACACTCTCACACACACACACACACACACACACACACACACACACACATTCACACAGTTTTCATCCTGCAGTAAAACTACCCTCCCAACATGTTTTGTTGTTGTTACACAGCCATTGGACATCACACACACACATACACTCTCTTAAACGCACACACTCTCAAATACACACACTCTCTCAAACACACACACCCACACTCATTAACATACACAAACATGCGCGCATACACTTTCTCAGGCACACACACACTCTCAAGCACACATACATGCTTCCAGGGGAAGGATGGCTCAGTGAGTAGGGTGACCGCCCTGTAACCGGAGGGTTGACGGTTCTATCCCCCGCCATGAGTTCATGCCGAGGTGTCCTTGCGCAAGACACTGAACTCCTGATGGTGGTTCGCACCTTGCATGGCAGCATCCCCATCAGGTGTGAATGTGAGCTACACTGTAAAGCGCTTTGAGAACTGATGCAGGTAGAAAAGCGCTATATAAGTAGAGTCCATTTACATGCACACACACAGGAACAAATTTCTATCTCTCGCTCCCCCTCTTTTTTTTTTTTTTCGCTAACACACACTTATACCGTGCACTGCACATTGCGAAAGGGAGGGGGGCACAGCGGCACAACGGGCTGTTTTTTCTCAGGTGTTTCATCTGCATCAAGCCTATTGCACTTTTTAGTGAGTGTGTATGTGTGCCTCTGTACATATATGAGGGTGTGTGCTCTATCTGTATTTGTACATGCATGGATGTGTGTGTGTGTGTGTTTGTGTAGTTAAGTGGGTTTTTTATCTGTGGGTGGGTGACCTGTCCTTATTTTGTTTTTGTGTTCTGGAGTTTTTAACACATAAAGGACTTTGTGTTACATTTTATGAATGAAAAGTGCTTTATAAATAAAGTTTGATTTGATTGATTTCAGACTTAACATGATTTCACGTCACAGACTCCAAAAATTGTCAATACCACTAGAAAAAAAATGTGAGATTGGAGCTTTTTTGGAGAAAAACAAAAACAGAGCAGGACTCTAGCAGCTAAAGTGTCTGAATACTCACTAAATATAGCGTCAAAGTCGCTGAGTTAGAAACACTGACTTCAATTCATATTTCATTTTTTTTCCGACACACCCGGCGGTCAATTTGAAACCAGTCCATGGGCCACTGTTAGATCGCGATCAACTGGTTGGGCACCCCCGCCATAAGGAATAGACAGTTAAGAAGGTAACTGACTTACTGACGAAACAACATTGTATTGTGTAACCATTAAAAGATGGTGGCTTAGAGCACTTCCATGGCAACAGTATTTTTTGTAAGCAATAAGTGAAGTACTTGAAATGATTGTTTGTTTGTTTTTTGATTAACTGATAAATTTGCATTGGGCTCAGTTACGCCAAATGTTGCAATATGAGGGGACCCTTTTTCATTTTCAATTTACTGTAATGTGCCCTGTGGACCAGCTTAAATTGAAATAGTTGAAGTCTTGCACTAGAAGCACAAGACTAGATTTTCCTGAGTGCTCAGGACCACCTGTTGTCATAGAATGAGATGCCCAATTCGGATTCGCACTCAGACTTAATCTTGACCAGTGCAGGGGGTGCATCTGGGGCCAGCAAGTCATAAAGGAGGGAAATGTGTCCTGTCTGATATTTAATGAAACTACGGAGGTGATTGATTCCTGAAGAGGGTGAGGAGACAGGGAATGTTGGAATGTTTGCTTTAAGAAAGTGACAAATGTGGAAATATCTAAACAGATCTGTTTGCTGAAGGTTAAACCTTGAACAGAGTCCGTCCAAACTGAAAAAATCTTTCTATAAAAATCACCAATCGTCCCCAGACCCAGGCAGTCCCAAGGGGTGAATCGAGAATCAGTCTGTGCAAGTTTAAACGCAATGTTATCACAAACGGGAGTGCTAAGAGGAAGTGTATCCCACTTAGAATAGTTTTTAATTTACTGCCAAAGTTAGAGAGCAGCTATAACGATGGGGCTATTTGTGCATTGTCTGTATATTAACCTACCAGGGTATTACACTGAAGCTTCTAAAGATGAAAGACAAGAGCCAGATTCTAATGACTTACACATGCTGTGTAAGTGATAAAGTGTCAAGCAGATCCACAAACTCAAAAACAAAGTGATTTGTGGGAGTGCAGGTTGAAGTCACCTCCTATGAGTGTACTACTTTGTAGGTGAAGTGGCACAAAATGTAGTCAGTAGATCTTGGAGTTCAGTGAGGAAGTCAGGATGTACTTTTGATGGTCAGTAAATGAAAATGATTTTTGTTGTCATCTTTTCTGTTTTACATCTGATATCAATGCATTCAGATGTAGATAGCGCAGGTGGTGAAATTGGTGTCAGTTGCAGGTTTCTATGATGTATCAATAGCCAGGCCTCCTCCACTGCCAGTGTTTCTGGCTTTTTCAAATTAGGTGTATCCTGGGGGGCAGGCTTCATTAAGTGCCAGTTATGATTTATTCCAGGTTTCATTTAAGCACATTGTGGCAATAATTTTGTAAATGTTATGTTCAATAATAAAGAAGATTTTGTTTAAAAATGAACATTGAACAGTTCAATTTTTGTTTTGGGTGTGGCTTTGTGTTTTGGAAAAGAGCCGAGCATCCGAAAGTCCTCTACATGTTTTTGGTTTCTCCAATGATGATGCAGATTGCTATTTGTCCAGCTTGTTGGCGTTCTCCGATGACGTAAATCAGGGGTCACCAACGCGTGGCCGCGGGCACCAGGTCGCCCGGAGCGACCGCATTAGTTGCCCGCAGGCCAGTTCTAAAAATAGCACTAATCAGGAATTAGCTCTGTCTAAAATATGATTTAATTGTGTTGCTTTTCTTTTTAAATTTCATTTACAGTGATGTAAATTTAAAAACTAATACATAAAAACGTAAAAAAAAAAAATGTATATCACAAAAAAAAGTTTAATATACGAACTCTGACGCAGTATGGGTCGGAGGTCAGTCAAAAACGCATGACAAACCAGCTTTGCTGAGATGAGCTTGTAGCGCGTTTTCCACCCACAAAAACATGGCAGAAAAAAGGAAGAAAACTTATCATTTTCACAGTGAATGGGAGGAAGAGGTCCTGTTTACTAACATGAAAGAAAACTATGTGTGTTTCATCTGCAGTGCGACTGTGGCGACGCGTAAGCGGCACAATGTGGAGACACATTTCAGTACATGTCACAAAAGCTACCAACCTGGTGGTTAGTTAGCGTACTGCCCTCGTGGCAGCGCAGTACGGACGGAAAAAGCCCTTGAGTTAAAGGCAGCTTTGTGCAAACAGCAGTTTTTTTTACGAGGCCGGTAAAAAGCTCTCCAAAAGCAACTGAAGCCTCATTTAGAGCTACACATTTTTTGATAAAGAAGAAGAAGGCGTTCTCCGACGGGGAGGTTCTCAAAAAAGCAATGAGGATAACTGTTGGTGGCTGGTAAAAATTGAAAAAGATTTCCTGCAAAATGTTGTGGAAGTTATCATTTGAAAATGAAACACTTGGATATTGCATATTGAAATGTTTCTGTTTCCTACCTTGTTTAATCATACTGAAATAATTATTGTGATGGATCTTTAACGATCAGTGTCTTCACATACAATATCATTAATAATAATATAAAATTAAAGGTACACTGTGTAATTTTGTTATTTCAGAAATGTATTATCAAAGTGGTAGCCCTTTGCATTACTCAGTGCCCTTGAAGTAGCTCTCGGTATCAAAAAGGTTGTTGACCCTTGACGTAAATGGTAATAGTGTTTTGTTTTTGTGGTGGGAGGAACACCACCAGAATATATCCAGATATTTCTTGAGGGATCTGTTTTGTAGGGATATTGTGTTAGACAATGATGTCGGTAGATCCCCGTCTGTCACAACACCCCGAAACAGCAGGGAAGTGAGTCACACACAAGGTGTCAGTCAAATAAGTAGATGCCACTGTTCCCCTCATGGCTCATAGTTTCTACCATATTTGCAGGAAGTATGGTAGGAGGTGCAGCTCCCCAATCAGGTTATTCAGCCACAAGTGACGCATACTCCATTGTCTCTGGAGACAGAAGGATGCCAACAGTATGATGTGTACTGATTTTCCTTTATGTTTCCCTTATGTTTGTTTGAGAATACACATTGAATATCTTTTTGATTTTACTGTTTTGAAGATACTGCTGTATCTTTGTAGTATGTGAACATCTATTTTGTTATTTGTTGAATGGTACATAAAGCAATAAATTCACTTTTTTTTTAATTACAGTAAATAAAGACTAAAAGAAAAATCGGCCTTTGATGCTTGACTGACACGTCTTATTTTAAATGCTTTTGGTGAATCATGTCCCATACCGCCCTGCCATCTCTTTGGTCAGCTGGTTTTACAGAGGCATCCACTTGGCCGTATTCATCAAAAAGTGGCAGTGCTTTCTTGCCTCTTATTGAGGCCATGTTGTGAACAACACATGCCATCTCTTGGCTGACCCTAAAACCCATGAAGGCACTGAAATCTTACAATATCTTCAGGATGCTTATGGTCATCTCTACTTTGACCCGTGTTTTGATGCGTGCCAGGCCGAGTTTAAGGGTAAAGTGTCATTAGATATGGCAGCCAAGAATACTTTACAACTCCCGGCAAGGGAAAATTGAAACGTCCTACATTGGCAGTTAAAGTGTTAAATTTACAAAACATTAAAGGCATAACAATGTGTTAAAAAATATTGTAAGGGCAATTATAACCGGGTGACTCCTTAAAAATTCTGGCATCCTAAACAGATCCTGGCCATTTGACATCTATGTTTGTGATGAGTTGGGTGTCCTCACCTATTACCTAGATCAGGATGGGCAAACTTTTTGGTTCCCGGGCCACATAGAGTTCTAACATTCGACAAAGGGGCCGAAACAAAAGCAGAAGGATGGCATGCTGTGGTAACCATTAGATTAGACCAACAGAATGGCACGCTAGATTTTAAACAAGTGCGTTAAATGTTACATCAAGAGCGTTAGATTTCAAATCTAGCAGCACTGGGTTATATGATTATTGAGAGTGTTGCGATGTAAGACACTAAGTGAACCGGACCAGGCTGTGATATTGAATGTGAAGATGGACTGGATGAAGCATTTGTAAAAGACTGCAATAATGGATGGATGAACCTGAAGTTTGCGAAGTTTTCGGAGGACAAAAAAGCGTTGTTGACATTTGGAAAAAATATTTTCTGTGTTCAGTTGAAATGTGAGTTTGTGATCAATTATGGTACCAAGGTATTTGTATGAGTGAACCTTTTCTAATGCTTCGTTATTAACTGTCAATGTGGGGAAGGTGGTGAGTCCATGGTGAAACCTGACATTATCATTAAAGCTGGGGATGACCTAACATGTAGTTATGAAGATAATAAGTGCGAAAATTGCTTTTGAGCTTCATTTTACTATAATTGTAATTTACATCATCCAAGAAAGTTATTCTTATATAACTATTTATGTTTTGCGCTGCGACATTGCATAAATAAACTTTTAAACCACTCAATTTTAAAGTAATAATAATGATCAAATTTAAATATTTTTAAAACCTAGAATAAAAAAGCAAACACCAAAGTCAAATCATCTAATTTTTCAATAGTCTACATTTTTTCTGCATTTTGCGCTGCTGCTTCAAAAATGTCTTAAAAATTGGCTATACGCTATATTCCAATATGTTAACCTAAACTTGTAAAATTTAGCTACAAAACATGGCATACTTTATTCAGACAACAATTTTCTTACTCTCTTCATGGTATGTTTTCAATAGTATCTCACTCAACCTTTCTAAAATGTTTCTGTAATGGCGACAGTGTCGTCTCTCACCTTATCTCCTTATCTCTCTTCTTACCGTCACCCATCCTTATCATCACCCGATGTGACAAAGCAATGCATGCTTCGTCCCAGCTGCTGCGCCCCGGTTAGAGGAGATAAAATGCTTATAAATTTGGAAATGTTCATTTTTAGAACACAAAGAATACATGATGAAATGGAAACATGTTTATATTAAAAGTAACAAAGGGTCAGGCTCCTAGGTTGTGTTTTATTTATTCTAATTAGCATATTAAAGTGATGCCCTGTCATATTGACGGCTGTGACAGTCCTAGTGTTAACCAGCATTATTAATAATAAATACACTGTAGAAATAGAAATGTGGTAAAGTCTGTTCAACCACATTCAGTAAGTACTGAGAAAGAGATTGAGAGGCAGCATCAGTCTTTTTAAGAGTATTTTTATTTCAACCATACTTATATACGTTTAAATCCAACTGTTGACAAGGATTCTGTTTGAGGTGGAAAAAGAAAGATTTTTCAATTTTTTAAAAAATGATAACACTTGAGAATGTAAAGGTTACATGAGAAAGCTATCTGAGGGATACACACCATCCCAGCTAAAGGTTGCTGTTTCCAGTAATCTTTGCTCCCAGATTGAGCAAAGCTTCTTGTCTGGAGTTTGCTTTTAATCAGTCCCTCAGACTGAGAGTGTGTGTGAGTCTCTTTCTGCAGTGTCTGGATAACTTGAACAGGAATAAAGCTGTCTGATTCTCTCACCCTAGTTAACTCATTCTGCTTACTAGGTTGCTTTTTGAAGCTGTTGAAGGAGAAAATACTAGATTGCTGTGTCACATCATGAGAATTCGTTTTCAATTAAAGAGGCTTAACTAGAAAAAGACTCTCTAACAGAGAAAGAGACATATTTCTGTGACAAAAAAAATCCAAAACACAGCCAACTTACAAAGTCAGAACAACCACAAACATACAAACACATAAATTAATTCAAATAATAATGAAAACCATCATAAAAAAGGTGCAGCTGTGTGAAAGGAGTGAGATTTGTGACTTCAGTCTTACATCCACTAGATGTCAGTGTCACAATGACCAAAGTCCATCCTGGAGGTGAGAATGCCAGTGTGAACTGACATACACTGCCTTTCAACAAAGACACTCATTGTGTATGCATAATATTTAAAGTATGAAAGATAGTGACTCACACATTCAGAGAAGCAAAGGGATTAAAAAAAATTCGCATTATTTATTAATCAAAGTGACACTACTTGACATTGTACGGGGTACATGGGAAAGCTGTATGTGAGGGCGGCACAGCATCCCAACTAAAGGTTGCTGGCTCCAGTCCTGATTGGAGTGAAATTTCATGTCTGGAGTTCCCCCTCTTCAATTACAGAATCAAAACCCATACGTTTAAATCTACCTTTTCTCATTACCCACATCACCTCTCCCACTTTAAACTTTATCTAATGTATACTTACAATATAAACATTTATTTAATTTTTTTGTTGCGTGTTTTATATCTTGTGTATTTTATTGTAAAGCGACCTTGAGAGTTCAAAAAGGTGCTTTAAAGCTAAAATTAATTAATTAATTTAATTCAGAGAGACCTACTGTCTCTCTGAGTGAAAGTGTGTCCGTGTGTTTCTGTGGTATCCTGTTACCTTGTCCGTGAGTAAAGCGGTCTTGTTCTCTTTCTCTCTCTCTTTCTCTCACTCTCTCTCTTTCTGTGTATCTTGATGTCTCTCTCTGTCACTCTCTATTTCTGCTTTCAGGACGATACAGGTTCAAGCGCCACCTGCTGGCGGTGAAAGTATCGCTTCCAAAAATGGCAGGACGCCCGTTCCGACCAACAAAATGGCCGAACGAGCGGCTCTACTGCGCACGACTACCAGGTAAAAACAGCTGAAAATGTTTTGTTATTTGTCTCATTCCATCAAATCTCAGTCAAATGGACAAAACTACAATTATTGCAGAGCATGAGTTTATAACTAAATTAGTTTCCAATCAAACCCCAGAGAAAAATATTATCTAGAAGAGACGCTCAAAATGTTAAGCTATCGAGGCTAAAGTAAAGAAACACGTTGCTGCAAAGACCGTCCATTTGGACGGTTTTCACGTCTAGAGACTCACTTTTCACCGCCCCCATTTCTTTTAACACCAACATGGACAGTGGGAGAAAAGCAACGAACGATTAACTGTCACTAAAATTATTTCGGCAATAACGCTGTCACCACGAGTCTTTAAAAAAAAAACTACATTATTTACAAACAAACCTTCTATCACCGGTTTTTAAAAAATTTACAGACTTCACTGTAAAAGTTGATGAAATTCTTATATGACAGGTCGTGCTTTGGCTTGTTGCTAAAACGTTTGTTTCACTTTTTTTTTATTAAAACAGAAGTGTCTTGATAGTATAAAAAGAGATCAACAAATGAATGTGTGTTAAACCTAATCTTAATGTTGCTGAGAAGTTATAAAGATTTAATTTCTTCTTTAAAAACATATATAATGGTAAAATTTTTATGTGACATCCTGATGGTTGTGGGTGTTAAACATCTCCTGGATATGTCCACCACTGTGATCTTTTGCTTTTTAAAGCTGTTATAAAGAAGAAAAACCTTGATCGCTCAAACATATAATTAGAATTCATTTTCAACAAAAGAAGCCCAACTAGAAAAAGCCTCTCTCACAAAGAAAGACACATATTTCAGTGAAAAAAACAACCAAAACACAGCAAACTTACCAAAACAGAACAAACGTAAACAATAAAACATACGTATGAATGACAAATAATAATGAAATATGTCATTAATAAGGAATACCTGTGCAAAAGGAGTGAGTTTTGTAACTGCAGTCTTACATCCATCCACTAGATGTCAGTGACATAGTGACCAAAGACAGTACTGTAAGTGAGAATACCAGTATGAACTGACATAGACTGCTTTAGAACCATGAAACTAAACCATGAAACCATGACTAAAGCGGTACTTTTCTTTCTCTGTGTCTCTCTCACTTTCTGTGTATCATGCTCTCTCCCTCTGTCACTCTCTTGAACCTTCTGCTTCCTAGCTCATACATGCTCCTGCGCCCCCTACATGAAGATCGTGGTTGTGTCGCTTCAGAAAATGGCTGCGTGCCCGGTCCGACCGACAAGATGGTGGAATCAGCGGCTCTACACCTCAAAAACTCCTGAGCAAAACTGCTAAATAAAGTTTTTTCTCAACTCTTCATCCCTCGAATTTCAGCCAAAATGATAAAACTACAATTATCAGATAGCATTGATTAGTTTCTAAATCAACTCCCAACGAAAAAAATCAATCTAGAGGAGACGCCGGGAATGCTAAGCTAGCAGAGCTAAAATAACAAAACACGTTTCTAGAAAGACCGTTCATTCAGACGGTCTGCACAATTTTTTCAGCAACAACACTGTCACCATGACTTCTTAAATAAAGTCAAGATTTCTACAAACAAACCTTTAAGCTGCATATTTATATATTAATATTTACAGGCATCAATGTGAAATTTGTTCAAATTCTTAGATGGCAGGTCATGTTTTGACTTGCTGCTACACGTTTGTTGTTTTTTTTTAAACTAACAGAAACAGAAGTGTTTTGATGGTATAAACAGAAATCAACAATGTAGGTCTATAGGATTAAAACCTTAAACAAACACTTTGGTGAATACCTTTTTTATTTATTGTATGATTAATGTTATTGTTACAAAGAAGTTAGAAACAGTCCATTTTTACTTTAAAAGGCATAGATTATCATGAGTATTGAAGCAATGACAAGATAATTTGTCCTGAAGGTTGGTCTGTTTTCTGGAGAATTTGAAACCCTGACCAGACGTAAGACCTTAGGCCTTAGCCGACTTTCGGGTCGGGCCTAAAAATGTCAACCATTACTACGTGTCAGGACGGGCTCGGGCTTCTCTCTCGCTGACTTTTTTTTTTTTTTTTAATATATTTTTATAAAATGTAAACTAAAACGAGGTGTGTGTACTAAACTATTTAATACTTGTTATAAAATTAAAACAGAGAAGTAATGTTTAACTACTAAACAGGATCCGCAGAGCCAGAGCATGCTCTGCGCATGTGAACGCCTCCTCTTAATTTGGTAATCCTCCCCTGCGCACGTCTTGATTTTATTTATTTTGAACTGGTATCCCCGATATGAAGGAGTAAGAAGTTAAGGATAAACTAAAAGCAAGAGAACTGAAAAGAAAAACACGCACTGGTAAGAGTGAGGTGTGGAAAAGATTCAAATTTATTGTTCAAACTGCTGCAGAAACTTGCGTTGGCTTTGCTGGATGTAGTCAATGTGGAGCTTTGCTTACATATTTGACCAAAAAGACTCATATGACGCTGAGCAGGCATTTAAACAGCTGGACTGGCAAAAGTGATGATCGTTAAAGATCTATTTTATCATTTGTTTCAAAGACCGTCCCTCCTCTTCACGCTAAGCAGGCCATCACAGACAAGTGCGTTAGGGGTCCGATAGTGTGATTTTATTTTTTTCATTAAAAAATGTGTTCCTCAAAATGTTTCTATTTATAAATAACCCTTCCGAGTCCTCACAAATAAAATATGACATTTTGGGCTTGTTTCGGGCTTGGGCCCGTAAATCACATTGATTGGTCGGGCTCGGCCCGGGCCGGGTTTAGATCCGCAGGCTCGGGTCGGGCTGGATTTTTTAGGCCCGATCTCACCTCTGACCCTGACTGCTTTAGGCATCAAGAATTTCCTGAATTTTTCCAACACTGCCATCTTTTGCTATTAAAGGCTGTTATAAAGAAGCGAGTCCTCGATTGCTCATGATATAATTAGAATTCCTTTTCAACAAAAGAGGCCCAAATAGAAAAAGTCTCTCTCAAAAAGAAAGAGACTTATTTCAGAGACAAAAACAACCAAAACACAGCAAACTTACCAAAACAGAACAAACGTAAACAATAAAACATACGTATGAATGACAAATAATAATGAAATATGTTATTAATAAGGAATACCTGTGCAAAAGGAGTGAGGTTTGTAACTGCAGTCTTACATAAATCCACTAGATGTCAGTGACATAGTGACCAAAGACAGTACTGTAAGTGAGAATACCAGTATGAACTGACATACACTGCTTTAGAACCATGAAACCAAACCATGAAACAATGACTAAAGCGGTACTTTTCTTTCTCTGTGTCTCTCTCATTTTCTGTGTATCATTCTCTCTCTCTGTCACTCTCTTGAACCTTCTGCTGACTAGCTGATACACTTGCTGTGACAGGCTCCTGCGCCCCCTACATGTATGCGGTGGATATATCACTAAAGAAAATGGCTGCGTGCCTCTTCCGACCGACAAGATGGTTGAAATCAGCTGCTCTACACCGCAAAACTCTCGAGAAAACTGCTAAATAAACATTTTTCTCAACCCTCCTTCCTTCAAATTCTAGCCAAAATGATAAAACTACAATTATCAGATAGCATTAATTAGTTTGTAAGTCAATTCCCAACGACGAAATGCAACTAGAGGAGACACTGGGAATGCTAAGCTAGCAGAGCTAAAATAACAAAACACGTTTCTAGAAAGACCGTTCATTCAGACGGTCTGCATAATTATTTCAGCAACAACACTGTCACCATGACTTCTTAAATAAAGTCAAGATTTATACAAACAAACATTTAAGCTGCATATTTATATATTAATATTTACAGGCATCAATGTGAAATTTGTTCAAATTCTTAGATGGCAGGTCATGTTTTGACTTGCTGCTACAAGTTTTTTTTTTAAACTAACAGAAACAGAAGTGTTTTGATGGTATAAACAGAAATCAACAATAAAGGTATGTCTATAAGATTAAAACCTTAAACAAACACTTTGGTGAATACCCTTTTTATTTATTGTATAATTAATGTTATTGTTACAAAGAAGTTAGAAACAGTCCATTTTAATTTAAAAGGCATAGATTATCATGAGTATTGAAGCAATGAAGACTAGATCATTTATCTTGAAGCTTGGTCTGTTTTCTGGAGAATTTGAAACCCTGACGGCTTTATGCGTCAAGAATCTCCTGAATGTTTCCACCAGTGTCATCTTTTGCTATTAAAGGCTGTTATAAAGAAGAGAGTCATCGATTGCTCGTGATATCATTAGAATTCCTTTTCAACAAAAGAGGCCCAAATAGAAAAAGTCTCAAAAAGAAAGAGACCTATTTCAGAGACAAAACAACCAAAACACAGCAAACTTACCAAAACAGAACAACTGTAAAATCTAAAACATACGTATGAATGACAAATAATAGTGAAATATGTTATTAATAAGGAATACCTGTGCAAAAGGAGTGAGTTTTGTAACTGCAGTCTTGCATTCATCCACTAGATGTCAGTGACACAGTGACCAAAGACAGTACTGTAAGTGAGAATACCAGTATGAACTGACATCCACTGCTTTAGAACCATGAAACTCAATGCGTGTGCATGATATTTAAAATATGCCAGATAGTGACTCACAAATTAAAACAGTACATTCAGGTTTATATTTATTTAAGGCCCTACAAGCAAATGGGGAAAAAAATATCTTCATTGTTTTTTTGTTATGACACTACTTTAGAATGAACTGGTTACATGCGACAGGTATCTAAGGGCGGCACACCATCCAATCTAAAGGTTGCTGGTTCCAGTCTTTGTTGGAGTGAAGCTTCATGTATGGAGTTCTCTTTAAACTGTCTCTGAGAATAAAAGTCTTAATGTGTCCTTTTGAGGTATTCTGGCGAGGTATCCATGACTAAAGCGGTACTTTTCTTTCTCTGTGTCTCTCTCACTTTCTGTGTATCATGCTCTCTCTCTCTGTCACTCTCTTGAACCTTCTGCTGACTAGCTGATACACTTGCTGTGACAGGCTCCGGCGCCCCCTACATGTATGCGGTGGATATATCACTGAAGAAAATGGCTGCGTGCCTATTCCAACCGACAAGATGGTTGAAATCAGCGGCTCTACGCCGCAAAACTCCCGAGAAAACTGCTAAATAAACTTTTTTCTCAACCCTTCTTCCTTCAAATTTTAGCCAAAATGATAAAACTACAATTATCAGATAGCATTAATTAGTTTGTAAGTCAATTCCCAACGACGAAATGCAACTAGAGGAGACACTGGGAATGCTAAGCTAGCAGAGCTAAAATAACAAAACACGTTTCTAGAAAGACCGTTCATTCAGACGGTCTGCATAATTATTTCAGCAACAACACTGTCACCATGACTTCTTAAATAAAGTCAAGATTTATACAAACAAACATTTAAGCTGCATATTTATATATTAATATTTACAGGCTTCAATGTGAAATTTGTTCAAATTCTTAGATGACAGGTTATGTTTTGACTTGCTGCTACAAGTTTTTTTTTTTTTTTTTAAACTAACAGAAACAGAAGTGTTTTGATGGTATAAACAGAAATCAACAATAAAGGTATGTCTATATGATTAAAACCTTAAAACCACCTCTCCGTGTTACTCTCTTGAACCTGCTGCTGACTAACTGATACAGGCTCTTACGCCCCCTACACCGAGGCGGTGAATGTATTGCTTCAGAAAATGGCGGCGTGCCCGTCCAGACCGACAAGATGGTGGAATCAGCGGCTCTACACCACAAAACTCCCGAGGAAAACTGCTAAATAAAGTCTTATCTCGACTCTTCTTCCCTTGAATTTCAGCCAGAATGATAAAACTACAATTATCAGATAGCATTAATTAGTTTGTAAGTCAACTCCTAACGACAAAATGAAACTAGAGGAGACACTGGGAATGCTAAGCTGGCAGAGCTAGAACACGTTTCTAGAAAGACCGTTCATTCAGACGGTCTGCACAATTATTTCGGCAACAACACTGTCACCATGACGTCTTAAATAAAGTCAATCTTTCTACAAACAAACCTTTAAGCAACACATTTTAATTTCTTATTATTTTACAGGTCATCCTTTGACTTGCTGGTGAAAAGTTTTTTTTTTTTTAATTATTTCAATAAAACTAAAGTTTTATGATAGTATAAAAAGAAATCAACAATAAATGTTTGTCTATTTACATAAAACCATAATCAAACACTGTGGCACAGACAGTTTTTTTAATAAATGTATGAATCCATGTTCATGAAACATTTCATCTGTACTTTAAAAATCATCACTAATCATAAGTTTATTAAGCACAGATGAATATTTACGTTTTCCCAACTTGTCAACTCTTATCAGGATAATGTCGAACCCTGTTGGCTGTAGGCCTGAAACATCTCTTTAATATGTCCACCACTGTCATCTTTATGTTTATAATAATTAATAATAATAATTCATTTTATGTAAAAGCACCTTTCTGGAAACTCAAGGACACTGTACAACAAAATAAAAAGAACAATCAATAAAAATATAAAAGACAACATCTCAATAGACAAGAGGAAGAAAGAAGAGGATTACAGGGAGTAGACAGATTTGAAGAGTTGAGTTTTGAGATGAGATTTGAACAGAGGGAAAGAGTCCAAGTTGTGATGAACGGTCATTTCAGCCACGGACATTTGGGCCAAAAACTGCAACCTAGGATATTTGAGCAACGGTGATCAGGCTATTTGAGCCATGGGATAAAAATGACTAAAAGCAATTATTTTCTGTGGTGCAACTGTTTATTTACAATAAAATCTTTACATAAAATTTCAGATTTTTTAAAAAATATCACAATTTTTTACTTAAACTATCACAATGCTTTACATAAAATATCACAATTTTCTACATAAACATAAAATATCACAATTTATTAAAATATCACAGTTTTACATAAAATATCACAATTTTTTATATAAACATAAAATATCACAATTTTTTAAAATATCACAGTTTTACATAAAATATCACAATTTTCTACATAAACATAAAATATCAAAAAAATTTAATAGATCACACTTTTTACATAAAATATCAAAATTTTTTACATAAATATCACATTTTTTTACATAAAATATCACATTTTTTAAAATAAACAAATCACATTTTTTTTTTAAAATATCACAATTTTTCTAAGTTTTTCTAAAGTTTCTAAGATTCCTAAGTTGCGGATGTCTGGGGGAATTGCGTTCCAGAGTCGTGGAGCAGAGCGGCTGAAGGCTCTGCCCCCCATTGGGCTCAGACGGATGGGGGGACAGTAAGATGGATGGATGCAGATGACCTGAGAGAACTGGAGGAGGTAGCGATATGGACTAAATCAGAGAAGTATGAAGGAGCAAGATTATGGATGGCTTTGAAAGTGAGAATTAGAATTTTGAAGATGATTCTAGATTCAAGTGGGAGCCAGTGAAGTTGCTGAAGAACTGGGGTGATGTGATGAAAAGAGCAGGTTCCAGAGATAATGCAGGCAGAGGAGTTTTGCACCAGCTGAAGTTTATTGAGAGATTTCCGAGGGATGCCAAAGAGAAGTGAATTAAAATAGTCCAGAGGAGAGGTGACGACACTGTTGACAAGGATGGCAGCGGTGTGGGGAGTGAGGGAAGGACGGAGACGATTAATGTTGCAAAGATGAAAATAAGCAGACCGGGTGATATTATTTATGTGGGATTGAAAGGACAGTGAGAAATCAAGGATGACTCCCAGGCTCTTGACTTGCGAGGAAACAAAAGAACCATCAATTGGGAGAGAGAAACTATCGACTTTGGATAATGTGGATCGGGAGCTGATGAGAAGAACCTCAGTTTTATCAGAATTCAGTTTGCGGAGGTTGGAGGTGAGCCAGTTTTTTTTTTTTTTTTTTCGGAAAGACAGCAGGTAAGAGAGAAGGGAGGAAATGTGGAGATGGGTTTACTGGACAAGTAGAGTTGGGTGTCGTCGGCATAACAATGAAAATTGATGTTGAATTTCTGGAGAAGAAGAGAATACCAGATTTTTTGGTCATATCATGAACATTATTTTTTTAATAAAAGAGACTTAACTAGAAAATATCTATCTCACCAAACATACAACAACAGGACAACAATAAACTTTAACACACACGAATGATTAATATTATTGAAAAACATCATACAAAAGGTACAGCTGTGTAAAAAAAAGTGAGATTTTTGACTGCAGTCTTACATCTATCCAATAGATGTCAGTGTGACAGTGACCACAGTCCCTGCTGGAAGCGAGAATGCCAGTATGAACTGACATACACTGCTTTATAACTTTGAAAGCCATTGGTTGCGGATGATTTTTAATATATGTCAGATGATGACTCATATAATAAAACAAGACATTTAGATTTAACTTTATTTCCAGCTCTAGAAGGAATGAAAGCTGTTACAGCTTGAGAGGACAGGGTCAATGTAAAAGAACAGCCACTACAATCTACAAAAAAAAAAAAAAAAAAAGTAAAAAATATGTATCTGTGTGTGGAATTCGACTGTAGAACAGCTTAGAAATGCAATTAATCCTAAGTCAATGAAGTCAATGGACTCCATTGACTTAGGAAGTCAATGGAGTCCATTGACTTCCTTAGATCTGACATTTCACCTGCCTGAATTGTGCCTGGGAGGAGGAACTGGGTTTGTCAATACCGGAGAACCAGTTGAACAAAATTTTACATCTTGTGCACTCATCCTCCATGTGTGCCAAACACAACTTGCTGCAGTGTAAAGTTCTTTTTAGAGTGCACTACACAAACTCCCGGCTGGCAAAGATTTACACCAACATCACTGACCGTTGCCAGAGGTATAAACAGTCAACAGCAAACCACACACACACATGTTCTGGTCCGGCCCAACTCTTGTGAACTTCTGGCATCAAATCTTTAAAAACACTCAATAATAGTGCTCAAAACCAAACTTGATCCTGACCCACTTACAGCCCTGTTAGGCTCTCCCCCACTCACATTACCCAATCTGACCAAGGCAAAGAAACAAGTCATAGCCTTCTCAACTCTACTGGCCCGGCGTCTAGTTCTACTGAAGTGGAAGCATGCAATGCCCCCCCATCTCACAACAGCTGGTTAAGAGAAATTCTCTCCCACATCAGTCTCGAGAAGCTGAGAACTTCACCTCAAGGCTCGAGCAATACATTTAACACGACCTGGAAGCCCTTCATTGAACACTTACACAGCATTTCCATTCATCCACTGGGGTTTAATTGCAAATAACTAGGCGGGATTTGGGGTGTAGCAGTTCAGCAGTAGAAATGGTGACTCTGGTGGACTCTGTGAGCTGGAGGAGGCGGCCCTCAAGTTCACTCATCCCAGTAAAGTTGTTCCCGATGGAAGGGTGTTGTTTGTGGGGTTTGTTTTGTGTTTGTTTTTTCTGTTTTTTTTTTTTTGGGGGGGGGACGAGTGGGTAAAGACAGCCATTTTCATTTATCTTGTTTTGTGGGGATTTTTTCTTTCTATCTATATGCAGCGCAGGTATTCTCAAACATTCCAACGAACCACTGATTTTCTAAGTGCTAAATTTGACCCTATTAAAATAAATAAATCCCAACAGCAAAAGATGGCTGATTAAAAAATAATCTCACTCAATGTAAAAGCCATCAACCATGTTATCAAACACCAGAAATTCTTCTCTTTTCCCAGAAGGAGAAATGGCATGCTAGAGGAACCTCACTTTTCAAATACAGAACATGTAAAGCTGAGGAGGAACTGGGTAGGACCGCTGTTTTATTCATCTTTCATTTAAAAAAATAGAGTTGTTGCTTTTCTCCTTCACTGCAGTCTACCTTGGACAGAGAGGTTAAAGACAGCCAAAGGCGTTATGTACTCCTGTCTGGTCACCTGTCAGAGAGTAAATCGTCTTTGGATGTTTGTATGCGCCCAATGTATATGATCCACTTTTTCTTCCTCAACTTATTTAAGAACTGACATCCTTATCATCCTCATATATACTTTTAGGAGGTGACTTCAATTGCGTACTAGACCCAAGAGCTGACACGTCTCCTCCGAGCTCAGGCCGCCACAGGAAATCTGAAAAACTGTTAGAATTTCTTGGTGATCTGAACCTACATGATACATGGTGAATTATGCATCCAACAGAGAGAGATTACACATTTTTTTCAATCCCTTTATTTTCACCCGTATAGATTATTTTCTTTCATCTCAATGCGTTCTAGGTAGAATAAAAAACTGTACAAGTGGCACTAAATTCATCTCTGATCATGCTCTGGTAACCATTGTTATCTCTCTTCCGTACCTGGACCCAGCCTGTAGACTAAACCCAACTTTGCTGAGCAGCCAAGATTTTGTTGATTAAAGTACAAAAGAATGGGATGGTTTCATTGCTATAAATAAAACTCCAAGATGAGCCCTTCTATACTATGAGAATCTAGTTAGGCATACATATGTGGGTCGATTGTTGCTTATCCATCTGCTCAGAAGAAGAAAGCTCTGAAAGCAAAGTTCGAAAAAAATATAGCGGAGCTGTAGGTTCAGTTCAGGCAGCATCCTACTGACTGTAGCAAAGCAGCTGGAAGCAGCTCGCTCAGCCTTAAACCAGCTACTAATAACAAACAAAACAGAAACACAAGTTTTTATGCCAAACATAGATTAATTGAATCTGGAAATAAACCTGGCAGGTTGCTTGTACAGTAAGTTGCTTGGAAGTTAATGTATATCCTGCTCTTACAGATGGGAGTGGAAAAAGGCATAGCAAGTCTGCAGATATAAACAAAATCATAAAACTATTTTACCAAGACCTCTATATGTCTCAATGTGAATCCTCGGCAGATAGCAGAGCAGATTTTATTGACAAAATACAATTCCCTACTCTGTCCAACAAACAGAAAAAAATTGTAAATGATCCAAAAAAACACACAGGAAGTATCTGATGCAATATCTGCTCTGAAGGGGGGCAAAGCTCCTGGACCAGATCGTTTTGGACCTGGATTATTTTGTGAAATACTGGTTGCTCCATTGACAGATGTGTTTTTGGATTAATTTGAGAAAGCCCTCCCCACCTCACACACACACACACACACACACACACACACACACACACACATTATGCCATGCACACGTGTCTGTGATCTTAAAAAAAGACAAACCAGCTGACTTGTATCAGTCTTATCTCTGTTGACAGCAAGACACTCTCCAAACTTGTTGCTCATCAACTCAATTCAATTTTATTTGTATATCCCAAAATCCCAGAATTTCCGTCTCAATGGGCTTCACAAGAAAAAGAGGAATGTATTAATACAAATACACAGCAAGAAAAATAACTAACAAATGCTAAATAAACAAGACTAGCACATTTATGCCCTTAGACTCTCCTTCTCGATGAGAAAAAACTCCTAAAAAACCCATCAGTGGGGAAAAAAATAAAAACCTCGTGGGGATCCACATGAAAGAGAGATCCCTCCCCCAGGACGAGGGGGAGGGATCTCGTCCCTCAGCTGCAGAACTTCTCACTTTACACCGAAAAAGCCTTTGATTAGATGGAATGGGATTACCTTTTTTATGTACCTACGTATAGATTTAGACTTGGGGGTAGCTTTCTTAGATGGATACGGGCTATATACCCTTCACCTACAGCTTCTATACTGACTAACGGCCGCCGTACTGAACCATTTGCATTAGCAAGAGGTGTTCCCCAAGACTGCCCTCTTAGCCCACTTCTTTTTGCCTTGGCATTGGAGCCACTGGCCGAAACAATATGAATGCAAGCTGAGGTTAAAGGGTGTCGCTGGAGAACATGGAGCAAAAGGTTGCTTTGTATGCTGATGACGTTATTCTACGAAAACTCCCGAGAAAACTGCTAAATAAACTTTTTTCTCAACCCTTCTTCCTTCAAATTTTAGCCAAAATGATAAAACTACAATTATCAGATAGCATTAATTAGTTTGTAAGTCAATTCCCAACGACGAAATGCAACTAGAGGAGACACTGGGAATGCTAAGCTAGCAGAGCTAAAATAACAAAACACGTTTCTAGAAAGACCGTTCATTCAGACGGTCTGCATAATTATTTCAGCAACAACACTGTCACCATGACTTCTTAAATAAAGTCAAGATTTATACAAACAAACATTTAAGCTGCATATTTATATATTAATATTTACAGGCTTCAATGTGAAATTTGTTCAAATTCTTAGATGACAGGTTATGTTTTGACTTGCTGCTACAAGTTTTTTTTTTTTTTTTAAACTAACAGAAACAGAAGTGTTTTGATGGTATAAACAGAAATCAACAATAAAGGTATGTCTATATGATTAAAACCTTAAAACCACCTCTCCGTGTTACTCTCTTGAACCTGCTGCTGACTAACTGATACAGGCTCTTACGCCCCCTACACCGAGGCGGTGAATGTATTGCTTCAGAAAATGGCGGCGTGCCCGTCCAGACCGACAAGATGGTGGAATCAGCGGCTCTACACCACAAAACTCCCGAGGAAAACTGCTAAATAAAGTCTTATCTCGACTCTTCTTCCCTTGAATTTCAGCCAGAATGATAAAACTACAATTATCAGATAGCATTAATTAGTTTGTAAGTCAACTCCTAACGACAAAATGAAACTAGAGGAGACACTGGGAATGCTAAGCTGGCAGAGCTAGAACACGTTTCTAGAAAGACCGTTCATTCAGACGGTCTGCACAATTATTTCGGCAACAACACTGTCACCATGACGTCTTAAATAAAGTCAATCTTTCTACAAACAAACCTTTAAGCAACACATTTTAATTTCTTATTATTTTACAGGTCATCCTTTGACTTGCTGGTGAAAAGTTTTTTTTTTTTTAATTATTTCAATAAAACTAAAGTTTTATGATAGTATAAAAAGAAATCAACAATAAATGTTTGTCTATTTACATAAAACCATAATCAAACACTGTGGCACAGACAGTTTTTTTAATAAATGTATGAATCCATGTTCATGAAACATTTCATCTGTACTTTAAAAATCATCACTAATCATAAGTTTATTAAGCACAGATGAATATTTACGTTTTCCCAACTTGTCAACTCTTATCAGGATAATGTCGAACCCTGTTGGCTGTAGGCCTGAAACATCTCTTTAATATGTCCACCACTGTCATCTTTATGTTTATAATAATTAATAATAATAATTCATTTTATGTAAAAGCACCTTTCTGGAAACTCAAGGACACTGTACAACAAAATAAAAAGAACAATCAATAAAAATATAAAAGACAACATCTCAATAGACAAGAGGAAGAAAGAAGAGGATTACAGGGAGTAGACAGATTTGAAGAGTTGAGTTTTGAGATGAGATTTGAACAGAGGGAAAGAGTCCAAGTTGTGATGAACGGTCATTTCAGCCACGGACATTTGGGCCAAAAACTGCAACCTAGGATATTTGAGCAACGGTGATCAGGCTATTTGAGCCATGGGATAAAAATGACTAAAAGCAATTATTTTCTGTGGTGCAACTGTTTATTTACAATAAAATCTTTACATAAAATTTCAGATTTTTTAAAAAATATCACAATTTTTTACTTAAACTATCACAATGCTTTACATAAAATATCACAATTTTCTACATAAACATAAAATATCACAATTTATTAAAATATCACAGTTTTACATAAAATATCACAATTTTTTATATAAACATAAAATATCACAATTTTTTAAAATATCACAGTTTTACATAAAATATCACAATTTTCTACATAAACATAAAATATCAAAAAAATTTAATAGATCACACTTTTTACATAAAATATCAAAATTTTTTACATAAATATCACATTTTTTTACATAAAATATCACATTTTTTAAAATAAACAAATCACATTTTTTTTTAAAATATCACAATTTTTCTAAGTTTTTCTAAAGTTTCTAAGATTCCTAAGTTGCGGATGTCTGGGGGAATTGCGTTCCAGAGTCGTGGAGCAGAGCGGCTGAAGGCTCTGCCCCCCATTGGGCTCAGACGGATGGGGGGACAGTAAGATGGATGGATGCAGATGACCTGAGAGAACTGGAGGAGGTAGCGATATGGACTAAATCAGAGAAGTATGAAGGAGCAAGATTATGGATGGCTTTGAAAGTGAGAATTAGAATTTTGAAGATGATTCTAGATTCAAGTGGGAGCCAGTGAAGTTGCTGAAGAACTGGGGTGATGTGATGAAAAGAGCAGGTTCCAGAGATAATGCAGGCAGAGGAGTTTTGCACCAGCTGAAGTTTATTGAGAGATTTCCGAGGGATGCCAAAGAGAAGTGAATTAAAATAGTCCAGAGGAGAGGTGACGACACTGTTGACAAGGATGGCAGCGGTGTGGGGAGTGAGGGAAGGACGGAGACGATTAATGTTGCAAAGATGAAAATAAGCAGACCGGGTGATATTATTTATGTGGGATTGAAAGGACAGTGAGAAATCAAGGATGACTCCCAGGCTCTTGACTTGCGAGGAAACAAAAGAACCATCAATTGGGAGAGAGAAACTATCGACTTTGGATAATGTGGATCGGGAGCTGATGAGAAGAACCTCAGTTTTATCAGAATTCAGTTTGCGGAGGTTGGAGGTGAGCCAGTTTTTTTTTTTTTTTTTTTCGGAAAGACAGCAGGTAAGAGAGAAGGGAGGAAATGTGGAGATGGGTTTACTGGACAAGTAGAGTTGGGTGTCGTCGGCATAACAATGAAAATTGATGTTGAATTTCTGGAGAAGAAGAGAATACCAGATTTTTTGGTCATATCATGAACATTATTTTTTTAATAAAAGAGACTTAACTAGAAAATATCTATCTCACCAAACATACAACAACAGGACAACAATAAACTTTAACACACACGAATGATTAATATTATTGAAAAACATCATACAAAAGGTACAGCTGTGTAAAAAAAAGTGAGATTTTTGACTGCAGTCTTACATCTATCCAATAGATGTCAGTGTGACAGTGACCACAGTCCCTGCTGGAAGCGAGAATGCCAGTATGAACTGACATACACTGCTTTATAACTTTGAAAGCCATTGGTTGCGGATGATTTTTAATATATGTCAGATGATGACTCATATAATAAAACAAGACATTTAGATTTAACTTTATTTCCAGCTCTAGAAGGAATGAAAGCTGTTACAGCTTGAGAGGACAGGGTCAATGTAAAAGAACAGCCACTACAATCTACAAAAAAAAAAAAAAAAAAGTAAAAAATATGTATCTGTGTGTGGAATTCGACTGTAGAACAGCTTAGAAATGCAATTAATCCTAAGTCAATGAAGTCAATGGACTCCATTGACTTAGGAAGTCAATGGAGTCCATTGACTTCCTTAGATCTGACATTTCACCTGCCTGAATTGTGCCTGGGAGGAGGAACTGGGTTTGTCAATACCGGAGAACCAGTTGAACAAAATTTTACATCTTGTGCACTCATCCTCCATGTGTGCCAAACACAACTTGCTGCAGTGTAAAGTTCTTTTTAGAGTGCACTACACAAACTCCCGGCTGGCAAAGATTTACACCAACATCACTGACCGTTGCCAGAGGTATAAACAGTCAACAGCAAACCACACACACACATGTTCTGGTCCGGCCCAACTCTTGTGAACTTCTGGCATCAAATCTTTAAAAACACTCAATAATAGTGCTCAAAACCAAACTTGATCCTGACCCACTTACAGCCCTGTTAGGCTCTCCCCCACTCACATTACCCAATCTGACCAAGGCAAAGAAACAAGTCATAGCCTTCTCAACTCTACTGGCCCGGCGTCTAGTTCTACTGAAGTGGAAGCATGCAATGCCCCCCCATCTCACAACAGCTGGTTAAGAGAAATTCTCTCCCACATCAGTCTCGAGAAGCTGAGAACTTCACCTCAAGGCTCGAGCAATACATTTAACACGACCTGGAAGCCCTTCATTGAACACTTACACAGCATTTCCATTCATCCACTGGGGTTTAATTGCAAATAACTAGGCGGGATTTGGGGTGTAGCAGTTCAGCAGTAGAAATGGTGACTCTGGTGGACTCTGTGAGCTGGAGGAGGCGGCCCTCAAGTTCACTCATCCCAGTAAAGTTGTTCCCGATGGAAGGGTGTTGTTTGTGGGGTTTGTTTTGTGTTTGTTTTTTCTGTTTTTTTTTTTTGGGGGGGGGACGAGTGGGTAAAGACAGCCATTTTCATTTATCTTGTTTTGTGGGGATTTTTTCTTTCTATCTATATGCAGCGCAGGTATTCTCAAACATTCCAACGAACCACTGATTTTCTAAGTGCTAAATTTGACCCTATTAAAATAAATAAATCCCAACAGCAAAAGATGGCTGATTAAAAAATAATCTCACTCAATGTAAAAGCCATCAACCATGTTATCAAACACCAGAAATTCTTCTCTTTTCCCAGAAGGAGAAATGGCATGCTAGAGGAACCTCACTTTTCAAATACAGAACATGTAAAGCTGAGGAGGAACTGGGTAGGACCGCTGTTTTATTCATCTTTCATTTAAAAAAATAGAGTTGTTGCTTTTCTCCTTCACTGCAGTCTACCTTGGACAGAGAGGTTAAAGACAGCCAAAGGCGTTATGTACTCCTGTCTGGTCACCTGTCAGAGAGTAAATCGTCTTTGGATGTTTGTATGCGCCCAATGTATATGATCCACTTTTTCTTCCTCAACTTATTTAAGAACTGACATCCTTATCATCCTCATATATACTTTTAGGAGGTGACTTCAATTGCGTACTAGACCCAAGAGCTGACACGTCTCCTCCGAGCTCAGGCCGCCACAGGAAATCTGAAAAACTGTTAGAATTTCTTGGTGATCTGAACCTACATGATACATGGTGAATTATGCATCCAACAGAGAGAGATTACACATTTTTTTCAATCCCTTTATTTTCACCCGTATAGATTATTTTCTTTCATCTCAATGCGTTCTAGGTAGAATAAAAAACTGTACAAGTGGCACTAAATTCATCTCTGATCATGCTCTGGTAACCATTGTTATCTCTCTTCCGTACCTGGACCCAGCCTGTAGACTAAACCCAACTTTGCTGAGCAGCCAAGATTTTGTTGATTAAAGTACAAAAGAATGGGATGGTTTCATTGCTATAAATAAAACTCCAAGATGAGCCCTTCTATACTATGAGAATCTAGTTAGGCATACATATGTGGGTCGATTGTTGCTTATCCATCTGCTCAGAAGAAGAAAGCTCTGAAAGCAAAGTTCGAAAAAAATATAGCGGAGCTGTAGGTTCAGTTCAGGCAGCATCCTACTGACTGTAGCAAAGCAGCTGGAAGCAGCTCGCTCAGCCTTAAACCAGCTACTAATAACAAACAAAACAGAAACACAAGTTTTTATGCCAAACATAGATTAATTGAATCTGGAAATAAACCTGGCAGGTTGCTTGTACAGTAAGTTGCTTGGAAGTTAATGTATATCCTGCTCTTACAGATGGGAGTGGAAAAAGGCATAGCAAGTCTGCAGATATAAACAAAATCATAAAACTATTTTACCAAGACCTCTATATGTCTCAATGTGAATCCTCGGCAGATAGCAGAGCAGATTTTATTGACAAAATACAATTCCCTACTCTGTCCAACAAACAGAAAAAAATTGTAAATGATCCAAAAAAACACACAGGAAGTATCTGATGCAATATCTGCTCTGAAGGGGGGCAAAGCTCCTGGACCAGATCGTTTTGGACCTGGATTATTTTGTGAAATACTGGTTGCTCCATTGACAGATGTGTTTTTGGATTAATTTGAGAAAGCCCTCCCCACCTCACACACACACACACACACACACACACACACACACACACATTATGCCATGCACACGTGTCTGTGATCTTAAAAAAAGACAAACCAGCTGACTTGTATCAGTCTTATCTCTGTTGACAGCAAGACACTCTCCAAACTTGTTGCTCATCAACTCAATTCAATTTTATTTGTATATCCCAAAATCCCAGAATTTCCGTCTCAATGGGCTTCACAAGAAAAAGAGGAATGTATTAATACAAATACACAGCAAGAAAAATAACTAACAAATGCTAAATAAACAAGACTAGCACATTTATGCCCTTAGACTCTCCTTCTCGATGAGAAAAAACTCCTAAAAAACCCATCAGTGGGGAAAAAAATAAAAACCTCGTGGGGATCCACATGAAAGAGAGATCCCTCCCCCAGGACGAGGGGGAGGGATCTCGTCCCTCAGCTGCAGAACTTCTCACTTTACACCGAAAAAGCCTTTGATTAGATGGAATGGGATTACCTTTTTTATGTACCTACGTATAGATTTAGACTTGGGGGTAGCTTTCTTAGATGGATACGGGCTATATACCCTTCACCTACAGCTTCTATACTGACTAACGGCCGCCGTACTGAACCATTTGCATTAGCAAGAGGTGTTCCCCAAGACTGCCCTCTTAGCCCACTTCTTTTTGCCTTGGCATTGGAGCCACTGGCCGAAACAATATGAATGCAAGCTGAGGTTAAAGGGTGTCGCTGGAGAACATGGAGCAAAAGGTTGCTTTGTATGCTGATGACGTTATTCTATTTTTGACATTTCCTAAACAATCTGTTCCCACTATGCTGGGATGGGAATTAGCGCCTCCAAATCCGAGACCATGGTCCTCGCCTGGAAAAGGGTGGAATGCCCTCTGCGGGTCAGGGACAGGGTCCTGCCCCAAGTGGAGGAGTTTAAGTATCTCGGGGTCTTGTTCACGAGTGGGGGAAGGATGGAGCGGGAGATTGACAGGCGGATCGATGCGGCGTCAGCAATAACTAGGACGCTGCATCGGTCCGTCATGGTAAAGAGAGAGCTTTGGAAAAATGATAAATTCAGGGTTTTTTTCTATGTTTTATGACAATTGATATATGTCAAACCATATTTTTATTTTACCTAATTCTCTTTCAACTGATTGTATCATTTGGTTCAGGTCTTTTCCTGAAAAGTAAAGATTAGTGCCGTCTGCAAATAGTACATAATTTATTAGTTTGGATGTATAACACATTCCGTTCCGTCATCTTCCGCTTGTTTCTGGGACGGGTCGCGGGGGCAACAGCCTCAAACGGGCAGCCCAGAACTCTCTCAACCCAGCTGCATTCTCCAGCTCATCCGGAAGGATCCCAGCTGTGAGACATAGTATCTCCAGTGGGTCTGGGGTCTGCCCCTTGGTCTCCTCCCGGTGGGACGTGCCCGAAACACCCCGCCCGGGCATCCTGACCAGATGCCCGAAGCACCCCATCTGGCTCCTCTCGACCTGGAGGAGGAGCGGCTCGACACCGAGCTCATGGGCATCCATACATGTGTTTTAATGTTTATGGTTGCTCTGTTTTTGTAAGTTCGCTGTATTTATTGTTGTTTTTGTCACAGAAATAAGTCTCTATCTTTGTGAGGGAGACGCTTTTTAGGTGAGCCTCTATTATTGAAAATGAATTCTCATGATGACTGAGCAATCTAGGATTCTCTTCTTTATAACAGCTTCAAAAAACAAAAGATGACAGTGCTGGACATACGGTATCCAGGAGACAATTCAGACCTACAACCATCAGGCTTTGACATTCTCCTTAAAAAACAGAATGAGTTAGAAAATCGTTCCATTCCGTTCCGTCATCTTCCCTTTGTTCCGGAGCCGGGTCGCGGGGGCAAAAGCCTCAAACGGTGTCAGGAGTCAGGAGAGTAGTCTGTTCCCCCTTTGTGTCCTGCTTTCCCCCTCCCTCTTGTCTGTTTGTGTGCAACAAGACACACCTGAAAGTAATCTACTCATCTGCTGCAGCATAAATGGAACAGTTTCTCACACACTCTTCGCCAGATCGTTGTTTATCATGCTTGACTTGTTATCCAGATTTTGGCTCCAGCTCTTACAATAGAATCTGCCTAGTTTATCTGTTTTGTCTTCTTTATTTCTTTACTTTTTATCTGTCTAATAAATCTGCTTTGTGATTTTTCATCTGAGCCTGTCTGTTGTGTCAAGGGTATATTTTTGGCCTCAGCTCCACACCATGACATTAGGCTTCTCTCACCCCAGCTGCATCCTCTAGTTTACCCGGAAGGATCCCAAGTCGTTCCCTGGCCAGCTGTGAGACATAGTCTCTCCAGCGGGTCAGGGGTTTGCCATGTTGGTCTCCTCCCGGTGGGACGTGCCCGAAACACCTCACTAGCGAGGCGCTCGGGGGGCATCCTAACTAGGTGCCCAAACCACCCCATTTGGCTCCTCTCGACCTGCAGGAGCGGCTCGACACCGAGCTCCTCCCAGATGGCAGAGCTTCTCATCCGATCTCTGAGTGAGAGCCCAGCCACCCTGCAGAGGAAGCTCATTTCGGCCGATTGTGTTCGCGATCTCATTCTTTCGGTCACCACCCACAGCTGGTGACCATAGGTGAGGGTTGGAACGTAGATCGACTTGTAAATCGAGAGCTTTGCTTTTTGGCTCAGCTCTCTCTTTACCACGACGGACCGATGCAGCGTCCTAATTATTGCTGATGCCGCACCGATCCGCCAGTCGATCTCCCTCTCCACCCTTCCCCCACTCGTGAAGAAGACCCCGGGATACTTAAACTCCTCCACTTGGGGCTGGACCCTGTCCCTGACCCAAAGGGGTTATTCCACCCTTTTCTGGGCATAAAGGGTGGAATGCCCTTGTCATCGATTTCTATTTATTGTTGCAAAAAGGACACGTGAGTTATTTTTACAGTTCCCAATTATTTTAGAGCAATACATCTCTCTGGTTTTAAGTAAGATCTGATTGTAGACATGGAATTTTTCTCTATAAATCTCGTAGTGAATCTGGAGCTCAAATTTGCGCCATTTACGCTCAGCTTTCCTGCACTCCTGTTTTTGTGCTTTGACTGACTCATCGTTTCTCCAAGGTGCTTTCTACTTATTTTTAACTGTTTTCACCTTCATTGGGGCAATGGCATCCAGAACATTCAGAATACAAGACTGAACAGAGGTAACCAAATTGTTAACATCAAAACTCGAGAAATCTTCAAAATGAACCGATTCCATGAACTGTACATGTGTGTTGTCATTTATGTGTCTGCTTTGAATAACTGCCGGTCCGGGCGGTGGCCTGGGAGCAACAGTGAGGTCACAAGATGATCAGATAAAGCAATGCCAGACACAATCACATTAGAAACATTAACTCCTTTCGTAATGAGGAGGTCCAGAGTGTGACCTCTGCTGTGGGTGGGATCTGTCACATGTTGAGTCAAACCAAAGGTTTCTAAAACACTGTTGAGTTCTTTAGCATTTTTGTCATTGATGTTATCAACATGAACATTAAAATCATCTGTAATGAGTTTCATAAACTGTGTAACTCATTGTATGCGCTTGATTTATAGAATATACCATATACAGTAGTGACTCAAATTTCCAACAATGCATCAAAATTTTACTTTAAGTCCAGCTCTAGAAGCAGAAGAGTTATGTGAGTGGATGGATGAGTGGGTGGGTAAAGGAGTTTTTTTACTTAATTGATTTAATTCTTGTCACTTTAATTCTTTGAGTGACAGAACTTGAAAATAAACGAGTTGCATGGGAAAGCTATCTCAGGGCTACCTGACCATCCCAGCAAAAGGTTGCTGGTTTCAATTAATGTCTGTAGTTTGCTTTAAACTGTCTCTTAGAGTGAAAGTGTATCTGTGTCTTTCTGTGGTATCCTGGTACCGGTCCAGCACAAGTGTGGTCTTTTTCACTTTATCTCTTTCTGTTTTTTTCTGTCTCACTAAATCTCTCTCTGTGTGTATTTTGCAGTGTCTCTATCACTCTCTCTCTCCTGCTTTCTAGCAAAAAACAGGTTGCTGCGCCCCATGCATGGCGGCGGCGGAAGAATCGGGTCCGGAAATGGTGGCTTGCTCGTTCTGACTTATAAAATGTTGGATTGTTTGGCAGTACGCCAAAATATTTCAGGCAAAATCGGCTACAAACATTTCTTCTTAAGTCTCCTTCCCACAAATAGCAGTTAAAAAGATGAAACTAAAATCATCAAAGAGCATGAATTACTTTCCCTATCAAGACCCAAAGAAAAAATTACTCTAGAAGAGACGCTTGGAATGCTAAGCTAGCAGAGCTAAAATAACAAAACACGTTTCTGCGAAGACCGTTCATTAAGACGCTCTGCACATCTAGAGACTCACTGTCTCTGTCACCTGTTTCCTTTAACACCAACATGGACAGTGTGAGAAAAGTAACGATGAATTGTCACTACACATATTTCAGCAACACTGAAA
Source organism: Neostethus bicornis (assembly GCA_902685375.1). Taxonomy (NCBI): domain Eukaryota; kingdom Metazoa; phylum Chordata; class Actinopteri; order Atheriniformes; family Phallostethidae; genus Neostethus; species Neostethus bicornis. Next base: position 4,126,578 of record CACRXE010000005.1, on the reverse strand, counting down.
GGACCATAAGTCCTTTCACAAAATCAAGATTTTTACAAACAAACTTTTGAGCTGCAGTTATTCATTATTTTACAGGCTTTACTGTGAAATTTGCTCACATTCTTAGATCTCAGGTCGTGCTTTGGCATGTTGCTAAAACGTTTGTTTCACACATTTTTCAATGTAACAGAAGTGTAATGATGACAAAAAAAATGGACAGTGAAGATCTGTCTATATGATTAAAACCTTAAACACTTTTTTCAAGAATATATGAATCTAGGTCAATGTTGATATAGAGAGAGGAACATTTAATTTCTACTATAAGAAGCACAAATAATCATGACTTTATGAAGCAAAGATGAATAAGACGTTTTTCCTCAAGCTCACTCTGTGTTTTAACCCTATAAAGCCCACCCAAAGAAATAAATGTCAGAAAATTCAAATTTAAAAAAAAAAATAATTAAATAATAATAATAAAAATAATACATTATTAATTAATAATTATTAATTAATTAATAATACATTAATAATACATTCATAATTGCGTATTAAATATGATACATTTGGCGTTATAGGGTTAAAGAGAATGTCAAAGCCCGATGGTTGTAGCTGTGAAACGTCTCCTGGACATGTCCAGCACTGTCATATTTTGCCCTTTGAAGCTGTTATAAAAAAGAGTGTCCTAGATTGCTTAGGTACATCATAAGACATCATTTTCAATAAAAGAAAATCAACTAAAAAGAATCTCTAACAAAGAAAGAGACAAATTTCAGTGACAAAAACAACAAAACACTGCAAACTTGCAAAAACAGAACACATTACACATTACAAAACATGTATTGGTCCGAATAATAATAAAAAGCATTATGAAAAAGGTAAAGTTGTGTGAAAAGAGTAACATTTGCGAGTGTAGTCTTACACTTTTCCACTAGATGACAGTGTCACAGTGATCCAAGTCCCTGCTGGAAGTGATAATGCTAGTGTCAACTGTCATATACTGCTTTATAACTATGAGACTCATTGTGAGCGCATGATATTTAAAATATACTCTCTCACATTCCAACAATCCATTCAGATTTAACTTTGTGTTCAGCTTTAGGAGAAAAAATAGATGGGTGGGTGGCTAAGGATAATTTTCACTTCTTTTTATTTATTTATTTTTTTAAATTAATTTATGTATTAGAGTAACACAACTTGAGACTGAACAGGTTAGATGGGATAGCTGTGTTACAGCGGCACAGAATCCCAGTAAAACGTGGCTGGTTCTAATCCTGGCAGGAGTGAAGCTTCATGTCTGGAGTTCACTTGTGAGTCTCGGAGTTAAAGTGTGTATATATCTTTCTATGATATCCTGGTACTTGTCCAGAGCAAAAGCGTTTTTTTTCTCACTTTCTCGATCTCTGTTTCTCTCTCTCTATCTCTCTCTCTCGTTCTATCTCTGTCTTCTACTCACTGGCTGCTACTGGCCCTTGCGCCCTCTGTATATCGCGTCTGAAAATGGTAGCTTGCTCGTTCTGACTCACAAAATGGCAGATTGTGTGGCTGTACCAAAACAACTTCCAAGAAAAAAGCTAAAATGCGTGTGCTTTCTAGTGTGCTTCCCTTAAAACTCAGTCAAATCGATAAAGCTACAATTATTTAAAAAAAAAGAAATAGGTTTCAAATCAATTTCCCCCAAAAAAGAAGAATCCAGAAGAAACGCTGGGAATGCTAAGCTAGCAGAGCTAAAACAACTAAACACGTTGCTGCAAAGACCGTTCATTCAGACGGTCTGCAGATCTGGAGACTCACTTTTCACCGCCCCCTATTTACTTTAACACCACCATGAACAGTGGAAGAAAGGCAAAAATTAAATGTTACTATAGTTATGTCAGCAACAACACTGTCATAATCAGTCCTTTTACAAAGTCAATATGTTTTTACTTCTTTTGCAGTATTTTATGATTTTATATGCTTTTCTGTGAAATTTGACATGTCGTGGTTTGGCTAATTGATAAAAGTTTGTGCCACAAATGTCGTTTAATGAAAAAAAAGTATCATGAGGACACAAGAAATGAACAATGGTGTTTCTATATGATTAAAACCTTGAATGAACACTTTGGCACAGACATTTTTTTTCTAAAAATGTATACATTTAAATTAATGTTGTTGAAGAGAACATTTTATTTCTACTTTAAAAAGAAAAGTAATCATAAGTTTATAATGCACTGATGAATAACTCATTAGTCTGCTAACTCATTCTATTTTTTAAGGTGAATGTCAAAGCCTGATGGATGTAGGTGTGAAATGTCTCCTAGACATGTCCAGCACGGCGATATTTTGCTTTTTGAAGCTGTTATAAAGAAGAGAGTCCTTGATTTCCTTGATATTAATTTTCAATAATAGAGGCTCCCCTAGAATCGTCTTCCTCACAAAGAAAGAGACTTATTTCAGTGACAAAAACAACAAAAATACAGCAAACTTAAAAAAACAGAGCAACCATAAACATTAAAACACATGTATGAATAACAAATAATTTTGAAAAACATCATAAAAAGGTACAGCAGTGTGAAAAGAGTAAGATTTCTGACTGCAGTTTCACATTTATCCACTAGATGCCAGCGTCAGAGTGACCAAGTACTATCCTTCAACATTCCAGATTAATTTATGGTCACTGTTTCATGGTGAAATTTAAACCGGCGTCAAGCTAAAAACATATAAATAACAAGTAGAAATAAAGTAAAAATAACAAAAATGTTACAACCCCCCTCGCCCCCCCCAGACACACACACAAAAACTGTATAAATGTGCAACTGGATGATATTTATAAAAATACTTCACAGTGCAATGTTATAGTGCATGTTGCTGTAAAGTGACCTTAGTACTAGTAGTACTTAGAACTATGCTGGAAGTGAGAATCCCAGTATGGACTGACATACACTGCTTTATAACTATCAAACTCAATGTGAGCGCATGATATTTAAAATATACCAGAGTCACTCTCACATTCCAACGATACAGTCAGAGTTAACTTCATTTTCAACTCTAGAAGAAAAAAATAGGTACGTGGGTGGCTATGGTTAATTTCTCACTTTTTTTTATCAATTTATTAAAGTGACAAATGTTTAGATTGAACGTGTTACATGGGGGTACGAGCGCGGGACTGCATCCCTGCAAAATGTGGCTTAGAGTCCTGCTTGGAGTTAAGCTTCATGTCTGAAATTCGCTTTAAAGCTATCTCTCGGAAAATGTGTCCATGTCTTTTTGGGATATCCTCGTACCTGTCCAAAACTAAATCGTTTTTTTTTTTTCACTTTCTCTCTCTCTGTTTTTCTCAGTCTCACTCTAAGGTTTCTCTCTCTCTCTGTATGTTGCTGGCTCACTCTCTATCTCCTACTTACTAGCTGCTACAGGTCATTGCGCCCCCTGCATGACGGCGGCGAAAGTATCGCGTCCGAAAATGGAAGCTTGTTCGTTCCGACTTACAAAATGGCAGATCGTGCGGCTGTACTCCAAAAGACTTTCGAGAAAAATGCTAAAAATCGTGTTCTCTCTAGTGCCCTTTCCTCAAAAACTCAGCCAAATCGATAAAGCTACAATTGTTAAAAAAACAAGAAGTAATTTTCAAATCCTCCCAAAAAAAAGTGGAATCCAGAAGGAACGCTGAGAATGCAGAGCTAAAACAAAAAAACACGTTGCGGCAAAGACCGTTCATTCAGACGGTCTGCACGTCTATAGACTCATTTTTCACCGCCCCCTATTTACTTTAACCAGCATGAACACTGGGAAAAAAGCAACAACTAAATGTCACTACAGTTATTTCAGCAACAACACTGTCGTCATATGTCCTTTCACAAACTCAATTTTTGTTTAACCTTTTATTGGCAGTTTTTCATCATGTTATATGCTTTTCAGTTAAATTTGCTTAAATTTCTACTTGGCAGGTCGTGTTTTGGCTAATTGCTAAATGTTTGTGTCACAAATGTCTTTTAACGAAACAGAAGTGTCATGATGACAGAAAAAAAAAGGACAAATAAGGTGTTTCTATATGATTAAAACCTTAAATTAACACTTTGGCACAGACATTTTAGTCCAAAAATGTATGAATTTAAGTTAATGTTGTTGAAGAGAAAGAAACATTTTATTTCTACTTTATAAAGAAAAGTAATCATAAGTTTATAAAGCACAGATAAATAACTCATTAGTCATCTAACTTGTCCTTCTTAGCCACCACCTTAACACGGTGGAGGGGTTTGCGTGCCCCAATGATCCTAGGAGCTATGTTTTCTGGAACTTAATGCCCTTGGAAGGATCACCCAAGGCAAACAGGTCCTAGGTGAGGGACCAGACAAAGCGTGGCTCAAAACCCCCATGAAGATTTCAAACATGGCCAAGTTTCCCGTGCCTGGACGCGGGTCACCGGGGTCCCCTCTTATATCCCTGCCGGGCTCAGACCGAACAAGGAACATAGGCCGCCCTTCCAGTGGACTCACCACCTTCAGGAGGGGCCATGGGGTTGGGTGAAGGAGGAGATGGGTGGGCATACTTGTTGCCCCCCAGCTCGGCTCCTGTGTGTTGGAGTTCTCCTCGGTGGACGAAAGGGTTGCCTCCCTCCGCCTTCGGGTGGGGAGACGGGTCCTCACTGTCGTTTGTTGCTATGCACCGAACGGCAGTGTAGACTATCCGCCCTTTTTGGAGTCTTTGGGGGGAGTATTGGAGGGGGCACCTCCCGTGGACTCCATTGTCCTCCTCGGGGACTTCAATGCTCACATGGGCAACAACAGTGAGACCTGGAGGGGAGTGATTGGGAGGAACGGCCCCCCTGATCTAAACCCGAGTGGTGTTCTGCTGCTTGACTTCTGTGCTCATCACGGATTGTCGGTAGCGAACACCATGTTCAAGCATAAAAGTGTCCACATGCACACGTGGCACCAGGACACTCTAGGCCGCAGTTCCATGATCAACTTTATAGCTTTTTCATCGAACTTGCGGCCGCATGTCTTGGACGCTCGGGTGAAGAGAGGGGCGGAGCTGTCAACTGATCACCATCTGGTCGTGGGTTGGCTTCGATGGTGGGGGAGGAAGCCGGTCAGACCTGCCAGGCCCAAATGATCTGTGAGGGTCTGCTGGGAACGTCTGGTTGATCCTTTCGTCAGAGAGAGTTTCATCTCACACCTCCGGCAGAGCTTCTCACGGGTACTGGAGGAGGTGGGGGACATCGAGTCAGAGTGGACTCTGTTCCACACCTCTATTATCGAGGCGGCAAGCCGGAGCTGTGTATGCAAAGTCATCAGTGCCTGTCATGGTGGCAACGCCCGAACCCGCTGGTGGACACCAGTGGTGAGGGATGCCGTCAAGCTGAAGAAAGAGTCTTACCGGGCCTCATTGGCCTATGGGACTCCGGAGGTTGCTGACAGGTATCGACGGGCAAAGCGGAACGCAGCTTCGATGGTCGTTGAGGCAAAAGCCCGGGCTTGGGAGGAGTTCGGCGAGACCATGGAAAACGACTTCCGAATGGCTTCAAAGAAATTCTGGTCCACCATCCGGCGGCTCAGGAGGAGCAAGCAATGGACCATAAACACCGTTTACGGTGCGGATAAAGAGCTGCTGACCTCGACTCGGGACGTTTTGGATCGGTGGAAAGAATACTTTGAAAACCTCCTCAATTCCACCAACATGTCTTCCGATTAGGAAGAAGAGTCTTGGGAATCCGGGATGGGTCTTCCTATCTCTAGAGCCGAGGTCGCCGAGGTAGTCAAAAAACTCTGCGGTGGCCAGGCTCCGGGGGTGGATGAGATCCGCCCGGAACTCCTAAAGGCTCTGGATGGTGTTGGGCTGTCCTGGCTGTCTACATGTGTTTTGTGGATCTGCAGAAGGCATTCGATTGTGTCCCTAGGGGACTCCTGTTGGGGGTGCTCTTTGTCACCGATTCTGTTCATCACCTTTATGGACAGAATATCTAGGCACAGCCGAATGTGTTGGAGGGATCTGGTTTGGTGACCTCAGAATCGAACTTCTGCTTGTTGCGGATGATGTAGTCCTCTTGGCTTCATCGGACCGTGATCTGCAGCTCTCGCTGGATCAATTTGGTGCAGAGTGTGAAGCGGCTGGGATGGGAATTAGCACGTCCAAATCTGAGACCATGGTCCTCGCCTGGAAAAGGGTGGAATGCCCCCTGCGGGTCAGGGACAGGGTCCTGCCCCAAGTGGAGGAGTTTAAGTATCTCGGGGTCTTGTTCACGAGTGGGGGAAGGATGGAGTGGGAGATCGACAGGCGGATCGGTGTGGCATCAGCAATAACTAGGACGCTGCATCAATACGTTGTGGTAAAGAGAGAGCTGAGCCAAAAAGCAAAGCTCTCGATTTACAAGTCGATCTACAATCCCACCCTCATCTATGGTCACCAGCTGTGGGTGGTGACCGAAAGAATGAGATCACGAACACAGGCAGCCGAAATGAGCTTCCTCCGCAGGGTGGCTGGGCTCTCACTCAGAGATCGTGTTAGGAGCTCTAGCATCCGGGAGGAGTTCTGTGTTAAGCCTCTCCTCCTCCAGGTCGAAAGGAGCAAGATGGGGTCGTCGGGGGATCTGGTCAGGATGCCCCCCGAGAGCCTCGCTAGTGAGGTGTTTCGGGCAAGTCCCATCGGGAGGAGACCAAGTTGGCAGACCTGCTGGAGAGACTATGTCTTACAGCTGGCCGGGGAACGACTTGGGATGCTTAATGGTAAACTAGACAATGCAGCTGGGGTGAAAGAAGCCTGGGGTTCCCGTTTGAGGCTTTTGCCCCCGCGACCCGACCCCGGAAGTGGAAGATGACCGAACGGAACAATTTTCTGACTCATTCTTTTCTTTTAGGAGAATGTCACAGCCTGTTGGTTGTAGGTGTGAAATGTCTCCTGGATATGTCCAGCACTGTCATCTTTTGTTTTTCGAAGCTGTTATAAAGAAGAGAATCCTAGATTGTTCGGTCACATCATGAGAATTCATTTTTAATCAAATAGGCTCACCTAAAAAATGTCTCCCTCACAAAGAAAGAGACTAATTTCAGTGACAAAAACAACAAAAATACAGCAAACTTACAAAAACAGAGCAACAATAAACATTAAAACACATGTATGAATGACAAATAATTTTGAAAAACATCATAAAAAGGTACAGCAGTGTGAAAAGAGTGAGATTTCTGACTGCAGTCTCACATTTATCCACTAGATGCCAGTATCACAGTGACTAAGTTCCAACCTTCAAGATACATTTATGATTTATTATCACCATCCTTACTGTGAAATTTAAACAGGCGTCAAGTTAAAAAAAAAAAAAAAACGTATAAATAACAAGTAGAAATAAAAGTAATAATAACAGAAACATTATAAAAAAACACAAAAACTGTATAAATGTGCAACTGGATGATATTTATAAAAATACTTCACAGTGCAATGTTATAGTGCATGTTGCTGTAAAGTGTCCTTAGTACTAGTAGTACTTAGAACTATGCTGGAACTATCAAACTCAATGTGAGCGCAGGATATTTACAATATACCAGATAGTCACTCTCAAATTCCAACAATACATTCAGATTTAACTTTTGTTTTTAGCTTTATGAGAAAAAACTAGATGGGTGGGTGGCTAAGGGTCATTTTTATTTTATTTTTTTTATTAGATATTAAAGTGACAAGACTTGAATTTGAACAGGTTAGATGGGATAGCTGTACGGAAGGAGCACAGCATCCCAGCATAAAGTGGAAGGTTCCAGTCCTGATTAGAGTGAAGCTTCATGTCACTTTAAACTGCATCTTGGAGTAAAAGTGTGTCTATTTCTTTCTATGATATCCTGGTTCCTGGCAAGAACTAAGGCTAACTTTTTCACAATTCTCTCTCTGTTTTTCTCAATCTCACGCTATATTTTCTCCCTCTCTCTCTCTGCGTCTGTTGCTGTCTCAATCTCTCTGTTTTACTTACTAGCTGCTACTGGCCATTGCGCCCCCTGCATGACGGCGGAAAAAGTATGGCGTCCGAAAATGGCAGCTTGTTCGTTCTGACTTATAAAATGGCAGATTGTGTAACTGTACTCCAAAACACTTCCGAGAAAAATGCTAAAAAAAAAGTGCTTTCTAGTGTCCTTCCCTCGAAACTCCGCCAAATCGTTAAAGGTACAATTATTAAAAAACAAGAAGTAGGTTTTAAATTAAATCCTCCCGATAAGAGGAATCCAGAGGAGACGTTGGGAATGCTAAGCTAGCAGAGCTAAAAAAACAAAACACGTCGCTGCAAAGACCGTTCATTCAGACGGTCTGCAGATCTAAAGACTCACTTTTCACCGCCCCCTATTTACTTTAACACCAACATGGACAGTGAAAGAAAAGTAACAATTAAATGTCACTACAGTTATGTCAGCAACAACACTGTCATCATCAGTCCTTTCACAAACTGAAGATTTAATGAGCAGTTTCCCATCAGTTTATATGCTTTTCAGTTGCAGTATTTATGCTTTTCAGTTAAATTTGCTTAAATTTCTACTTGGCAGGTCATGTTTTGGCTAATTGCTAAAAGTTTGTGTCACAAATGTTTTTTAAAAAAAACAGAAGTGTCACGATGACAGAAAAAAGGACAATGAAGGTGTTTCTATATGATTAAAACCTTAAATTAACACTTTTGCACAGACATTTTTGTCCAAAAATGTATGAATTTAAGTTAATGTTGTTGAAGAGAAAGAAACATTTTATTTCTACTTTAAAAAGAAAAGTAATCATAAGTTTATAAAGCACTGATGAATAAGTCATTACTCTTCTAAATCATTCTGTTTTTAAGGACAATGTTACAGCCTGATGGTTGTAGGTGTGAAATGTCTCCTGGATGTTCAGCACTGTCATACTTTGCTTTTTACAGCTGTTATAAAAAAGATAGTCCTATATTGCTTGATCAAATCATAAAAAATCATTTTCAATCAAAGAGGCTCACCTAAAAATCGTCTTCCTCACATAGAAAGAGACTTGTTGCAGTGACAAAAAACAAACAAAATTCAGCAAAGTTAAAAAAACAGACCAACAATAAACATTAAAACACATGTATGAATGACAAATAATTTTGAAAAACATCATAAAAGTTACAGCAGTGTGAAAAGAGTGAGATTTCTGACTGCAGTCTCACATTTATCCACTTGATGCCAGTATCACAGTGACCAAGTTCCATCCTTCAATATTAAAGATTCATTTTTGTACAAAACATATAAATAACAAGTAGAAATAAAAGTTAAAAAACAACAAAAATAATTTAAAAAACACAAAAAAATGTATAAATGTGCAACTGGATGATATTTATAAAAAATACTTCACAGTGCAATGTTATAGTGCATGTAGCTGTAAAGTGTCCTTAGTACTAGTAGTACTTAGAACTATGCTGGAAGTGAGAATGCCAGTATGGACTGACATACACTGCTTTATAACTATCAAACTCAATGTGAGCGCATGATATTTAAAATATACCAGAGAGTCACTCTCACAGTCCAACAATACATTCAGATTTAACTTTGTGTTCAGCTTTAGCAGAAAGAATAGTGACAAGACTTGAATTTAAACGGATTGCAAGGGAAGCTTCATGTCTTGAGTGTGCTTTGAACTGTGTATTGGAGTAAAAGTGCGCTGTGTCTTTTCTATGAAATCATGGTACCTGTTCAGAACTAATTCGGTCTTTTTCACTTTTTCTCCCTCTAATTTTCTCAGTCTTACTCTAAGGTTTCTTTCTCTCTATATGTATGTTTCTGTCTCAATCTCTCTCCGACTTACTAGCTGCTACATTGCACCCCCTGCATGACGGTGGCGAAACTGTTGAGTCCGTAAATGGCAGCTTGCTCGTTCCGGCTTACAAAATGGCAGATTGTGCGGCTGGACTCCAATACAATTCAGAGAAAAATGCTAATAAAATAGTGTTCTCCAGTGTCCCTCCCTCAAAACTCAGCCAAATCGATAAAGCTACAATTATTAAAAAACAAGAAGTAAGTTTCAAACCAAATCCTCCCGATAAGAGGAATCCAGAAGAGACGCTGGGAATACTAAGCTAGCAGAGCTAAAACAATAAAACACGTTGCTGCAAAGACCGTTCATTCAGACGGTCTGCAGATCTAAAGACTCACTTTTCACCGCACTCCATTTAATTTAACACCAACATGGACAGTGAAAGAAAAGTAAAAATTAAATGTTACTACAGTTATTTCACAGCAACAACACTGTCATCATCAGTCCTTTCACAAAGTGAAGATTTGTTTAACCTTTTATTAGCAATTTTTATTAATTTTACATGCTTTTCAGTTAAATTTGCTTAAATTTCTACTTGGCACTTCGTGTTTTGGCCAATTGCTAAAAGTTTGTGTCACAAATGTCTTTTAATGAAACAGAAGTGTCATAATGACAGAAAAAATGAACAATGACGATGTTTCTATATGATTAAAACCTTAAATTAACACTTTGGCACAGACATTTTTGTCCAAAAATGTATGAATTTAAGTTAATGTTGTTGAAGAGAAAGAAACATTTTATTTCTAATTTAAAAAGAAAAGTAATCATAAGTTTATAATGCACTGATGAATAAGTCATTAGTCTTCTAACTCATTCTGTTTTTAAGGAGAATGTCACAGCCTGATGGTTGTAGGTGTGAAACTTCTCCTGGATGTTCAGCACTGCCATATTTTGCTTTTTGAAGTTGTTATGAAGAGGATTGTCCTACATTTCTCGGTCACATACTGAGAATTTATTCTCAACCAAAAAGGGTCTCACAAAAAGCGTCTTCCTAACAAAGAAAGAGACTTATTTCAGTGACAAAAACAACAAAAATACAGCAAACTTACAAAAACAGAGCAATCATAAACATTAAAACACACGTATGAATGACAAATAATTTTGAAAAACATCATAAAAATGTACAACAGTGTGAAAAGAGTGAGATTTGTGACTGCAGTCTCACATTTATCCACTAGATGCCAGTATCACAGTGACAAATTTGCATCCTTCAAGATTCAAGATTCATTTATGTTACTGCTCTTACGGTCAAGCTAAAAACATATAAATAACAAGTAGAAATAACAAAAATATTATAAAAAAAAACTGTATAAATGGGCAACTGGATGATGTTTATAAAATACTTCACAGTGCAATGTTATAGTGCATGTTGCTGTAAAGTGTCCTTAGTACTAGTAGTACTTAGAACCATGCTGGAAGTGAGAATGCCAGTATGGACTGACATACACTGCTTTATAACTATCAAACCTATTATAAAAATTTCAGTCCATTCCATTCAGATTGAAAATGATTTCCGGATGGAAGTCGAAACGTCTCGTTGAAGAATTAAACTGTCAGAAGACTTTTATTTGAAACTTTTTCTACTATGGATCACTCCTGGATGAATGAGGGACTACATGGATTTGATTATAAGTAAGTTAAAAGAAACAATGAAAAGAGGATGATATAAAGTATATAGTGGTTTTCTGTTTGATTGTAGTGATTGTGTACTTTGTAAATTTAATTTTTGTTTGATTGTAGTGTTGAGTTAAATGTATGCAGATGTATGGGGATAGTTACATATAAGCCATGTTTCAGCCTATTCCTTTTCTTCTGTCTGTTTGTTTCTTTATTGCAATCTGTGTTATTGTTGTGATTTTATGTATGACCAAATGAATAAATCTAAATCTGAACTGAAAAAAAAGGTTTCTCTCTCTCTCTGTATGTTGCTGGCTTACTCTCTCTCTCATACTTACTAGCTGCTACAGGCACTTGCGCCCCCTGCATGGCGGCTACGAAAGTGCCGCGTCCGAAAATGGTAGCTTGCTCGTTCTGAATTATAAAATGGCAGATCATGCGGCTGTGCTCCGAAACCCTTCCGAGAAAAATGCTAATAAAATAGTGTTCTCTTGTGTCCTTCCCTCAAAACTAAGCCAAATCGATAAAGCTACAATTATTAAAAAACAAGAAGTAGGTTTCAAATGAAATCCTCACAAAAAGAGGAATCCAGAAGAGACGCTGGGAATGCTAAGTAAGCAGAGCTAAAACAACAAAACACGTTGCTGCAAAGACCGTACATTCAGACGGTCTGCACATCTGGAGACTCACTTTTTAAACATAGTTTAAATTTAAACAGAGTTGGATTTTATGAACACACAAATCAACTGTTTATTCAGAATAACTGTTTAAAACTATAAGATATTGTAAATATTAGAATATTACAGATTATGTACAAAATTATAGATAACTTAGTTCCAAAAGGGTTCTAGGACATTTCAGCCACTGATATTTCAGCCACGGACATTTGAGCCAAAAAACTGCAACCTAGGATATTTGAGCCATGTGCGCCCCCGAATTTAGGACATTTCAGCCACGGACATTTGGTCCAAAAACCTATTTTATGTAGAAAATTGTGATATTTTATGTAAAAATTCTGATAATTTTTAAAAAATTTTATCATAAATAAACAGTTGCACTACAGAAAAATTGCTTTTAGTCTTAAAAACTTTTATCGCGCAAAAAATTTTATCGTACTTTTAGTCAATAAAATTTTTTATCATAAATAAACAGTTGCGCCCAGGTTGCAGTTCTTCAAATGTCCGTGGCTGAAATGTCCGAGTCAACGTGGCTCAAATATTCTAGGCTGCAGTTTTTTGGCTCAAATATCCGTGGCTGAAATGTCCGTTCACCTTCCAAAAGGCATACAAAGTTTTTTTTTTTTAATTTAGAGTTGGTTATCATAATTCACGAGGATGTTATATTTTTGAACGTGTTAAAGTAAGAACCTCGGTAAAATCAAGATGTGTTTCTTTTTGTTGCAGTAAAATTATGGAATGAACTCAATGATGATATTAAAATATGTTCTTCTATCCTAAAATTTAAACATCATCTTAAATATAAAAGTATTAGTGATTATAAGTAAGTTAAAATACAATGAAAAGAGGATAATATAAAGTTTATTGTGGTTTTCTGTCTGATTGGAGATGTGTACTTTGTAAGTTTTTGTTTGATTGTAGTGTTGAGTTAAATGTATACAGATGTATGGGGATAGGCACATATAAGCCATGCTTCAGCCTATTCCTTTTCTTTGGTCTGTTTGTTTCTTTATTGCAATCTGTGTTTTTGTTGTGATTTTATGTATGACCAAATGAAGGTTTCTCTCTCTCTCTGTATGTTGCTGGCTTACTCTCTCTCTCATACTTACTAGCTGCTACAGGCACTTGCGCCCCCTGCATGGCGGCTACGAAAGTGCCGCGCCAGAAAATGGTAGCTTGCTCGTTCTGACTTATAAAATGGCAGATCGTGCGGCTGTGCTCCGAAACCCTTCCGAGAAAAATGCTAATAAAATAGTGTTCTCTAGTCCCCTTCCCTCAAAACTAAGCCAAATCGATAAAGCTACAATTACTAAAAAACAAGAAGTAGGTTTCAAATGAAATCCTCCCAAAAAGGGGAATCCAGAAGAGACGCTGGGAATGCTAAGTTACCAGAGCTAAAACAACAAAACACGTTGTTGCAAAGACCGTACATTCAGACGGTCTGCAGATCTAGAGACTCACTTTTCAGCGCCCCCTATTTACTTTAACACCAACATGAACAGTGAAAGAAAAGCAACAATTAAATATTACTATAGTTATTTCAGCAACAACACTGTCATAATCAGTCCTTTCACAAACTGAAGATTTGTTTATCCTTTTATTAGCAGTTTTTAATATTTTTATATGCTTTTTCAGTTAAATTTGCTTAAATTTCTACATGGCAGGTCGTGTTTTGGCTAATTACTAAAAGTTTGTGTCACGAATGTTTTTTAATGAAACAGAAGTGTCATGATGACAGAAAAAATGGACAATGAAGGTGTTTCTATATGATTAAAACCTTAAATTAACATTTTGGCAAAGACATTTTTTTCCAAAAATGTATGAATTTAAGTTAATGTTGTTGAAGAGAAAGAAACATTTCATTTTTACTTTAAAAAGAAATCATAAGTTTATAAAGCACAGATGAATAAGTCATTAGTCCGCTAACTCATTCTGTTTTTAAGGAGAATGTGATAGCCTTATGGTTGTATGTATGAAACGTCTCCTGGATATGTCCAGCACTTTCATATTTTCTTTTTGAAGCTGTTATAAAGTAGAGAGTCCTAGATTGCTCGGTCATTTCATCAGAACTAATGTTCAATCAAATAGGCTCACCTAAAAAATGTCTCCTTCACAAAGAAAGAGACTTATTTCAGTAACAAAAACAACCAAAATACAGCAAACTTACAAAAACAGAGCAACCACAAACATTAAAACACATGTATGAATGACAAATAATTTTGAAAAACATCATAAAAAGGTACAGCAGTGTGAAAAGAGTAAGATTTCTGACTGCAGTTTCACATTAATCCACTAGATGCCAGTATCACAGTGACCAAATTCCAACCTTCAAGATACAAGAATGATTTATTATCACCATTCTTATTGTGAAATTTAAACAGGGGTCAAGTTAAAAAAACAAACATATAAAAAATAAGTACAAATAAAGGTTAAAATAACAAAAACATTATAAAAAAACACAAAAACTGTATAAATGTGCAACTGGATGATATTTATAAAAATACTTCACAGTGCAATGTTATAGTGCATGTTGCTGTAAAGTGTCCTTAGTACTAGTAGTACTTAGAACTATGCTGGAAGTGAGAATGCCAGTATGGACTGACATACACTGCTTTATAACTATTAAACTCAATGTGAGCGCCTGGTATTTAAAATATACCAGAGAGTCACTCTCACATTCCAACAATACAGTCAAATTTAACTTTGTGTTCAGCTTTAGGAGAAAAAATAGATGGGTGGGTGGCTAAGGGTCATTTTAATTTCTTTTTGTAATAAGTTATTAAAATGACAAGACTTGACTTTGAACGGGTTAGAAGGGAAGGAATACAAAAGCGGCACAGCATCCTAGCAAAAAGTGGCTGATACTAGTCCTGGTCGGAGTTAAGTTTCATGTCTTGAGTTTGCTTTAATCTGTCTCCCGGAGTGAAAGTGCGCATGTGTCTTTTCTATGAAATCCTGATACCTGTTCAGAACTAAAGCGGTCTTTTTCACTTTTTCTCATTCTTTTTCTTTCTCAGTCTCACTCTAAGGTCTCTCTCTTTCTCTCTCTATTTATGTTGCTGGCTCATACTCTCTCCTACTTACTACAGGCCATTGCGCCCTCTACATGACCGCTACGAAAGTGTCGCGTCCGAAAATGGTAGCTTGCTCTTTCTGACTTTTAAAATGGCAGATCGTGCGGCTGTACTCCAAAACATTTCCGAGAAAAATGCTAATAAAATAGTGTTCTCCAGTGTCCTTCCCTCAAAACTCAGCCAAATCGATAAAGCTACAATTATTAAAAAACATAAACAGGTTTCAAATCAAATCCTCCCAAAAAAAAGAAGAATCCAGAAGAGACGATGGGAATGCTAAGCTAGCAGAGCTAAAACAACAAAACACGTTGCTGCAAAGACCGTTAATTCAGACGGTCTGCAGATCTGGAGACTCACTTTTCACCGCCCCCTAATTACTTTAACACCAACATGAACAGTGAAAGAAAAGCAACAATTAAATATTACTATAATTATGTCAGCAACAACACTGTAATAATCAGTTCTTTCACAAACTGAAGATTTGTTTAACCTTTTACTAGCAGTTTTTCATCATTTTATATGCTTTTCAGTCAAATTTGCTTAAATTTCTACTTGGCAGGTCATGTTTTGGCTAATTGCTAAAAGTTTGTCACATATGTCGATTAATGAAACAGAAGTGTCATGAAGACAGAAAAAATGGACAATGAAAGTGTTTCTATATGATTAAAACCTTAAAATAACACTTTGGCACAGACAATTTTGTCCAAAAATGAATGAATTTAAATTTATGTTGTTGAAGAGAAAGAAACATTTTATTTCTATTGTAAAAGAAAAGTAATCATAAGTTTATAAAGCACAGGTGAATGAGTCATTAGTCTTCTAAATCATTCTGTTTTTAAGGACAATGTTACAGCCTGATGGTTGTAGGTGTGAAATGTCTCCTGGATATGTCCAGCACTGTCATCGTTTGTTTTTTGAAGCTGTTGTCAAGAAGAGAGTCCAAGATTGGACATCATAAAAATTCATGTTCAATCAAAGAGGCTCACCTAAAAAATGTCTCCCTCACAAAGAAAGAGACTAATTTCAGTGACAAAAACAACAAAAATACAGCAAATTTACAAAAACAGAGCAACAATAAACATTAAAACACATGTATGAATGACAAATAATTTTGAAAAACATCATAAAAATGTACAGCAGTGTGAAAAGAATGAGATTTGTGACTGCAGTCTCACATTTATCCACTAGATGCCAGTATCACAGTGACCAAGTTCCAACCTTCAGGCTACAAGAATGATTTATTATCACCATTCTTACTGTGAAATTTAACCAGGGGTCAAGTTAAAAAAACAAACATATAAATAACAAGTAGAAATAAAAGTAAAAAAACCAAATACATTATAAAAACACTTAAACTTTATAAATGTGCAACTGGATGATATTTATAAAAATATTTCATAGTGCAATGTTATAGTGCCTGTTGCTGTAAAGTGTCCTTAGTACTAGTAGTACTTAGAACTATGCTGGAAGTGAGAATGCCAGTACACTAAAGCAGTGTATCTGCTTTATAACTATCAAACTCAATGTAAGCGCATGTTATTTAAATATACCAGAGAGTCACTCTCACATTCCAACAATACAGTCAAATTTAACTTTGTGTTCATCTTTAGGAGAAATAATAGATGGGTGGGTGGCTAAGGGTCATTTTAATTTCTTTTTTGTAATAAGTTATTAAAATGACAAGACTTGACTTTGAACGGGTTAGAAGGGAAGGAATACAAAAGCGGCACAGCATCCTAGCAAAAAGTGGCTGATACCAGTCGTGGTGGGAGTTAAGCATCATGTCTTGAGTTTGCTTTAAACTGTCTCTCGGAGTGAAAGTGCGCATTGTCTTTTCTATGAAATCCTGGTACCTGATCAGAACTAAGCTGGCTTTTTCACTCTTTGTTTTTCTCAGTCTCACTCTAAGGTTTCTCCCTCTCTCTCTCTCTGTCTCTCTCTCTCTCTCTGTCTCTCTCTCTCTCATACTTACTAGCTGCTACAGGCCATTGCGCCCCCTGCATGACGGCGGCGAAAGTGTCGCGTCTGAAAATGGTAGCTTGCTCGTTCTGACTTATAAAATGGCAGATTATGCGGCTGTACTCCAAAACAACTTCTGAGAAAAGTGCTAAAAGATTAGTGTTCTCGAGTGTCCTCCCCTCAAAACTATGCCAAATTAATAAAGCTACAGTTATTAAAGAGAAAGTAGTAGGTTTTAAAACAAATCCTCCCAAAAAGAGGAATCCAGAAGAGACGCTGGGAATGCTAAGCTAGCAGAGCTAAAACAACAAAACACGTTGCTGCAAAGACCGTTCATTCAGACGGTCTGCAGATCTAGAGACTCACTTTTCACCGCCCCCTATTTACTTTAACACCAACATGGACAGTGAAAGAAACTAAATGCCACTGCTGTTGTGTCAGCAACAACACTGTCATCATCAGTCCTTTCACACATTGAAGATTTGTCTTACCTTTTAGTAGCAGTTTTTCATCATTTTATATGCTTTTTCAGTTAGATTTGCTTAAATTTCTATATGGCAGGTCTTTGGCTAAATGCACAAAGTTTGTGTGACAAATGTTTTTTTAATGAAACAAAGGCGTTATGATGACATGATATGATTAAAAACCTAAATTAACACTTTGGCACAGGCATTTTTTTTTTTAAATGTATGAATTCAAGTTAATGTTGTTGAAGAGAAAGAAATATTTTACTTCTACTTTACAAAGAAAAGTAATCATAAGTTTATGAAGCACAGATGAATAAGTCATAAGGAGAATGTCACAGCCTGATTGTTGTAAGTGTGGAATGTATCCTGATATGTCCAGCTCTGTCATCTTTTGCTTTTTGAAGCTGTTATTAAGAAGACAGTCCTATATCGCTCGGTAATGTCGTAAGAATTTATTTCCAACCAAAACGGGTCACACAAAAAGTGTCTTCCTCAAAAAGAAAGAGACTTATTTCAGTGACAAAAACAACCAAAATACAGCAAACTTACAAAAACAGACCAACAATAAACAATAAAACACATGTATGAATGACAAATAATTTTGAAAAACATCGTAAAAAGGTACAGCAATGTGAAAAGAGTGAGATTTGTGACTGCAATCTCACATTTATCCACTAGATGCCAGTATCACAGTGACCAAGTGTTGGGGAAAATGAAGTGGAATCGGACTCAGCTCAGTACTCAAAAGGGTCTGTTTATTCATGAATAAAGTCAGAGAACACTTCAGCGTGACCGGTCAGAGTTTTTAGAATGAGCCCCCAAATCTCGGTCTTTCTCCCATATTTATACGTACACACACACACTTTTTGGCCTAACACCCTGTCTTATACAATCGTCTGCGTCAAACATCGTCCTTACATCCTTACACAACTATCTTTCCTGGAACATTTCGTTTATCCAATTATTTGGACACTTGGCAGGACCATGTCCTGATAACCTGGGTCATTATGTTCTGATAACCTGGGTCATTATGTTCTGGCACACAAACACATCACACAAACCACCACCAACTCCACAGCCCAGTTCCTCGGTCAAGCCAAGTTCCCACAGAAACCCAAGATAAACTCTTCTCCTACATATCCCCCCTCAGGTCGCAAAGCGACCTTCAATTGCCACGAACACCACGTAGACACCCTCTGTACTTTAATAGACATGAGTAAACTGTAAGCCTGTGACTAATGCAAATGATTACAGGTATGAAATAGTGCAAACCTTATACAACACCTGAAGAAAATTCCTGTAAGTGCTGCTCACAAGCAGGTGTCTAATGCGCAGATAAAGAGTAATACATGTATAACTGATGTGCTGGGCTACACAGTAAACTTAGCTTCGTATGCATTTATACGGACTACCACAGTGAAATATATAGTGCGAATGCACAGTAAAATTTGATTACAAAACATTGGATTACAAAATTGGATTCAAAACATGATAACGTATAATGAGTAAAATCATGTATATTCATAACCCTCTAGGTACCTCACACAGATAATACTGTAGTAACTATAAGTCTAGCAGATGATGTAGGTATGATCCTATGAATATAACATCAGTTCCACCTCGCATTTTCTGAACACATTAAGCGTCACCCCCTACTCTGTGTCTTACTATCACAGGAGCAGCTTGCAACGATCACAGTCAGGTATGCATCTGTGAGTCATATGTGCAATATCGAAAACCCCTCCGGCGATCAGACCCTTTGACATACTCAAATTGTTGATTGGTAGAGGGGAAACTATATTGCTGCTTTGGCGCCGTCCAACAGCAACCCCGCAGGATACATATGTCCCCAGATACATCACCTTATTTCAGGCAGGTAATTTATAATCATGTAGAACAGTTATAAAGACACTTCATCCAAACACATATGACATCACACTCCATTATATGTTTTTTCTCTTTTTTTTTTCACAAACTTTTGTTTCAGTCCTAACAGTCTTCCAACCGACTTTCACAGTCTCGCATTTGTCTGGACCTGTACCCAGGTCAGTGCCACAAAAATGACAAGTCACGTGGTTGCGGACTCTTTCCTTTGACAGCTCTGCAATTCCGGACTTGCAGAGGGAGTTCCCTTTCATTACCGTCCTCGTTCATAGTCAATGACGCGCACTCTTCTACAGCTGCGGAAACCAGCTGTTCCTCAATCGAGCAAAAGAAAAGAAAAATGAAATAGTTCTCCGCTGTTCCAGCCACAGGAGTTTACTGAAAGATACTTCCGACAGCTCCAGAGGTCTTTCAGCTCCTGTGACACCTCCCACGCCGGGGTCACACACTTACGTCACTCCAGCCGTTTCCTCCCTTGGTGTCCTCGGGACACAGGTTCTCAATGTGCATCTGGACCATCTGGAACTCAGCCATTCGGTTCACCGTCATCTTTTGGACCCTCGCGTCCAGGAGTTTGAGGCACAGGCTCTTTGTGACTGGCACACAGCAGCCGACCAGCAGGATCAGGCTAATAAGGACCACAGCTGCCCCTAAAGCTGCCTTTACAAGCACATCCTTCCACTGTCCCCAAGAACCCAACCAGCTCCAAGCTTCATTCTGCCCTGCATTTTCAGCTAGTTCAGTCTGCAGTCCACTAAGTTTCTCCATCGCTTTCGTGAACGTTCCTTCTACAGCTGTATTATTGGGGATGTAGGAACAGCAATATTCTCCAAACATGTGACATACTCCACCCTTCTCTGCCAACATCCAATCCAACACTTGCCTATTCTGCCATGCGACTAGTTTCATGCACTTGTTCTCTTATGGCCTTTAACGCTTCACTGGTGATGTTAAACATTCGCTGTTGGTTAAAATAAATATAATTTATCCATTCCGCCTGTTTTACGATGGCAATTATAGGTATGATAGCCTCGAACCCTGCAATAATTTCGCTTCTAGCCTTGAACTCTTCTGGGATACCTCGTGGTTGTCCGATCATGTCCAACTTCACTACCTGATCCTCTCCCAGATGCCTCTTTACTCTTAAAGGGATTTTCGTATCATTTGGGCTAGCTTCCTGTTTTATTCCTGGATAAATCATTAACAATGGGACTTTCATTCGTACTAGAGCGCACAAACCTATCCACCCATATGGTAAAGTGTTCCTTAGCTCATTATTGCCACACATCCAAAAGCTATCTGCTACTGCCAGTGACTGTGCTGCTAAAAACTGCAAAAAAGGTATTGTCATTGTGATATTGTGACAGGTTTGGTCTAGGGGCTCTGGATTTTCATACCAGCTTGGTTTTGTAGTAAATATTGGAGTCATATTTGCATGCGGGAACCAGGAGGCTACCCAAGTTACCTTGCAATTTACACTGGTGTTTCCCACATTACTGCTGTTATTAAGGGTTAAAAATCCTCCACTGGCAAAACATTCATAGTCTGCGAGTTCGTCTACTGTATACGTGGCAGGAGGTCTATCCTGTGATGTACGAATATTAAAATCAGCACACACTTTAGTAAGGTGTTTCCTGCTTAAATAATTTAGATTATCCTGATATCCATGCATTAACCTGCACTGAATTGCACACATCGGGAGTTTGAAGAGTGACATTACCTGTGTTGGTGGGACAAATCGACCTTCTCTGCATTCCTGCTGCTGTATTTTCGCACAATCTTCAAACGTGTGTTTCTCTGGTACAAGTACGGGGACTGAACCTGGTGTTGCAGAACATAGGACGCACTCTTTTGATGTTAAATCTTTAGCTGTATACCACGCCCACTTGTACCAGCTATTGTGATTGGCTTTTAACCATAGTTTCTCTTGTATCTTCCCAAAACTCCTCACGTGTAGTCCTGTCTTATCCTGACCATACTGCTCACTCTCACCCCCTTGTTGACCATCTGTCCCGTCAGAAAGGTCAACATATCCAGTGAAATTTAGATCAACCACTATCTGTTTCCCTCGTACGCCAACGTCCTGGTTTCCCTGCTCTGGGGCTATCCTCGTACTTAACAAAAGAGGCCCTTGGTTAGTTGCATTCTGCTGACCGGGTCTAGCCGCAGTACCCTGTGCTTCGCTCATACTCGGGGTCACTTCTCTAGGGTGTTTACGTCTTGTTGGTTGTTGAACCCGATTACCATAATAAAACGTATACACTCTAACGGATGCTGTTGTGGTCATCTCATGAGCTATAGTTGGCTTTGTCAACACTCCGTCCGCGGGCAGGGGCGCCAATGTGGGCACTGTCTCTGTTTTCCCTATCAGACCGTCAACCTCCGATGTAAAGAGACGGCTAATCATCGATATCCCTTCCCCCAATAGCCCTGGAGATCTGGCCACAACCTGCGAACTTCTGTTAAACTTAACCCCATCTGCAGTCTGTGGTCTCGGTGGCAGGCCCTCCTGGTCCGGACCCGCCTCCTCCCGAGTCAGATTCACCTTTGTCTGTGGCTTCTCGTGAGGCACCAATGTCTCTGACAGGCTTGCACTCTGCAGGTTTCCTGTCAGTAGCCAGAGCAGAACAAGTCTCATTAGCAGCTGGAGTGTGTGACCCATCGTACCACTCTCTTGGAAGCCCCAACGGCACTTTACTCTCCTCATCTGGGCAGGTAGCCCTGGTGCAGTGGTTGAGATGATACCACGTGGTGCTGCCCTCGACTTGGACAGCAGTTGGCGTAGCTCGAACCACCACGTAAGGCCCCTCTCGTCTCGGCTCGTGCCACTTTCTCCGGAACACCTTAATGTAGACCCGGTCACCTGGCTTCACCAGCCTCTCCAACTCCACCTGTAGCTGAGACTCCTTACGTTTTTCCTGCAAATATATAGACTTATGGATAGCAGTTAGTTGTCTTACATATTCAGATAATTCACCTTGCAACTGCTCCAAAGTGGGGCCTTTGTACGGCTCCCTGAACTGCGGGGTCGGCATTGGTCGGCCAGTAAGCATTTCATGCGGCGATAAGTGAGTAGCACTATGAGTTTGCATGCGGTAACTCAGCAAAGCAAGCGGCAAAGCGTCGACCCAGTTTAACTTTGCACTAGCACAAATTTTACCAATGCGTGTTTTGAGGGTCCCATTGACTCTTTCAACGAGACCTTGACTCTGTGGATGATACACAGCTCCCAGATGTTGTTTGATTCGCAGCTGTTGTAAGATCCCTCGTGCTACTTTTTGAACAAACGCGGCACCATTGTCAGACGAGATTTTTGATGGGAAGCCAAACCGTGGTATTACCTCTCTAACCAAAAACTTCACCACGGATTCAGCCCCCAGATCTTTGGATGGCACGGCCTCTACCCATCTGCTGTACGCATCTATGATCACAGCCATATAGCGTTTTCCCTGCACTGTTTTGAGCATATCAACATAGTCTATGATTAAGTGTTTGAATGGACCTTCCGGCACTGGAATATGTCCAGCCGGGGTTTGAATACCTTTCCTCACATTTCGCACTGCACAGACTTCACATTGACTTAGGATCTCATCCACCATTGCTTGCAAGTAGGGTGACCAATATCCTTGGTTCCTTATTCGTCTAATCACTTCTTTTCGAGCACTATGGTCAGGGTTATGTGCCTCAGACACCAGGATCGTCAGAAGAGTCACCGGAGCCACCAACAAGCCCTCATGTGATCTCCACAACCCTTCCCCATCTGTCGAGGCACCCCTTTTCTCCCACAGGCTTCGTTCACTCAAACTTGCATTTTGTTGCATCAAAATGATGTCTTCTGGCGTAGCCAATGTGTTTATCGCAATCACGGGTGATAGTATTGCAACTTTGCTACGAGATGCTTCCTTAGCAGCAATGTCTGCTGCATTGTTTCCTTTTGTCACACTATCATTCCCCTTCCTGTGCGCTTGGCACTTAATTATAGCTAACTTTGAAGGCTGCATCATAGCTCTGATTAAAGCGATTATTTGTTGTTCATGCTGAATAGGTGTTCCATCCGTTCTCCGAAAACCTCTCTGTTTCCACACGGCTCCAAAAAGATGACACACACCATGCGCATAAGAACTGTCTGTGAATACATTGGCAACTTTCCCATTTGCTAGTTCACAAGCTGCTGTCAAAGCCTTTAGTTCTGCTAACTGAGCCGAACATGGTTGCACACAGTGTTCCGCTTTAACTGTCGCAAAGTCATCCTCTCTCGGTTCAACTACAGCATAGCCTGCATGATTACCCAGATGATCTCTGTAACACGAACCATCCACAAAGTACGTGACATCGACATTTACTAGCGGGACTGACTCCAGATCAGGCCTCAACTTGGAATATTTCATAGACTCAGCCACGCATTCATGAGGCTCCCCTTCAAAGTCAAATGGAACCACATCTGCTGGGTTCACCGTAGTACAACGCTTGATTGTCACATCAGGATGTGTTAACAATGCTGCAAACTGCACACATCTTGATTGATTCACCACAAACCTTCCCTGATCCACTAATTCTGTTATTTTGTGATGAGTGTAGATGGTCACTGGATACCCCATCGTTACTGATGAGGCTTTCGCATAAGCATAGTACACTGCTGCCAAGCCCTGATAACATGGCGGCCATCCCTGTACTACACTGTCAAGTTTTGAACTATAGTAGGCAATGGGTTGCTTCCTCCTCCCACTGCACGTCTCCTGCATCAACACGGCTGTCGCATACATGTCATGGCGATTTGACACATATAGTAAAAAAGGTTTCTCATAATTTGGCGTTGCTAACGCAGGCGCTGTTTGCATTTCCGGGTTACATTGGATTGCTATACGAGTGCGGCTCAGCATCCCAGCAAAAAGTGGCATGTTCCAGTCATGGTTGGAGTAAAGGTTTATGTCTGAGATTTGCTTTAAAACTTTCTCTCTGAATATGTAACATTGGCCCAATCCCAAATCGAACACTTGAGCACTTGACGTGCACTTGACTCCTTTACGTGCGCCTTCCTGTGAGCAGCTAAGGTTTCAGTGGTGTCCCATTTGAACGTGCTTAAGGAATCGAGGGCTCTCGGCTGCCATTTTTGGACCCTTTCTGAGCTTTTCAGTAAGTTGGCTTCAAAGTCCACTTTCACAAAAGAATTACCCATAAGTCATTGCGGTATGACGTGAAACAGTGCTTGGCCTGAGGGTAGGCAGAGGAAACTCCTTTCAAACTTCAAAGTGCAAGTAAACATGTGTCCGTTGTTTACATTTTCACCGTACATTTTTCTCTGTTTACGTGAGCTTCCTCTTCATTATTTCTTCTTGGAATCGCGTGGACGAGAGATATTTATAAGATGAATGTCTGAGTTTCATGTTTGTATGGTTTTATTGTATGTTTATAAACTAATCGCTCATCATATTTTATTCACATTAAAATATCAGTATTGTGTGAGGTGAACTGAGGATGTTATAAAAAGATCATTTATCAAGGTCCAACATTTAAGATAAGATTGTTATTATAATGACTCTTCAGAATGTCCTGTCACTGCTTCTGTACACACCACGATGTTTCCAACATAACCTACATTAGGAGGGTCATCTTATGACAATTATTTGGTGGTGAATTATCATTTTCAAGTTTTCTGTTCATTAGAATTTATTCAATAGATACAAAAGTGTTTCTGCATATTTATATATGTAAGCATGTATGTCATGTAGTGTAAACTGTATACAGCACACACACACCTCTCTTGTATTTAATTGTTAATAGTACTTTATTTTCTCTTATATTTTTATTTCCTCTTCTTTTTGATGATTAACCAGGGGGCATATCATTGAGGAGCCGGAGCTACAGCCACATAACCCTGATGTCCCTGTCCCACCAGAAGATGTCCGAGGGACTTGGGGGTCCTACATCAGAGATAGGCTCTCTGCCTGTCTCTCAGCAACATCACAGGACCAGAACTATACAACATTAATTTTCGTTTTGCAGGAGCCTAATTAATTATTTCATTAATTTTTGAAGAAGACACAAGACTCGTTTTATTTTAAACTTATTTTATACTTATTTTATTACTGATTTGGACCCAAATGGTCGTCTTTATTGCTCATTTCAGTTTTCTTCTTCTTTTCTTTTTTGTCAGACGTGATGATTTGTCTGTCCTTGAGGGATCAAGCCCTTACCGTTTTGGGGCAGTCCGTGTGTCTCCATGACCCCTAGAGCTACTTCAGCTGGAGTTTATACTCCTGGCAGAGACACCCATGCTGAATTGGTCTAAGGATAGAGACCAGACGAAGAGTGATCCGCCAGCTTCAACCCTATTGTCATATCACACTCTAACAACATTTACTCACCAATGAAGAAATAATCTACATGTTTTACCTGTGATCTGTTTGTGACTGTGTGCATTTGTGGTTGAAACATTGACCTGATGATTAAATAAATTAAAACAATGAAGTGTAATTAGTAAACATCTTAACACACACACTCATATGCTAATGAACAAGTTAATTTAATGACAATACACACATGGATTAAAATAAAGACTTCGAGGCTAGAAAGGAAACATATAAAATAACAAAAGTAGTGAAAAAACAACATAAACTCATTTTTATTTGGTTCATCTGGGCCGGGCTCCCCGCCTCTTCCCGGGCATCCAGTTCTCTATTTCCAGCTCCACGTCTGGATGCATCCTCTCTGAGGAATTCAGGTACATAATTTCTCGCTCTTTTTCCAAGCTCTCAGAAGGTTGAGGGAGGGTAGAGTGTTCTCCTGGTCCTCTACTGGATTCTGGGGCACCGCTGTGGGATGGGACACAGGGTAGGTCATGACTTGGGGTTAAGGCACTCTCATCAGGATCCTCCTCAGCCTCGGTGTCCACTGCAGTGAACATGAGGCTGAGGAGAAGCAGGCCAGCACCTGCACGTGGTTAAGATGAGATCCTCTGAGAAAAGAGATCAAATTCCGTGTGGTGACACATACTGTAACTGCTGATTTTAAAAGGACAGGAAGAATAAATTAAAACCACAGCAACCCATTCACCACACATTAAAGATAGTTAACCCTATCTTTTTTGGCAGTCTGGCTGGGGTTCACGTGTTCCTCCAGACCCATTTCTGAAATGATGACACTAAACACAAAAAAAGTTGATAAAACCTCACATTACCTTTTGTTGTAACGGTTTTGATCAAATTAAATTTCCATGAATTACAGGGACAGACTGTCTGTTAAAGACTCTCATGTTTTATTTCTTATATTGTTTTCAGTTATTAGTTGTGCTGCTCTGGCTCAGGTTGGAAATTAGAAATTGTTCTAAATCGACCCCCTGGTTAAATAAAAATAGATAAATAAAATCCTCAGATGTCGTCCCATTTGTTGTTACGCACTCTTACCTGTCTCCTTAAGGAGCAGATTTTTAAAGGGGTGTCCCATTTCGATTGAAAACAACTGGAACCCTTAAAGCCTCTCACACTAGAGCACTTATGAACGTGACATCATTTAGTCTTTGAGGGCTCAGCGCTCATGAACACGACTGCTCAAGTAGTTGGTTTGGGATTGGGCCATTATCTTTCTGTGATATCCTGGTACCTGTCCAGAACTAAATTGGTCTTTTTCATTTTCTCTCTCTGTTTTTCTCTGTCTCACTCTAAGGTTTCTCTCTCTCTCTCTCTCTCTCTCTCTCTCTCTCTGTATGTTGCTAGCTCACTCTCTCTCCTATTTACAAACTGCTACGGGCTCTTGCGCCCCCTGCATGATGGCAGCAAAAGTATCGCGTCCGAAAATGGTAGCTTGCTCGTTCTGGCTTACAAAATGGCAGATTGTGTGGCTGTACTCCTAAACAACTTCCAAAAAAAACAGCTAAAAATCGTGTGCACTCAAGTGTGCTTCCCTCAAAACTCAGCCAAATCGATAAAGCTACAATTATAAAAAACAAGAAGTAATTTTCAAATCAAATCCTCCCAAAAAAAGAGGAATCCAGAAGAGACTATGGGACTGCTAAGCTAGCAGAGGTAAAACAACAAAACACGTTGCTGCAAAGACCGTTCATTCAGACGGTCTGCAGATCTAGAGACTCACTTTTCACCGCCCCCTATTTACTTTAACACCACTATGAACAGTGAAAGAAAAGTAAAAATTAAATGTTACTACAGTTATGTCAGGATTAACACTGTCATAATCAGTCCTTTTAAAAACTGAAGATTTGTTTAACCTTTTATTAGCAGGTTTTCATCATTTTATATGCTTTTCATTTAAATTTGCTTAAATTTCTACATGGCAGGTCGTGCTTTGGCTAATTGCTAAAAGATTGTGTCAAAAATATTTTTTAATGAAACAGAAGTGTCATAATGACAGAAAAAATGGACAATGGAGGTGTTTCTATATGATTATAACCTTAAAATAACATTTTGGCACAGATTTTTTTGTACAAAAATGTATGAATTTAAGTTAATGTTGTTGAAGAGAAAGAAACATTTTATTTCTACTTTAAAAAGAAAAGTATTCATAAGTTTATAAAGCACAGGTGAATAAGTAATTAGTCTTCTAACTCATTCTGTTTTTTAAGGAGAATGTCACAGACTGATGGTTGTAGGTGTGAAACTTCTCCATATGTCCAGCACTGTCATCTTTTGCCTTTTTAATTTGTTATGAAAAAGAGAGTCCTAGATTTCTCGGTCATTCATCAGAATCTTTTTTTCAATCAAAGAGGCTCACCTAAAAATCGTCTTCCTCACAAAGAAAAAGACTTATTTCAGTGACAAAAACAACAAAAACACAGCAAACTTACAAAAACAGAACAACCATACACATTAAAACACATGTATGAATGACAGATAATTTTGAAAAACATCATGAAAAGGTACAGCAGTGTGAAAAGAGTGAGATTTGTGACTGCAGTCTCACATTTATCCACTAGATGCCAGTATCACAGTGACCAAGTTCCATCCTTCAAGATTAATTTATCGTTAGATAAATGACAAGTAGCAATAAAGAAAAAATAACAAAACTGTATAAAAACACAAAAACTGTATAAATGGGCAACTGGATGATATTTATAAAAAATACTTCACTGTGCAATGTTATAGTGCATGTTGCTGTAAAGTGTCCTTAGTACTAGTAGTACTTAGAACTATGCTGGAAGTGAGAATGCCAGTATGGACTGACATACACTGCTTTATAACTATCAAACTCAATGTGAGCGCATGTTATTTAAAATATACCAGAGAGTCACTCTCACATTCCAACAATACATTCAGATTTAACTTTGTGTTCAGCTTTAGGAGAACAAATAGATGGGTGCGTGGCTAAGGGTCATTTTGACTTTTTTCAATTATTTATTTATTTAATCTTTTATTAAAGTGACAAGACTTGAGATCAAAGAGATTAGAAGAGATAGCTATACGGAAGCAGCACAGCATCCCAGCAAAAAGTGTCAGGTTGCAGTCCTGCTTGGAGTGAACATAAGTCTGAAATTTGCTTTAAACTTTTTGTGATATCCTTGTACTTGTCCAGAACTAAAGCTATCTTTATCACTTTCTGTTTTTGTGTTTTTCTCTGTGTGAATCGAACTTCTGTCTCTCACTCTCCCTTTCTCTCTCCTACTTACTAGCTGCTACAGGCCCTTGCGCCCCCTGCATGTTTGCGGTGGAAGTATTGCGTCTGAAAATGGTAGCTTGCTCGTTCTGACTTACAAAATGGCAGATTGTGCGGCTATACTCCAAAACACTTCCGAGAAAAATGCTAAAAATCGTAAGCTCTCAAGTGTCCTTCCCTCAAAACTCAGCGAAAATGATAAAGCTATAATTTTTAAGGAGCAATAAAGTAAGTTTCAAATTAAATCCTCCCATAAAAGAGGAATCCAGAAGAGACGCTGGGAATGCTAAGCTAGCAGAGCAAAAACAACAAAACACGTTGCTGTAAAGACCGACCATTCAGACGGTCTGCACATCTAGAGACTCACAATTCACCGCTCTCCATTGAATTTAACACCAACATATGTGGAGGGAAAAAAAGAAACAACTACATGTCACTACAATTATTTCAGCAACAAAACAGTCATCGTCAGTCCTTTCAACACTGAAGATTTGTTTTACCTTTTATTAGCAGTTTTTCATCATTGTATATGCTTTTCCATTAAATTTGCTTAAATTTCCATATGGCAGGTTTTTGGTTAATTTCTAAACGTTTGTGTCATAAATGTCTTTTAATGAATCAGAAGTGTCATGATGACAGAAAAAATGGACAATGAAGGTGTTTCTATATGATTACAAACTTAAAATAACCCTTTGGCACAAATATTTTTGTCCGAAAATGTATGAATTTAAGTTAATGTTGAAGAGAAAGAAACATTTTATTTCTACTTTATAAAGAAAATTAATCATAAGTTTATAAAGCACAGATGAATAACTCATTAGTCTTCTAAATCATTCTGTTTTTAAGGAGAATGTCACAGCCTGATGGTTGTAACTGTGGAACCTCTTCTCCATATGTCCAGCTCTGTCATATTTTGCTTCTTAAAGTTGTTATGAAGAAGATTGTCCTAGATTTCTTGGTCATATGCTGAGAATTTATTTTCACACAAAAAGCGTCTTCCTAACTAGAAAGAGACTTATTTCAGTGACAAAAACAACCAAAATACAGCAAACTTACAAAAACAGAGCAACAATAAACATTAAAACACATGTATGGATGACAAATAATTTAGATAAACATCATAAAAATGTACAGCAGTGTGAAAAGAGTGGGATTTGTGACTGCAGTCTCACGTTTATCCACTAGATGCCAGTATCCCAGTGACCAAGTTCCATCCTTCAATACAAAAGATTAATTTATGTTACCGTTCTTACAATAAAACTTAAAAATAATAGCTAAAAAACATTTAATTAACAAGGAGAAAGAAAGAAAAAAAACATAAACAGAATAAAAACACAAAAACTGTATAAATGTGCAACTGGATGATATTTATAAAAATACTTCACAGTGCAATGTTATAGTGCATGTTGCTGTAAAGTGTCCTTAGTACTAGTAGTACTTAGAACTATGCTGGAAGTGAGAATGCCAGTATGGACTGACATACACTGCTTTATAACTATCAAACTCAATGTGAGCGCATGTTATTTAAAATATACCAGAGAGTCACTCTCACATTCCAACAATACAGTCAAATTTAACTTTGTGTTCAGCTTTAGGAGAAAAAATACCTGGGTGGGTGGCTAAGGTTAATTTTTTACCTTTTTTATATATATTTCTTATTAAAGTGACAAGACGTGAATTTGAACGGGTTATAAGGAAGCTTCATGTCTTGAGTTTGTCTTAAACTGGGTCTTGGAGTTTAAGTGCAAATGTGTCTTTTCTGGGAAATCCTGGTACCTGTTCAGAACTAAAGCGGCCTTTTTCACTTTCTCTCTCTCTCTCTCTGTATGTTGCTGGCTCACTCTCTCTCTCCTACTTATTAGCAGCCACAGGTCATTGCGCCCCCTGCATGGCGGCTACGATAGTGTCGTGTCCGAAAATGGTAGCTTGCTCGTTCTGAGTTACAAAATGGCAGATTGTGCGGCTGTACTCCTAAACAACTTCCAAAAAAAAAGCTAAAATCGTGTGCACTCAAGTGTGCTTCCCTCAAAACTCAGCCAAATCGATAAAGCTACAATTATTAAAAAACAAGAAGTAGGTTTCAAATGAAATCCTCCCATGAAAGAGGAATCTAGAAGAGACGCTGGGAATGCTAAGCGAGAAGAGCTAAAACAACAAAACACGTTGCTGCAAAGACCGTTCATTCAGACGGTCTGCACATCTAGAGACTCACTTTTCACCGCCCCCTATTTACTTTAACACCAACATGAACAGTGAAAGAAAAGTAAAAATTAAATGTTACTACAGTTATGTCAGGATTAACACTGTCATAATCAGTCCTTTTAAAAACTGAAGATTTGTTTAACCTTTTATTAGCAGGTTTTCATCATTTTATATGCTTTTCATTTAAATTTGCTTAAATTTCTACATGGCAGGTCGTGCTTTGGCTAATTGCTAAAAGATTGTGTCAAAAATATTTTTTAATGAAACAGAAGTGTCATAATGACAGAAAAAATGGACAATGGAGGTGTTTCTATATGATTATAACCTTAAAATAACATTTTGGCACAGATTTTTTTGTACAAAAATGTATGAATTTAAGTTAATTTTGTTGAAGAAAAAGAAACATTTTATTTCTACTTTAAAAAGAAAAGTATTCATAAGTTTATAAAGCACAGGTGAATAAGTAATTAGTCTTCTAACTCATTCTGTTTTTTAAGGGAGAATGTCACAGACTGATGGTTGTAGGTGTGAAACTTCTCCTCCATATGTCCAGCACTGTCATCTTTTGCCTTTTTAATTTGTTATGAAAAAGAGAGTCCTAGATTTCTCGGTCATTCATCAGAATCTTTTTTTCAATCAAAGAGGCTCACCTAAAAATCGTCTTCCTCACAAAGAAAAAGACTTATTTCAGTGACAAAAACAACAAAAACACAGCAAACTTACAAAAACAGAACAACCATACACATTAAAACACATGTATGAATGACAGATAATTTTGAAAAACATCATGAAAAGGTACAGCAGTGTGAAAAGAGTGAGATTTGTGACTGCAGTCTCACATTTATCCACTAGATGCCAGTATCACAGTGACCAAGTTCCATTCTTCAAGATTAATTTATCGTTAGATAAATGACAAGTAGCAATAAAGAAAAAATAACAACACTGTATAAAAACACAAAAACTGTATAAATGGGCAACTGGATGATATTTATAAAAAATACTTCACTGTGCAATGTTATAGTGCATGTTGCTGTAAAGTGTCCTTAGTACTAGTAGTACTTAGAACTATGCTGGAAGTGAGAATGCCAGTATGGACTGACATACACTGCTTTATAACTATCAAACTCAATGTGAGCGCATGTTATTTAAAATATACCAGAGAGTCACTCTCACATTCCAACAATACATTCAGATTTAACTTTGTGTTCAGCTTTAGGAGAACAAATAGATGGGTGCGTGGCTAAGGGTCATTTTGACTTTTTTCAATTATTTATTTATTTAATCTTTTATTAAAGTGACAAGACTTGAGATCAAAGAGATTAGAAGGGATAGCTATACGGAAGCAGCACAGCATCCCAGCAAAAAGTGTCAGGTTGCAGTCCTGCTTGGAGTGAACATAAGTCTGAAATTTGCTTTAAACTGTCTCTCTAAAACTGTTTCTATATCTTTTTGTGATATCCTTGTACTTGTCCAGAACTAAAGCTATCTTTATCACTTTCTGTTTTTGTGTTTTTCTCTGTGTGAATCGAACTTCTGTCTCTCACTCTCCCTTTCTCTCTCCTACTTACTAGCTGCTACAGGCCCTTGCGCCCCCTGCATGTTTGCGGTGGAAGTATTGCGTCTGAAAATGGTAGCTTGCTCGTTCTGACTTACAAAATGGCAGATTGTGCGGCTATACTCCAAAACACTTCCGAGAAAAATGCTAAAAATCGTAAGCTCTCAAGTGTCCTTCCCTCAAAACTCAGCGAAAATGATAAAGCTATAATTTTTAAGGAGCAATAAAGTAAGTTTCAAATTAAATCCTCCCATAAAAGAGGAATCCAGAAGAGACGCTGGGAATGCTAAGCTAGCAGAGCAAAAACAACAAAACACGTTGCTGTAAAGACCGACCATTCAGACGGTCTGCACATCTAGAGACTCACAATTCACCGCTCTCCATTGAATTTAACACCAACATATGTGGAGGGAAAAAAAGAAACAACTACATGTCACTACAATTATTTCAGCAACAAAACAGTCATCGTCAGTCCTTTCAACACTGAAGATTTGTTTTACCTTTTATTAGCAGTTTTTCATCATTGTATATGCTTTTCCATTAAATTTGCTTAAATTTCCATATGGCAGGTCTTTGGTTAATTTCTAAACGTTTGTGTCATAAATGTCTTTTAATGAATCAGAAGTGTCATGATGACAGAAAAAATGGACAATGAAGGTGTTTCTATATGATTACAAACTTAAAATAACACTTTGGCACAAATATTTTTGTCCGAAAATGTATGAATTTAAGTTAACGTTGAACAGAAAGAAACATTTTATTTCTACTTTATAAAGAAAAGTAATCATAATAAACATTAAAACACATGTATGGATGACAAATAATTTAGATAAACATCATAAAAATGTACAGCAGTGTGAAAAGAGTGGGATTTGTGACTGCAGTCTCACGTTTATCCACTAGATGCCAGTATCCCAGTGACCAAGTTCCATCCTTCAATACAAAAGATTAATTTATGTTACCGTTCTTACAATAAAACTTAAAAATAATAGCTAAAAAACATTTAATTAACAAGGAAAAAGAAAGAAAAAAACATAAACAGAATAAAAACACAAAAACTGTATAAATGTGCAACTGGATGATATTTATAAAAAATACTTCACAGTGCAATGTTATAGTGCATGTTGCTGTAAAGTGTCCTTAGTACTAGTAGTACTTAGAACTATGCTGGAAGTGAGAATGCCAGTATGGACTGACATACACTGCTTTATAACTATCAAACTCAATGTGAGCGCATGTTATTTAAAATATACCAGAGAGTCACTCTCACATTCCAACAATACAGTCAAATTTAACTTTGTGTTCAGCTTTAGGAGAAAAAATACCTGGGTGGGTGGCTAAGGTTAAATTTTTACCTTTTTTATATATATTTCTTATTAAAGTGACAAGACGTGAATTTGAACGGGTTATAAGGGAAGCTTCATGTCTTGAGTTTGTCTTAAACTGGGTCTTGGAGTATAAGTGCAAATGTGTCTTTTCTGGGAAATCCTGGTACCTGTTCAGAACTAAAGCGGCCTTTTTCACTTTCTCTCTCTCTCTCTCTGTATGTTGCTGGCTCACTCTCTCTCTCCTACTTATTAGCTGCCACAGGTCATTGCGCCCCCTGCATGGCGGCTACGATAGTGTCGTGTCCGAAAATGGTAGCTTGCTCGTTCTGAGTTACAAAATGGCAGATTGTGCGGCTGTACTCCTAAACAACTTCCAAAAAAACAGCTAAAATCGTGTGCACTCAAGTGTGCTTCCCTCAAAACTCAGCCAAATCGATAAAGCTACAATTATTAAAAAACAAGAAGTAGGTTTCAAATGAAATCCTCCCATGAAAGAGGAATCTAGAAGAGACGCTGGGAATGCTAAGCGAGAAGAGCTAAAACAACAAAACACGTTGCTGCAAAGACCGTTCATTCAGACGGTCTGCACATCTAGAGACTCACTTTTCACCGCCCCCTATTTACTTTAACACCAACATGAACAGTGAAAGAAAAGTAAAAATTAAATGTTACTCCAGTTATGTCAGCATTAACACTGTCATAATCAGTCATTTCAAAAACTGAAGATTTGTTTAACCTTTTACTAGCAGTTTTCCATCATTTTTTTGCTTTTAAGTTAAATTTGCTTAAATTTCTACATGAAAGGTCATGTTTTGGCTAATTGCTAAAAGTTTGTGACACAACTGTTTTTTAATAAAACAAAAGTGTCATAATGCCAGAAAAAATGGACAATGGAAGTGTTTCTTTATGACTAATACCTTAAAAAAACACTTTCGCACAATTTTTTTTTCCAAAAATATATGAATTTAAGTTAATGTTGTTGAATAGAAAGAAACATTTTCTACTTAAAAAACACAAGTAATCATAAGTTTATAAAGCACAGATGAATAAGTCATTAGTCTTCTAACTCATTCTGGTTTTTAAGAATATTGTTACAGCCTGATGGTGGTAGGTGTGAAACCTCTCCTCCATATGTCCATCGCTGTCATATTTTTCTTTTTCAGCTGTTATAAAAAAGACAGTCCGAGATTGCTCAGTAACATCATCAGAATTAATGTTCAATCAAAGAGGCTCATGTAGAAAGTGTCTCCCTAAAAAAGAAAAAGACTCATTTCATTGACAAAACAACCAAAATACAGCAAACTTACAAAAACAGAGCAACCATGAACATTAAAACACATGTATGAATGACAAAAAAGCAGCAGTGTGAAAAGAGTAAGATTTGTGACTGCAGTCTCACATTTATCCACTAGATGCCAGTATCACAGTGACCAAGTTCCATCATTCAAGATTCATTTATTGTCGCTGCTCTTACTGTGAAGTTTAAACATGTGTCAAGTTAAAAATATATAAATAACAAGTAGAAATAATAATAAAAATAACAAAAACCCTATTTAAAAGACACAAACTGTATAAATGGTCAACTTGTTGATATTTATAAAAATACTTCACAGTGCAATGTTATAGTGCATGTTGCTGTAAAGTGTCCTTAGTACTAGTAGTACTTAGAACTATGCTAGAAGTGAGAATGCCAGTATGGACTGACATACACTGCTTTATAACTATCAAACTCAATGTGAGAGCATGATTATTACAATATTCCAGATAGTCACTCTCAAATTCCAACAATACATTCAGATTTAACTTTTTGTTTAGCTCTAGAAGAAAAAAATAGATGGGTGGATGGGTAAGGGTCATTTTCTTATCTTTTTTGTAATAAGTTATTAAACTGACAACACTTGATTTCCAACGGACTACAAATGAAGGAATACAAAAGGGACACAGCATCCTAGCAAAAAGTGGCTGATACCAGTCGTGGTGGGAGTTAAGCATCATGTCTTGAGTTTGCTTTAAACTGTCTCTCGGAGTGAAAGTGCGCATGTGTCTTCTCTATGAAATCCTGGTACCTGTTCAAAACTAAAGCGTTTTTATTTCACTTTCTCTCCCTCTGTTTTTCTCAGACTCACTCTAAGGTTTCTCTCTCTCTTTCTCTGTATGTTGCTGGCTCACTCTCTCTCCTACTTACTAGCTGCTACAGGCCATTGCGCCCCCTGCATGACGGCGACGAAAGTATCAAGTATAAAAATGGCAGCTTGTTCGTTCTAACTTTTAAAATGGCAGACTATGTGGCTGTACTCCAAAACAACTTCCGAAAAAAACTTCCTAAAATCGTGTGCGCTCAAGTGTGCTTCCCTTAAAACAATGTCAAATCGATAAAGCTACAATTATTAAAAAACAAGAAGTAGGTTTCAAATCAAATCCTTCCGAAAAGAGGAATCCAAAAGAGACGCTGGGAATGCTAAGCTAGCAGAGCTAAAACAACAAAACACGTTGCTGCAATGACCGTTCATTCAGACGGTCTACACCTCTAGAGACTCACTTTTCACCGCCCCCTATTTACTTTAACACCAACATGGACAGTGAAAGAAAAGTAAAAATTAAATGTTACTACAGTTATTTCAGAAACAACACTGTCATCATCAGTCCTTTTACAAACTGAAGTTTTGTTTAACCTTTTATTAGCAGTTTTTCATCATTTTATATGTTTTTCAGCTAAATTTGCTCAAATTTCTACATCGTAGGTCGTGCTTTCGCTAATTGCTAAATGTTTGTGTCACAAATGTTTATTAATGAAACAGAAGTGTCATAATGACAGAAAAAAAGGACAATGAAGGTGTTTCTATATAATTAGAACCTTAAACTAATACTTTGGCACAGACATTTTTGTCCAAAAATGTATGAATTTAAGTTAATGTTTTTTAAGAGAAAGAAAAATTTTATTTCTACTTTAAAAAGAATGTCACAGCCCGATGGTTGTAAGTGTGGAACGTATCCTGGATATGTCCAGCACTGTCATCTTTTGCTTTTTCAGCTGTTATATAAAGAAAGTCCTAGATTGCTCGGTAATTTCTCAGAAATAATGTTCAATCAAAGAGGCTCACCCAAAACGTCTTCCTCACAAAGAAAGAGACTTATTTCAGTGACAAAAACAGCCAAAATACAGCAAACTTAAAAAACAGAGCAACCATAAACATTAAAACACATGTATGAATGACAAATAATTTTCAAAAACATCATAAAAAGATACAGCAGTGTAGAAAGAGTGAGATTTGTGACTGCAGTCTCACATTTATCCACTAGATGCCAGTATCACAGTGACATATTTCCATCGTTCAAGATTCATTTTTGTACAAAACATATAAATAACAAGTAGAAACAAAAGTAAAAATAACAAAAAACATTTAAAAACACACAAAAAACTGTATAAATGGGCAACTGGATGATATTTATAAAAAATACTTCACTGTGCAATGTTATAGTGCATGTTGCTGTAAAGTGTCCTTAGTACTAGTAGTACTTAGAACTATGCTTGAACTATGCCAGTATGGACTGACATACACTGCTTTATAACTATCAAACTCAATGTAAGCGCATGATATTTAAAATATACCAGAGAGTCACTCTCACATTCCAACAATACATTCAGATTTAACTTTGTGTTCAGCTTTAGGAAAAAAATAGATGGGTGGGTGGCTAAGGGTCATTTTGACTTTTTTTTTATTTTTTTTTATTAATTTATTTATTAAAGTGACAAGACGTGAGACTAAACGGGTTACAATGGATAGCTATGCGAGTGCGGCTCAGCATCCCAGCAAAAAGTGGCAGCTTCCAGTAA
Source organism: Neostethus bicornis (assembly GCA_902685375.1). NCBI lineage: Eukaryota > Metazoa > Chordata > Actinopteri > Atheriniformes > Phallostethidae > Neostethus > Neostethus bicornis. The sequence goes on along the minus strand of CACRXE010000005.1, from coordinate 4,088,633 downwards.
TGGTTGGGGTAAAGGTTCATGTCTGAAATTCGCTTTAAAACTGTCTCTCTGAATATGTGTCTATGTGATTCTTTGATATCCTAGTACCTATCCAGAACTTAATCGGTCTTATTCACTTTCTATCTCTCTCTCTGCATGTTGCTGGATCACTCTCTCTCCTACTTACTAGCTGCTACAGGCTATTGCGCCCCCTGTAAGATGGCAGCGAAAGTATTGCGTCCGAAAATGGTCGCTTACTCGTTCTGACTTACAAAATGGCAGATTGTGCGGCTGTACTCCAAAACAACTTCCGAAAAAAATGCTAAAAATCGTGTGCACTCAAGTGTGCTTCCCTCAAAACTCAGCCGAATCGATAAAGCTACAATTATTAAAAACAAGAAAAAGGTTTCAAATCAAATTCCCACAAAAAAGAGGAATCCAGAAGAGACGCTGGGAATGCTAAGCTAGATGAGCTAAAACAACAAAACACGTTGCTGCAAAGACCGTTCATTCAGACGGTCTGCAGATCTGGAGACTCACTTTTCACCGCCCCTATTTACTTTAACACCAACATGAACAGTGAAAGAAAAGCAAAAATTAAATGTTACTACAGTTATGTCAGGATTAACACTGTCATAATCAGTCCTTTTAAAAACTGAAGATTTGTTTAACCTTATATTAGCAGGTTTTCATCATTTTATATGCTTTTCAGTTACATTTGCTTAAAATTCTACATGGCAGGTCGTGCTTTGGCTAATTGCTAAAAGTATGTGTCACAAATGTATTTTAATAAAACATGTGTCATGATGACAGAAAAAAATGGACAATGAAGGTGTTTCTATATGATTAAAACCTTAAATTAACACTTTGGCACAGACATTTTAGTCCAAAAATGTATGAATTTAAGTTAATGTTGTTGAAGAGAAAGAAACATTTTATTTCTACTTTAAAAAGCATAAGTAATCATGAGTTTATAAAGCACTGATGATTAAGTCATTAGTCTTCTAACTCATTCTGTTTTTAAGGAGAATGTCACATACTGATGGTTGTAGGTGTGGAACGTATTCTGTCATCTTTTGCTTTTTGAAGCTGTTATAAAGAAGAGAGTCCTAGAATGCTCGGTAACATAATCAGATTTAATGTTCAATTAGAGAGGTTCACCTAAAATTTGTCTTTCCTCGTAAAGAAAGAGACTTATTTCAGTGACAAAAACAACCAGAATACAGCAAACTTACAAAAGCAGAGCAACAATAAACATTAAAACACTTGTATGAATGACAAATAAATTTGAAAATCTTCAAAAAAATTTACAGCAGTGTGAAAAGAGTGAGATTTGTGACTGCAGTCTCACGTTTATCCACTAGATGCCGGTATCACAAAGACCAAGTTCCATCTTTCAAAATTTATTCATGCTATTGTTCTAATGGTACAAGTTAGAAAATAGTCAAGCTAAAAACATATAAATAACAAGTAGAAATAAAAGTAAATGTAACATGAATAAAAAAACACAAAAACTGTATAAATGGGCAACTGGATGATATTTATAAAAATACTTCACAGTGCAATGTTATAGTGCATGTTGCTGTAAAGTGTCCTTAGTACTAGTAGTACTTAGAACTATGCTGGAAGTGAGAATGCCAGTATGGACTGACATACACTGCTTTATAACTATCAAACTCAATGTGAGCGCATGTTATTTAAAATATACCAGAGAGTCACTCTCACATTCCAACAATACATTCAGATTTAACTTTGTGTTCATCTTTAGGAGAACAAATAGATGGGTGTGTGGCTAAGGGCATTTTTAGTTTTTTAAAATTTTTTATTTATTTTTTTATTAAAGTGACAAGACATGAGATCAAAGAGATTAGAAGGGATAGCTATACAGAAGCAGCACAGCATTCCAGCAAAAAGTGTCAGGTTGCAGTCCTGCTTGGAGTAAACATTCATGTCTGAAATTTGCTTTAAACTGTCTCTCTAAAACTGTTTCCATATCTTTTTGTGATATCCTTGTACTTGTACAGAATTAAAGCTATCTTTATCATTTTTTGTTTTTGTGTTTTTCTCTGTGTGAATCGAACTTCTGTCTCTCACTCTCCCTTTCTCTCTTCTACTTACTAGCTGCTACAGGCCCTTGCGCCCCCTGCATGTTTGCGGTGGAAGTATTGCGTCTGAAAATGGTAGCTTGCTCGTTCTGACTTATAAAATGGCGGCCTGTGCGGCTATATTCCAAAACACTTCCGAGAAAAATGCTAAAAGTCGTAAGCTCTCGAGTGTGCTTCCCTCAAAACTCAGCGAAATTGATAAAGCTACAACTATTAAGGAGCAATAAAGTAAGTTTCAAATCAAATCCTACCGAAAAGAGGAATCCAGAAGAAACGCTGGGAATGCTAAGCTTGGCAGAGCTAAAACAACAAAACACGTTGCTGCAAAGACCGTTCATTCAGACGGTCTGCACACTGTTCACCGCCCTCCATTTAGTTTAACACCAACATATAAGGATGGAGAAAAGCAACAACCACGTGTCACTACAATTATTTCAGCAACAACACTGTCATCATCAGTTCTTTCACACACTGAAGATTTGTTTTAACCTTTTCTTAGCAGTTTTTCATCATTTTATATGCTTTTCAGTTAAATTTGCTGAAATTACTATATGGCAGGTCTTTAATAATAATAAAATTTTCATTTTTAACACACTTTATATCTCCAGTGGGGATCTCAAAGTGCTACAATGACCAAAAGGAACAACAAAATTAAATAAAACCACAACACAAAAAAACATAAAAACTTTGTTGAAAAGCCTTTAGAAATAAAAATGTCTTCAGTCTTTTATTAAAAACCTCAACGCTCTGTGGAGCCCTCAAGCTCTCGGGAAGAGCGTTCCAGAGCCGTGGAGCAGCTGCCTGGAAGGCCCTGTCCCCCATAGTGGTGAGTTTGGTCCTTGGTTGGTGCAAGCAGTAGGAGAAGGAGGAGGAGCGCAGGTCTCGGACAGTGGTGTGGAGGGTTAGGAGTTCTTGGATGTATGCACTGATGGGTGAGGAGGCAGAGCTTGTACTGAATTCTGTATTTAACGGGAAGCCAGTGGAGGGATTTGATGATGGGAGTGATATGGTCATATTTGCGCCTCCTTATCAGGATCAGGGCAGCACAGTTCTGGATGTGCTGGAGCTTTTGTAAGCCCCTGCATGGGATCCCTACAAGGAGGGCATTGCAGTAATCCAGCCTGGAGGAGATGAAAGCGTGAATCAACCTCTCAGCGTCAGGTTTGGAAAGACATGGACGTAGCCTGGCTATATTTTTAAGATGGAGAAAGGAAACCTTGCAGAGATGGTGAATGTGGGAGTCAAAGGTGAGGTTAGAATCCATTTTAATCCAAGTTTTTTTACAGAGGATGACAGAGGGATGCTGTGTCCAAAAATGACTGGGTTTGGTGAGGCGTGCCGATGAGAATCGCTTCTGTTTTTCCGCTATTGAGTTGGAGAAAGTTTTCAGACATTCATGTCTTAATCTCCTCCAGGCAGATCGAAAGCACAGATGGCAGAGCTGAAGGTAGAACAGTGTTCATTTTCATATACAGTTGTGTGTCGTCTGCATATGAGTGGAATGAAAGATTATGTTCATGAATTATTTGTCTAAGGGGAACTATGTAAATAGTGAACAGGGTTGGACCAAGGACGCTTGTGGCACTCCACAGCTGACTATACGTGGAAGTGATTAGCTCTGCCCCAAGGCCAAAATCTCTGACCTGCCGTAGAGGTAATTTGGCTAATTGCTAAAAGTTTGTGTCACAAATGTTTTTTAATGAAACAGAAGTGTCATGATGACAGAAAAAATGGACAATGGTTGTGTTTCTATTTGATTAAAACCTTAAATTATCACTGTGGCACAGAAAATTTTGTCCAAAAATGTATGAATTTAAGTTAATGTTGTTGAAGAGAAAGAAACATTTTATTTCTACTTTAAAAAGAAAAGAAATCATAAGTTTATAAAGCACAGGTGAATAAGTCATTAGTCTTCTAAATCATTCTGTTTTTAAGGAGAATGTCACAGCCTGATGGATGTAAGGTGGAACGTGTCCTGGATATGTCCAGCACCGTTATCTTTTATTTTTTGAAGCTGTTATAAAGATGACAGTCCTATATTGCTCGGTCACAGCATGACAATTATTGTTCAATCAAAGAGGCTCACTTAAAAAGTGTCTTCCTCACAAAGAAAGAGACTTATTTTAGTGACAAAAATAACCAAAATACAGCAAATTTACAAAAACAGAGCAGCAATAAACATTAAAACGCATGTATGAATGCCAAATAATTTTGAAAATCTTCGTAAAAATTTAAAACATCATAAAAAGGTACAGCAAACTGAAATAAGTGAGATTTGTGACTTCTGTCTCACAATTGTCCACTAGATGCCAGTATCACAGTGACCAAGTTCCATTCTTCAAGATTCGTTTTTGTACAAAACATATAAATATCAAGTAATAAAAAAAATAATACATTTTATTTGTAGTGTGCTTTACACTTTAAGAAAAAAAAATCCCAAAGCGCTAGAAATAAAAGTAAAAATAACATTACTATATAAAAAACACAAAAACTGTATAAATGTGCAACTGGATGATATTTATAAAAATACTTCACAGTGCAATGTTATAGTGCATGTTGCTGTAAAGTGTCCTTAGTACTAGTAGTACTTAGATGTTGGAAGTGAGAATGCCAGTATGGACTGACCCACTCTTTTATAACTATAAAAGTCAATGAGAGCGCATGTTAGATAAAATGTACCAGAGAGTCACTCTCAAATTCCAACAATACATTCAGATTTAACTTTGTGTTCAGCTTTTGGAGAAAAAATAGATGGGTGGGTGGCTAAGGGTCATTTTCATTTCTGTTTTGTAATAAGTTATTAAAGTGACAAGACTTGATTTTGAACGGGTTACAAAGGAAGGAATACAAAATCCTAGCAAAAAGTGGCTGATACCAGTCCTGGTTGGAATGAAGTTTCAAGTCTTGACTTTGCTTTAATCTGTCTCTCGGAATGAAAGTGCACATGTGTCTTTTTATGAAATCCTGGTACCTGTTCAGAACTAAAGCGGTCTTTTTCACTTTTTTTATCTCTGTTTTTCTCCGTCTCGCTCTAAGGTTTACATCTCTCTTTCTTTATTTCTCACTCTCTCTCTTACTTACTAGCTGCTACAGGCCATTGCGTCCCCTGCATGACGGCGGCGAAAGTATCGCGTCCGAAAATGGCAGATTACTCGTTCTGACTAACAAAATGGCAGATTGTGTGGCTGTAATCCAAAACACTTAAGAGAAAAATGCTAAAAGATTAATGTTCTCAAGTGTCCTTCCCTCAAAACTCAGCTAACTCGATAAAGCTACAATTATTAAAGAGGAAGAAGTAGGTTTCAAATTAAATCCTCCCAAAAAAAGAGGAATGCAGAAGAGATGCTTTGAATGCTAAGCTCGCAGAGCAAAAAAAAAAAAAAAAAAAACACGTTGCGGCAAAGACCGTTCATTCAGACGGTCTGCACATCTAGAGCCTCACTTTTCACCGCCCCCTATTTACTTTAACACCAACATGGACAGTGAAAGAAAAGTAAAACTTAAATGTCACTACAGTTATTTCAGCAACAACACTTTCATCATCAGTCCTTTCACAAACTGAAGATTTGTTTTGATCTTTTATTAGCAGTTTTTCATCATTTTATATGCTTTTCAGTTAAATTTGCTTACATTTCCATATGGCAGGTCTTTGGCTAATTGCTAAAAGTTTGTGTCACAAATGTTTTTTTAATGAAACACAAGTGTCATGATGACAGAAAAACTGGACAATGAAGGTGTTTCTACAAAGTATATGAAATTAAAATTAACGCTAAATTAACACTTTGGCCCAGACATTTTAGTTAAAAAATGTATGAATTAAGTTAATGTTGTTGAAGAGAAATAAACATTTTATTTGTGCGTTTTTGTTAAGAGGGCTAGAAAATATGTCTGGTAAAAAATCAAATCAACGCCACCTTGGTACTTGCACCCAAGGTTTTCCGAATTTACACTCAACAAAAATATAAACGCAACACTTTTGTTTTTGCTCCCATTTTTCACGAGATGGACTTGAAGATCTAAAATTCATTCCAGATACACAATATTACCATTTCTCTCAAACATTGTTCACAAATCTGTCTAAATGTGTGATAGTGAGCACTTCTGCTTTGCTGAGATAATCCATCCCACCTCACAAGTGTGCCACATCACGAAGCTGATCTGACATCACGATTAGTGCACAGGTGTTCCTTATACTGCCCACAATAAAAGGCCACCCTGAAATGTGCATTTTGTTTTTGCTTTATTGGCGGTCTGGGGACTCAGAACTCAGTATCTGGTGTGACCACCATTTGCCTCATGCAGTGCAACACATCTTCGCATAGAGTTTATCAGATTGTCTATTGTGGCCTGTGGAATGTTGGTCCACTCCTCTTCAATGGCTGAGCGAAGTTGCTGGATATTAGTGGGAACTGGTGCACGCTGTCGTATACGCCGGTCAAGCACATCCCAAACATGTTCAATTGGTGACATGTCCGGTGAATATGCTGGCCATGCAAGAACTGGGACATTTTCAGCTTCCAAGAATTGTGTACAGATCCTTGCTACATGGGGCCGTGCATTAGCTTGCTGAAACATGAGGTGATGTTCATGGATGTATGGCACAACAATGGGCCTCAGGATCTCATCACGGTATCTCTGTGCATTCAAAATGCCATCAATAAAATGCACCTGTGTTCTTCGTCCATAACAGATGCCTGCCCATACCATAACCCCACCACCCCCATGGGCCACTCGATCCACAACATTGACATCAGCAAAGTGCTCACCCACACGACGCCACACATGCTGTCTGGCATCTGCCCTGAACAACGTAAACCGAGATTCATCCGTGAAGAGAACACCTCTCCAACGTTCTAGACGCCATCGAATGTGAGCATTTGCCCACTCAAGTCTGTTACGGCGACGATCTGGAGTCAGGTTAAGACCCCGATGAGGACGACGAGCATGCAGTTGAGCTTCTCTGAGACGGTTTCTGACAGTTTGTGCAGAAATTGTTTGGTTATGCAAACCAATTGTTTCAGCAGCTGTCTGAGTGGCTGGTCTCAGACGATCTCGGAGGTGAACCTGCTGGATGTGGAGGTCCTGGGCTGGTGTGGTTACTCGTGGTCTGCGGTTGTGAGGCCTGTTGGATGTACTGCCATATTCTCTGAGATGCCTTTGGAGAAGGCTTATGGTGGAGAAATGAACATTCAATGCACAAGCAACAGATCTGTTTGACATTCCTGCTGTCAGCATGCCAATTGCACGCTCCCTCAATGCTTGTGGCATCTGTGGCATTTTGCTGTGAGACAAAACTGCACATTTCAGGGTGGCCTTTAATTGTGGGCAGTATAAGGACACCTGTGCACTAATCATGATGTCAGATCAACATCTTGATGTAGCACACTTGTGAGGTCAGATGGATTATCTCAGCAAAGCAGAAGTGCTCACTATCACACAATTAGACAGATTTGTGAACAATGTTTGAGAGAAATGGTAATATTGTGTATCTGGAATGAATTTTAGATCTTCAAGTCCATGTCATGAAAAATGGGAGCAAAAACAAAAGTGTTGCGTTTATATTTTTGTTGAGTGTATCTAGGTTTATTCATTAGAACCTGAGACAAAGTTCCACAAGATAAAATTTATTTTAACAAAGGAATGCGCAACTCCACATAATCTGGAAAAAAAAAGAGAGACAGATGAACAAATTAACGCTTACCAGTGGGGAATATTTCGATGAGGGTGTGGGGGACCTCCAGCTCACGTGGAGAAAACACGGCACAGCAAAACACACATGAACACATGCAACATGCAAACAAAAAAAAAAAGGGGGATCCAACCAGTAAAATAACACCCCCACTGGAACGTTTTTAACTAAAACTGGTTAAAACGGTTAAAAACAGTTTAACATGAATAGAAACATTTCTAAATACTCTTTTAAAAGAACAACCTGTAAAGCAAAGCAGCAGCACGTCCACCTGTGTCCTGCAGCGCCGAGCCCCACAATTCAGTCCTCCGGCCTAAAAGCAACATATAAGAAATAAAAAAATATTGATATATATTTTTAATTCTAGGTACTGACCTGTATAAACATCTTCCAGCAGCTCAGACGTCTCAATTTGTCAATGGGTTGGTCGCATTTTACTAAGGGAGGACATTATTAGCAGCCGACCAATCCACCACCAACCTAAGATGTTTTATTTACTTACAGGCCACCCTTTCAAAGAAAAATGACACGACAGTTTTGCTTTTTTTTCTGGAAGTCGTGCATCTAAGGGTGTACCGGAAGTCTGCTTTTATACAGGATCCTCCTATCAGTGGATTGCCCAGCTGCTCCCAATCAATAATGAACTACTGCCACACTTTAAAAAGCACAAGTATTCATAAGTTTATAGAGCACAGATGAATAAGTCATTAGTCTTCTAACTCATTCTATGTTTTAAGGAGAAAGTCAAAGGCTGATGGTTGTAGGTGTGAAATGTGTTTTGGATATGTCCAGCACTGTCATATATTGCTTTTTGAAGCTGTTATAAAGAAGACAGTCCTATATTGTTCGGTCACATCATGAGAATTCATTTTCAATCAAAGAGGCTCACCTAAAAAGTTGTCTCCCTCACAAAGAAAGAGACTTATTTCAGTGACAAAAACAACAAAAATACAGCAAAAGTACAAAAACAGAGCAACCATAAACATTAAAGCACATGTATGAATGACAAATAATTTTTGAAAAACATCATGAAAAGGTACAGCAGTGTGAAAAAAGTCCTTCCCTCAAAACTCAGCTAACTCGATGAAGCTACAATTATTTAAGAGCAAGAATTAGGTTTCAAATCACATCCTCCCAAAAAAGAGGAATCCAGAAGAGACGCTTGGAAAGCAAATCTAGCTTTCAAGCTTGCTTTGGAACAGCCATTTTTGTCCCGAAATGTATGAATTTAAGTTAATGTTGTTGAAGAGAAAGAAACATTTTTTTTCTATTTTAAAAAGAAAAGTAATCACAAGTTTATAAAGCACAGATGAATAAGTCATTAGTCTGCTAACTCATTCTGTTTTTAAGGAGAATGTCACAGCCTGGTGGTTGTAGGTGTGAAATGTTTCCTGGATATGTTCAGCACTGTCACATTTTGCTTTTTTAAGCTGTTACAAAGAAGACAGTCCTAGATTTCTCGGTAACATCATCAGAATTATTGTTCAATTAAAGAGGCGTCTAAAAAGCGTCTTGGTCACAAAGAAAGAGACTTATGTCAGTGACAAAAACAACCAAAGTACAGCAAACTTATAAAAACAGAGCAACCATAAACATTTAAACACATGTATGAATGACAAATTAATTTTCGAAAATATCATAAAAATGTACAGCAGTGTGAAAAGCATGAGATATGTGACTGCAGTCTCAAATTTATCTACAAGATGCCAGTATCACAGTGACCAAGTTCCATCTTTTAAGATTCAAGATTCATTTTTGTACAAAACATATAAATAACAAGTAGAAACAAAAGTAAAAATAACAAAAAATATTTAAAAACACACAAAAAACTGTATAAATGGGCAACTGGATGATATTTATAAAAATACTTCACAGTGCAATGTTATAGTGCATATTGCTGTAAAGTTTCCTTACTACTAGTAGTACTTAGAACTGAGCGCATGATATTTAAAATATACCAGATAGTCACTCTCAAATTCCAATAATACATTCAGATTTAACTTTGTGTTCAGCTTTAGGAGAAAAGGGTCATTTAGACGTTTTTTTAAAAAATTAGATTAGTGACAAGACGTGAGACTAAACAGGTTATAATGGATAGGTATACGAGTGCAGCTCAGCATCCCAGCAAAAAGTGGCATGTTACAGTCATGGTTGGAATAAAGGTTCATGTCTGAAATTCGCTTTAAACTGTCTCTCTGAATATGTGTCTATGTCTGTGATATCCTAGTACCTGTCCAGAACTTAATCGGTCTATTCCACTTTCTCTCCCTCTCTCTATCTCCCTACCTCTCTCTCTCTCTGTGTTGCTGGATCACTCTCTTTTTCCTACTAACTAGCTGCTACAGGCTCTTTCGCCCCCTGCGTGATGGCGGCGAAAGTATCGCGTCCGAAAATGGTAGCTTTCTCGTTCTGACTTACAAAATGGCAGATTGTGCGGCTTTACTCGAAAACAACTTCCGAAAAAAAATGGTAAAAATCTTGTTCGCACAAGTGTGCTTCCCTCAAAAGTCAGCCAAATCGATAAAGCTACAATTATTAAAAAACAAGAAGTAAGTTTCAAATCAAATCCTCCCATGAAAGAGGAATCCAGAAGAGACGCTGGGAATGCTAAGCTAGCAGAGCTAAGACAGCAAAACACGTTGCTGCAATGACCGTTCATTCAGACGGTCTGCACATCTAGAGACTCACTTTTCACCGCCCCCTATTTACTTTAACACCAACATGAACAGTGAAAGAAGCAAAAATTAAATGTCACTACAGTTATTTCAGCAACAACATAGTCATCATAAGTCCTGTCACAAACTCAAGATTTGTTTTACCTTTTATTAGCAGTTTTTAAACATTTTATATGCTTTTCGGTTAAATTTGCTTAAATTTCTACATGGCAGGTCTTTGGCTAATTAGTAACAGTTTGTGTCACAAATGTTTTTTAATGAAACAGAAGTGTCATGATGACAGAAAAAATGGACAATGAAGGTGTTTCTATATGATTAAAATAATACTTTGGCACAGACATTTTTTTGCAAAAATGTATGAATTTAAGTAAATGTTGTTGAAGAGAAAGAAACATTTTATTTCTATTGTAAAAGAAAAGTATTCATAAGTTTATAAAGCACAGGTGAATAAGTCATTAGTCTTCTAAATCATTCTGTTTTTAAGTAGAATGTTACAGCCTGATGGTTGTAGGTGTGAAACGTCTCCTGGATATGTCCAGCACTTTCATATTTTGCTTTTTAAAGCTGTTATAAAAAACACAGTCCTAGATTTCTTGGTAACATAATCAGAATTAATGTTCAATCAAAGAGGCTCACCCAAAAAGTATCTCCCTTACAAAGAAAGAGACTTATTTCAGTGACAAAACAACCAAAATACAGCAAATTTACAAAAACTGAGCAACCATAAACATTAAAACACATGTATGAATGACAAATAATTTTGAAAAACATCATGAAAATGTACAGCAGTGTGAAAAGAGTGAAATTTCTGACTGCAGTCTCACATTTATCCACTAGATGCCAGTATCACAGTGACCAAGTTATGATTTATTATCACCATTCTTACTGTGAAATTTAAACAAGCATCAAGTTACAAAAAAAAAAAAAAAACAATAACTATGCTGGAAGGAGAATACCAGGATGGACTGACAAACACTGCTGTATAACTATCAAACTCATTTTGAGCAGATGAAATTTAAAATATACCAGAGAGTCACTCTCAAATGCCAACAATCCATTCAGATTTAACTTTGTGTTCAGCTTTAGGAGAAAAAATAGGTGGGTGGGTGGCTATGGTTAATTTTTACTTTTTTAGTTATTAGTTGTTTTTTTAGTTGTTAAGTAGTTATTGTAGTGACAAGACTTGACTTTAAACGGGTTAGAAGGGAAGGATGCACAGCATCCTAGCAAAAAGTGGCTGATACAAGTCCTGGTCGGAGTGAAGTTTATGTCTCGAGTTTGCTTTAAACTGCCTCTCGAAGTGAAAGTGCACATGTGTCTTTTTGTGATAGCCTGGTCAATGTCCAGAACTAAAGCGGTCTCACACTAAGGTTTCTACACTCTATCTCTCTCTCTTTCGCTCTCTCTCTTCTACTTACGAGCTGCTAAAGGCCATTGCGCCCCCTGCATGACGGCGGCAAAAGTTTCCTGTCCGAAAATGGTAGCTTGCTCGTTCTGACTTACAAAATGGCAGATTTTGCGGCTGTGCTCCAAAACACTTCCGAGAAAAATGCTAAAAAAAAGTGTTCTCTAGTGTCTTTCCCTCAAAACTCAGCCGAATTAATAAAGCTACATTTATTAAGGAGAAAGAAAGTAGTTTCAAATCAAATCCTCCCATAAAACAGGAATCCAGAAGAGACGCTAGGACTGCTAAGCTTAGCAGAGCTAAAACAACAAAACACGTTGCTGAAAAGACCGTTCATTCAGACGGTCTGCAGATCTAGAGACTCACTTTTCACCGCCCCCTAACACATTAACACATTGGCGCAGACATTTTTGTCCAAAAATGTATGAATTTAAGTTAATGTTTGTGAATAACATAAACATTTTATTTCTACTTTAAAAAGAAAAGTAATCATAAGTTTATAAAGCACAGATAAATAAGTCATTAGTCTGCTAACTCATCCTGGTTTTTAAGGAGAATGTCACAGCCTGGTGGTTGTAGGGGTGAAACGTCTCCTGGATATGTTCAGCACTGTCATCTTTTGCTTTTTGAAGCTGTTATAAAGTAGACAGTCCTAGATTTCTCGGTCACATCATCCAATTTAATTGTCAATCAAAGTGGCTCACCTAAAAAGTATCTCCCTTACAAAGAAAGAGACTTATTTCAGTGACAAAAACAACAAAAATACAGCAAACTTACAAAAACAGAGCAACCACAAACATTAAAACACATGTATGAATAAAAAATAATTTTGAAAAACATCATAAAAAGGTACAGCAGAGTGAAGAGTTAGATTTGTGACTGCAGTCTCGCATTTATCCACTAGATGCCAGTATCACAGTGACCAAGTTCCATCTTTCAAGATTCATTTTTGTACAAAACATATAAATAACAAGTAGAAACGAAATTAAAAATAACAGATACAGAATCAAAAAACACAAAAACTGTATAAATGTGCAACTGGATGATATTTATAAAAATACTTCACAGTGCAATGTTATAGTGCATGTCGCTGTAAAGTGTCCTTAGTACTAGTAGTACTTAGAACTATGCTGGAAGTGAGAATGCCAGTATGAACTGACATACACTGCTTTATAACTATCAAACTCAATGTGAGCGCCTGATATTTACAATGTACCAGATAGTCACTCTCAAATTCCAACAATACATTCAGATTTAACTTTGTGTTCAGCTTTAGGAGAAAAGGGTCATTTAGACTTTTTTTTTTAAATTAGATTAGTGAAAAGACGTGAGACTAAACAGGTTATAATGAATAGGTATACGAGTGCGGCTCAGCATCCCAGCAAAAAGTGGCATGTTACAGTCATGGTTGGAATAAAGGTTCATGTCTGAAATTTGCTTTAAACTGTCTCTCTGAATATGTGTCTATGTCTTTCTTTGATATCCTAGTAACTGTCCAGAACTAAAGCGTTTTATTTCACTTTCTCTCTCTCTGTTTTTCTTTGTCTATCTCTAAGGTGTCTCTCTCTCTCTTTCTCTGTATGTTGCTGGCTCACTCTCTCTCTCCTACTTACTGGCTGCTACACGCCATTGCGCCCCCTTCAAGATGGCAGCGAAAGTATCGCGTCCGAAAATGGTAGCTTGCTCGTTCTGAGTTACAAAATGGCAGATCGTGCGGCTGTACTCCAAAAGAACTTCCGAAAAATATGGTAAAAATCTTGTGCCCTCTAGTGTGCTTTCCTCAAAACTCTGTAAAAAAGATAAAACTACAATTATTAAAAAACAAGAAGTAGATTTTAAAATAATTCCTCCCAAAAAAGAGAAATCCAGAAGAGACGCTGCGAATGCTAAGCTAGCAGAGCTAAAACAACAAAACACGTTGCTGCAAAGACCGTTCATTCAGACGGTCTGCAGATCTAGAGACTCACTTTTCACCGCCCCCTATTTACTTTAACACCAACATGGACAGTGAAAGAAAAGTAAAAATTAAATGTTACTACAGTTATGTCAGCATTAACACTGTCATCATCTGTCCTTTTACAAACTGAAGATTTGTTTAACCTTTCAATTAGCAGTTTTTCATCATTTTATATGTTTTTCAGTTAAATTTGCTTAAATTTCTATATGACAGGTCGTGCTTTCGCTAATTGCTAAAAGTTTGTGTCACAAATGTCTTTTAATGAAACAGAAGTGTCATGATGACAGAAAAAATGGACAATGAAAGTGTTTCTATATAATTACAACCATAAAATAACACTTCGGCACAGATTTTTTTTTTCCAAAAATGTATGAATTTAAGTTAATGTTGTCGAAGAGAAAGAAACATTTTATTTCTACTTTAAACAGAAAAGTTTTTATAAGTTTATAAAGCACTGATGAATAAGTCATTAGTCTTCTAAACCATTCTGTTTTTTTAAGGAGAATGTTACCGCCTGATGGTTATAGATATAAAACCTCTCCTCCATATGTCCAGCTCCACCACCTAGTATTTACTTTAACACCAACATGGACAGTGAAAGAAAAGTAAAAATCAATTGTCACTACAGTTATGTCAGCAACAATACTGTCATCATCAGTCTTTTCACAAACTGAAGATTTGTTTAACCTTTTATTAGCAGTTTTTCATCATTTTATATGTTTTTCAGTCAAATTTGCTTAAATATCTACATGGCAGGTCGTGCTTTGGCCAATTGCTAAAATATTGTGTCGCAAATGTCTTTTAATAAAACGTGTCATGATGACAGAAAAAATGGATAATTGAGGTGTTTTTATATGAATAAAACCTTAAACTAACACTTTGGCACGACATTTTTTCCAAAAATGTATGAATTTAAGTTAATGTTGTTGAAGAGAAAGAAACATTTTATTTCTACTTTAAAAAGAAATGTAATCTAAGTTTATAAAGCATAGATGAATAAGTCATTAGTCTTCTAACTCATTCTGTTTTTAAGGAGAGTGTCACAGCCTGGTGGTTGTAGGTGTGAAATGTTTCCTGGATATGTTCAGCACTGTCACATTTTGCTTTTTTAAGCTGTTATAAAGAAGACAGTCCTAGATTTCTAGGTAACATCATCAGAATTATTGATCAATTAAAGAAGCTCGCCTAAAAAGCGTCTTCGTCACAAAGAAAGAGACTTATGTCAGTGACAAACACAACAAAAATACAGCGAACTTACAAAAACAGAGCAACAATAAACATTAAAACACATGTATGAATGACAAAAAATTTTGAAAAACATCATAAAAATGTACAGCAGTGTGAAAAGAGTGAGATTTGTGACTGCAGTCTCACATTTATCCACTAGATGCCAGTATCACAGTGACCAAGTTCCATCCTTCAATATTAAAGATTCATGTTTGTACAAAACATATCAATAACAAGTAGAAACAAAAGTTAAAAAACAACAAAAATACTTAAAAAAAACTGTAATATTATAAAACTGGATGATATTTATAAAAAATACTTCACAGTGCAATGTTATAGTGCATGTAGCTGTAAAGTGTCCATAGTACTAGTACTACTTAGAACTATGCTGGAAGTGAGAATGCCAGTATGGACTGACATACACTGCTTTATAACTATCAAACTCAATGTGAGCGCATGTTATTTAAAATATACCAGAGAGTCACTCTCACATTCCAACAATACATTCAGATTTAACTTTGTGTTCAGCTTTAGCAGAAAGAATAGGTTATTGGGTGGCTAAGGGTGATTTAGACTTTTTTTCAATTTTTTTTTTTTTTTTTTTTTTTTATGAAAGTGACAAGACATGAGACCGAAGAGATTAGAAGGGATAGCTATACAGAAGCAGCACAGCATCCCAGCAAAAAGTGTCAGGTGTCAGTCCTGCTTGGAGTGAACATAAGTCTGAAATTTGCTTTAAACTGTCTCTCTAAAACTGTTTCCATATCTTTTTGTGATATCCTTGTACTTGTCCAGAACTAAAGCTATCTTTATCACTTTCTGTTTTTGTGTTTTTTTTCTGTGTAAATCGAACTTCTGTCTCTCACTCTCCCTTTCTCTCTCCTACTTACTAGCTGCTACAGGCCCTTGCGCCCCCTGCATGGTTGCGGTGGAAGTATCGCGTCTGAAAATGGTAGCTTGCTCGTTCTGACTTACAAAATGGCAGATTGTGCGGCTATACTCCAAAACACTTCCCGAGAAAAATGCTAAAAATCGTAAGCTCTCGAGTGTCCTTCCCTCAAAACTCAGCGAAATTGATAAAGCTACAATTATTAAAGAGCAAGACTTAGGTTTCAAATGAAATCCTCCCATAAAAGAGGAATCCAGAAGAGACGCTGGGAATGCTAAGCGAGCAGAGCTAAAACAACAAAACACGTTGCTGCAAAGACCGTTCATTCAGACGGTCTGCATATCTAAAGACTCACTTTTCACCGCTCTCTATTTAATTTAACACCAACATATACGGTGGGAGAAAAGAAACAACTGAATGTCTCTACAGTTATATCAGTAACAATACTGTCATCATCAGTCCTTTCACAAACTGAATATTCGTTTAACCTTTTATTAGTAGTTTTTCATCATTTTATATGCTTTTCAGTCAAATTTGCTTAAATTTCTTCTTGGCAGGTCGTGCTTTGGCTAATTGCTAAAAGTTTATTTTATACATGTCTTTTAATGAATCAGAAGTGTCATGATGACAGAAAAAATGGACAATGAAGGTGTTTCTTTATGATTAAAACCTTAAAATAACACTTTTCCACAGACATTTTTGTCCAAAAATGTATGAATTTAAGTTGATGTTGTTGAAGAAAAAGAAACATTTTATTTTTACTTTAAAAATCACAAGTAATCATAAGGTTATAAAGCAGAGATGAATAACTCATTAGTCTTCTAAATCATTCTATTTTTAAGGAGAATGTTACTCTGATAGTTGTAACTGTGGAACCTCTCCTCTATATGTCCAGCTCTGTCATATTTTGCTTTTTGAAGTTGTTATGAAGAAGATTGTCTTAGATTTCTTGGTCATATACTGAGAATTTATTTTTTACCAAAAATGGTCACACAAAAAGCGTCTTCGTTACAAAGAAAGAGACTTATTTCAGTGACAAAAACAACCAAAATACAGCAAACTTACAAAAACAGAGCAACCACAAACATTAAAACACATGTATGAATGACAAATAATTTTGAAAAACATCATGAAAATGTACAGCAGTGTGAAAAGAGTGAAATTTCTGACTGCAGTCTCACATTTATCCACTAGATGCCAGTATCACAGTGACCAAGTTCCATCCTTCAAGATACAAGAATGATTTATTATCACCATTCTTACTGTGAAATTTAAACAGGCGTCAAGTTAAAAAAAAAACAATTAAATAACAAGTAGAAATAAAAGTAAAAGTAACAAAAACATTATAAAAAACACAAAAACTGTATAAATGTGCAACTGGATGATATTTATAAAAATACATCACAGTGCAATGTTATAGTGCATGTAGCTGTAAAGTGTCCTTAGTACTAGTAGTACTTAGAACTATGCTGGAAGTGAGAATGCCAGTATGGACTGACATACACTGCTTTATAACTATCTAACTCAATATGTGCGCATAATAATGAAATTATACCAGAGAGTCACTGCGAACTACGTCACTGCGAACTACGTCACTGCGAACTACGTCACTGCGAACTACGTCACTGTAAACTACGTCACTGCGAACTACTACGTCACTGCGAACTGTGATGCACTGCGATGCAGTGATCACTGCAAACTGCGATGCACTGCACGACTTTACTGCGAACTGTGCAACTGCGAACTGCGCAACTGCGAACTACGTCACTGCGAACTACGTCACTGCGAACTACTACGTCACTGCGAACTACTACGTCACTGCGAACTGCGATGCACTGCACGACTTTACTGCGAACTGCGTCACTGCGAACTGCGCAACTGCACACTGCGATGCAGTGTTTGGCTTCACTGCACCCCTTCACGTTTTGATGCAGTGCTCTGCTTTGCTGCAATGCAATGCTTCACTGCGCCACTGCGATGAGGCGTCTCGCTACACACTGCACCGCGGCACTCCAAAGCAGTGCACTGCATTGCACTTTTCCACGGGCAGACCAGCGGAGCAGTGAGGGTACACAGGGTGTGGGTATAGTACAAAGTAGATGGCCGGCAGATAAAGTTTTTAGGGTGGGGTGTCTAATCCAGTCCTTGCGGATCGGTGTCCAGAAGGTTTTCCATGTCTTCCTGGTTCAATACAGCTGATGTACTTAAAGTGAAATCAGCAGCCAATAATATTTGGCACAATGACTCAATAACCTGGATCAGGTGTGTGGATACAAGAACACATGGAAAACCTTCAGGACACCGGCCCTCGAGGACCGGACTTTGACACCTGTGTCTTAGGGGAACAGGATCACAAAGGACAGGACCTCCTTGTTAAAACAGGAAGACGGACGTTGGGGATCCTCTTGGGAAAAAGAAGGATAGGAGTAGGGTGGAGATGAGGCTGGTGCTGAGACCCTCTTACAGGCAGGCAAAGCCGGTGGAGAGGGGATCATGACAACCAAACTACAAACATAACCTGGACGGATGCTTGTGTTCATGTCACAGCATCATCTATTTTCTCTGATTGGCTGGATAAGTAGCTGCAATTAACAGCTAATGCCAGCAATACCTGTCCTAGTTGCCAGAGTAAAATCAAATTGAGAGGAGGCACTAGGTGGCGCCAGAAGACACTTGTGTGTCCCCAGAGTGTTTGTGCCTGTTAAGCCACTTTCCTTCTGTATCCAGGGAGGCGTGTGTGATGCCACATGGTGACCACGGGCGTGACGTTAGCTCGCAGCAGCTATTGGGTGAAGCAGCGGTAGTAACCCAGCAGTGTGGCGTTGGGATGAGACACGTCATCGGTGGGTACCAGAGCAGACCAGTTAAGAGAGAAGTGAAAGTGGTCTACTCCAACCTGCCGGATTTCATCCACCTAAAGACAAGAAGCACGGTCAATAAGTCCACTCACACAGACAAGCTAGGATCAGGGTTCTGGGAAAAAAAATGAGGACTAGAACAATTTTTGTTGTGTGACTGTTTGAGACGACTTTCTCAACCAAATCTTCTACTTTCGGCATTTCCCTTCAGGGGTCGCCACAGCAAGTCAGTTTCTTCCATCTAACCCTATCTCCTGCATCCTCTTTGGTCACACCAACTATCTTCATGTCTTCCTTCATTGTATCAATGAACCTCCTCTTTGGTCTTCCTCTAGTCCTCTTTCCTGGTGGTTCCAAAACCAGCATCCTTCTTCCTATGTACTCTCTCTCTCCTCTGCACATGTCCAAACCATCTCAGACTTTATCTCCAAAACCTCTAACATGTGCTGTTCCTCTGATCCTGTCCATCCTGGTCACTCCCAGAGAGATCTAGAATCTTCCTTCTATTGTAAAGCTATTCTTTGATAATAACGTTTATTTATACAACGTATTAAATAAATGAAAGAAAGATTCAAGAAATTCTTGATGCACGTTGTTGAGAGCATGAAAAAGAAAGAATTTATTTTTCCACCCACACATCAGGATTTTTATAGCTATATTCTAAAGAAAAACGTAATGATAGATTTTATGTGTTTAGTGGAAGTGTTTGTTAACTTAAAACATGATCTGAGTTCGGGTGTTTTTACGTCTATTCAGCCTTTAGCATGAACAATGTGAACAGCATTTTTCCTAAAATGCTGACATCAAATTGAACGCAGCTCCAGTCAGCCTGTAACGCATTAGTTTCAACATTAATCAGAGAAGTCATATTTTATTCCTCCTCATCATTCTACCTCCAAGCCAAGCAACAATTACATTTATTTTAATTTGCAGAGACGTATCACGATCAGAACGTCTTAATCAAAGACTCATTAATTTACATCAACAAAGATTGTGAAGAGATTATTTTTTGTATTTTGTATTTTGAATTACTCTATTCATCCCTCACCGGGAAAATTTGTTTGCTGCACTCATTACACCGCAGCAGGCTGCCCTTCAACGGCGCCAATGGTGGGAGAAGTGGGGGTTAGGTGTCTTCTCCAAGGACCCTAGACGTGCTCTCCGTGGGACGCAAACCCACGACCTTCCGGTCCGCGGGCGAACGCGCTAACCACGCGTTATAATTATAATTACCAATCAAAGCTTCAAAGTTTCTATTTTTTTTTTTTTAAACTTTATTTAAAGATTTTTCATTTTTTATACAGACACACACAAAAAAAACAACTTTAAGTCAAGTTATATAAAGTTACAAAATAGAGATGATTAAAGAACATGTCAACCAGTAGTATCTATCTGAGACTTGTAAAATATTTGGATCAGACATGAAACAAAAACAAACAAATCACAAACATAAGCTGCAGCTTTCTCCATAAGTACTGGTAAATGACGCATAAAACCTTCTCCCCTATGTAAATGGCAGACCCTCAATGTATGTAATGAAAGGTGCCCATGTTTTATAATAGTTTTCTATTGAGCCCCGTTTACTATACCTTAGGTATTCAATTTGAAGACACATCATAGCTTCTCTGACCCACTGAACAAAAGAAGGAGGCTGTTTGTCCTTCCACTTCACTAAGATCAGTCTCCGCGCAAGGAGAGACAGAAAAGCCACTGCACTCTCCTGATGCGAGTTAAGGCCCTGTCTGCTCGGGAGAACTCCAAACACTGTAGTGAATGGATTGGGATCTATTTTCCTCCCACAAAGATGTGAAAAAATTCCAAAAGCAGAGTCCCAGAACTTTTCTAAAGCAGCACACGACCAAAACATGTGAGCCATTGTTGCAGGTGACTGGTTGCATTTTGGACATCGATCATCACTGCTGTTGAATATCTTAGCCAGCCTTGCCTTTGTTAAGTATGAGCGATGGAAAACTTTGAATTGTGTCAGACTATGTCTTATGCAGATAGATGTTGAATGTATGCGGGTGATACTTCTGTTCCAGATTTCCTCTGGAATCTCCAGATTTAAATCCTGTTCCCAAGAGTCTTTCAAATGGTTTAATGAAGTAGGATTAATGTGATGCAATTGTTCATATATTTTGGAAATATGACTTTTGGTGATGGGTCGAGGCTGCAGGCAGTTTTCTAAAGGACCAGGAGATGATTGTGTTGGATATGTGGGGAAATGCTTTCCTATAAAGCTGCGGACCTGTAAGTATCTGAAGAAATGCTTCTTGGAAATATCAAAATTTGCACAGATGTTTTCAAAGGACATAAATGAACCACTTGCAAATAAATCAGTAAAAAACACTATACCTTTACTACGCCAGACTTTGAAACCAGGATCATTCAAGGCAGGTGGGAAGAATGGATTTGAGGTAATTGGTGCATAAATTAGCGCTTGCTTGAACTCAAAATGGCGGCGGCATTGGAGCCAGATTTTCAGTGTGTTTCTGACCACTGGGTTTGTGAAGCTCATTTTTTCAGTTATTGGCAGAGAGGCACTCATAAATGCTACAGGTGAAGCTGGAAAACCCGAGGTAAGTTCCATGGTGGACCAAAGAGGTCCTCTGCCTTCTTTGAATGTATGTAGCCAGACGGACAGTTTAACAATATTTGCTGACCAGTAATAATACAAAAAATTAGGCAAGGCAAGACCACCCTCAGATTTAGAGCACTGCAATTTAGACTTGCTAATCCTTGGGCACTTTTGATTCCAAATAAATGAAGATATAAATCCATCCAACTTACTGAAGAACACCTTAGGAAGAAAAAGGGGGACCATTTGAAAAACATACATAAATTTAGGCAAAACTGCCATTTTAATTGTGTTAATTCGCCCCGCCAGTGAGATGGGTAAAGCTGACCATCTTGCCAAATCTGTCTTGGTTTTCTCCAAAAGTGAGGAAAAGTTCAATTTGAAAAGATTGTTATACGTATTTGTAATATGTATTCCAAGATACACAAATGATTGTTTTTCAATGGTAAATGGAAATTTTGAATAGTCCAGGTCCCTGGCCAGTTGATTAATGGGAAAAAGTATACTTTTTCCTAAATTCAGTTTGTACCCTGAAAGATTTCCAAAAATCCCAAGGAGTTCCAACAGTCGTGGAATGGACTTTTCTGGGTCTGTAATATATAAGAGTAGGTCATCCGCATACATGGAGATCTTATGGACCTCTCTATTCCGAATGATCCCATTAATCCCTTTGTCCGTTCTAAGGGCTATTGCTAGAGGCTCTATTGCAAAATCGAAAAGTAGCGGGCTCAGTGGGCATCCCTGTCGAGTACCTCTATGCAAAGGGAAATATTCAGAGATGGTGCTATTGGTACGGACAGATGAGAGGGGCGTTGAATAAAGAATTTTGATCCAGGATAAAAATCCTGAGCCAAAACCGAACTTGCGCAGTACAGCTAACAGATAGCCCCAGTCCACACGATCGAAGGCCTTCTCGGCATCAAGCGAGACGATTAATTCTGGACGGTCAATTGAGTGGTCAGAATATAAGATATTAAATAGACGTCTGATATTAAAATATGACTGGCGACCAGCAATGAAGCCCGTCTGATCTTCATGAATAATTCTAGGGGCTATTTTTTCCAAGCGAAGTGCCAGAACTTTTGTAAGAATTTTGTAGTCTACGTTAAGTAGACTGATTGGTCGATATGATTCACATTTCTGAGGATCCTTATTTTTTTTTAAGATTACCGAAATCATGGCTTGGGATAATGTTTCAGGCAGTTTAGCAGTTCCATGGACTTCTGCAAACACCATACATAGTAAGGATGAAAGTTTGTCAGCGAATGCCTTGTAAAAGTCAGATGGAAACCCATCAGGACCTGGGGCTTTGCCACTCTGTAAAGAGCCAATCGCTGTTAATATTTCCGCAACAGATATGTGTTTCTCTAGTGTTTGCAGCTGATCTGAATCCAACAGAGGAATACTTAATTTTTCCAAAAAAGCTTCTATGTCGGCAGAATTACATGTACTTTGACTGGCATAGAGACCTTGATAGTAATTCTTGAAGGCTGTATTGATTTGTTGGGGTTCCGTTAGTGTATGAGTAGAATCTGTTCTGATCTTTGTTATTGAATGATTAGAGATGGACTGACGCAACTGGTGGGAGAGAAGTCTACTTGCTTTTTCTCCATGCTCATATACCTGATGTCTTGTTTTAAGCAATAACTTCTCCGTTGCCTTAATTGATAAAGTTTCAAACTCAGACTGTAGCAGGAGTTTTTGTTTGTATAAATCAGGAGTTGGATTGCTAGCATACTGCATGTCAAGATTTGCTATGAGTTCAGTTAATTTCTTAAGTCTCTCATTACACTTTTTGTTTTTTTGGGCTGTGAAAGAGATGATTTGTCCACGTAAATATGCTTTAAGGGACTCCCAAATAACAGTTTTGGAAAC
This sequence comes from Neostethus bicornis, assembly GCA_902685375.1. Taxonomy (NCBI): domain Eukaryota; kingdom Metazoa; phylum Chordata; class Actinopteri; order Atheriniformes; family Phallostethidae; genus Neostethus; species Neostethus bicornis. The sequence goes on along the minus strand of CACRXE010000005.1, from coordinate 4,065,396 downwards.
ATCGGGTGTATCATTAACTTCCAAGAAAAATTCTATGTGAGAGGAAATAAATTTACAAAACTCTTTATCTGATAGCAAGGTTGTATCGAACCTCCACAAACGTTGCTGTGGCGCATGAGTAGTGGGAAATGAAATATCTACTTGAACAGGTGCATGATCCGATATGACAATCGCATGATATTGACACTTGGTAGTTTTAGAAATAAAGGTATTGTCCAACAAAAAATAATCAATTCTTGAGTATGAGTGATGCACAGCAGAGAAAAAAGAGTAATATTTTGCCAGCGGCTCGGTAACACGTAGCGGGTCAGAAATTCCATAACTTTGAAGGAATGTGTTAAGAACAGAAACAGATTTGGAGGTTGCTGCAGATAGGCGTGTACTTGATCTATCCAGATTCTGATCAAATACCAAATTTAGATCTCCACCCATAATGAGGTAATGAGTGTCTAAACCTTTTAACTTCCCTATAAGGCTAGTAAAAAATTGTGGGTTATCCCAATTGGGAGCATAGACATTAACCAAAAGAACTGGGAAGTCATACAACTTACCAGCAACAATAACAAATCGACCATTTACATCCCGAATCACCTCTGTACTGACAAAGGGAAGATTTTTTCTGACAAGTATAGCAACCCCCCTTGCTTTTATACTGAAGGCAGAGTGGTATACTGTACTTGCGAAAAGGAACCGTGTTCTAACTTATAGGCATCAGCAGAACACAAGTGTGTTTCCTGAAGAAATGCTATATCCGGTTTAAAGTTCACCAAATGAGCAAAGACTCTCCTCCGTTTGACTAATTGGTTAAGTCCCTTTACATTCCATGTGATAAATGTCGCAGAGTTGGGCCCAACAGTTTGTCTTAGATTAGTACAGGCAGCCATATCTACGTTGGATTCAGTTTATCATAAGGGTGCACAATCACACAGGAATGAGGTATAGATTTAAAGCTGCAGCAAAACACAAACCAAAAAAAATACAAAAAACATAGACATTACCACACACACAAAAACCCTCCTCCCCTTCCCAAATGAGCTCTAGTAACATGCAAACTTGCTCTCCCACCACTATACTTACTAACATAAGTGCCCATAACAGGAAATACCCATGATAAAAAAAAAAAATCTTCCCATCCAACAAAATATAAACTCAAGTGTAACAAACATTCAGCCCCCCACCCCCAACTCACTTACTTTGTTCATTATTTATAATTACAAAAAATATATATACATAGATATTTAAGCTAGAATTAGAAGTAAATAGGAGTCCAGTGAGAGAATCTACTAACAGGCCTGGATCCATCACCAGTGTTGTACCTTTAATGGTCCCTCAGTTCTCCTGCTGGCTGCTTTGCACCAGATGCTTCAGGATGTAGTCTTTGGCAGGAACAGGATCCAGGAAATTTTTTTCACCCAAACATGAAGAAACTCTCAGCCTTGCAGGGTACAGCATCCCATATTTCACACCTCGGCATCCCCGCAGCAATTCTTTAACTTCCTTAAAAGCACCTCTCCTCTTCACCACGGTGGATGGAAGATCTGGAAAAATAAGGATCTTGTTGCCATCGTGTACCAGAGATTCTTTCATTGCTGCTCTGCAAAGCACATCCAGCTTTTCTTGGTAATAGTGAAACTTCACGATCAGTGGCCGGGGTCGCTGTCCTGTAGCAGGGGCGGGTTGTAGACTCCGATGCGCTCTGTCCAGCGTGGGAGCAGCATCCATGCCCAGGACTTCCTGAAGTAGCTTAGCCACAGCCTCAGCAGGACGCTGGCCCGATTCAAACCGCTCCTTCACCCCGAGAATGCGAATATTACAGCGGCGTTGCCTTCCCTCCAGGTCTTCAGTCTTCTCCGTCAGGGCTTTCACAGTAGCTCGTAGACTCTGAACTTCTTCCTCCACGTTCACCATCCTGTCAGAGTAATCACCGGTAGCACCCTCCAGGCTAACAATGCGGGCCCGATTGCTAGCGATGCTAGCATCCAGTGGGTTTAGTTTAGCATTAAACTCGCTTCTCAAACCCTCAAGCTGCTCTTTAAAATCCCGTCGGAGCGACTGCATATTTTCATTTAGCATTTGGCATTTGGATTCAATCTTGGAATCCAATGTAGAAATCTCGGTCAGTACCTTTTTTTCCGATTTTGTAATCATTTCCATTAGCTTAGCCGTATCAGAAGACACGGGGCTAGCAAGCTCGGACTTTTTGTTGCTTCTTTGTCCAGCCATGGCAAAAATAAATTATTCAAACTGCTGTATGACACAAACAAAGTTTCCGGAGATGAGGGGTAGTCTTAGAGTGTTAGATAGTAAAGGATTTAGATGAAAAAATATGGTATTCCTGCGGAGCAACAAAGCTGCATGTCTTCACATGTCGAGGCTCAAGCCACTCCCTCCAAAGTTTCGATTTGAGCTGTCTGGTAGATTGAAGCTTTGGAGAGCAGAAGGAGAGATGAGTAGAAAGTGTGTAAATAAAGTGCAGGTGGGTTAGAAAGACCAGAGACAGTAAAGAAAAAAAATGTGCAGGGTATGTCACAAAATCTCCAGCAGCTTGCTTTGGCCTGTCTGCTGTGACCCAACACATTGTCAGTACCTTTTTTAGTCATGGTACCATCAGCTCAGCAATATTGAACTGGGACTCTGAGCCACACCAAACAGCAAGTGGAGAGGAAACACTATTGCATGTGAAGAAAAACAAGCAGACAGTCAGGGAGTGAGGGCAGTACCAGTCCCTGTAGGACCTTGGAGAGCCGTAACCTTAACTTCAACATCACTCTTGTTTCTTGGATTTAAACTTAAACTTGACTTTCTGACCTTAAGTCTACAACAGCATCAGCAATTCTCACATGGGCACTTTGAGAACACACGGATAGGAGGCAGGATTATGTTTTTATGTTTCCCTGTACGGTAAGTATTGGGTTATTGAAGCGTCCTTATATTCTGTCACCGAGGCTGGGGTTGAGGAATAGAGAAGTTTTTACTTTTATACACCACGATAAGATTGATAATAGAAGTTTGTGTTCAGCTTTAGGAGAAAAATAGATGTGTGGGTGGCCAACGATAATTTTTAACTTTTATTTATGAATATATTCATTAAAGTGAAGACTTGAATTAGAACGGGTTAAAAGGGAAGGAATACAAAAGTGGCACCGAATCCTAGCAAAAAGTGGCTGACACCAGTCCTGGTCGGAATAAAGCTTCCTGTCTTGAGTTTGCTTTAAACTGTCTCTCAGAGTAAAGAGCGCATTTGTCTTTTTGTAAAATCCTGGTACCTGTTGAGAACTAAGCAGTCTTTTTTCACTTTTTCTCTCTCTGTTTTTTTCTGTCTCTCTCAATCTTCTCTCTCTCTATCTATGTGTGTATGTTACAGTCTCTATCTCTCCCTCTCTATGTATATTGCTGGCTCACTCTCTCTCCTACTTACTAGCTGCTACTGGTCATTGCGCCCCCTGCATGATGGCGGCGAAAGTATTGCGTTGGAAAATGGCAGCTTGTTCGTTCTGACTTACAAAATGGCAGATTTTGCGGCTGTGCTCTAAAACACTTCTGAAAAAAAATGCTAAAGACCGTGTGCTCTTAAGTGTCCTTCCCACAAAACTCAGCCAAATTGATAAAGCTACAATTATTAAAAAACAAGAAGTAAGTTCCAAAGCAAATACTCCCGAAAAGAGGAACCCAGAGGAGACATTGAGAATGCTAAGCTAGCAGAGCTAAAACAACAAAACATGTCGCTGCAAAGACCGTTCATTCAGACGGTCTGCAGATCTAAAGACTCATTTTCACCACCACCTAGTATTTACTTTAACACCAACATGGACAGTGAAAGAAAAGTAAAGATCAATTGTCACTACAGTTATGTCAGCAACAATGCTGTCATCATCAGTCTTTTCACAAACTGAAGATTTGTTTAACCTTTTATTGGCAGTTTTTGATAATTTTATATGTTTTTCAGTTAAATTTGCTTAAATTTCTACTTGGCAGGTCGTGTTCTGACTATTTGCTAAAGGTTTGTGACACAAATGTTTTTTAATAAAACAGAAGTGTCATGATGCCAGAAAAAAATGGACAATTGAGGTGTTTCTATATGATTAAAACCTTAAATTAACACTTTGTCACAGACTATTTTCAATCAAAGAGGATCACCTAAAAATCGTCTGCCTCACAAGCAAAAAGACTTATTTCAGTGACAAAAACAACCAGAATACAGCAAACTTACAAAAACAGAGCAACAATAAACATTAAAACACATGTATGAATGACAAATAATTTTGAAAAACATCATAAAAATGTACAGCAGTGTGAAAAGAGTGAGATTTGTGACTGCAGTCTCACATTTATCCACTAGATGCCAGTATCACAGTGACCAAGTTCCAACCTTCAAGAATGATTTATTATCACCATTCTTACTGTGAAAATTAAACAGGGGTCAAGTAAAAAAAAACAACATATAAATAACAAGTAGAAATAAAAGTAAAAGTAACAAAAACATTATAAAAAGACACAAAAACTGTATAAATGTGCAACTGGATGATATTTATAAAAATACTTCACAGTGCAATGTTATAGTGCATGTTGCTGTAAAGTGTCCTTAGTACTAGTAGTACTTAGAACTATGCTGCAAGTGAGAATGCCAGTATGGACTGACATACACTGCTTTATAACTTTTAAACTCAATGTGAGCGCCTGGTATTTAAAATATACCAGATAGTCACTCTCACATTCCAACAATACATTCAGATTTAACTTTGTGTTCAGCTTTAGGAGAAAAAAATAGATGGGTGGGTGGCTAAGGGTCATTTTTAATTATTTTTCTTTTATTAAAGTGACAAGACTTGATTAAGAACGGGTTAAAAGGGAAGGTATATAAAAGCGGCATCCTAGCAAAAAGTGGCTGATACCAATCGTGGTGGGAGTGAAGCTTCATGTCTTGAGTTTGCTTTAAACTGTCTCTCGGCGTCAAAGTGCGCATGTGTCTTTTCTATTAAATCCTGGTACCTGTCCAGAACTAAGCTGGCTTTTTCACTTTCTCTCTCTCCGTTTTTCTCTGTCTCTCTCAATCTTCTCTCTCTATGTGTGTATGTTACAGTCTCTATCTCTCCCTCTCTATGCATGTTGCTGGCTTACTCTTTCCTACTAACTAGCTGCTACAGGCCATTGCGCCCCCTGCATGACGGCGGCGAAAGTATCGCGTGCGAAAATGGTAGCTTGCTCGTTCTGACTTACAAAATGGCAGATTGTGTGGCTGCACTCCAAAACAACTTCCGAAAAAAATGCTAAAAATCGTGTGCTCTCTAGTGTCCTTCCATCAAAACTCAACCAAATCGATAAAGCTACAGTTATTAAAAAACAAGAAGTAAGTTTCAAATCAAATCCTCCCGAAAAGAGGAATCCAGAAGAGACGCTGGGAATGCTAAGCTAACAAAGCTAAAACAGTAAAACACGTTGCTGCAAAGACCGTTCATTCAGACGGTCTGCACATCTAGAGACTCACTTTTCACCGCACTCCATTTAATTTAACACCAACATGGACGATGAAAGAAAAGTAAAAATTAAATGTCTCTACAGTTATGTCAGCAACAACACTGTCATAATCAGTCCTTTTACAAACTGAAGATTTGTTTAACCTTTTACTAGCAGTTTTTCATCATTTTATATGTTTTTCAGTTAAATTTGCTTAAATTTCTATATGACAGGTCATGCTTTCGCTAATTGCTAAAAGTTTGTGTCACAAATGTCTTTTAATGAAACAGAAGTGTCATGATGACAGAAAAAATAGACAATGAAAGTGTTTCTATATAATTACAACCATAAAATAACACTTCGGCACAGATTTTTTGTCCAAAAATGTATGAATTTAAGTTAATGTTGTCGAAGAGAAAGAAACATTTTATTTCTACTTTAAAAAGAAAAGTAATCATAAGTTTATAAAGCACTGATGAATAAGTCATTAGTCTTCTAAACCATTCTGTTTTTTTAAGGAGAATGTTACCGCCTGATGGTTATAGATATAAAACCTCTCCTCCATATGTCCAGCACTGCCATATTTTGCTTTTTGAAGCTGTTAAAGAAGACAGTCCTAAATTGCTTGGTCATTTCGTCAGAATTAATGTTCAATCAAAGAGGCTCGCCTAAAAATGTCTTCCTCAGAAACAAAGAGACTTTTTTCAGTGTTTCCAAAAAATCCAAAAAACAGCAAACTTACAAAAACAGAGCAACCACAAACATTAAAACACATATATGAATGACAAATAATTTAGAAAAACATAATAAAAAGGTACAGCAGTGTATAAAGAGTGAGATTTGTGACTGCACTCTCACATTTATCCACTAGATGCCAGTATCACAGTGACCAAGTTTCATCTTTCAAGATTCATTTATTTTACTGTTCTTTTGGTAAAACTTAGAAAAAAGTCAAGCTAAAAACATATAAATAACAAGTAGAAATAAAAGTAAAAATAACAAAAACATAAAAAAAAAAAACCACAAAAACTGTATAAATGGGCAACTGGAAAAATACTTCACAGTGCAATGTCATAGTGCATGTTGCTGTAAAGTGTCCTTAGTACTAGTAGTACTTAGAACTATGCTGAAAGTGAGAATGCCAGTATGGACTGACATACACTGCTTTATATCTATCAAACTCAATGTGAGCGCATGATATTTAAAATATACCAGATAGCCACTCTCACATTCCAACAATACATTCAGATTTAACTTTGTGTTCAGCTTTAGGAGAAAAAATAGATGGGTGGGTGGCTAAGGGTCATTTTCACTTTTTAATTATTTTTTTTTCTGTTATTAAAGTGACTAGACTTGATTTAGAATGGGTTAAAAGGGAAGGAATACAAAAGCGGCACAGCATCCTAGCAAAAAGTGGCTGATACCAGTCCTGGTCGGAGTGAAGCTTTAGACTGTCTCTCGGAGTAAAAGTGCACAAGTGTCTTTTCGTAAAATCCTGGTACCGGACCAGAAATAAGCTGTCTTTTTCACTTTCTCTCTCTTCGTTTTTCTCTGTCTCTCTCAATCCTCCCTCTCTCTATGTGTGTATGTTACAGTCTCTATCTCTCCCTCTCTATGTATGTTGCTGGCTCTCTCTCTCCTACTTACTAGCTGCTACTGGCCATTGCGCCCCCTATAAGACGGCTACGAAAGTGTCGCGTCCGAAAATGGCAGCTTGCTCGTTCTGACTTACAAAATGGCAGATTATGCGGCTGTGCTGCAAAACACTTCCGAGAAAAATGCTAAAAATTGTGTAGTCTCTAATGTCCTTCCCTCAAAACTCAGCCAAATCGATAAAGCTACAATTATTAAAAAATAAGAAGTAAGTTTCAAATCAAATCCTCCCGATAAGAGGAATCCAGAGGAGACGTTGAGAATGCTAAGCTAGCAGAGCTAAAACAACAAAACACGTTGCTACAATGACCGTTCATTTAGACGGTCTGCAGATCTAGAGACTCACTTTTCACCGCACTCCATTTAATTTAACACCAACATGGACAGTGAAAGAAAGGTAAAACTTACATGTTACTCCAGTTATGTCAGCGACAACACTGTCATAATCAGTCCTTTCACAAACTGAAGATTTGTTTAACCTTTTATTGGCAGTTTTTCATCATTAATTTGCTTTTCAGTTAAATTTCTACGTGGCAGGTCATGTTTTGGCTAATTGCTAAAAGTTTGTGTCACAAATATTTTTGAATGAAATAGAAGTGTCATGATGTCAGAAAAAAAGGACAGTGAAGGTGTTTCTTTATGATTAAAATAACACTTTTGCACAGACATTTTTGTCCAAAAATATATGAATTTAAGTTAATGTTGTTGAAGAGAAAGAAACATTTTATTTCTACTTTAAAAAGAAAAGTAATCTTAAGTTTATAAAGCACAGATGAATAAGTCATTAGTCTTCTAACATAATCTGTTTTTCAAGGAGATTGTTACAGCCTGATGGTTTTAGGTGTGAAACATATCCTGGATATGTCCAGCACTGTCACACTTTGCTTTTTCAGCTGTTATAAAAAAGACAGTCCTGGATTTCTCGGTAACATAATCAGAATTAATGTTCAATCACAGAGGCTCACCTAAAAAGTATCTCCCTTACAAAGAAAGAGACTTATTTCAGTGACAAAAACAACCAAAATACAGCAAATTCACAAAAACAGAGCAACCACAAACATTAAAACACATGTATGAATGACAAATAATTTTGAAAAACATCATAAAAAAGTACAGCAAGGTATAAAGAGTGAGATTTGTGACTGCAGTCTCACATTTATCCACTAGATGCCAGTATCACAGTGACTAAGTTCCATCTTTCAAGATTCAAGATTCATGTTTGTACAAAAACATATGAATTACAAGTAGAAATGAAAGTAAATATAACAAAAACATTATAAAAAAACCACTAAAACTGTGTTAATTTGGCAACTGCAATATTTTTACAAAAATACTTCACAGTGCAATGTTATAGTGCATGTTGCTGTAAAGTGTCCTTAGTACTAGTAGTACTTAGAACTATGCTGGAAGTGAGAATGCCAGTATGGACTGACATACACTGCTTTATAACTATCAAACTCAATGTAAGCGAATGATATTTAATATATACTCAAATCCAACAGTACATTCGGATTTAACTTTGTGTTCAGCTTTAGGAGAGAAAAAAATAGATGGGTGGGTGGCTAAGGGTCATTTTTACTTTTTTTTTTTTTTTTTATTAATATTAGTTATTAACGTGACAAGACTTGATTTTGAACGGGTTATAAAGGAAGGAATACAAAAGATGCACAGCCTCCTAGCAAAAATTGTCTGATACCAGTCCTGGTCGGAATGAAGCTTTAAACTACCTCTTGCAGTGAAAGTGCACAAGTGTATTTTTGTGATATCCTGTACCTGTCCAGAACTAAAGCGGTCTTTTTCACTTTCTCTCTCTCTGTTTTACTCTGTCTCAACTCCAAGGTTTCTCTCTCTCTCTCTGTCGCTCTCTTACTAACTAGCTGCGATAGGCCATTGCGCCCCCTGCATGACGGCAACGAAAGTATCACGTCCGAAAATGGTAGCTTGCTCGTTACAAAATGGCAGATTGTGCGGCTCCACCCCAAAACTCTTAAGAGAAAAATGCTAAAAAAAAGTGTGCTCTCGAGTGTGCTTCCCTCGAAACTCAGCCAAATTGATAAAGCTACAATTATTAAAGACCATGAAATAGGTTTCAAACGAAGTCCTCCCAAAAAAAAGAATCCAGAAGAGACGCTCGGAATGCTAAGCTAAAAGAGCTAAAACAACAAAACACGTTGCTGCAATGACCGTTCATTCAGACGGTCTGCAGATCTAGAGACTCACTTTTCACCGCCCCCTATTTACTTTAACACCAACATAAACAGTGAAAGAAAAGTAAAAAAATAATGTCACTGCAGTTATGTCAGCAACATTTTATTTCTACTTTAAAAAGAAAAGTATTCATAAGTTTATAAAGCACAGATGGATAAGTCATTAGTCTTTTAACTCATTCAGATTATAGGGAGAATTTTAAAGCCTGATGGTTGTAGGTTTGGAACGTATACTGGATATGTCCAGCACTGTCATATTTTGCTTTTTGAAGCTGTTATAAAACAGAGATTGCTCGGTCACATCATGAAAATTCATTTTGAATTAAACAGGCTCACCTAAAAACTGTCTTCCTCAGAAACAAAGAGACTTCTTTCAGTGACAAAAACAACCAAAATACAGCAACAAACAAAAACAGAGCAACAATAAACATTAAAACACATGTATGAATGACAAATAATTTTGAAAAACATCATGAAAATGTACAGCAGTGTGAAAAGAGTGAGATTTGTGACTGCAGTCTCACATTTATCCACTAGATGCCAGTATCACAAAGACCAAGTTCCAACCTTCAAGATACATTGATGATTTATTATCACCATTCTTACTGTGAAATTTAAACAGGAGTCAAGTTAAAAAAAACAAACATATAAATAACAAGTAGAAATAAAAGTAAAAATAACAAAAATACTTAAACTGTATAAATGTGCAACTGGATGATATTTATAAAAATACTTCACAGTGCAATGTTATAGTGCATGTTGCTGTAAAGTGTCCTTAGTACTAGTAGTACTCAGAACTATGCTGGAAGTGAGAATGCCAGTATGGACTGACATACACTGCTTTATAACTATCAAACTCAATGTGAGCGCATGTTATTTAAAATATACCAGAGAGTCACTCTCACATTCCAACAATACAGTCAGATTTAACTTTGTGTTCATCTTTAGGAAAAAAAATAGATGGGTGGGTGGCTAAGGGTCATTTTAATTTCTTTTTTGTAATAAGTTATTAAAATGACAAGACTTTAGATTGAACAGGTTACATTGGATATATATCTATTCGAGTGCGGCTCAGAACCCCAGCAAAAAGTGAAAGGTTCCAGTCATGGTTGGAGTAAACCTTCATGTCTGAAATTTGCTTTAAACTGTCTCTCTTAATATGTGTCCATGTCTTTCTGTGACATCCTAGTACCTGCCCAGAACCAAAGCTGTCTTTTTCACTTTCTGCCAGTCTCTCTCTTTATTTTTCTCTGTCTCACTCTTTCTTCTCTCTCTATCATGCTGGCTCACTCTCTCCTACTTACTAGATGCAAGAGGCTCTTACGCCCCCTGCATGACGGCTACGAAAGTGTCGTGTCCCAAAATGGTAGTTTGCTCTTTCTTACTCACAAAATGGCAGATTGTGCGGCAATACTCCAAACAACTTCCAGAAAAAAATGCCAAAAAAATTGTGCTCCCGAGTGTCCTTCCCTCAAAAATTAGCCAAATGAATAAAGCTACAATTATTAAAAAACAAGACGTAAGTTTCAAATCAAATCCTTCCAAAAAAGAGGAATCCAGAAGAGACGTTTGGAATGCTAGGCTAGCAGAGCTAAAATAACAAAACACGTTGCTGCAAAGACCGTTCATTCAGACGGTCTGCAAATCTAGAGACTCACTTTTCACCGCCCCCTATTTACCGTAACAACAACATGGACAGTGAAAGAAAAGTAAAAATTAAATGTTACTCCAGTTATGTCAGCAACAACACTGTCATCATCAGTTCTTTCACAAACTGAAGATTTGTTTTATTTTTATTAGCAGTTTTTCATCATTGTATATGCTTTTCAGTTAAATTAGCTTAAATTTCTACTTGGCAGGTCGTGTTTTGGCTAATTGCTAAAAGTTTGTGTCACAAATGTCTGTTATCGAAACAGAAGTGTCATGATGACAGAAAAAAGGACAATTAAGGTGTTTCTATAAAATTAAAACCTTAAATTAACACTTTAGCACAGACATTTTTTCTAAAATTGTATGAATTTAAGTTAATGTTGGTAAAGAGGAAGAAACATTTTATTTCTATTTTAAAAAGATCATAAGGCGCATATGAAAGTCTTAGATTTTCTTCAAAATGAGCGGTGCACCCTATGTGTGTTGTATGTTCGCCATCGCTTCTGATTTATGACTCTATGAGTGCTCATCTCACCGCCAATGTGAAAAAACAAGTGAAACAAATGAACACTGCGCTTGCTGGGATTCCGGGCGGTGTCACATGGAATATCAACCACTGGATATCGGCGTGAGCTGGCCGTTCAAAGTAAGGCTGCGAGCAGCGTGAGAGCGATGGATGACCAGAGGAGATCAGAGCTTCACGAAGGGCGAAAGACAGGTGCGGACGAGTTACGTGTAGATGCTAAGGCTAACGTGTGTGTTGGCACTGTTGTCCGGGCTTTCACAAAAGCAGGCATAATTTCCAAGGACCCGCTCGGTACAGAAAGTGACTCTGACAGCGAGGAAAGTGAACCTGCGAGGTTGGATTTAGCGCAGCTGTTTGATTCTGAAACAGAGAATGAGGACATGGATGGATTTGATAAACAACTTTATGATGACTGTAACTAATATTTAAATAAAGCCAAACAAACTCAGTTTTATTACAGATTCATTTGTAAACACGCACACTTGTCTGCTTGTGTGTGTGTTTGTAAGGCGGATATACGTAGTAGTTGTATATAAAAACTGCGCCCTATCATCAGGTGCGCCTTACAGTATGTGTGTGTTAAATACAGTGCACATGAAACTGGGACTGTGCCTTTTAATACAGTGTGCCTTTTGGTCGTGAAAATACAGTAATCATAAGTTTATAAAGTACAGATGAATAAGTCGTTAGTCTTCAAACTCATTAAGTGTTTTGAGGAGAATGTCACAGCCTGATGGTTGTAGGTGTGAAACACATCCTGGATATGTCCAGCACTGTCATCTTTGGCTTTTTGAAGCTGTTATAAAGAAGACAGTCCTAGATTGTTCGGTCACATCATAAGAATTAATTTTCAATCAAAGAGGCTCACCCAAAAAGCATCTTAATAGGAAAAAAATAGGTGGGTGAGTGGCTAAGGGTCATTTTTACTTTTTTTCCATTAATTTATTCTTTAAGTGACAAGACGTGAATTTGAATGGGTTAGATGGGATAGCTATCAGGAAGGAGCACAGCATCCCAGCAAAAAGTGGCAGGTTCCAGTCCTGCTTGGAGTGAAGCTCCATGTCTGGAGTTTGCTTTAAACTGTCTCTCAAAGTAAAAGTGTGTCTGTATCTTTCGGTGATATCCTGGTTCCCGGCAAGAACTAAAGGTGTGTTTTTTCACTTTCTCTCTCTCTGTTTTTCTCTATCTCACTCTATCTTCTCTTTCTGTATGTGTGTATGTTGCTGTCTCTCTTTCTCTGTCTCTCTCCCTCCTCTCGCTCTTTCTCTATCTGTCTTTCTCTCTATCTCTCTCACTCTCTCTCTCCATTTCTCGCTCTCTCAATCTCTCTCCCCTACTTACTAGCTGCTACTGGCCATTGCGCCCCCTGCATGATGGCGGTGGAAGTATCGCGTCCGAAAATGGCAGCTTGTTCGTTCTGACTTACAAAATGGTAGATTGTGCGGCTCTATTCCAAAACACTTCCAAGAAAAATGCTAAAAAAAGTGTGCTCTCTAATGTCCTTCCCTCAAAAGTCCGCCAAAACGATAAAGCTACAATTACTAAAAACAAGGAGAAAGTTTCAAATCAAATCCTCCCGAAAAGAGGAATCCAGAAGAGACGTTGGGAATGCTAAGCTAGCAGAGCTAAAACAACAAAACACGTCGCTGCAATGACCGTTCATTCAGACGGTCTGTACATCTAGAGACTCACTTCTCACCGCCCCCTATTTACTTTAACACCACTATGAACAGTGAAAGAAAAGTAACAATTAAATGTTACTACAGTTATGTCAGCAACAACACTGTCATCATCAGTCCTTTCACACAGTCAAGATTTGTTTTAACCGTTTATTAGCAATTTTTAAACATTTTAAATGCTTTTTTGTAAAATTTGCTTAAAATTCTATATGGCAGGTCGTGCTTTGGCTAATTGCTAAAAGTTTGTGTCACAAATGTATTTTATTTTTAACCAAAGTGACATGAGGGAAACAGAAATTTGGCCCATGTCTGTTTCTGCTACAATTTTCTTTATTACCCTCTGATAAAAGTCCCACATATTTGTGATTTTTTTTCCCATGATGGTGACAATCTCCATGGATTCAGCAAATAATGGGCAGGTCGTCGCCGTGGGCGAGATTATAGGTCAACTCCAGTGACATGCGGTGAGGGTCATGTAAGGGGAGGCACTGACTCCCCAAGAGTTGGATTTATAATTGTAAAAACTGAAACCTACATCTTATTTCAGCATTTTTCCAACAGCATCCTAACATGAGGTCCTGTGAGAAAATAAATCAATTTCAGTCTGGTGACACATAACTGCTGATTTTAAAAGGACAGGCCAGCAATAATCACCAATGTTGTTAAATTGAAATAACAGAGGAGGATTCCACACATGTTTCTCCAGTCCCATTTCTGAAATGGTGACACTAAGCATGCAAAAAAAAAAAGTTAAAAAGAAAAACACAAATTAACTTTTGTTCTCACTAACGGTTTTGGTCAAATGAAATTTTCACAAATTATCGGCAAAGACTGCTTATTCATGGCCTTGTAACAGAGGAATTCTGCAACGACGTAAATAGCACTTCGTACTTTATACAAAGTCTGATGAATGCTGTTTTTTGTTCGTCCAAATCTGTTTATTTGAGTTTATGTAACTGCATTTTTGAAAAATTTTATGTCAATAATAAATTGTTTCTGCTTACAGACAACTATCCGACGCAGTCTTTTACATGGTTTATCCATTTGTTTTGTCTTTTTAGTTTTTCATTGTAATTCTACGTTTCAGTAGTCCCAGGTAAATTTTACACTCAGTAGGATTCAAACCCGGTTCACCCAGTCGAAAGCTGATATCTCAACCACTGGGCTAAAGCGCCTGGGACTAGTCTTTTACATAGTTACTTCATTCTCGCAGGTTGTTGTATCGGTATAGTTTCATTTATAATTGTGCCATATAATGTCATTGGTAAAACTCCTGATTACCTTTGTTCTTACTAATTAACATCTTGACCACTGTTCGCAGTTTGCGTTCTAGTGACTCAATCACTTTGGTTGTTCCCAGAATTTGTACCTCTCTGGGTTGTTCCTCATTCTTTTTTTTATTGCTCCAAATGAATGGAATGAGCCCAAATACATTGAACCTTCACACCATGGTCTCCTTACCTGACTTTAAGTCGTCCGTAACACAGTTAGTCTGTGCTGAATGCAGTTGTTTTTAAATGTCTCTTAAGGACTCTAATTTTAAAAGTGTATTATGTTATGTTTTCTTTGTTTGAAATCTCATATTGTTTTAATTTATTGGTTGTGCTGCTCCGGCTCAGGTTTTTTTTTTTTTTCGTACTTTATTAATCCCACACGGGAAATTATTGTGCTGCATTTCACCGCAGCAGGCTGCCACCTGTGACTGCGCCAATGGTGGGAGAAACGAGGGGTTAGGGTCTTCTCCAAGGACCCTAGATGTGCACTCAATGGGATGCGAACCTGCGAGCTTCCGGTTTGCGGGCGAACGCTCTACACACTGAGCCACCATCTCCCCTCATTTACAAGGACAACCTTGTAAATGAGGGGAGATGGTGTCCTTGTAAATGAGAAGTTGTTCTCAATCGACCACCTGGTTAAAAAAAGATCAAATAAAATAAAATCCTCTGGTTTCATCACGTTTGTTGTTGCGCACATGACGGACGTGCTGCTCAATGTAGATAAGATCAGGGAGATGGTGATTGACTTCCGAAAGTCAAAAGTCGAAAATGGTGGCATGCATATTCCGACTGATAGGCATGTTGATTGATAAAAAGGCCGAATGAGCAGGAATTAGCTTTCTAATTAGATCCGAAAGAAAAAGAAAAAAAGAAAACAATCTAGAAGAGAAGCTGGAAATGCTAAGCTAGCAGAGCTAAAATAATAAAACAAGTTTCTGCAAAGACCGTTCATTCAGATGGTCTGCACATCTACACCCTCACTGTTCACCACCCCCTCTTTTCTGTTACACCAACATGGACATTGGGAGAAACGCAACAAAGTAAACAAATTTCATAAACAAACCTTTTAGCCGCAGTTTTTATTCGTTTTACAGACTTCACTGTGAAAGTTGCTCAAATTTTCAGATGGCAGGTCGTGCTTTGACTTGTTGCTAAAAAGTTTACTTTACAAAATTTGATAAAACAAAAGTGTAATGATGGCATAAAACGAAATCAACAATAAATCTGTGTCAATATGATTAATGAAACACTTTGGCACAAACATTTTTTCATAAATATATTCATTATTCTTAATGTTGCTGACCTGTTAGAAACATTTCATTTCTTCTTTAAAAAGCATTAATAATCATAAAATTTAAAGCACAAAATAATAGCTCATTTGTCCTCAAGGTCATCCTCTGCTGGAGAATTTGAAAGTCTGGTGGCTGTAGGCATGGAACTTCTCCTGGATATGTCCACTACTGTCATCTTTTGCTTTTTGAAGCTGTTATAAAAAACAGAATCCAAGAATTTTCTGTCATATCATAAAAATTCATTTTGAATAAAAGAGTCTTTTCTAGAAAGTGTTTCTCAAACAGAAAGTGACATGTTTGAGTGACAAAACAACACAAAGACAGTAAACTTGCAAAAAAAAAGAGCACCCAACACACTTATGAATGACAAATAATGATGAATAACATTTTTAAAAAAGTTACAGCAGTGTGAAAGAAGTGAGATGTGTGACTGCAGTCTTACATCTATCCACTAGATATCAGTGTCACAGTGACCAAAGTCCTTGCTGGAAGTGAGAATGTGCCAAAGTGGACTGACATACACTGCTTTATAACTATAAAACTCATTGTGTGCGTATGATATTTAAAATATAACAAATTGTGACAAACAGATTCAAACAAAATTTCAGATTTAAATTTATTTTCAACTCTAAAGGCAAACCGGTGGATGGGTGGGTGGGTAAATTAGATTAGCTTGGAATTACTTTATTGATCCCACACGTGGGAAATATGTGCATTACAGCAGCAGACAAGAAAGAAAGAAATAGACAGTTTATAAACAAGGAGGATAATGAATAATAATATTAAATCGTTAAAATAATAAAATAGAAGGAATAATGTGACTAAACATTAAGGACAGTACAGACTGAATGTGCATTAGGAGATAAAAAGTGACATAAGAAAGATAAAGTGACAAACAGTGATGAATTTCATGAGCATGAACCACTTATCTGTTATTCTGTGAGTTATTATAATGTGTTATTGTATTGAGAACAAAAGATTTCCGGTACGGGGCGGTTTTTGAGCAGAGCTGTCTGAGCCTCTTGGAGAAAGAGCTCCGCTGTTTGTCCAGAAGTGGGTAGAGAGGATGGTCATGGTTGTCCATGATGGATAAAAGTTTATTCAGTGACCTCCTCTCCACCACTGCCTCCAGCGGGTCCTGTTGTGCAGCCAATGACAGAGCCAGCCTTTCTTATCAGTTTATTAAGTCTGTTGGCGTCACTGGCTGCAATGCTGCTCCCCCAACAGATGACGGAGAAGAACAAGGAGCTGGCCACCACAGACTGATAGAAGGTCTCCAGCATCTTGCAGCACACATTGAAGGACCTCAGTTTCTTTAGGAAGTAGAGTCGGCTGCAGGTCTTCTTGTACACAGCAGTAATGTTGCTCCTCTAGTTCAGTCTGCTGTCGATGGTCACTCCCAGGTATCTGTACTCCTCCACAACCTCCACATCCCTACCCAGAATGCAAAGGGGCTGCAAGGCAATAGTCTTCTTTCGGAAGTCAATCACCATCTCCCTGGTCTATCTACATTGAGCATCAGGTGATTCTCTCCACCCCATTACACAAATCCATCCACCAGCCTCCTGTACTCTTCCTCCTGCCCACCACTTATACACCCCACAACTGCAGAGTCATTAGAGAATTTGTACAGGTGGCATGATTCCGAGTTGTGCTGGAAGTCCGAGGTGTTCAATGTGAAGAGGAATGGAGAGAGCACAGTGCCCTGTGGGGCTCCCACACCACTTAAAACCACATCAGACCGGACTTTGCCCAGCCGGACAAACTGTGGCCTGTCTGTCAGGTAATCAGTGATCCAGGAGACGATGGACGTACCAGCACCCATCAGCCACAGCTTATTACCCTGTAATGAGGGCTGGATGGTGTTAAAGGCACTAGAGAAATCAAAGAAGGTGATTCTCACCATGCCCCCACCACCATCCAGGGTAGGGGCCATTTCCTATTTTATTTATGTATTAAAGTGACACAACTTTAGAATAAAAGGGTGACATGGCAGGGCTTTCTGGGGGCTGCACGGCATCCCAGCAAAAGTTGGTTGGTTTTCGTTTCCTGGTTGGAGTTAAGCTTCATGTCCGGAGTGTGCTTTAAACTGTCTCTCAGACAGAAAGTGTGTCTTTCCATGGTATCCTGGTACCTGTTCAGGACTAAAGAGGTCTGTTTCACTTTCTCTCTCTCTCTGTTTCTCTCTGTCTCTTTCAATCTTCTCTCTTTCTGTATTTTGCAGATTCTTTCTCTATACATATAGGTGGGAGACGGTGGATCAGCGCTAGAGCGCTTGCCCGCGGACCGGAAGGTCGCGGGTTCGATTCCCATTGAGACCACCGTCTAGGGTCCTTGGAGAAGACAAGACACCTAACCCCCGCTTCTCCCACCATTGGCGCGGTTGAAGGGCAGCCTGCTGCGGTGAAAGGAGTGCAGCACACAAATTTCCCCGGTGAGGGATGAATAGAGTAATTCATTTATATTTTATTTATCTATCCTTATGCTTGCTAGCTGCCACAGGCTCTTGCGACCCCTGCCTGGCGGCAGTGAGAACTTTTACGTCAGAAAAGGGCGGCATGCCCGTTACTACCAACGAAATGGCGGAATGAGCAGCTTTATACCGCACAACTCCAGAGGAAATCTGCAAAATAAACGTTTAGGGCAGCCTGCTGAGGTGTAAGGAGTGCAGCAAACAAATTTCCCCGGTGAGGGATGAATAGAGTAATTCATTTAGTAATTCATTTATTTTTATTTATTTATTTTGTTTTGGAGTCTCGTTACCTCAAATCTCAATCAAATGGATAAAACTACAATAATTAAGAAGCATGCATTAGTTTTCCAGTTTGATCCGAAAGAAAAAATTAATCTAGAGGAGAAGCTGGGAAGGCTAAGCTGGCAGAGCAAAAATAACAAAACACGTTTATTCAAAGACTGTCGATTTAGACGGTCTGCACATCTACACACTAACTGTTCACCGCTCCCTATTTTCTTTCACACCAACAAGGACAGTGAGAGAAAGGCAACAATTATATGTGACTACAATTATTTAAGCACTGTTTCCATGGGTTCTTAAACAAAGTCAAGATTTTTACAGAGAAAAAAAAAAAAAAAAAACTTTTAGCAGCCTTTTTTCATCATTTTGCAGGCTTCTCTGTGAAAGTTGCTCAAATATATATTATATGTGGCAGATTATGCTTTGGCATGTTGTTAAGAAGTTTGTTTCACAAATTTCTTTCACTAGAACAGAACTGTCATGATGTAATAAAACAAAAGACACAATGAAGGTGTGTCTGTGTGTTTAAAACCTTAAACAGACACTTTGGCCTAGACATTTTTTTATGTATATGAATTAATCTTAAAGTTACTGAGAGGTTAGAAAAATTCAATTTCTATTTTAGAAAGCATAAATAATCATAAATTTGAAAGCATTAATGAAGCACAGAAGAATAGCTAATTTGTTCTCCAGCTCGTCCTCTGTTTTCAGGGGGTGTTGGACAAAATGCCACAGGACAGAATGATACACTTGTAAAATGTAACAGCTTATCAGAAAAGTGGTCACTTTTCATAGCTGACACATCCCATTACTTTTTTTAATTATTAAGTATATTACTTTTAAAAGATTTGAGCTTGTTTTATTTTATTTTGTTTTATTTTATTTTTTGTGAACTAATTTTAACTAACTTAAGCTTATGGGGTAACTTTATTAGCTTGTGAACAGCCTGCTTTGTAAAAATATATACATATATTTTTACAAATATACATAAAATACATATCAATATATTTATAAATATACACATACATTTTTACAAATATATATATAAAATACATATAAATATATTTATAAATATATACATATATTTTTACTATAAAGTTTTTCAACTGGAATGAAGAATTTTTTACATCAAATCAAATTTTATTTGTAAAGCACTTTTACAACAAAAAGTTACACAAAGTTACACAACAGAACAGATAAAAACTCAAATAGCATTAAAAATTCATATCATTAAAACAAACAAACAAAAAAATAAAATAAAATAAGACCACCTCCCCCATACACACACACCTTTCATAACTCCTCTCCCCCCTCCCAACTCTCACTTTTCTACCTGAACCGCTAGTTACTGTCTATAATTGAAATAAAAATAAACATCTGGCCAGTTGCTGTCGTGAAGAAATAATAACTGGGGATCAATCCACACCAGGACTCGGCCTGCCCTTGACTGCAGCGGCCAAAACCATAGGGGTCCGCACCACCCAGGCCAGTCAGACCCCCACAGACTGAGCAGGCAGATGGAATGGAGGATCCCCATGAGGAAACACTGGATTAAGACACGGAATAAGACAATAGAATAAAAGCTAAAACCAGTAAAGCTCCTAAAAAGTAAAAAAAAACTCAATCTGAAAAATAAAACTGTATAAAAATAGGAAAGTAAACAAACATAAAAAAAAAACATCTTAAACAAAAATAAAAATCAGGTAAAAACCAAGTTAAAATGATTTGTTTTCAGCGTCTTCTTAAAAACATGAACAGACTCTACAGCCCTGAGTTCCTCTGGCAGGTTATTCCACATAGTACTGGAACGAGGCCTCACCGTGAGTTTTTGTTCTAACATGTGGTACTGGTATGGATGATAATCAAGGAAAATAGATGCTATATAGGGAGGTGTGACATTTTGTCCTTGTGTAATTTTGTGGCACCGTTTTCACAAGAATGTGGAAGCCTGATGACAATAGGTGTAAAGAACAGTGAGTCTCTAGATGTGAAGACCGTACCTACCCAGGACTAATGTCTTTGTCCACCACTGTCATCTTTTGTTTTTTAAATCCTAGATTGCTGGGTCACATCGGGAGAATTAAATTTCAATAAAAGAGGCTCTCCCAGAAAAGTGTCTGTAACAAAAAAAGAGACATATTTGAGTGAAAAAAGCAACGAAAACACAGCAAACTTGTAAACACAGAACAACCATAAACATAAGAACACCAGTGTGAATGTCAAATAATATTTATTTATTTATTTCGGTCACAGTGCATTTCACATTAAATAAAGAAAAATTATATTTTACCAAAGGACCGAAAAGGTATCGGCTGAAGCAAACGCTTATTATGCCGACCCTTTTTTCAAATCACCATAAAAACAAAAACAAATAAGTAAAAAACTAATACAATTGTTACTTTAAATTCATCATATATAAGCTTGAATTTAACCATCAAGACTTGCATATTTTTAAAGAAATAATAACTTAAATTTCTTCTTTAAACAGAAAAGATTGAAACATAATTTAAGTTCATCATCACAATTATTCCAAAGATCCACACCTTTAATAGAAATACAGAATTTTTTAACATTTGTTCTAAATTTATTTTTAATGAACACAACATTTCCTCTTAGTTCGTATGGACTTTCCCTGATGAAAAACATGAAAAACATATGAAAAACATAAAAAAGGTGTGTGAAAGGAGTGAGATTTGCAACCGCAGTCTTACATCTATCCACTAGATGTCAGTGGTGCCCTGGTACCTACCCAGGACTAAAGGGGTCTTTTTCACTTTCTCTCGCCCCCTGCATGCCGGCGGTGGAAGTATCATGTTTGAAAATGGCTCCCGTCCGACCGTTAAAATGGCGCATTGAACGACTCTAATGCACACAACTCCCAAGAAAACAGCCAAAAATGTTTTTTTCTTGAATCTCCTTCCCTTATAATCTCAGCCAAAATGAATAAAAACATCATTAAAGAGCACGAATAATGTTTCCAGTCAAATTCTAATAAAACATAAATCTAGAGGAGAAGCTGGCAAAGCGAGCAGAGCAACAATAACAAACACGTTTCCGCAAAGACCGTTCATTCAGACGGTCTTCACATCTAGAGACTCACTGCTCACCGCCCCCTATTTACTTTAACACCAAGATGGACAGTGGGAAAAAACCAACAATCAAGTGCCACTAAATTACTTCAGCAACATTACTGTTACCATCAGTCTTTTTACAAAGTCAAGATTTGTATACCTTTCAGCAGCATTTTTTTGTTATTGTTTTACAGGCTTCACTATGAAAGTTGCTCAAAGTTTTGGATGGCTAAAAAGTTTGTTTCCCAAATTTCTTTAAATAAAACACAAGTGTTCTGATGGTATAAAGAGAAATCAACAATAAATGTTTGTCTGTATAATAAAAACCTTGAACAAACACTTTGGTAAATACCTTTTTTACCAAGGTAAAAAACATATTTTTTACCTTGGTAAAATAGAACATATTTTTAATATGTTTATTAATGTTAATGTTGCAGACAAGTTTTCCTCCGTTTTAAGGAAAATGTGACAGCCTAATGACTGTAGGTGTGACGAATCACTGGAATATGCCCTCTACTGTCAAATTTTGCTTTTTGAAGCTGTTATAAAGAAGCCAATCATAGATTGCTTAGTCATATCATAAAAAAATCATTTTCAATAAGACTGTTCAAGAAAAAGTCTATCTCACAAAGATAGATACATGTTTGAGTAAAAAAAAACAACCAAAACACGATAAACTTACAAAAACACAACAGCCATAAACAATGATACACATGTATGAATGACAAATAATAATGAAAGATATTATAAAAAAAAGGTAGAGCTGTGGGAAGAGTTTGAGTTGTGACTGCAGTTTTACATCAATCCACTAGGTGTCAGTGTCACAGTGACCCATGCCCTTTTTGTGGTTGCATCATCCTTCCCGAAACTTGTTCTTTTTACAGAGTATCTCATTTATTTTCCCTCAACTTAGAGTTTTTCTATTCCTGTCACAGAGCCCCACTTGTAAAAACAACATGTGTCTGAACACAAAACTATTTGCAGGAGAATCTTAAAGCCTGATTGTTGTTGGCTCCTGTATATGTCCACTACTGTTTTCCTTTGATTTATAACCTTTATGAAGTAGAGAATCTGAGATTGCTCGGTCACATTCAGAAAATTCATTTTTAATACAAAGGCTCAAATAGAAAAAGTCTCAAACAGAGATACATATTTTAGTAAAGAAAACAACCCAAACCTAGCTAATTTACAAAGACTGAACAACCATAAACAATAAAACTTATGTGTTTGAATGAAAAAACGTAATAAAAATGGTGTAGCTGTTTGGAAAGACAGAGAATTGTGACTGCAGTCTTACATCCACCCACTAGATGTCAGTGCCATAGTGACCAAAGTCCATGCTGGAGGTGAGAATGCCAGTGTGGACTTATGCCGACTCATCATGTGGACATGATTTTTAAAAATGCACTAGATAGTGAACAATGTGAACAGAATGTCTCGTTACCTCAAAATGTTACCTCAACAACGTGACCAAAACATTCTGATTTGATAGTATTTCAGGCTCTGTAAGCAAATTGTTTTCACATATCCTGCTCCAATGCAATCTTTTTGGCTTAATTTTTGTGTTATACTGAAATGATCAATAATTCATCAAATATTTCTTCCCGTTTCACAAATATTAATTGGTTTCAAGTCTGATTAGGAATATTTTAGGGCAAGTATAGATATAATTTTTTAAATGTATTTAGCTAAAAACTTTGAAAAATATCACCTAATATATATTCTTTAAGAAGTTGCATGCTGCACAGTGACACAGCGTGACACAGGGATTAGCACTGTGGCATTACAGTAATCAAGGTCGTGGGATTGAGTTCCCAGAGTGAGGCTGAAGCTTCAAACACTGGTCCGTCTGTGTGAGTTAGCGTGTTCTCGTTGTTTATGCACGGGTTTCCTTCCCCCCTCAGAAAACTTGCATAGCAGGCTGATTTGTTGCCATGAAAATGTCCCAAGGACTCAATCCAGCCCCGCAACAGACTGGCGGTAAGTTTGGGGTGTACGTTGCCTCTTGCTTGAAATCTGCCTCCAAAACCCCCAGCGACCCTGAAGGATAAGCGGTTCATAAGACAAAAGTAACACACAAAATGTTTTGTTCATTTAGATTCTTGCGGTTAACTGAGGTTTTTCTAAGTTTTATTTTATTTTATTTTTTTTCAGGCAAATGGAACTGTGCATGGTCTGGGGAAAGGAAACACCTGAGGTATTTTAGAACCAGACACACAAAAGACTGTGACTGCAGATATCATGTAAAATCAAAACTGCTGGCATTGGCTAGGTTAATCAATTTTATCATTGAGAGCTGTGAGTCATGAGAGTCTTTTCACATGGTTTCTGACCAGTTTGTCAGTTCCTACTGATCATCTGTCACAGTCTTGGTGTCATCACTCAACCATTTACAGTTAACAATCTGCATTTATGCTTGAAGATAGAGTCTAAAGCTAGGTGGTGGGTTTTCCAAACCTTTCTTCTTCAACCACTTACCATTTTCTCTAGATCAACAAGAAGACCAACCTCCACCTTCCCATCATATACCAATCTCACAGTCCCTCCAACTTCCACTTCTCTGACCACCATCAACTTTCATTATGGCATTGTCCATGTGCTAAAACAAAGAGATCATACAAACATTCACACATACAAATAACTTGCTAAATTGCATCTAGTTCAATCCACCACAGTCCATTTAAAAAAAAATTAAAGACAAATACGGAAAGTCATTCCAGCCCATTGTATCATAAGCTACATGTGGGATTGAAGAAGAAGCAATTGTCTGTAATTGTATAAAATATATAAAACTGTACAAGCCAGTGCTTTCAATATATCTTATTCCATTTTTTTTTCTATTCCTGTCTTTCAAGTTTTTTTTTGTCAGACCACACTGTGTATCTGCTTTGTGTTTTGTCCTTCAGTGAAATTTGTGGCCCTTGAGTCCAAAAAAATTTCCATGCCTACTTTGAACTTACTGCTGTTCCTGCTGTACATACCACCCCTTTGTGTTTTCAGTGGTTTGATTTGCCCCCGGTCTATGTTCTCAGACAAAAGATCTTGGCAATGACAAGAGGGCTGACACATAACAAATTCATGAGCTCAGCAAACACAACTGGAACCACTTACATCATGATTCAAAACTCAAGGTGTCCTTCCAAACACTCCTGTGATAGAAAGATTGTAAAACAATTTCAGGATGTAAAATACTTAAGAGTCAATCAGGAATCTAAAATTTAAGCAGCATTTACAAAAGGTGAGAGGTTTTCAGAAGTCCAGTATTGTCAATATATTTTTATTTTATGTACAACAGAAAGGTTGCTACATCTTATTTCAATGCCAAGATCTTATGTAATGTTTTATACTGTATATCATCTTCAAGCCAGGTCTACAAAGGTAAATAGTCTAAAATCTCCACAATTAGACCTAAAAATTTTTGATTAAAAAAAACCTACCACTACCACAGTTGAAAAAAATGAAAATGTCTGAGTTTTAACTATTTAATCCAATACTCTGTTACATAAAAACCTGCAACGATACCCGACCTCCTCTACAGAACTTTGTGCGACCTTGCTCTTGACCAGGGGTGGGCATACTTTTTGATTCGTGGGCCCATTCGGTTTTAACCAGTGGTGTCAGTCGATTAAAAATATGAATTGAATTAATTACAGAATATTGTAATTAATAATCAAATTAATCACATTTTGACGCCATATCTGCTAAAGGTCTCCTGATAAAGAATTTGAATTCTAGGATATTAAAAAAAATTGAACTGTATGACTAATCATTTGAATCCAGTAAGAAGAGAAGATTTTAAATCCAATTTATTATTGGTGAACTGTGCCTCGTGAGGTCAGGTGCATCATTAAAAAAAGTAAAACAAGGGTTAGGGTTTGTTCTTATCTTCAACGATAGACATTGGCCTGCAATCAGCAGCAACCCACTTTGCGATGGTATTTGTCAATTTCTCCGTTGTGGATTTGCTCATGCGCTTGCCAAATTCAGCTAGCTTGGTTTGGCAGAGCAAGCTCCCGGTAGCCACATGTTTTAGGTTTAGATGGTATGTCAGGTTGGAGTTACTCCGGTGGTAGGAGAACTCCTTTTTTAAAAAAATACAAATTACTTTGTTTTTATTTTTTGTCCCGTCTTTATTATTTTTGTATAAAAACTTGCTTTTCAGTGGCTCGACTCAGGGGCAAATACAGGATTTTCGAGAGGGGGGGCTTGAGGAGGCATCTTCTATGCCCCCCCAGAACAATTTGAAAAATGAATGATTTTTCTGCATTTTGGTGCATATTTACCCAAAGTTTATAATAATTAAAGTAATTAGAACACTTTTATTTTTTTTTTTGGACCATAACAGGAGGTGGGTGGGGGACGTGCACCCCATACCCCCTGAATATGTAACCTGTGACTGTCTCATCCTCCTGAGTCTTGTCCGTGTCTGTTGTGTTTGATCACTGCTGCCTTGTTAATTTGCAAGGGCAAACGATGTAGGACGCCTGAGAAGACTACGGGTCTTTCAATCGTCCAAAATTCAAATGCGCAAGCATTGGCTTGCCACGTCACCATTAATTGCATTTTTTTTAACGCGTTAAAATGTGCCGTAATTAATTAATCGAATTAACACGTTAAAATGACAGCAATAGTTCTAACATTTGACCAAGAGACCGGAACAGCAGCAGAGGGATGGCATGCTTTGGTAAACAAGCACACTAGATATGGAAAGCCATTGGGGCTGCTACATGCACGTAATCTAGCGCACTAACGTTAAAATTAAGTGCCCTATCGCTTTAAAAAACGTACAACTTGCGCGTTAGGTTTAAAATGTAGGTTTAAAATCTCCTGACAATCTCTTTTGACAATGTCCACATCACGGAAACACACACATTTTAATGCGAGCAGTGTTGTTGTTTTTTCAGCAAAGCCAATATAACTAGAATGCGCCACCTGGTGAGGAAACATCAGAATTACAAGGAAAATAAAACATTTATAAGGTTTATTTATTTAAATTTTTCATGTTTTGCGGGCCGGACTAAACCGTTTAACGGGCCGCATGTAGCCCGCGGGCCGTAGGTTGCCCATGCCTGCTTTGGACTAACAAGAAGAGCTTTTAAAACGGACAAGTGGAAACTGCAGAGTCTACCTTGTCTCAACTTTTCTAATGAAGCCTTCAATGAGTGGAAACAGAGTCCCCGCTAATCTCAAAAACCTTAAATGGGTTATCAAATATCGTTCGGATTAACATTAGTTACTGAGTTTCTAGAAAATCTGACATAGCCTGGCAGCATCTTTTCAAATTTTGCAAGCAAATAATACCAACACTAAATTGATGACTGCAATAAAGACACACCCATCACAAACTTGCACTCTGTTTTTATTTATTCATTTCCACGTTCAATAATTTTTGTGATGTATTGTCGATAATTTTTTGTTGTTTTTTAGTCTGTTTTTAATGTATTAAGGACAGAAAAAAAATATTTTCAAGATAAATCCGGTGGAGCCATATTCAAAGTAAATGCACACTATCATTTAAATTAACAGATAAATCAATAAAACAGTACATATTAAAACAATTCACAGTGAAATAAATCAAATTGAATTGAATTTAAACTTGGATATAAACAATGTTTAATAGACAATTATTAAAAAATAAATAAATCGAACATTCACAGATAAAAATGTTTAGAATTACTTATTTTTGTGAATTCGTTTGTGAATCCATTTGATTACTTGTCAATGACTTATTATTGCATTATGCTTACTTTATCATTTTCGGCTATTTTTTTTTTTTATTTGTATAACATTTCGACACCTTTTGATTTAATTTCAATAACATTATAAAAAATTAATAGAAGAAACTAAAGTCTGATGAACGTATAAGTCTAAAACTAGTTGAATTAAACGTAAAAATGACATACTGCTGAGTGAAAGTCAGTCCACACTGGCAAACCCACCTCCAACATGGACTCTGTGAGACTGACATCTAGTGGAAGTATTTAAAACTGCAGTTACAAATCTCAGGCCTCCCACACAGCTATTCCACTTATATGGTGTTTTTCGAAATATTTGGCATTCATACATGTGTTTTAATGTTTAATATTGTTGTCTTCTTGTATTTTTGTTGTGTTTATGTAGGTGTTTTCAATAAAATGTGTCTGTTTCTGTGTGAGAGATTTTTTTCTGGGAGAGACGCTTGTTGAAAATGAATTCTCAGGATGTGCCAGAGCAGTCTCAGATTTTCTACTTTATAAAAACTTTGAAATGCAGAAAATGACAGTGGTGAACATATCCAGGAGATTCTTCACACCGACACCCATCAGAATTTCACAATTTTCTGAAACAGTGGATGCGCTTACAGACAAATGCTGAGGGATGAGATGAGTAGATGAGATTAGATGGAACACGAACATATGCTATGTTCAAAGAACAAGTATGAGGAATTGATCATGAAACTAGCTATTTATCTGTTCACAGTCACTTGCAGCAAAAATAATTTGCAAGCTAACAAATGGACTGAGCAAGAATAGAGTATTTTAGGATATTTTAAAGCATCAATTCCCAGAAGTAAAAATGTATACATGTAAAAACAATTTTCTGCCAGTATGTGAACTATCCAAATACATAATCAAGAAAACCTTTATTTGTTGGGGAAATTGTTTATTGTTATTGTCAGTCAGTCACCTTCTAAACTGTCTATTCCTTACATGGTTTTGGGGGGGTGCCAGAGCCCATCTTGGCTGATTCGAGGGAGAGGGTAACATCCTTGTTGTTATTGTTATTATTATTAATACAATGTTATTATGTTTCTGTTGTTTTATTATGTTTTATTATTTTATGGTTTATTATTACATAATGTTATTATGTAACATGATAATCCCATAATAAAATCCCCGCCCCCACTTAGCTGATTGAAAAAGTGACATACTGCTGGTCTTTTATTCTGGCTAGAAGTGGGGAAAAAATGCAACTTGAGTGAAGAAAAATGATAGAGTGATAAGTTGTATTCATCTTACAACCATGAATACAACAAGTCCACAATGAAACTGAGATGCTGCTACCGGATCAATCAAGGTGAACAGCCACCTTACTCTTAATTACCAACAACATGAGACAGAGACTTACTTTCATGTCAGATTATTTGATAGTTTTGAAAGTTATTATTAATTTCTGCTTTTTAAAGTAGAAAAAGTACAGGACTCATCAAAGATTGAATGGTAGTATTTAAAATATGGTTGTTTGATTGTTGTTATTATTATGTAACGTTTAGCATAGAGATATAATTATTAAAGCGTCAGATAAAAATCATTCCAATAGAACTGCCTTCATGTTTCAGTAGTATTAGGTTTAAATGCAGTTTCAAATTTTAACAAAGAAAAGCAAAAGCAAAGGATTTGCGTCGATATTTTTATTGTGTTACTATTTTCATGATTCATACATGTTAGACTTTTCATATAATTTTGTTTGTAATAAAGAACTAACTGTAAAACCCCCGTGCTAAACCACTGGCGTTCAGCTGTAGCTTTTCTCCCACTGTCAATGTTGGTGTTAAAGGAAAAAAGAGGGAAGAGAATGGTTAAGCCTCTAGATGTGAAGACCGTCTGAAAGAACGGTCACCGCAGAAATGCGGCTTTATGTTTTAGCGCTGCTAGCTTAGCATTCCCAACTTCTTCTCTGGATTCATTTGCAGAGCCTCCACTTTCCCTCTGAGGTTGGACAGAAAGAAGCCGCTCCTTTGACGACTTTTAGATTTTTTGGACTTCTTCTCCAGATGGATCTTAGATGGAGTTAACTTTTTCTCGCGCTCCCTCTTCTAGCCGTCGCTGTCATAGCCTTGTTTGGTGTTCCCTCTTTAAGTTCCGGACGCTATTTTTTCTTTGGGATTTGATTACAAAACTAATTCACACTCTTTAATAATTGTGGCCTTATCAGTTTGAGTAAGATTTGAGGAAAGGAGACTTAAGAACAAACAATTTTAGCAGTTTTTCTCGGGTGTTGCGAACAAATTGAGCCGCACGTTCCACCATTTTGTCAGTCGAACTGGGCACCCCGGCATTTTCTAAAGTGATACTTCAACGACCGGTCTGCAAGGGGCGCAGGAGCTTGCAGGAGGTAGTAAGCAAACGCAAGAGAGGAAGAAAAAGACACAGAGAGAGAGGGAAGGGGGTGAGAGGAGCTGCTCCTCCATTCGGAGGATTCCCTGTGTGTTCAAATGAACACAAATAAGACACTAGTGTAAAATAAAATACATGGTAAATGTATGCCTCCAAAACTTATTTGGCATTTTAACAACAACAGCAACAACAAAAAGCATGCCTACAGGACTTTAATAGGCATAAAGCAGTGTATATCAGTCAACACAACATTCTCACAGTCATATGGGGTCACTGTGACACTGACATCTAGAGGACAAATGTTAGATTGCAGTCACAAACCTCACTCCTTCAACAAAGCAATACCATTTTATGATGTTTTTTCTTATTATATGGTATTCATACATGCGTGTTATTGTTTCTGTTTATTATCTTATTGTATGTTTTATTATTTTGATTGTTTGTTTTCCAGCAAAAATGCCTCTTTCTGTTTGAGAGAATCTTTGTTTTTCTTTTTATTCAAAATTAAATATTTGTTAAGGTAGAGAACAAAATCGTATGAGCAAAATGAACCAAACTATATCAAGTTAAAAGGGTGTAATTTTTTTACAGTATCTGTGTATAAAAAATTGAACTTAAAACAATTTAACTTTTAACATTTCACAATACATCGCTGTAACAACTCCACAATCTACTATATAAATAATCTTCAAAGAACTTCACTAGTTTATTCAAATGTATTTATTTCCTCCACCAGAAAACTGAATATTTTTTCTATGTGTTGACACAAAAATGTGTTAAACACAGTTGTTTAAAACAGCCCTGTGAAAACGAACAAGAAAAAAGTAATGTCAAAACCACTATATTAATTATCAATTCCAAAAATTGCAACAGCAGCCGTAAATCAGCTACTTTCAAGTATGCTTAAAGATAACACATAAAAAGTGGCACAAGTGTACACAAGCATGAGAAGGGGTCTTAAACAATGGAATTGAAAGAAGATATGGATTCATTGTTACTTGAGGAAACATCTATACAAAACAAAAGAACCTTTCTGGACACACTTTCATGGTAATTTTTTAAATAAAAATGGCACACCTTAAGTTAAGTGGGTAAAATTGTGTAAAATTTGGGGTAAAAAACGGCTGCTAAAAATTTTATTTGTAAAACTCTATACTTTGTAAAAGAGCTCATGGTGACAGTGTTGTTGATGAAATAATTGTAGTGACATTACATTGTTGTTTTGTCCATTATCCCTGCCATTGTTGGTGTGAAAAGAAATAGGAGAGGTGAACAGTAAGTCTCTAGATGTGAAGACTGTCTGAATGAATGCTCTCTGCAGAAACGTGGCTTGTTGTTTTAACTCTTCTAGCGTGCTAAGCTCCTACTCCGGATTCATTTGAACAGCCCCCGCTTTCTCTATCAGGTTGGATTAAGAGATGTCATTCCTTTGCTGACTTGTAGATGCTTCGGCTTCTTCTCAAGATGGATTTTAGCTGGAGTAAACTTCTTCCAGTGTCCTCTTCTATCCTTCTCTGTCAGAGTCCTGTTAAGAGTTTCCTCTCAGTTTTTTTTTTTTTTTTTTTGGGGGGGGGTTGATTGGACAGCTACATCATGCACTTTAATCATTCTGGATTTATCCATTTGGCTGAGGTTTGAGGGAAAGACACTAATAAACGAACGTTTTAAGCAGTTCTTCTCGGACGTTGTGTGCAATGGAGCCGATCATTCCGCCATTTTGTTGGTCGAAATGAGCATGCCATCATTTTCTAAAGTGTTACTTCAACTGCTGCCATACATGGGGCGCAAGATTCTGTTTTCTCTCAGAATGAGAGAATGGAAGAGAAAGACAGAGAGAAATAGATTTTTTATAAGACTTTTATTAAACACTCAAGGTTTTTTTTTTTTTTTAGATTTTTAGAATGACCTTTATTAAACTCTCAAACAAGTTGTATATCACAAACCCACAGTCTAACCACATAAAGAAACAAAAACACAAAATTAAATACTCAGAGCAAAATTTAAAACCGAACAAAACACATAAATGCAGAGCGGTTAACAAATCAGAGCAGATAGTCACACAAACATAGACCCCACAGTGGCTAAGACTCCCCTAGATCCCCAGTGCTCTCCAAACGTCTCCTGTTTATGTTATACAGTCCATATTGTAGTCTGAGGCAAGCCTCAACCATCTGTCTTTTTTTTTTTTTTTTACCCTGTCCTGTCCGATGTTGTGACAAGCAGAATGATGCTCTGTATGTCAACTATTGCTGGACAGTTTTGCTCTACCAGGGTCAGCACCATATGCCGAACCTGGCAAGCTTTATTTGTTTATTTAAAATGCTTTACTTTTAAAATATCCATGCTTTTTGAGCTTGTTTTTGATGGACCTGACAGGAATTACTGAAAAGAAACGTAGAGGTAAGAAGAAGTGAAAAAAGAAGAGGAATAGGGTTTATAAGAAGAAGAGAGAATGAAGAAAATGAACAAAATAAACAAAATAATAATATAACAAAAGAGAATGAACAAAATGAAGAGGTAATCTGTAGTTACAATATTCAGCATCACGACCAACCTGTTGGATTATCTAAGGAAAAAAAAGTATAAAAAAGAGTTTCAACCAGAGATAAAACTGACACATACAGTATGTCATGACACGGAGTGCAGGTGGAGAAAGGAGGACCCAGTTGCAGACAGACAACACAGTTTATTTGGAAGTTGGCAGTGCATAATTTCTGTGGAAAAATAAACAGAGTGTCTATGGCATGGTAAATGGTTATTGCAGGAATGTGTTCTTGGTCCGGCAACCAGGGAGACCTGGCTGGAGGGGATTGTAAGATCCGACATAGAAGTCCGGGGTGATTCCCCTTAAGTAGATGGCAGTGTGCACAGCCATTTGGAATCTGCAATCATCCCCGGCTGATCCTGATCAGATCGATGAGAGATGTCCATGGCTCCCTCTGGCTGCAGAAGAGGGGATCGTGACAACATACAACAAAATCTTCTATAACAAATGATGTAGAACATAAACACATGTTACAAAAGCTATAATAATATTGGTTGGGAGCAGGGAACATAGCGGACAGTAAACAGTGTGATACAGTGGTGAATGTGAGTTAAAGTACATGCATGCTGCCAGTGTGAACCATATACTTATTTGGACCAACAGATCCTCACAATCCCCACCACGATCTGGATCAAAGGAGGTAGAAACACAGGCAACCCGGGCCCACTCTCATCCAGATACTGGGACCCCAAGGTCGAGCCAGCGGGGCCGCCCCCTCCTCTGCATAAGAGACACCACTGCTGGGGTCCCCTCAGCACCAAGGGCACAGGCATCCCCAGTGGCAGGACCCCCAGGCTACGGGGCAAATGTTTCAACTGTGCCTGCACCAGACCAGGTGACATACAGACACAGTCAAAAAAAGTTGGTATAATCCACAAAAATGCGGCGAAAAATCAAAAGAATGAAGTCTAAACTCACAAAACTCACTTACTCGCGACCAATCCGGAAGCAGAGAGAGAGATAGATGTTTAATCTCGTACGGAGAAACAGTCTTTGTTAAAAGTTGTATAAGATTGTATAAGATCATATATATAAGATCATATATGTTTTGTTGTTGTTTGGTAGTTGTGTCTTTCTATTGGACCTTGAGTCTGCAATAAAGTTGATGATGATATAAATATAAAACATGTATAAGATTGGTCACTGTGAATAGATGTAAGACTGCAGTCGCAAATCTTAGTGTTTCCAGACAGCTTTATCATTTTTATGATGTTTTTTTACTATTGTATGGCATTCATTCAAGTGCTTTATTGTTTATAGTTGTTCTGACTTTGTAAGCTTTTGTCTTTTGGTTGTTTTTATCTACTAACATGTCTTTTTCTTTTTAAGAGAGAGTTTTCCTTGAAGAGCCTTTTTTTTTTAATTAAAAATTATGACCGAGCAATCTAAGATTGTCTTCTGTAAAACAGCTTCAAAAAGCAAAGGATGACAGTGGCGGACATATCCAGGAGATTCTAACTGTTCTTTCCTACTTTGGAACAATGGAAGTAGCTGTATAAAATTGTATCAAATTGTTGTGTTTTGTCACAGAAACTTTTCCCACTACTTCTGTATGAGACTGAGTCAAGAGCCTGTGTTTTCTTTAAAAAAAGACTCCCCGTAAAAAGTTGAGTTGAGTTGAGTTTATTTTTTTTTTCAGTTTTTTTTACATGTTTAACAAACAACAACAAAAAAAAACAGACAAACAGAGACTGAAAGGGGTCTAGGCAGAAGTAAAAAGAAACTTATTTTAAGCCTAACCCCATTTTACAAAACTATTAAAGACCTAAAAAACAAGCATTTGGCTGGAATTAAATTATAATAAAGACAAAAACAGTACGTCCTGAACATAATAATAACAGTCACACATGAACACGTATACAAAAAAATGTAGAAAAAATAAAGTTTTCTGGACCTGATCTTTACCAACCAAGTTTCCCCTGTGTTTTATTTTTTTCTTACTAATTAAGTTGATATTTCTAGTGTTTTATAATTATGTATTATTTTGTTTTTATACTTTATTTTAAATGTTTTTAAGGAGGTTGAGTTTTTTTAGAGAATCCTCTAGACGGTTCCACAGAGTTACACCTCTGATTGACACACATCTACTTTTTGTATTGGTTCTGACCAGATTTTGTTGATACAGATTTTTTCCTCTTAGGTCATATTGTGTTTTCTTAACTTTAAACCTGTTTTGAATACATTCTGGAAGTTGGTTATTATGGACTTTATACATTGCTATTGCTGTTGTGAAGTCGACTAGATCCGGTAATTTGATTATATTTAGTTTTATGAACAAAGGGTTTGAAGGAGCAGAATAATTTGCATTGTTAATAATTCTGATTGCCTTTTTTTGTAACTGAAAAATGGGTTGTAGAGTTGTTTTATAATTGTTTCCCCAAATTTCTAGACAGTAACATAGTTATATAGTAAGTGTAAAGAGTTTTGATCCAAGATGTCTTTAAATTTACACAGTATTCCTACAGTTTTAGATATTTTAGTTTTGAGATATGCTACATGTTCCTTCCAATTTAATTTCTCATCAATATTAATGCCCAAAAATTTTATATATGTGACTCTCTCTATTTCAGTATTATCAATTTGTATTGTAGTTTTTTCATCTATTTTTTTGTTTCCAAACACTATATATTTTGTTTTGACCCAGTTTATTGATAATTTGTTGTAATCACACCATTTTTTTAGTATTTCAAGATCTTTTTGGGCAGTGTCTAAGAGCAGGTTGAGATCAGGTCCAGAGAAGTACAGACTGGTGTCATCGGCAAATTAAAGGCAGTGCATATTTTTAAGTTGCTCCTTATTAATTTAAGTTAAGTCAAATCATAAACCACAAAACATTTCAAATATAAAATTTTCCGATTTTTTTTTTTTTCAATTTAAGTCTGTGCACACTGGCATTCTCACCAGCATGGGTCACTGTGACACTGACATCTAGTGGATAGATGTAATCATGCAGTCACAAATCTCTGTCTTTCCACTCACTTATACCATTGTTATTAAGTTTTTTTAATTATATGACATTAATACATGTGTCTCGTTGTTCATGATTGTTGTCTTTTTGTATATCCGTTATGTTTTTGTTGTTTTTTCTCGCTAAAATATGTCTCTTTCTGTGTGAGGGAGACTTACCCCGACCCCCCCCCCCCCCGTTTTGAAAATGATTTTGCATCATGTGACAGAGCAATCGCATATTGTCTACTTCATAACAACTTCAAAAAGCAAAAGATGACAATGGTGGACATATCCAGGAGATTCTTCACGTCTTCAGCCATCAGGCTTTCACATTCTTTTGTGCTTCATAATTTCAGAATTATTAATTTTGTTAAAGAACAAATACAATGTTTGTCCTTTAGCTCGACTTCTAAAGATTGGTTTAAATATCTAGAATTGGTTATTTTTTATGTCTTTACATCTTTGTCATTTATCAATATTTGAATAACCAAATCATATTAAATAAATAACTTTATTATCCACATCTATCAGCTATTGCATTAAAACATTTGTCACGTTTCTGTCATTTTTTCCTCATGTTTGAAGACGGTTTTATTAAGTATTATAAAAAGGACAACATTTTTCTAATTTATTAACGAGTTTAATCATGATCATACTTTCAGAATCTATTATGTTTATATTCTAAAAAAATACGTATTAAAATAATCAGATGAATAACCATTTATTACTATGCTAAATAACATGAAACTACGCATGTAGTGGAATGCAGTTGTTGCTTTTCTCCCACTGTCCACCCATGTTGGTGTGACAGGAAACAGAGGGCGGTGAACAGTGAGTCTCTACATGTGAAGACCGTCTGAATGAACGGTCTTTGCAGAGACGTGGCTTGTTGTTTTAGCTCTGCTAGCTTAGCCTGCACATACTCTCCTCTGGATTCATCAGGAGAACATCTACTTTTTCTCCGAGCTTGGCAGGAGAGACCGCTCCTTTGTCGACTTTCAAATGCTTTGAGCTTCTTTTTGAGGTGCATTTACCTCAAGTTAACTTCTTCCCGTGCCCTCTTCGATCTGTCACTGACAGAGCCTTGCCCGGTGTACCCTCTCTCAGCTCCGGACTCTGTTTTTTCTTTGGGATTTGATTTTGAAAAACTGGTCCATGCTCTTTAGTAAATGTGGCCTTATCTGTTTGGCTGAGTTTTGAGGAAAATATCTTTAAGAAAAAACCGTTTGGGCTGTTGTTCCCGGGAGTTGTGGAGAGTAGAGCCGCTTATTCTACCATTTTGAGCGCTGAAACGGGCACGCGGCCATTTTCTAAAGCGATGTTTGTGCCGCCGTTCTGTAGGGGGCGCAGGGGCCCTACTTGCTTAAAATGATATATATAGAATTAGAAAAACAAATAACGCACTTGTGAGGTCTGCATTATAAGACCAAAGAATAAACAAGGTTTTCATCAAATATGAAAAAAGACCTGCACAATGACATTCATAGGCATAAACCACTGTATGTCAGTCCACATTAGAATTCTCACCTCTCGTGTGGACTTTTGTCACTGTGACTCTGACCTCTACTGGATGTTTGTATAACTGCAGCCGCAAATGTCATTCTTTTCACATAGCTATATTCCTAATCAACTTTATTACAGGCTTAAGGTCCAATACAGCAAGACACAACTAAATAACAACAACAAAACAGAAAAAACAAAAATGAAATATATATAACATATCAAACCACTGTTTACATCAAACAATTTTACCAACGGTTCCACAGTTCAGTCTGGTACTTTGTGGTACTACGTTTCACATCAACCAAGCTCCTCATAATAGAGTTCTCAGAGCTATTAAGACAACTAATAAAACTGTACATCAAATAGCGCAGACTGTCCTGGAAAGTCCTAATTCCTGCTGAGACAAACAGGCGACTTGCACTATCCTGTCTTAATCTTTTTAATAAGATCCTCAGACAGTCATTGTATGCCACATTGAGTTTTATTATGCTAGCTCTCTTGTAGTTCCACCACAGGTTTGCTGTATATAAGGATGTGCAGTAGGCTTTAAAAAAGTATCTTTTTCACTTGCACTGTACAAGTACCAAACTGACGTGTGAGCATGCTAGCTTGTCCATACATCATACGACTATGTCTGTAAATGTCCTCATCATCTGACATGTCATCACAGACATTATGTCCCCAATAAATATATTTGTGACAAACAGACAGATCATTTCCACATAATGCAAACTGAGGAAACTTCACACTTTTATCATCCTTAGTTCTACAGACCATTATGACACTTTTATTTGTGTTATACTTTATGTCAAATTCCAACCCATAAGTAGAGCAGACATTGAGAAGTTCCTGTAGACCTGCACTACTTGGGCTGAAAACAACAAGATCATCTACATACATTAGGCGGTTCATTAAAGAAGACCCAATCAGACAGCCTGTTTTGCATGCATGTAGCCGGTGTGACAGATCATTCATGTACAAACAAAACAAAACTGGAGACAAGATTCCTCCTTGCTTGACTCCATTACCAACACCAAAGGTATCTGGTCCACTATTGCTCCATCTCACCTACAATTTTTGGTGAGCATACCAGTATTCTCAAAATTCTCAAAATATACTGTGGCACCCCTCCCTGACGCATTTTAAAAAAACAGTTTCCAGTGATTAAATGCTTTTGATGCATCAAAAAAGCACAACAAAACAGTTGATTTTTTTATTTTGATATTTTCTGATGATTTCTTTAAATCAGCATCATGTTTGGACTTGGAGCCAAACGGGTTTTCTGTAGAGTTAATAAAATGTTTTTATTCGATCCAATAGCAGACAGGAGAGATTCAGGATGTACATCATGTGTCAAACAGCTAGAAAAACAAATGGCTAGAAGAGGAGGCGGCTTCATACTGGCATGTATCAGGTGTTCAGCATGAATACCATCTGCCCCACAAGTCTCATTAAAAGGTATTTTTTGTATTGCTTCGTACACTTCATGAGCAGTTACAGCTTTTTGTTCATTTTCATCAATTATAGCTATTCTAAAGACAGATAGAGATAGACAGAATTGATACAATTAAAAGTGCTGCCTCCATCATTCAGCTATGTTCTCTGCTCCAGAGATGCCACCTACAGTACAGGGCAAATATGTCTTATTATTATTAATAAGACATATCATTTTTACAAAGAAGTTTTTACTTGCCAATGAACCGGATCTCATATTTAGCTCATTTTTAGAAATAAATCTAATGGCATATTAGAATCTGGCATTAGTAAGCTTCTTGTTTTCAAATATGGGACCATGCCTTGGTCTACCAGCTAGTGCCCACTTTTTAACAGCTTCTTTGGCCTGTTCATAATACCCGGCAACATACTCATTCCAGCTAGAATGTTTGGCATTTTTAATTTGTTTTCAGAATAGTTTAACACTTTGATCCAGGTCACTTATGATAATGTCATAAAATATGTTCAGATCTTTGTTCAGATATAATATTTTAATGATAGTTTTCTAGTACTTTTGTTTAACTTTTTTTAAATTATTAGTATTTTTAGCTGAAGGTAGTGCAGACATCTATTACTCCACTGCTCTTTAATTCAAATAATGCAAACACAAATAACATTGATTGCAAAATAATAATAACAATAAAAACAGAAAAGATATAAAAAAGCAGCACACCCATACAAATTTTCATACCTGCAAGAAATGTAATAATTTCACCTAAAACTTAAACATTTGTAGAAAGAAAAAAGTACAGAGATTTCAATTTACTTTTTATTTAAAACATGACACTGCGTTTATATAGATGCAACAGGAGTAATGATAAGAACATAGGTTTTTCATTTTCCAATCAAAATTTGGTCAACTAATGCATTGAATGCAGTAGAACACTCAAACATCACTACACCATAAGATCAGATTTGTTTATTCTTCTAAGCAAGACATTCACCATTTGGCTGAGAGCTGTACATGAGGAATATATGCATGTATAGGTTTACTGAAAGTTTGCCATGAATTTGTCCATATGGAAGTAATTGCAGGATAGAGAATTAATATTTTTTATTGACTTTGCTAGAGCAGAAAGTAGACAAAAAAGTTTGCAAATCTGATAATTCACTCATAATTTAATCATTAGTCAGTTTTTTACTATTAAAAAAAAATCGACCTTCGATTAAGCAAAAGAAATTCACTATGTGGGACTACTAAAGGGATTCTTCTTATTTTTCCCTGAACTGAATCTTAGAATTTTCAGTCTATTTTCAAAAGAGTTATTACAAAAATTTGTAATATTTTTGGAAATCATTATAAAACCATCACCAGACTTAATTAACAAAAGCCCTGATTTTTCTTTTCTTTCTGGACAGTAATTTAAAAAAACAGGAGCTTTTTCATAAACTTTCACAATGTTTTGACCTGCTTCCGAAGTGATTTTGATAGTGCAAATGTGAGCCTTGCTGTATCTCTTAGTTTCTGCATAGTCCGAAGCGACACCTGCATATTCTTTAATGTAGGATCTTATTATTTTGTAGGATCATATTTATTTTTTAAATGGGGAATATTTATCAGCAATTTCTTAAAAATGAATTCATAAATGCATGGACGCCTCAACTAGTTGGTTATTGTATGCATCATTCCAAATGATTAGGCTTAATTATTTCACAATATCACCAATAGCAGTTGGATTACAACAGCTTTTGCTTTTGAAACCAGATTTAACTTTAGAAACTTTTATTATTTTTTTAGTGCCATTGAATTATGGCTGCATGTCTCAGATGGTACTGATATGTAATTTTTATACAGTTCTCGTAGAATAGTGGAAATTATTGCGGATGCCACATCAGTCTGTGTTTCAGTGGTTTTTGCACTGAATTACTGTATGTCTCAATCAGTCTGAGGGTGCAAAAGAAAACAAATGGAAAAAGAAGTGTTTCAAGATATGGATAGAAAGACAGACAGAGAGTTTTGCACAGAGGATGAGACTGAAGACAATAGAGCTACTTTTTGGTGGTCCATAAATGAATTATTAAATGTAAATGTTATCATAGAACAGAAATGTTCGGGATTTACCACAAAATTTAGGATCTGTTGGAAAATAGGATGCGATGGGATAAAATCACATCTACCACCATTCCATCGACACAGCTGACATGTTTCTGTAATGTTTTCTCCCCAACACGTGAAAGCAGTTTCATATTGTATTTTGACATTTTGCTTACTTATAAACAAGTTTATTCATGGCCATTCTTTTATGATCTAGTATCTGCTTCTCTCGTAACGAGGATCTGTTTATTTAAAATAACCACATGAGAAATAATCTGCTACCAAGCTAAATATTTATCATAATAAATATGGTTTGGCGTTCAATTGCTGCTTTTCTGCGTCTGTTTATGTTAGTGTGAAAAGAAGCAGGGGGCGCTGTACAGTAAGTCTCTCGATGTGAAGACCGTCTGAATTAACGGTCTCCGCAGAAACGTTTCACCTCTGCCAGCTTAGCATCCCCAGCTTCTCCTCTGTATTTATGTGGAGAGCATCCGCTTTCTCTCTGAGCTTGGTTGTAAAGAAGCCGCCCATTTGGCGACTTTCAGATGCTTTGGGCTTCTTCTCCGGTTAGATTTTAGCATGTGTTAACGTCTTCCTGCTACCTCTTCTATCCGTCAGCTCCCGACGCTGCTTTTTCTTTGGGATTTGATTAGAAACCTACTCAGCGGTCTTTCATAAATGCAGCCTTATTACTTTGACCGTGATTTGAGAGAAGGCGACTTGAGAACAAATATTTTTAACTGTTTTTCTTGGGAGTTTTGCGGAGTTAAGCCGCTCATTGCGCCATTTTGTCAGTTGGAACAGGCA
Organism: Neostethus bicornis; assembly: GCA_902685375.1. NCBI lineage: Eukaryota > Metazoa > Chordata > Actinopteri > Atheriniformes > Phallostethidae > Neostethus > Neostethus bicornis. Next base: position 4,024,403 of record CACRXE010000005.1, on the reverse strand, counting down.
CACCGACATTTTCTAAAGCGATACTTCCACCGCCAGCCTGTATGTGGCACACGAGCCTCTGAAAGCTAGTAAGCAGAGTGACAGCGAGCGAGAGTGAGAGTAGAGAAAGAGAGAGACACGGACTGTGAGAAAACAGCTTTAGACCCGGGCAGGATACCACAGGAAGAGGCAGGAAAACACTCTTCCTCCAAGGGACTATTTAGAGCAAACTATAAACATGAAAGCATGACTGCATTTGGGACTGGAACCCGCAAACTTCAGCTGGGATGCCCTACCACCCACAGATAGCTAGTGTAGTGTAAAAATGTCTCTTCCATCTTAAACAGAGTCATTGTTACAGTTTGATCAAAACATGTATAATTATGGTGTAAAAAATAAAAAGAGTGATGCTGCTTTGAAATCTCTTTCTCAGTACTTACTGAATGTGGTTAAACATACTTTACCATATTTTTATTTTTCAACAATGTTTTTCATAATAATGTTGCTGGTTAAAATACATTAAAAAATTCACCTTTTCATAAAATGTTTTTTATGTTTCAAATAGTTTTATTGAACTAAAACTTTTTAAAATATGTTAGCCGCTGTGAAGCGTTCTCCGGGACAAGAAAAATAATGAATTTAATCAAGAATAAAAAGCATTTTTCGTTGTAAAAATGATGTACCGTCCAATGATAGTAAGGAGAACATTTAGAGAATAATCACCAGCATATTTAATCAAGATGCATTAAAAATAAATTGCTTTTAGAGCTAGAAATAAAGTTATATCTGAATGTATTGTTTACATTTCAGTCACTACTGGTTTATTTTAATAAAACATGCATAGGTAAGGAGTTTCATAGTTGTAAAGGTGTGAATGTCAGTCCACACTGGCATTCTCACCTGCAAAGGCATTCCCACCTTGGTCACTATGACACTGACATCTGGTGGATGGGTTTAAAACTGCAGCTATAACTCAGTCTTACCCACACAGCTACAATGGCATTATGATATTTTTCTTCTTATATGGCATTCAAACATAATGTTTATGGTTGTTGTGTTGTACTTCTTTTAACTTTACTTCATAACAGATTAACAGGAAACAATGACAGTGGTGGATAGATCCAGAAGGTTTGTTCACGCTTACAGCCATCAGGCTTTTTTAAACTGCAAATTTTCAAGTAATTGCAAGCATCCTATCAATAAACATTTGCATCAACAACCAATCAGATTCTTCAACTGGTCTTTATTAGTTCTTTTGAAATCGATTTACCGGTAAAAGAACCATTGAAATTTTTTCTTCATACAATTTGTTGATTTCATGTCATTTTCTCTGAACGTCCTTTTAAATATGACAAGTTTGAGTTATTTTTTGCATTTGCAGGATGAATTAAGAATTTAAAAAGCAGTAAGGAATAATGATAACAGATTTTAACGAGCTCAAACATATAATTCCTTCTCCATTTTTTTTTAACTGATAAATTAAATCAACTACATAACATAATTATAAATTATACAACTTAAGTATCGGCTTCCAAAGATGCAGCTTCATGTACTGATTTAATTCGTTCTGTCATCTTCTGCTCATCCGGGGCCGGGTCGCGGGGGCACCGGCCTCACATGGGAAGCCCAGGCTTCTCTCACCCCAGCTGCATCCTCCAGCTCACCCAGAAGGATCCCAAGTCGTTCCCCGGCCAGCTGTGAGACATAGTCTCTCCAGCGGGTCCGGGGTCTGCTTTTTGGTCTGCTCCCGGTGGGACGTGGCTGAAACATCTCACCCGCGAAGCGCTCGCTGGGCATCCTGACCAGATGCTTGAACTACCCCAACTGGCTTCTCTCGACCTGGAGGAGGAGCGGCTCGAGAACTAACTCCTCTCGGGTGGCAGAGCTCCTCACCCGATCTCTGAGTGAGAGCCCAGCCACCCTGTGGAGGATGCTCATTCCGGCCACTTGTATTTGCAATCTTATTCTTTCGTAGGTGAGGGTTGGAACGTAGATCGACTTGTAAATCGAGATCTTTCCTTTTTGGCTCAGCTCTTTCTTTACCCTGACGGACCGATGCAGTGTCCTAGTTATTGCTGACGCCGCACCGATCCGCCTGTCTATCTCCCGCTCCATCCTTCCCCCACTCGTGAACAAGACCCCGAGATACTTAAACTCTCGGGGTTTAAGTATCTTGCCCCAAGGACAGGGGCAAAACCCTGTCCTTCACCCGCAGGGGGCATTCCACTCTTTTCCGGGCGAGGACCATGGTCTTGGATTTGAAAGCGCTGATTCCCATCTTCCCACTTCCTGCTTCACATTCGGCAGCAAATCGATCCAGAGAGAGAAGGAGATCACTTATTTAATTCTGTTACTTTAATTATTTTCCCTATACATTGTCCTCACACGCTGCTTAGTAACAGGAAACAAAACATAAATGCAATTTAATGTTATTCACAAGCACTTACCTTAGTATCAATATGTGACATCGACCTTTATTTAAAAATAGCAAGTCACCATGATCTCTGTTTAAAAACTTAGTCCTGTAACCGTCTAAAAATACTGTTGTCTGACTGTCACACTTTTTTCTCTTTCTAACAATTCTCCAAACATATTAAATTGATTAGTTTTTAAAAGTATCTCATCATAAAATCTCTTAATTTAGCAAGTGTCTTTTTTCATAGCTCTTTTGGGTCTATTGGTGTGTTGCCCATGTGTCTTTCCCATTCTTTGTCTTATATTTCTTCACATGTGACAACACACTAACACCAGCTATAGGAAGTAAGGGAGAGAGATTAAATGTAGTGAGCAGGCCTGATGCCACAGCCGCTCTGCAAAGACTAAGAAAAGTTAAAACCAATCCTCATCATAGCACCAAATAAAATGAATTTAATGCAGAAACGCACCACATAGATGAATGTCCTCTAAGTAAAACCAAAACAAATAGCAGTGGCAGTCCTTCTGCTCAGACGTGGGGTCGGTCTTGTCTTCACAGTCAAACCAGTGGAAAGCAGTTTTAAACACTTGCACACCACATTTTTACAGTCTTTCAATTCTTTTGTGTAGTAGACCACCTCATACTAACTGTTTTAGTACAACTAAAACAGGAATGTTATGAATGGTAGGCAGAGATCATTACAGGTCTACAGCACTATCCTGTCATCTGGATCTTACCAGATCCATCTGGTAAGAGTGTGTCTATCCCTCCTTTTTTATATCCTGTCTTGTCTTGTGTTATGACAAGCAGAATGGTGATCAGCATGTCTGATATAGTTGGACAGATTTGCTCTGCCAAGCAAGTATTATTATTATTTTTTTTAAACTTCATATCCTAAACATTGAGTGCAGCACGTTGTTCACTGTATCCATAAACCTGCTCTTTGCTCTTCTTCTAGGCCTATTGCCTGGTGGTTTAGAACCCAGCATCCTTCTTCCGATGTACTCTCTCTCTCTCCTCTGCACTTGTCCAAACCATCTCAGTCTGGCCTCTCTGACTTTAAAACCTCTAACATGTGCTGTTCCTCTGATCCAGTCCATCCTGGTCACTCCCAGAGAGATCCTCAGCATCTTCATCTCTGCTACAAACATCTCTGTTTCCTGTTATTTCCTCAGTGCCACTGTCTCTAGACTGATCTATGTCAGCCCGTGGATGACATAGGTCACAGATTATAATTACCATTACAACTGGCCCGCGGGTCACAGCTGCCCGCTGGTGTTTTGTACGCACCAACACTCTATTCCACACAATGCAATGGTAGCCCGCAAAGTTACTGCAGCGCAGCAAGCGACTTCATTATTCATCAGCAGTCAGATCAGAGGGGAACTCTCAGCTACCCCTCCCGAAAAATGGCTAAACGGAAGGTGGATGCTGAGAACATGGGCTTTCAAGCCAGGTGGGAGGGAGAGTGTATCTTCATGGAGGTAAAAGGCAAACCTGTGTCTTCTGTGCGGAAAAAGTTAGTCTGTATTTAAAGAACATAATCTAAAAAGGAACCTTCACTCAATCCTGAGCAGAAGAACAATTTTTAAGCGCATAAAAAAAAAAAAAAATGCTCTTCTGGTGTGCTTGGTTTAAAATCCAACGCACTTGTGCGTATAAAGCCCCCGATGTCTTTCTATATTCTTTTCACACAACTTTGCTGCTCTACCATTGTCTTGTAACACACATTATTTTCAGTTCAGCAGACAGGCAGGCAGACTATGTTTTAGAGCAGGGGTGTCAAACTCATTTCACATTGCCGGCCATGTATGAACTCTATAAATAACCAAAATATCACCTCTTCCCTTTGTTTTGGTGTAAAGGAGCACAAGGACATTGTGAAATTTGAAATTCAACTCAAAATTTATTGAAAACATTTCACAAAATTGCACAAACTTTAAGTAACTGGTGTTGAAAATGATAGTAATGAACTTTATGATTACATGAGACTATTAGAGAAAGACTAACATTACATTACTGTTTTTTGCAAAATCACCACAGAAAGTATTCAGTTTCACAGAGCTGTAATTTGTTGACCTTATCTGTTCTCAGTTGTCTTTGTAAGTTGTCATATTTTGGACTGTGATGAGTCATGTAGTGGCACTGAAATGTATATTTCTTAAATACGGACACTTCCTTCAAACACACCAAGCACAGAAGTTTACGGTGACGTATTTGGTGGCTGCACAGCAAGAAGGTGGTGAGTACGAAGCCCGGGTGCTCGACAAGGTTTGAAACACTGGGCTTTCTGTGTGGACTTTGCATTTTCTCCCCGTGTAAGCGTGGGGTTTCCGCCCACCCTCCAAAAAACATGAGTGTTAGGTCGAGGACCCCCTCGTGAACCAGATGTCGCATCTCAAGGGGCTTATCCTCCTAATAATAAAATTGGAAAAAAAAATATGATGTGGGCCATTTTTCTTAGAAAATTCTATACTCTTTATCCACTTTTCTCGTTTTTGATAATGACATTTTTGCTAATGAGGGTGCGGACAGGTATAGAACTGGATATAAACAAGTCATAACAAGAAGCAGATGTTGCGAAACAGTGCACCCCTTAGCGGATAATCCATGAATTCCATTTCATTAAAAAAAAAAAAAAAAAAAGATTATGTCTTTTATGCATTTTTTTTAACATTCATATTGTGTGGGTCTGATCAAACCTCTATTAGGGCCGGTTCCGGCCCGCGGGCCACATGTTTGACATACCTGTTTTTGAGACAAACGGAGGGGAAAATGAGTAGTTCGCGTCGTGGTTGCTCTCTTGCCCCACCTATCCACAAATATCGTGATATCAATGTGATATCATCACAACAAATGAACAAGTAAAAAAAAAAAAAAAACTCAAAAGAGGAAATTTAAAAAAGGAGTGGGAAGAAATTTTGTTCCGTTCTGTCGTCTTCTTCTTATCCAGGGCCAACGTCGTGGGGGCAACAGCATCAGTCGGGAAGTCCAGGCTTCTCTCACCCCAGCTGCATCCTCCAGCTCAAGTCGTTCCCAAGTCGTTCCCCAGCCAACTGTTAGACATAGTCTCTCCAGCAGGTCCGGGGTCTGCCTCTTGGTCTCCTCCCAGTGGGGCGTGCCCAAAACACCTCATCAGCTAGGCGCTCAGGGGGCATCCTGACTAGATGCCTGAACCACCCAATCTGGCTCCTCTCGACCTGGAGGAGGAGCGGTTCCTCACCCGATCTCTGAGTGAGAGCCCAGCCACCATGTGGAGGAAGCTCATTTTGGCCGCTTATATTCGCTATCTCACTCGTTCAGTCACCACCCACAGCTGGTTACCATAGGTGAGGGTCGGAAGGTAGATCCTGGTTACCATGGTGAGGGTAGGAACGTAGATCCTGGTTACCATGGTGAAGGTAGGAACGTAGATCCTGGTTACCATGGTGAAGGTAGCAACGTAGATCATGGTTACCATGGTGAGGGTTGGAACGTAGATTGACTTGTAAATCGAGAGCTTTGCTTTTCGGCTCAGCTCTTTCTTTACCACGATGGACCAATGCAGCGTCCTAGTTATTGCCTGTCGCCTGTCGATCTCCCGCTCCATCCTTTCCCCACTCGTGAACAAGACCCCGAGATACTTAAACTCCTCCACTTGGGGCAATACCCTGTCCCTGACCTGCAGGGTCATTCCTCCCTTTTCCAGGGGAGGACCATGGTCTTGGATTTGGAAGGACTGATTCCCATCCCGGCCGCTTCCATCTGGCTGAAAGAAATTAAGAAACTTACTGTATTTAAACCCAACCCTCTGCAAAAACAAAGATTTCTGCTCCTTCTTCTTTTTTTAAAATCCCTTTCTTCCCTATTACTTTCCTTTTAATTTAACACAAAAATTAATCTATTACCATTAATGTATAACAAAAAGTACTGCTTGTGTAGTGTTTGCCCTGAGTACCTATGCTCAGAGGGGCTTATCTGCTTGACCTGACAGGTAATTAAGGGGAGAGAGAGAAAGTGAAAGGAGTTAGATGAAGGAGGGAAGTGATGCAGAAAAAGAATGGCAGATAAAATGAGGAGACAACCTTTCGGAACTATTTTTTGGCATCACAACCGACCTGCTAAATCATCTGAAAAGAAGACTGAAAAAGTTTAAAATAGAGATGACTTTGAAACACACAAAGACAACATTCTATAAGGAACCAAACATGATGGAGAACAAAAACCAATGTTACCAAAGCTCTAATATTTACTGGGGCAAAAAGCACAACAGAGAGTATACAGTGTGAAACATTGTGCAAGTGTGAGTAAAAGTCCTATATTTTTCTGTCTTTAGAGTGCACCTTTTAAGGCGGACCCCCTATATTTTTAATGAAAAACACCTTTTATACGTACGTACATAAGCCACACCTGTTTATAAGCTCAAGGAGCCTGTATTGTAACATTAGATATTTACAAAGAAAGATGGTACACAGAAAGAGTTTTCAAAGTTTTGAAAACATACCTTGACTTTTCTTTGCAAAAAGAGACTGTTATGCTGCAGTAACATGTCAGCAACACAGCAGCACAATGGCTGTAAAACAGCAATAACAGTGTTGGTTAAAAAAAAAAGAAAAGTTTTTGTTGTTTCTTTACATTGCTGCAGTTCTTCATGCTACTGTTCCAAATGTCTGATTATTAATAACATGTCTAATTTCAGCATCTCTGTTCACTTCTACAACAGCCAGCTCGACGACATTTAACGTAAAAGCTGCATCATATGTTTCTATTAGAATTTTTTATGATGAAGGTTACACTGCAAGTTCAAACTTGTGAAAAGGAGAAAATGATGCAGTAATTGAGTTGTATTTCCGGTTCTTTTTTTGTGATAAGTTTAGAACTGGAAGTAGTGAATGATAGAAGTGTTCCGACATTCAGTTCAGTTCAGTTTATTTCAAGCAGAAATGTTAAAAGAATTAAAGATCAAGCAAAACAAAATCACACAAAGTATACAGAAAAAAAACATGGCCTGTTCTTGTCGTCCGAGGAAGATTCCCTGTCGGGTCAAAATCTCTGTCACTGAAGGTGACGCAGAACCCGCTGCATCCATTCTGGTCAGTTCTTCTATTATGTGAGATGAAGAGAGGAGGATCCAAGTGCAGGTATACAACAGTTTATTGAATAAAAAGGTGTCCACAGGGAAGTGATGATGGCTTCAGACAGTGCTGGGTGGCCAGGAAGAAGAGCTGAAGGTTTCTGTGGGGAGAATGAAGATATACAGTAAGTCTAAGATGTCAAATAAGCACAGTTTGGAGGTGGTCAGTTTACCACAAGAGTAGTTGAAGAACTGACGAAGACTGTGGGTGAGACCAGGTATTTTATAGCATCAAGTACGCGCTGGTAGGAGTAATCAGCCCTATCCCCCGTTAGTAACCATCCAGCACCTTTGAATATTAGACAGGGAGAAAAAATAAAGAAGAAAAGCAGGCCCTGAAAGGCATCATACCACAGTGGGTCGAAGAAAAAGAACTTATCAGAACCCACCCCTATCATTTACACAGTTAAAGTTTCAAACAAAACTTAATTAGACTCCGATTCTATTTGTTAAATAAGCTCAGCATCAAAACGAGACGAGAGTCGTATATAAAGTTACATTATTTAGCATCAACTTCAGTGTTCATTAAGGTTTGTATAAGCTTGTATAACATTAATTAATTTAGTCATTAATTACATTATGATGAAACATAAAAATAACCATCAAGCAAATTACAGTAACATTGACATTTATACAAGACTTAGATTCCACAATGATGGAGGTCAAAATGCCATCAACATTGATATAGTTAAAATTGACAATAGTAAAGCCAGAGATGGCAGTAATGGTAAGAATATACATCAATTCAATAATCAACAGAAGTTAGAGTATAATTTTGCAGCAATTTTTATTTACAACGCTGGTTAAGTTGAGTCAAAGACGTAGTATTTTTAATTTTTTCATCAAGCGTAGTCCACACGTCAATTCCACATCCAGTTATAAAGAACTTTGTAGTTGTTTTGCGTTTTGCGTTGTATGATTTTGAAAATCTATTTTCCGTCTGACATCATATTTGACTTCTTATTTATGATGCTGGTAATTTGAGGTTTCCAAGTCAGTTTTCAGTCAAGTATAACTCCAAGAAAGTCATGTTTATCTACATGTTCATTATTTTCCCATCTATTTTACTTGGATTTTTTGGTTTATTTTTTTCCTTCCAAAAATCATTAATTTGTGTTTTGTTTTTTAAGTTAAGTTACAGTTTGTTAATATTGACCCAATCTCTCAGCTTAACCAATTCAGCAGTTACTTCAAATAGAAGCTGTTGTAAAATGTTTCCAGAACATAATACACTAGTATCGTCAGCAAATAAAACAAAATTTGAGCTTATCAGATATATTACTTACGATTTTTACATAGGAGGCATTCATCAGTGTTCCTTCCCCATGCTTGTCTCACCCTATCCTCCTCTCTCGTTGCTCCTCTGTGCGTAGGAAGGTTCACTCAGAACCCACTTAATATTTTAGAGAAGGAACCTATGATTTCTCAGTGTGGGTGGAGGGGATAAGAGAAATTTGTCTTTATTCTCCTTGGAATGTGATAGCTTTACTAATCAGTAAGCGAAAAGCCTTTACTATTGTAATAGATGTTAAGATTTAGAATAGCTTGAATATGCGTCACCAGTACATGACAAGAAATTGATTAAATAATGGTGTCATGATGGTGGGAAATAGGACCCAAATGCAATGCCCATTTTAACCAGGTTATAAGAGAAAGTGTAGCAACTATGGAAACTGAATGACCAGAGGAGGAACCAGGCGTAGGGCTCGGCATGACAGATGAGTAAACCAGAAGGCTGGAGCTCGGCAGGATGATGGAGAAACCAGAAGGTTGGAGCTCGGCAGGGCGATGGGGAAAACCAGAGCTATGGCGGCAAATCATCACGGCTGCATGGAGGCAGCACTGCGGGCCAGAGGAGCAATGTGCAGCATGGGAAGCAGCAGAGGAGTGATGCAGGAAAATGCAGGGAATGCAGACAAAGGCAGGTGAATGCAGTTGATGCAGGTGAATGCTCAAGCAGGGAAAGGAGGGACAAAAGGGTTTAAATTGTCAATAATAGAAAATAAGGCACATCTGAAGATTGAGACCAGATGTGTGAAATTAAGGCTGAGGACAGAATAGAAGTGAGGGAGTGATCCAGATCAGGGATTATGACAAATGGTTCTTTTTTCGCTTTTTTTACCGTTCTCATTAGCAGTAAACCAGAATGGTCCATCAGCACAGACGTCACCCATAGAGGAGACCTGGGTACACTGTACCACCTGGGAAAGCTCAGGTCCTTCAATACCTGCGGCGGGATGATCACCGTGTTCTGAGGGTCCATCATGGAAAGGATCTCCATGCCCTGTTTTTGTCTGTGATCTGTTGGGGTACTGGTGTGGAGACCAAAGGACACCTGCGAACTAAACTAGCTGACTGGGAGGGCTGGATCTGTGATTGGCTCGTCAATCATCTTGAACTCCTCCCACACCCTTCATGAATTTGTGGACCATCTTGGGAGTAGCTTCGTTGACATGCTTGTGCAACCCCACTGCTCAGAGGAACAGGGCAGGAAATCATTTCTGCCGTCCTCAGTCGGACTCTTTAAAACTTCTTTCATCCTCACGTCATCCTGTCTTTCTATTTTCACTGCATCACTCAAAATTTCCTTTACGGATCAATAAAGTATTATCAATTCAATTTTTCAATTTGTTTTCAATGTTGTCAGTAATTAAGTTATAGCTCTTCATGTGCCCTTTTTGTTACTACTTTTTTGGATGTTGTTTTATTTCACTTTTAATTTTTTTTGCGTTTTTTTTTTTTTTTTCCAAAGGAAGCAAATTGTGTTTTTTTGTTGTGCAAAAGCTGAAATGAGAGCTGTTATTTGGCATTGAAAGGGATCTTCAAGAGTAAAACTGTTTAATTTGAATTTAACAAGACAACTGTGGACATAGAGACGAAATTAGTAGAGTTTATTTCATTTTTATATTGCGTTTCTTTATTATGATGACTTGTACATACTGAGTTTCATGAATATAAAGCAGTGTATGTCAGTTCACATAGGCATTCTCACCTCCAGCATGGACTATGGTCACTGTGACACTGTCAACTTGTGGATATATGTAGAACTGCAGTCACAAATTTCACTTCCTACAAACAGTTATACGTATTTTATGGTGGTTTTTTTCTTATATGACATTCATACGTGTGTTTTATTGTTTATGATTGTTGTCTCTTTGTAAGTTTGTTGTGTTATGGTTTTTTTTTTTTCACTAATAGATGTCTCACTCGACTTTTTCTCTTTAATGAAAATGAATTCTCGGGATGTAACCGAGCAGTGCTGAGTGAGCATTCTCAGATTCTCTAATTTATAACAACTTTGAAAAGTAAAATCTGACAGTGGTTGACAGTTCCAGCAGATTTGTCATGCCCACAGTCATCAGTCTTTCAAATATAAGAGTTTTTTTAAATCAAATTGTGTAAATGTTTTTTTTTTAGTTTGCAATAATATGTATTGCATGAAATGTGAATAAAAACACAGATCCACTTTTCAGTCCATGACAATTGCTGTCATTGGTCTGTAATAACTATTTAAAGAAAATGTAAGCAGTTTTCTATCTATAAATTAAAGACTTGAGAACTATTTATTTATTTATTGGATTTATTGTCAATGAAAATTCACATACTAAGAACATGTATCAGCATAGTGTGCAACATCAATCCTAAAATTTGACAAATAGAATAAAAATAAAGATAAAATTAAAAATACACAATAAAATAAAAATCATTCTGCATGTAGCCTAAAAAAATAAAAGAAAATGTATTGCAATGAGAATGATAAAGTGGCAGCAGCAGGTAGCAGGAGTGAAAGTTTTCACAAGTCCAGATTATTGAGGAGACAGGTCAGGCGGTATTTATCAGTCTGATGGGCACTTGATCTTGCCACTGTCCTTGTGGCAAGAGGTCTTAGTCCGAATGAAACATAGTCTTCTGCCTGAGGGGAGCAGCTACAAACGTCAGTGGCCAGGGTGAGAATGATCCGCTGATGTTCGACCTGCTCGTCCAGAGTCCTAGAGACAAACAGGTCCTGGAGAGATGGAAGACTTTGGCCAATCATCTTCTCATCAAGGAAATGTAGAGACAATGTTTTTTATTCTGTTCTGCTTTAAATAATTTAATTGATTGTATCATTTTAATGTGTTTGTTTATTTTAGACTTTTAATGAGGTTTGTTTGTTTTTTACTGTGAACCTCCTGGACAGACCGTTCACTAATAAGCTAAACGAAGGATATAGTGGATGAAATTATGAGTAAAAACTACTGCTAAAAGGTTTGTTTGTAAAAAAAAAAAAAAACTTTTTGAAAGGACTCATTGTGACAGTGTTGTTGAAATAATTGTTGTAACGTTCAATTGTTGTTTTTCTCCCACTGTCCATGTTGGTGTGAAAGGAAGCAGGGGGCGCCGAACAGTGAGTCTCCTGATGTGAAGACCGTCTGAATGGACGGTCTTTGCAGAGACGTGTTTTGTTATTTTAGCTATGCTAGCTTAGCATGCACAGTTTCTCATCAATTCTCATCATTCACCATTCACTCCTTTCTCAAATGTCAGAACATTTGGGTTTCATCTTTTAGCTGGGGTTAACTTGTTCCCGCTTCCTCTTCTAACCGTCGATTTCAGAGCCTTGCTCGGTGTTTCCACGCTTAGCTCCTGATGCTGTAATTTCTTTGGGATTTGATCCTTCATTCTCTTTAATAAATATGTTTTTATCTATTTGGTTGAGGTTTGGAGGAGTGAGGCTTCAGAACTAACCATTTTAGCAGATTTTTTCCGGAATTTTTGCGGAGTAGTACCACTCATTCTGCCATTTTGTTGGTTGGAACGGACACGCCACCATTTTGTAAAGCGTTATTCAACTCCCAGCCTGCAGAGGGCGCAGAGCTTGTAGTAGCGAGTCAGCAGTGGTGGAGAGAGAGCATAGAGAGAGAGGCTTTGGAAGACAAGCAGGGAGAAAGAGCGAGAGAGAGACAGGGAGACTGACAGATTGACATAGGCACTAACTCCAGACAAGAATCTTCGTTCCACTCGGAACTGTAACCAGCAACCTTAAGCTAGAATGTCGCGCCGCCCTCGGAACCTTTTCATTCCCAATTGTTTTCATTTACTAAATAAAGTGAAAAAAAATCCATCTTAAACAGAAGCATTGTTATAGTTTGATCTAAAAAATGTACAAGTTTGGTGGAAATAAATAAAAAAAGCTTTAAAAGAGTGATGCAATTTTTTTTTTCTTGAACTGGCTGCATGTGGGTGCTTTTCACGACAGATACTGTCACAATACCGATACTGTGTGTTTTGGTCTTCTAGTGTTAAAACACATCCAGGAATAAAAGACTAGTCTAGCTCTGGATTTATTAAAAGAAAAAGTACTACTTTCCAGTATGATGTGAACGAAAATAATTATAAAATGGAGCTTAAAAGGGATTTCCACACTTGCTGACCTCATTACTACATGTCAGGTCATCCTGACGTGTAGTAACTACAGAGGAATAAAACTGATCAGTCAAACGATGAAATTATGGGAAAAAGTTGTCGAAGGTAGGCTAAGGTCTGAAGTACGAATTTGTGAGCAGCAAGTTTTATGCCTAAAAAGAGCACTACAGATGAAGTATTTGCCTTGAGGATGCTGATAGAGAAGTACAGAGAAGGTCAGAGGGAGCTGCACTATGTCTTTGTAGATCTAGAGAAAGCGTATGACAGGGTACCTAGAGAAGAACTATGGTATTGTATGAGGAAGTCTGGTGTGACAGAGAAGTATGTTAGAGTGGTCCAGGACATGTATGAGGGCTGTAAGACAGTGGTGAGGTGTGCTGTAGGTGAGACAGAGGAGTTCAGTGTGGGGGTGAGACTGCATCAAGGATCTGCTCTGAGTCCTTTGCTGTTTGCTATGGTGATGGACAGGCTGACAGACAAGGTTAGACAGGAATCTCCATGGACAATGATGTTTGCAGATGACATTGTGATCTGTAGTGAGAGGAGGGAAGAGGTGGAGGAAAAGCTGGAGAGGTGGAGGTTTGCACTAGAAAGAAGAGGAATGAAGATTAGTCAGAGTAAAACAGAGTACATGAGTGTGAATGAGAGGGATCCAAATGGAAAAGTGAGGTTACAGGGAGAAGAGATAAACAAGGTGGAAGATTTTAAGTATCTAGGATCAACAGGCCAGAGCAATGGAGAGTGTGGAAAAGAGGTGAAGAAGCGTGTTCAAGCAGGCTGGAACGGGTGGAGAAAAGTATCAGGTGTGATGTGTGATAGAAGAGTTTCAGCTAGAATGAAAGGGAAAGTGTACAAAACTGTGGTGAGAGCGGCCATGCTGATTGGTCTAGAGACAGTGGCACTGAGGAAAAAACAAGAAGGAAAGATGGAGGTAGCAGAGATGAAGATGCTGAGGATTTCTCTGGGTGTGACCAGGATGGACTGGATTAGAAATGAGTACATCAGGGGAACAGCATATGTTAGAGATTTTGGGGATAAGGTTTGCGAGACCAGACTGAGATGGTTTGGGCACGTACAGAGGAGAGAGAGAGTACATAGGAAGAAGGATGCTGGATTTTGAACCACCAGGAAAGAGGACTAGAGGAAGGCCAAAGAGGAGGTTCATGGACGCAGTGAAGGAAGATATGAAGATAGTTGGTGTGACCAAAGAGTATACAGCAGATAGGGTTAGATGGAAAAAACTGACTTGCTGTGGCGACCCCTGAAGGGAAATGCCGAAAGAAGAAGAAGGTCATCCGCAGCTTTAAGAACGATGTTGGGTTTCTCCCAGGGTTTAATAGGAGAGCTATTTCACTCTACTTCTTTTTGCAGGTGTTGAAAATGGATTTAATCAAGAATAAAACACAAACTTCTTTCTGTTAAGGAACGATGACAGAGTTAGGGGAACATTTAGCAAGTCATCACCATCATATTTGTGTTTATCAAGTTCTGGATTTTCTGCAAAAACAGATGAAATGCGAAGAGAATGCATTGTATTCATGATCCATGAAAATAGATTATTACTAGATCCGAAAATATAGTTTAATCTGAATGTTGTATTCACATTTGTGAGTCTCTATCTGGTATCTTTTAAAAGTCATGTGTGTCATCAGTTTTATAGTCATAGAGCTGTCTGTGTCAGTACACACTGGCATTCTCACCTCCAGCATGGACTTTGGTCATTGTGACACTGACCTCTTGTGGATAGATTTTAGACTGCAGTCACAAATCTCACTCCTATCACAAAGCTGTCTTTTTTTTGTGATATTTTTCCTATTATATGATATTCATAATTTGTTTTATTGATTATATGTGATAATGTGGTGCTATTTGGTTCTAAATTTAAAATTTTCTGGCGTAATAAGGTATTGAGGTTGAAAAAAGAAATTATCCTATACTTTGCCATCTTCAATATTTTGGACTGTTTCTGAAGCGTTACGATAATATAATGCCAACTGTATGCTTACCTCTGCACGCTATGCTAATTAGCCGAGATGGATTTTTTATTTTCATATAAACAAAAATATTTCTAAACATGTGTTTAAAATTTTGCGGACAGTAAGGCATGCTTTATTATCCTACGTTCTGCCATTGTAATTGTTTTGGGAGCATTAAAGTTTACAGTTATCATTGCATGCTATGGTTATTACTGTAGAATATACACAAAAGTACAAATCCAGAACAGTCCTAATAATCTACACAGGTCATTTATTTGTCAGGCCAAATACCTAGTATTTTTGAGTTTTAAATTTTGATGCTGCAGCTTTAACAATTAGACAGGCTAAGGAATGGTACTTCTTGTTCCTGAGAGATCGCATCCTGCGAGAATGTCGTCGGGACTCAGAAACAGGGCAGGTTATCGGTGCAGTGGCTACGCCGACTGCAGACCTCAAATGGATGTACCTCTATTCACCACTCTTTTAGTCATGCCCGTGGTTATTGCATTGACTTCAGAACAATTCTGTCAATTTCTTTGAGTGGCCCAGTCAGAGCCCAAACCTGAATTTAATTAAACAAATATGGAGAGATGTGATTTTTTGAAATGTATTTATTGTTTTATTTTTACATACTCTTTTCATCCCTCACTGGGGAAATTTGTGTGCTGCACTATTACACCTTAGCAGGCTGTCACGACGGCGCCAATGGTGGGAGAAACGGGGGTTAGGTGTCTCCTCCAAAGATCTTAAATGTGAACTCAGGGGGAATCAAACCAGAAAATTTCCGGTTACCTTGTCGTCTGCAGGTGAACGCTCTACCACTGAGCCAGCGTCTCAGGGTTCAAATGGGTTCAAAAGGTTCCCAACAACCTTATGTAGTTTGAGCCATGAGACAAAAAGATATTAACCAAACCATCCAAAGAAAGGTGTGGCAAGCTTGTGACGTCAGATTTACAACTACTTGAGACTGTAGTTGTTGCTAAAGATGCAGCAACTAAGTGTTGAGCAAAGGCTGCAAATACTTATGTACATTTAATTTTTTATTTTTTACTTTCAATAAATTTGCAACTATTTAAAAAAAACATTTCAACATTATGGGGTGTTTTAATTTTTTTTTTTACAAAAAGAAAACTGATTTGATCTACTTCCAAATGAGGCTGTGACGTAATAAAATATGGAAAAGGTGAGACATTGTAAAAACTTTCCAGATGTACTGTAGTCTTGCAAAAGGTGCTGTTGTCGGTCGTTACTCCAAAGAACCCCATGTAGTATAAAGCCATACAATATGAGTTATATTGATTTACGTTAGCTCATATAAAATGAAGTCTTTGACATTGTGATCTGTAGTGAGAGGAGGGAAGAGGTGGAGGAAAAGTTGGAGAGGTGGAGGTTTGCACTAGAAAGAAGAGGAATGAAGATTAGTCAGAGTAAAACAGAGTACATGTGTGTGAATGAGAGGGATCCAAATGGAAAAGTGAGGTTACAGGGAGAAGAGATAAAGAAGATGGAAGATTTTAAGTATCTAGGATCAACAGTCCAGAGCAATGGAGAGTGTGGAAAAGAGGTGAAGAAGCTTGTGCAGGCAGGCTGGAATGGGTGGAGAAAAGTATCAGGTGTGATGTGTGACAGAAGAGTTTCAGCTAAAATGAAAGGAAAAGTGTACAAAACCGTGGTGAGAGTGGCCATGTTGTTTGATCTAGAAACAGTGGCACTGAGGAAAAGACAGGAAGCAGAGATGGAGGTAGCAGAGATGAAGATGCTGAGGATCTCTCTGGGAGTGACCAGGATGGACAGGATTAGAAATGAGTACATCAGGGGAAAAGCACATGTTAGAGGTTTTAAAGTCAGAGAGGCCAGACTGAGATGGTTTGGACATGTACAAAGAAGAGAGACCGAGTACATCAGCAGAAGGATGCTGGGTTTGGAACCACCAGGAAAGAGGACTAGAGGAAGACCAAAGAGGAGATTCATGGATACAGTGAAGGAAGACATGAAGATAGTTAGCGTGACCGAAGAGGATGCAGCAGATTGGGTGAGGTGGAAGAAACTGACTTGCTGTAGCGACCCCTGAAGGGAAATGCCGAAAGGAGAAGAAGATATAAAGTGAAGTCTGAATAAGTTATTTCAAAAGGTATTTATTAGATGAATTAACGTGCACTGGTGAGTTTTAAAGGCATAAAGCAGGGAACATCAGTCCACACTGGTATTCTCACCTTCAGAATGGACTGTGGTCACTGTGACATTGACGTCAAGTCGATAGATGTAAAACTGCAGCCCAAAATCTCAGTCCTCCTACACAGCTACACCATTAATTTTTTTATTTATATGGCAGTCATATATGTGTTTTAATGTGTATTGTTGTTGTTTTTGTATGTTTGTTATTTTTGTTTAATGTTGCTGTTGTTATTTTTCACTAAAATATGCCTCTTTCTATGTGACAGGGATTTTTTTTCCCAGGAGAGCCTCAATGTTTGAAAACAAATTCTCAGGATGCGACTGAGCAATTTCAGATTATCTAACATCATAACAGCTTCAAAAATGAAAACATCACAGTGGTGGACAGATCAAGGAGATCCTTCACGTCTACAGCAATCAGGTGTCCTCATTATTGTTTTTTTGTTTTTTTTTGTTTTTTACAGGAACAATGTGCAAAATCATTAAAGGTGATTTACACCTGATCATAGCAAGAGCTAATTTCCACCAGTAGTCCCTGAGTGGCTAGAAACACAAGATAAAAATATAAGATATAGAAAAAAAATGTACAACATATAAAATTGTTAAAATTGCACAGTAAGATACACAACAAAAGTACAGAAAGATTGAATGGTTCAAACTGAATGAAAACTCAATGCAAGCACAGCCGGTTTTCTGATAATATTTTTTAACATTATTATCTTTTAAGAATGTTATTATTATCTATTTAATATTATCTTGTCGGAAGAATGTTTTAGAGTATGTAGGAGCTTATTCCTTTCTTTTATAGCTTTAAATGAAAAAAAAATGACTCTGTGAAGGCCGATCGGCGTTTTGGCCGTCTGCAAATAGTTGGGACTTTTGAACCGAGAAGTTCTGACCATCTGGTCTGAGCAGAGCCATGCAGGGGGAGCCTTATTCTTTAAAATCTGAAAAAAATAATTGCAAATTGGAATAAATAATTAAATACTTCTACAAGTATTTAAAATTTGATTGTTTGAACGAAGTTGGTTTTTTGCATGTCTTGAGGTGTCGTATGGTAAATAGACTCTACTTATGTAGCAATTTTTTATACCTGCATCAGAGGTGTCAAAAGTACCAACATTTTCTACTTAAGTAGAAGTATAAATACCGAGTTAAAAAACTACTTTAGTAAAAGTAGAAGTATCAACTCAAGTTTTCTACTTAAGTAAAAGTAAAAAGTAACCTATTTTAAAACTACTTAAAGTAAAAAAAGTAAAAGTAATTTTCAGAAAAAAAGGAATATTGTTAACAAAAGCGTATGAACATATTTTTAAACTATTATCACATGCTTTAAGGAGCAGAAAATATGATAAAAAATGAAAGTGTTTTGGTGTTAAACTTTATGAATCAGAAACATTTATTTCTTAATAATCTTCATTGGAAATCGATTAATTAACACAATCAAATGTATTAACATAAGCAGGGCATTATGTAACGTCCCTTCAGCTATCAAGCTTCACTCTGCATCACCTAATTTAACCAACTTTAGCAGACACAAACACACTCAATGTTAAAAAAAAATAAATAAATGAAAAAAAATGACCAAAAGGCTTTTTCAAGCCTTGAAGGCAGCTAGTTTTCAAAGTTCTTTGAGGCAATACTGAATAGTCTTTAACAAGTTAGTAAGTATGGGAGTGCCACATACAGCCTGGGCAGCGTTGCCAGGTGGGAGGTGCTGGATTATCGTACTAATGACGTAAAATTATCGTATTTTACAAAAAATATCGTACACCCAGTAAAACCACGCCCATTGACAAAATAACACCCTTTACATGCACTCGTAAGGCAGTGGGAGTGAAGGAAACACACAGGAGGCAAAATCCTTGGATTCTTTTTCTAAAATTTTAAGAACTGTAAAAATGAAAAAATAACCAGGGAAACAAGATTTTAAAAAACCAGTAGGAGCGGGACCTAGGAGACGGTATACCGTAATTTCACGGCCATAAGGCGCACCTAAAAGTCTAAAATTTTCTTCAAAATGAGCGGTGCGCCCTTTCGTGCGGTGCGCCTTGTGTGTGACCTAAAAAAAAAAGCGGTGCCCGTGAGGCGAGGTGGACCTGAAAGAAAAGCATGAGAACGTTAAAGAGTGAAGTGTGAGCGTGGATTGTGTATAAAAAAGGTATGTTCTGTATGCACAACATTGCTGTTTTAACCCTGAAAATGGAAAAGAGACACGCTTATGACGCTCAGTTTAAGCTGAAGGCAATCAGCTACGCGGAGGAACATGGGAATTGAGCCGCCGCGAGTAATTTCAGCATAAACGAGTCAATGGATTGTAGATGCTTGGACTAACGCAGTGCTTCTCAATTATATCCTGTTGGGCCCCCCCTAGAAAGAAGAAAATATTTCGCCCCCCGCTCTCCCCCACTCTCCGCCATGACCATAATTAGTATCATTTGTCTATGAAATTGTTATAAACAGTGGTCCCCAACCACCAGGTGGACCACCCCTGGTGTGAGGGGCCTAACTAGTATTTTTATTCACTTTGTTTTTGTGATGTCTTTATTTTGAAGGTATGTTTACCGTTACCAAGGCAACCAGAGTGCGTTCGAGCAGAGAGAATGTTTCCACGCTGATAAATTTTCTCGTGAAGACAACGTGGGTTTAAATGTATTATTATT
This sequence comes from Neostethus bicornis, assembly GCA_902685375.1. Taxonomy (NCBI): domain Eukaryota; kingdom Metazoa; phylum Chordata; class Actinopteri; order Atheriniformes; family Phallostethidae; genus Neostethus; species Neostethus bicornis. The sequence goes on along the minus strand of CACRXE010000005.1, from coordinate 4,004,675 downwards.
GATTAAAAAAGCCAGTTTTTCCGGCTGGTCTTATCACCTGTAGACCGGTCCATGAAAACATTATCAGACACTAAACCGGTCCATGGCGCAGAAAAGGTTGGGGACCCCTGGTTCTAAGTACACTTCTACATAACATTGTATCCTCGTTAACATTAAAGAAAAAAAAAAGAACAGCTTTATTAACATTGTTTTTTAGTGTGTAAAAGAAAATATTTAAAGTGCATCAATTAACTTGAATTTTAAAAAAAATAATACTTATTTAAACTATAAACTACAACTACTGTAGTGGATGTACAATTACACTTTATTCTAGTATGGCAAAAAAGAAAAACGTGTTCCACAGGATCACACGCGCCCCACTATTTGAGAAGCACTGGACTATTTTTTTAATACGCACATTTGCATGCTTGCGTGTGTGTTGTTGTAAAGCGGTGTGTGACTGAGACTGCGCCTTTTCGTACGGTGCGCCCTATGTGTGTGTTAAATCCTGCTACGGCGCACAAAACTGAGGCTGCGCCTTTTCGTACGGTGCGCCTAATAGCCGTGAAATTACGGTATATAAATTTACATATATACTTATCTACATATATATGTGTACATATAAGGTTTTTTTTTATGTTAACCCAAACATCTACATGATACAAAATCTAAGCGATGTGTATTTTTAATCTCCTCAGTCAGTCTTTATAAACTAATCAATAACATTTTGGATGCTTTTAAGCACAAATACTTCATCCACTACTATTTATGGATTAATCAGTTCAATTAGCTTTGTTTCTAAAGATAAAATAGTGCGTCACAGATCAAAGTTATTTTTATAAAAATACCATCTACAATATTTTCAGCAAAGACGCTTACAATAACCGCAGACTGAAAATAATAATAATAATAAAAAACATTTCTTTGCTGTTGTTTTTTTAAAAAAATTGATAATTCAATCAGAGTTCAGTGTTGCAGCATCAGAAACACTTTGATTTCCGAGCCCGAGTCTCAAACACGGAAATTGACGTCCCTGCTCTTTAAAAGTTTATGGGCGGGGCTACTCGCCCCAAAGTAAGGATTGACTGGACCTTTCAGCCAATCATTCATCTGTTCCTTTGTTTGATGCATTCAGGGTTCATAAAAAAAAAAAAAAAAACTCCGACAAACAGTCGCGGCATTTTAACGGTGACAAAATGGCGAAAGTAGCGACTACTTTTTATAAAATGAACGAAGTAAAAGTACAGATAATTGCATAAAAAAGTAGTGAGTAAAAGTAAAAAGTAGACAAAAAAATAATTACTTCGTTAAAGTAAAGATAACGAGATTTTCTACTTGAGTAAGGTAACGAAGTAGACTTACTTCGTTACTTGACACCTCTGACCTGCATTGGTACCCAAAGCACTTTATATTATAGCTCAAATTCACCCATTCATACCTGATGATGAAAGCTGCCATGCAAGGCGCATACCACTATAATCAGGAGCAATTGGGGGTTTGGTGTCTTGCTCAAGGACAGCTCGGCATGTACTCTGGGTGGGGATTGAACCAGCAACCTTCCGGTTACAGGACGGTCGCCTTACCCACTAAGCCATACTTCCCCATTTGTTCAGCATGGACATTTGCAAAATGGAGAATTGTGATTGAAAGTAACCAGAGCAGCTCAGAAAACTCAGAATTGGAGCAGTCCACCCGAATGAAGGATGTGCCTGTAACTGTGGTAAAAATCTTGCCTCGTTCGTAAGCCCGCAAAGTGACTGCGAAGGCAGCCAGCCCAGTGAGGAGGAGACTCGCTTCGTGAAGCAACATGTCACTATCTTTCTCCAGAGCAAGGGAATATAGACTTGGTTGTATCAAACTTTAGCTCTATCAAACAATATCTTGGTCAATATAATCATTCATTTAAAGTCATTGCAAAATTACAGAAACTTGGATTAATCAAGACAGAGATGTATCACTTTGTTTAGAAGACCATTAATTTAGATCAGAGGTCGGCAAACCACGGCCCACGGACCATATTGGGCCACCAAACCAAAACCTCTGGACCAACAGATGCGAGGAGATCCTATGAATAGATCTATTTTCCCCAATTATTTTCATTGTTTACCATTAACTGGCAGGCATATTGGCTACTGTTTACATGCATTTCAGGAATATCGGACTTCCTAAGTTATTCTCTCCAGTCTGGTGGGCATTTTTAGGAATTGCCCCAATTGTAAAGTAAGTTTTTTATTTTTTACATTATTCTGCCTTTATTTGATCATATTTTTTCATTCACAACTTAACTGTTTTTATATTGCCCAGTATTATTGCATATGTAATCTTAACCCTTTACAGGGAGTAGCGACCGAAAACGAACATACTAGTTGTCAGATAAAACAAATAAAAGCATCTGTGGCAACTAACATTAGAAAATGTAAGAAAACTAGATTTTTAGAGAAATGACTGTTAACTTTTCATTTCTTTTTTTTCCCCCTCTTTTCTTTTTTTCTGCATTTGTAGCAGGATGACATCATTGCTTTTGAGCAGCTGGCCAATCTACTGATGGGAGGATTCTATTTAAACGAGTTGACTTCTGGCACACCCTTAGATGCACAACTTCTGGTAAAGCAAACACTAAAAGTAGGCTTTGTGGCCTGTTTGCTTTAAAAGGGTGGTCGGTAAGTAAAGTAAACACCTTACCTTGGTGGCGGACTGGCCGGCAGCTAATAATGTCACCCCCTCTACCAAATCATGATCGACCCACTGGTGCAGTGAGATACTTCTTAGCTGCTGGTTATGCTTTTTTCAGGTCAGTACACAAGTCTGACATAATCTTTTAGGCCAGAAAACTCAATTAAATGGGTCGGTGCTGCAAGACATGAGAGGCAGGACACTGGTGAACGTGCTGCGGCTTTGCTTCATAGGCTATTTTTTTTTTCTTTAATGGTTCAACCAGAATACAATGAATAAAATTGTTTAGTAAAATAAAACCAAAAATAAAAGAGAGTTGCTGTTTTTAGTCTGTCATATTGTGTGTTGTCTCAATGACCTCTATAAATCATAATAAGAAAAGAAACACACGGACAAAAAACTTTTTTTCTTATAAAGCATGAATAGAAACCACATCTACTTTTCAGTCAATAAGAATTGCTACCATTTGTTTGTAGTAATTTCAGAAAATTTGAGCATTTAAAAAAACGTGTTTTGTTTGCTTTAATTTTTTTTTCTTTAATTCATCCACGTTTATATTTTGATTTTTTTGGTTAGGCTTTTAAAGAGGTTTGTTTTTTACTGTGAACCTCCTGGATACCCCATTAACTAATAAGCTAAACGAAGAATGTAGTGAATGCAATTGTGCGTTGAAACTGCTTCTAAAAGGTTTGTTTGTAAAAATCTTTAATTTGTGAAAGGATTCGTGGGGACTGTGTTGTTGATTAAACAATTGTTGAGACAGTTAATTGTTGCTTTATTCCACTGTCTATGTTGATATTAAAGGAAATAGGGGGCGCTGAACAGTGAGTCTCTAGATGTGAAGACCGTCTGAATGAACGGTCTCTGCAGAAACGTGACTTTTTACCTCTGTTAGCTTAGCATTTTCAGCTTCGCCTCTGAATTTATTTGAACAGCCCCCGCTTTCTCTCTCAGCTTGGGTGGAAAGAACTCGCCCCTTACTTGAATTTCAGATGCTTTGGGTTTCTTTTCCAGTTGGATTTAAGCAGGAGTTTATTTCTTCCTGCGCCCTCTTCAATCCGTCGCTGCCAGAGCCTTGCTCGGTTTTTACTCTCTCAACTACGGACGATGTTTTTTCGGGGGGAGGGATGGTGGGTGGTGGGGGTTAATTGGAAAACTACTTTATGTCCTGTAATAATTGAAGCCTTATCCATTTGACTGAGTTTTGAGGGAAAGAGAATTAAGAACAAACATTTTTGGCCGTTGTTTACGGGAGTTATGCGGAGTAGAGCTACTCATTCGGCCATTTTGTTTGTTGGAACGGGCACGCCGCCATTTTCTAAAGCGATACTTTCACCGCCAGCCTACAGGGGACGTAGGATTCTGTAGCAGCTAGCAAGCAGAAGGTGAAAGAGAGAGAAAAGCGGAGAGAAAGAGGGGGAGAGAGATACATAGAAGGAGAACAGAGAGAGAGAGAGCAAGAGAGAGAGAGAGAGAGAGAAAGAAAAACAGAGGTAGAGAGACATCTTTAGCCCCGGACAGGTCTCTGCCACAAGACACCACACTTTAGAGTAAAATCCAGAGACATGTGCAAAAACTTGGATTGTTTGCCCTCCACAGATCACTGGAGCTACAATAAATGACCAGATTGAAGTACACAATTCGCAGCTACTGCAAACTTGGGACATTCATCAATCTAGAGACTATTACGTCTATAATAAGGGAACATAAGCAGATGCAACTTTTTCAAAATTTCAAAAGTGCTAAAACTATTTGGTATCCTTCCTATAATCCAAAGGCACCCTAATAGGCCATCCTAATAAGTGCGGTATTGTTAACAAACTGAAAATATGTTTAGTCACTCAAGTAATATAGGTAGACTTGCTAAATTTGAAAACTCTCACATGGCTTTCTGATGTAACCCTTTAATTCTCAAGTTGTTTCATTTGAATAAATAGATAAAGTGTAGAAATGTATTGTTTTCCAACTTAAACAGGATCATTGTTCCAGTTTGATCTGGACATGTATAAGTATGATGTAAAATGATAATAAATAAAAATAATTAAAAAGAGGGTGTTGCTTTGAAATCTCCTTTTCAGAACTAACAGAATGTGAACAGACTTTACCAGATTTCTATTTTGAAAGTGTTTTTTGTGATAATGTTGCTGGTAAAAACACATCCATGAATAAAACACAAATGTTTCAGTCTAGCTATCGATTCATTAAAGGAAAAAGAAGTACTTTTTCTAGGATGATGTGAATGAGAATAATTATAAAATGAACCTGAAAAGTCATTCTCACCCATGCTAACCTCATAACTACAGGTCAGGTCATCTCCAGCTTCAAGAATGATACCGGGTTTCTCCCCAGGGTTTAATAGGAGAGCTATCCCACTCCACTTCATATTTGCAAGTATTGAAAAATTAATTTAATCAAGATTAAAAAGCAGGAAATTTTGTGATGTACCTGCCAGTGACCAAAAGCGGAACATTTTGAGAGTCTATTGATCAACATCTGAATTTTCTTAAAAACACAAGGAAAAAAGTCAATTATTTTGGCTTGTATTGCGTTCCACTCCATTGTTTTAAGAATGCATGAAAATAATTTACTTCTAGAACTGGATATACAGTTAAATCTGAATGTATGGTACATGTTTGAGTCACTTTCTCATATTTTCTTTTTTTTAACGTACGTACATAAGGAGTTTTATTGCCATAAATCAGTGTATGTCAGTCCAAACTGGCATCCTCACCTCCAACTCTTCACTTTTGTCACTGTGACACTGCCGTCTAGTGGATAAATGCAAGACTGCAGTCACAAATCTCAGTCCTTCCACACCGCTATTCCAGCTTAAAAAAAAACTTTTTCTTATTTGATGGCAGTTATATATGTGCTTTATTTCTTGTGTTTGATATTGTGGTACCATTTGTTTAAGGTTCAAATTTTTGTTACGTTTTGCCATCTTCCACTTACCTGGGGCAACAGCAACCTGGGAAGATCCCTATCAGTCTGTCTTTATGCAATATGACTCCATGCATAAAGTCATCCTGATATGAGTTATTTTGATTTACATTAGTTCATTTTAACTGAAGTCTGAATAAATTATTTTAAAACGTATTTATTAGATGAAATACGTTTTACAGATAAATTTTAAAGGCATAAAGCAGTGAATGTCAGTCCACACTGACATTCTCACCTCCAGGATTGACTTTGGTTACTGTGCTACTGACATCTAGTGGATAATTGTAAAACTGTAGTCACAAATATCTGTCCTTCCACACAGCTATACCATTTTTATGATGTTTTTCTTATTATTTGAAAGCCATACATGTGTTTTATTATTTCTGGATGCACACACACTAACTAAAACATGTCTCTTTCTGTGTGAGAGAGACTTTCTTGAAGAGCCTTGTTCTTTGAAAATCATTTCTCAGGATGTGACTGAGCAATCTCAGACTCTCTACTTCATAACAGCTTTAGAAAGCAAAACATGCCAACGGTGCACAGATCGAGCAGATTTTTCATGCCCACAGCCATAAGGTTGTCATATTCCTAAATATTTCAAATCTGATTGCTTGGAGGTTTTTAGGTTTTACTATGCAATATTGTGCGTTGTTTAAAATACCTTTTAAAATTATAATAAGAAAATAAACATACACACAAAAAACATAGTTTATGAAGCATGAAACTTGTTACCGGAGGTCTTTCTTTCCGTACGTGATCGGGCTCTACAACGACTCACTTAGCAGATAGGAAGTTGTTGCTGTGACACACAAATTTCCCCTGGGTGGAATCAATAAAGTATATTCGGATTCTGATGAAACATGAATAGAAACCATACCCACTCTTCAGTCAATAAAATTAATGTAATTTGTCTGCAGTTATTTTTAAAAAGTTCTGGCAGAAGTTCTGGCAAAAGGTTTATATGTAAAATATTTACTTCGTGAAAGTAACCGTGGTGACAGTATCACAGAATTAATGGAGATTGTGTTGCATAAATATTGTGGTGACATTTAATCGTTGTTTTTCTCCCACTGTCCATGTTGGTTTCAAAGGGAAAAGGGGGCGCTGAACAGTGAGTCTCTAGATGTGAAGACCGTCTGAATGAACGTTCTCCACATAAACGTGGCTATTTGTTTTAGCTCTGCTAGCTTAGCATTCCCAGCTTCTTCTTTGGATTCTTTTTGAGAACCTCTGCTTTCTCTCAGAACTTGGCTACCGAGAAGCCGCTCCTTCGCTGGCTTTCAGTTACCTTGGGCTTCTTCTCCAGATGGATTTTAGCTGGAGTTAACTTATTCCCTCACCCTCTTCTTGCCGTTCCTGCCAGAGCATTTCTCGGTGTTTCCTCTCTCAACTCGAGGTGCCGTTTTTTCTTTGGGATTTGATTGAAAAACTACACCATGCCCTGTAATAATTGTAGCTTTCTCCATTTGGCTGAGGTTTAAGGGAAGTAGACTTATGAAAAACATTTTTAGCAGTTTTTCCACGGGGATTGTGCGGAATTGAGCAGCTCATTCCACCATTTTGCCGGTCGGAACAGGCAAGCCACCATTTTCTAAAGTGATTCTTCCATCGCCAGCCTGCAGGGGACATAGGAGGCTGAAGTAGCTAGTAAGCAGATGGGGAGAAAATGAGATTTTTTTTTTTAATTTATTTTTAAAATTACGTTGAATAAAAACTCATAAAAAACAAAGTGTAATTCATAATCTCGCAGTTAAACTGCGCAAATAAGAAAAATAAAATAAGAAACAAAACAAACAAAAGTAAATAACCACAGCAAAAAGCTCAAAACAGAACAGGTCATATAACAGGTAACACTACTAATCAAATGTTACACAAACATGGACCCCTAATGACAACGCCTCATCCCTCACAGTTGCTAAGACTCCCTTGAGCCCCTAGCGTTCCAAACTCTTCCAGGTGCCCGTTCATACTATACAGTCCATATTCTAGTCTGAGGCGAGCCTCCACCATCTTTTCAACCATCAACATAACACATAGTCAGACAGACATCTATTGCGTTAAAGAGACTCTGATTCTGAGAGTTAGTTTAGAGCAAACTCCAGGGACAAGTGCAAAAACATTGATTGTTGGTCCTCCGCAGGTAACTGGCTCTACAATAAATGACCAGATTGAAGAACACAAACAGCAGTTATTGCAAACAAGGGACTTTCATCAATCTTAGAGATTATATGATTCAGTTTAAATTAAATCAATCTTTTCAAAGATACATATTGATATTAAATATAGATGAACCACAGATGTATATTTAATACATCTGTGGTTCAGATGTATTAAATATACATCTGAACCACAGATGTCCTAGGATATTAGGACATCTGTGACAATAGAACATATGTTTAGTAACTCAAATATTGATCACAGGTTTTAATGCTTTCAGGAGAGACAGAAACACTGGATCGTGTAAGGGGATTTCAGTTTATTTAATAAAATAATCTTAAATGTAAACTCATGAAATGGCCTAATAATGGTCTGATTGTGATGCTACATGCTGCTATGTCCTCAATCTTGATTTATTTGTACAGAGTTTTAAAGATCAGTATAGCATACTTTTAAAAAACTCTTATTCTGCAAGAGAAATAATTTTTTTGAACAACATTAGCATCAATTGGGACAGGAAATAATAAAAAAAGCAAGAACGTAGAGACAAGCACAGTATGACACAAATCCGAAATGATCCAACAAGTGTTACAAATTTGTCCACAACTACAATTTATTTAGTTTTCACAAATACAACCAACAGAATTAAGATGTTATGTAATTTCATATCATGCTTATATGACCACGATGTCATTTCATGTTTAGAAAAATTAAGGGACAGTACTTGAATGGAATTGACTAAGTTAAATTTATATTATTATACCTAAAGCTGTGCAGCAACACCTGAAAAATTTATTGAACAACTAAACTGGAACAAACAATTAGAAAACAATTTTGCTGACACTGGTTAAAAGAGCTTTCTAAATGTTATAATTGATACTTTAGCTGACTTTACTAAAAACAAAAAAATCAAACAACTCAGAATAAATCTGCATTCAGTAACAATTTCCGGATGTTGGTAAAAAAAAAAAAAAAAAAAAAAGAGATAACACTTTTATTATTATCACTGAAAACAAAAACTGCAATCAAATTGTATGGTTTCTTGGAAAAAAAAAAATAACAAGATATGTATATTCATGCTTTATCATTAATTATTCATCCCTTACGCGGTTGTGGCGGGTGCGGGGTGGTCCATCCCGACTGATTCGAGGCGAGTGGCAGGGTACACCTCGAACAGTTCGCCAGTTTGTTTTGGGAGGGAGGTGGGAGGACACCGTAGTACCTGGAGGAATGATACGTATAGCCAAGAATAATTTCTTTATGAATGTATTTAAAAAGGCAAATGGTAATGGGACCCCTTCCCCAACCAGCCCAGCTTATAGGAATTAAAAACAATTACAACAAAGAATTTCAACTTTATCTGCAAGATAAATACATTGATAATTAGGGCTCAAATGTTTTTTATTTAAATGCTTAGTCCAAATGGGGTCATGGGGGTGCCAGGAGCCAATACCGGTTAATTTAAGGTGAGATACAGGGCACACCCTGAAAAGGTTGCCAGTCCATTGAAGGGCCACACACACAGAATGTGGGAATCTCTTCACCAAGCTTTTGGTCATGCCTGTGGATATGACATTGGCTTCAGAATAATTTTGTTCACGTTATTGAGTGGCCCGATCAAAGCCCAAACCTGAATCTAATCAAACAAATATGAAGAGATGTGAAAATAGCTGATGCATACCATCCACCCTGATGAAGCTTAAACATTGCTGCAAAAAAGAAATGAACTAAACTGTCCAAAGGAAGGTGTGCCAAGCTTGTGGAGTCAGATTTACAAATACTGAGACTATAATTGCTGCTGAAGGAGCAACAAGTAAGTATTGAGCAAAGGCTGTAATTACTCATCTACATATCATTTTCCGGATTTTTTTTCTTTTTTAGTACTTTTGCAACAATTAAAACAACCTTTTCAACATGATGGGGTGTTTAAAAAAAACACAAAGAAGAAAACTAACTTAATCCATTTTAAAATAAGGCTATGGCATGACAAAATGTGGGAAAAGGGAAACATGCGAAACACTTTCCGGATGTACTGTACTCATTCAAGAGCTGCTGGAGTCTGTTTTTATTAAAAAATGACTCCATGTATAAAGTCATGCTGATATTAGTTATAATGACTTAAGTTAGTTCACATAGAATTAAATCTAAATATGTTTTTCGAAAGGGACTTATTTGATTAAATAACTTGCACAGATGAGTTTTAAATAAAGCAGTGAACGTCAGTCCACACAAGCTTCCTCACCTCTAGTATGGACTTTATAGCCACTGTGACACTGACTTCTAGTGGATGGATGTAAACCTGCAGCTCCGATTCCCTATCCTCCCACACAGCTATACCACTTTTTTACGTTTTTCCTGTTATATGGCATTCATACAAGTGTTTAATTGGTTATAGTTGCTGTCTTTTTGTAAGTTTGTTGCATTTTGGTTGTTTTTTTCATCGAAATATGTCTCTTTCTGTGTGAGAGAGACTTTTTCTGGAAGAGCCTCTCTTATTAAGAATTAATACTCAAGATATAACTGAGAAATCCCAGATTCTCTATTCATAAAGCAAAACATGACACTGGTGCACAAATCCAGGAGACTCTTAAATTCCAAACCCATCAGGCATTCCCATGTTTTTAAAATCTGATTGTTAAATATATTTATTTCTATCTAGCAATAATATGTATTATATCAAAGACATCCAGAAATTACAATAGGAAAAGAACCACACAAACAAATTTACTTTTTTTATGAATCATGGAATATGAATAAAATCCAAATCCACTCTTCAGTCAATGAGAATTGCTGTCATTTGTCTGTAGTCATTTTTAGAAAATTTAAGCAGTTTGTGCCTTCAAAACAAACCAATTTTCTGCTTTAATGTTGTTATTCGCATTAATATTTTGATTTATATATTTATATTTGACTTTTCAGAAGATGTATTTTTACTGTGAATCTCCTGGACAAAGACAATAACTAATAAGTTAAACGGAGGATGTAGTGAATGTTATTATGGGTAAAAACTGCTGCTAAAAGGTTTGTTTGTAAAAAAATCTTTACTTTGTTTAAGGACTCGTGGTTACAGTGTTTTTGCTGAAATAATTGTTGTGGCGTTCATTTGTTGCTTTTCTTCATGTTGGTGTTAATTAAAGAAAAAAGGGGAGGTGAACAGCGAGTCTCTAGACGTGAAGACCGTCTGGATGAACGGTCTCTGCAGTAACTTGTTTTAGCTTTTTTAGCTTAGCATGTCCAGCTTCTCGTATAGCTTTCTCCCCGAGAGTGGATAGAGAAGAAGTCGCCCCTTTACCGACTTTTAGATGCTTTGGGTTTCTTTTGTAGATGGAATTAAACAGGAGTTACCTTCTCCCCTGCCCTCTTTTATCCATCGCTGTCAGAGCCTTGCTCGGTGTCTCCTCTCTCAGCTCTGGAGGCTGTTTTTTCTTCGGGATTTGACAAAAAAATGACTTCATGCACTTCAATAATTGTATTTTTTTTATAAATTTGCGCGGGGTTTTAAGGGAAGGAAACATGAACAAACAATTGTAGCAGTTTTCTTGGGAGATGTGCGGAGTAAATGCGCTCATTCCCCCATTTTGTTTGTCGGAACGGGCGCGCCACCATTTTCTAAAGTGATAGTTCCACCGCAGGCCTGCAGTGGGTGCAGGAGCATGTAGCAGCGAGTCAGCAGCACGAGAGAGAGACATAGAGATAAAGGGAGACAGACAGGTGGAATTTTTATTTTATTTTTAAAACGACCTTCATTAAACACCCAAACTTTATAATACCTTAATTTTTCCATACCAAAATCACAGCACAAAAATTTGGGGTAATAATTTTAAAACAATTATAGAGCCACTGAATATTCTTTAAAAAAAAAGCCGTGAAGATAATTCATAAAAAGGTGTTTGATGATCACACTAACAAGCATTTTGTTTCCTCAAAAATGATAAAATTTAATACTATAATTAAGCAGCAGACAGCACAAATAATTTATAAAGCCCATAATAAACAGTAACAAGCAAGAGTTCAAAAACATTTTGTTAAAAAAGAAAGTTCATATAATTTTTAGGGGTCAATATATGTTTAAAACACTATGAGTAAGGCAAGACAAGTTTATTTGTATAACACAATTCATAAAAAAACATAATTCAAAGTGCTTCACAAGACAGAGGGATGAATTAAAATCTCAAAACATAGAATAAAAAAGATTAAAAAACTAAATAAAATAATTACAACAGATAAAAAGAGTAATTAATCCAATTCACAGTTAAACAGAACTGTTTTCAGCCTAGATTTAAACATTGTCACTGTAGAGGCCTGTCACACGGCCTCAGGAAGTTTGTTCCAGACTTTTACAGCAAAAAATTTAAATGCAGCTTCTCGATGTTTAGTACTGACTTTACGTACCAGCAGGAGGCCGGTCCCAGACATCCTCAGAGTTCTAGATGGTTCATAAGGTACTAACATATCACAGATGTACTTTGGTGCAAGAACATGGAGAGACTTAAACACAAGCAGAGCCAGAGGTAAGATCTTAAGCACGAGCCCGACTGGGCCTAAAAATGTCAATCATTTCTTCGGGTCGGGTCGGGTTTGGGCTTCTCTCTCACTGACCTTTTAATAAATATACAGTATGTTTATAAAATGTAAACTAAAACGAGGTGTGTGTACTAAACTAATAAATACTTGTTATAAAATGAATAATTTGGATAAAACAGAGAAGTAATGTTTAACCACTAAATAAGATCCGCAAAGCCAGCGCATGCTCTGCACACGTGAACGCCTCCTCTTGATTTGGTAATCCTCCCCTGCGCACGTCTTTATTTTATTTATTTTGAACTGGTATCCCCGATATGAAGGAGCAAGAAGTAAAGGATAAACTAAAGGCAGGAGAACTGACAAGGCAAACTCACATCCGAAAGAGTGAGGTGTGGAAAAGATTCAAATTGATTCAAAATGGTACAGAAACTTGCGCTGGCTTTGCTGAGTGTAGTCAATGTGGCACTTTGCTTTCATATGAGAGCAAAAAAGACTGGCACCTCGAGGCTGAGCAGACATTTAAACAGCTGGACTGGCAAAAGTGCTGCTCGTCAAAGATCTATTTTCTCATTTGTTTCAAAGACCGTCCCTCCTCTTCGCGCTAAGGAAGCCATCACAGACAAGTGTGTTAGGGGTCCTGTAGTGTGATTTTTTTTTTCATTAAAAACGTGTTCTTGAAAATGTTTCTATTTATAAATAACCCTCCTCCTCCCGAGTCCTCACAAATAAAATATTACATTTTGGGCTTGTTTCGGGCTGGGGCCCGCAAATCACATTGACTGGTCGGGCTCGGGCTGGGTCGGGTTTTAATATCCGCGGGCTCGGGTCAGGCTGGATTTTTTAGGCCCGATCTCACCTTTGAGCAGAGCAGCTTTAAAGTCTATTCTCTGAGCCACAGGGAGCCAGTGCAGACCCTTGAGCACAGGACTAATGTGATCATATTTTCTAGTTCTTGTTAGGACTCGAGCAGCAGCATGTTGAATAAACTGCAGCTGTTTTAAGGCCTTTTGTTCAGACCAGTGAGCAGACCATTGCTATAGTCTAGCCCAGGGGTGGGCAAAGTTTTTGACTCGCGGGCCACATTAAGTTTTAACATTTGACAAGCAGGGCGGAACCAGGAGGGGATGGGGGCCATGCCCGCTCGTAACGGCCCTCCCCCCACCACTACCCCCCAGAAAAAAAAAATGCAGAAAAAATCTCCCTGCCGGAGATGTAGTCCACCCTGCCGGTAGATGCAGTCTTTCCTGCGGGGACATATAGTCCTTCCTGCTAGGATGGGTAGTCCTCCCTGCTGGGAGATGTGGTTCTACCTGCTGGGCAAAGCAGTTCTACCTGCTGAGCACTGTAGTCCTTTCTACCAGGATATGTAGTCCTTCATGCTGGGAGGATTGGTTCTTCCTGCTGGGAGCAGTAGACCTCCCTACTGGGAGATGCAGTCCTCCCTGCTGGGACTTGTAGTCCTTCTTGCAGCAAGATGTAATCCTTCTTGCTTGGAGATGTAGTCCTTCCAGGTGGGAGATGAAATCCATCCTGCTGGGATATGTAGTCCTTCCTGCTGGGATGTTTGGTTCTTCCTGTGGGGAACTTTATTTCTTCTTTATTGGAGATGTAGTCTTTCTTTCTGTTAGATGTGGACTTTCTTGCCCCGAGAAGTGGTCCTTCCTCCTGGGAGATGTAGTCTTTTCTGCTGAGAGGTTTGGTTTTACCTGCGGGGATATAATCCTTCTTACTGGGAGATATAGCCCTTCCTGGTGGGAGATGAAATCCATCCTGCTGACAGATGTAGTCCTTTCTGCCCGGAAATTAATTCTCTTCATCTTGGAATTGTAGTACTTCGTGCTGGTAGATGCTGTCTTCACTGTGTGGACATGTAGTCCTTCCTGGTTGAAGATGTATTCCTCCCTGCTGGGAGGTATGGTTCTGCCCGCGGGTCATGTAGTCCTTCCTGGTGGAAAATGCAATCGTCCTTACAGAGGGTTGGTTCTTCATGTGTAGTCCTTCCTGCCGGGAGAATTGGTTCTTTCTGCTGGGAGATGTAGTCCTTTCTGCTGGGACATGTAGTCCTTCCAGGTGGAAGACGTCATCGATTCTTCTGTGATATGTAGTCCTTCCTGCTGGGAAGTTTTGTTATTCCTTAAGTGAGATTCTGTCATTTCTGCTAGGAGAGATAGTCTTTCCTGTTAAGATAGGTAGTCCTTCCAGCTGGGATGTTTTGTTCTTCCTGCAGGGACATGTAGTCCTTACTGCAGGGAGATATAGTCCTTCTTTCTGTAAGAAGTAGTCCTTTCTTTAGATAGATGTAGCCCTCCTTTTGGGAACAGACAGTTCTCGCTGCTGGGACATGTAGTCCTTCCTGACCAGATATGTAGTCCTTCCTGATGGGAGATGTAGTCCTTTCTGGTGAGAGTTGAAATCAGTCCTGCTGTGAGATGTAGTCCTCCCTGTTGGCATATCTGGTTGTCTCTGCTGGGAAATGCAGTCCTTCCTGCTGAGTTGTAATCCTTCCGAATGAAAGATGTAGTCCTTCCTCCTGTAAGATACAGTCTTTCGCACATTTAGATGTATTTTCTACCGGCTGTGAGATGCAATCCATCTTGCTTGGAGGTTTGGTTATACCTGCTGGAGGATGCAGTCCTCCCTGCTGGTAAATGCAATGCTCCCTGCAGGGACATGTAGTCCATACCGCTGGTTAGATGCAGTCCTCTCTTTGGGGGGTGTAGTCCTTTTTGCGGGGAGATGAATTGTATCCTTCTTGGAGATGTAGTCCTTCCTGCTGGGAGATATAGACCTTCTTGCTGGTAGATGGAGTCAGTCTTCATGCTAGAAGATGTAGTCCCTTCTTCTGGGAGATGTAATGCGTCCTGCTAGAAGATTTGTTTTTTCCTGTCGGGAGATGTTTTCCTTCCTGCAGGGAGATGCAGTCCTCCCTTCTGGGAGTTTTGGTTCTTCTTGCCGGGCCAAGTAGTCTTTCCTGCTGGGAAGTTTAATTCTTCCTTCTGGGAGATGTAGTCCTTTTTGCTGGGAGATGTAGTACCTCATGCTGGGAGATGTCCTTTCTACCGGGAGATGTAGTCCTTCTTTCTGTGAGATGTGGTCTTTCCTACAGGGAGACGTGGTCCATCCCGCATAAAAAGGAAGTCCATCCTCCTTGGAGATGTAGTTTTTCCTGCTGCGAGGTTTGGTTCTTCCTGTGGGGACATGTAGTTATTCCTGCTGAGAGATTCAGTCTTTTCTGCCGCGAGATTTTGTCCTTCCTGCTGGGGGAGTGGGCTTTTCTGTTAGAAGATGTAATCCCTCCTGCAGGGAGATGTAGTCCGTCCTGCTTTGAGGTTTAGTTCTTCCTGCTGGGAGATGTTGTCCTCCTTACTGGTAGATGCAATCATTCTTGCAGGGACATGTTGTCCTTCTTGTTAGATGCAGTCCTATCTGTAGGGGGATGTAGTCCTTCCTGCAGGGAGATGAATTCTTTCCTTCTTGGAGATGTAGTACTACCTTGGGATGGGAAAAGAGAAGAAAATTTTGTCGGAACTGGTTCTGCGGCCGTCATTTTACCCGAACTGATAAGCGCTAGTCCAAAAGGATCTGCTATCGGTTCCGCACCCTTACTTTTGAAGGGTACACGTGCGCTGCTGCTGTTACACACGCAAAGTTTTTGAAGCTTTCAAAGCTGAGGGAGAATTGAGGCAGAACGTGCAAAGTTATTTTGAGTTTGGCTTTATTTTACCAAAATCGATGCCAACAATGCACGTTGTCTAAAGTGCAATGAACTATTTTTATGTAAAGGTGGAACCACAAACAATTTGTCCAAACACATTGCCAAAATCCATGGCATTCAGACTAAAAGATGCAATGTGTTTGACGAGCACATCAAAGCAGCTCTGACACCGATGCAACAGGTATGCTAATAAATTACGGGACACGCACGCTTGAAAACACACCGTTCTCCATGTTTTATCATAAAAAAAAAACCAAACAAACATAAAAAAAAAACAATAAAAGTGAAATGAAAGTGCTGTAGTCCTGCTTTAATTAATATTTTAACCTGTTTGTTAGGGATTTTAATATATATATATATATATATATATATATATTATATTTTTTACACTTTTTATTGTTGGCCAAAAAAAAAAAACATTTGCTGCTGTTAAACTTAACAACCAAAGTAATATTTATTTCTCTGTTTAAGTTTGACATTTTTTTATTTTTATTACAGTCCAGTTCAGATTTATTTTGAAGTATCCTATTTTATTAAAGTAAGGTATATTTTATTTAAATATTGTTCTGTTTGTGAGTTCCACCATCATCCATTTAAAGTTTTTATGTTCATGATACTTATTTGTTTGTTTCTAAAAATATCAATAAGAGATTCATTAAAGACACTGTTTGTTAAGCGGTATCAATAATAGGAGTCATATTGATAATTCCTTATCAATACCCATCCCTAGTACATTCTGCTGGGAGATATAACTCTTCTTGCTGGGAGACATAGTCGGTCTTTCCTGCTAGAGGATTTAGTCCCTCCTGCAGGGAGATGTAGTTCGTCCTGCTGGGAGGTTTGGTTCTCCCTGCTAGCATATACAGGAATATGGGACATGTGGTCCTTCCTGGTGAGATCTCGTCCTGGTGAGAGATGTAGTCCTTCCTGCAGGGAGACACAGTCCTCTCTGCTGGGGGGTTTGGTTCTTCCTGCGGGGACATTTAGTCCTTCCTGATGGGATATTTAGTCTTTCCTGCTGGGACATGTAGTCCATCCTAGTAGGAGATGTAGTCCTTCCTTCTTGCAGGAAGATGCACTTCTGCTAGGAGATGTAGTTCTTCTTTCTGTGAGATGTTGTCTTTCATAATCAGAATGCTTTTTTTGCCATGTCAATGAAGGATATCAGAGACTAGGAACTTGCTTTGATACAGGTGTGCAAAAATATAAAATAAAAATAATTAAAAACTAAAATAAATAAAAATATTTTTAAAAAAACTAAGAGTGCTCAGAAAGAAAAAGAAAAGTTGTGCAATGTCATAGAAAATAATAGAAAATAATAAAGACAGTAAAGTGACGAGAGGGAAGTGACTAAGAGATGTGGGGATCCAGGTTATAAAGCATTCATTAGTCCAACGGCAGAAGGAAAGAAGCTGTTTTTGTGGTGGGACATTCTGGTCCAAATGGACCGGAGCCACCTGCTCGAGGGGAGTCGCTCAAAAAGTCCATATCCAGGGTGGGAGGGGCCAGCTGCTATCCGACCTGCACGCCCCCGAGTCCTGGAGACGTACAGGTCTTCGAGAGATGGAAGTCTGCAGCCGATCACCTTCTCTGCTGAGTGCACAATGCGCTGCAGTCTGTGTTTTTCCCTGGCTGTAGCTCCAGCGTACCACACGGTGATAGAGGAGGTGAGGATGGACTCAATGATGGGAGACGTCTCCTGCTGGGAGATGAATTCGTTCCTCCTGGGAGGTTTGGTTCCTCCTGCTGGGGAATGTAGTCTTTCTTTCTGTGTGATGTGGTCTTTCCTGCTCAGAAACGTGGTCCTTTCCGCTGGAAGATGTACTCCTTCCTGCTGCAAGGTTTGCTTCTTCTTGCGGGGACATGTAGTCCATTCCTTCTGAGAGATGTAATCGTAGCTCGGAGATGTAGTCTTTCTTTCCAGGAGATGTAGTCGGACCTGCTGGGAGGTTATGTTCTTCCTGCAGGGAGATGTATTCCTCCATGCTGAGACATGTAGTCTTTCCTTGTGGCAGATGTAATTCTTCCTGCAAGGAGATGCAGTCCTCTTTGCCGGTAGGTTTGGTTCTTCCAGCGGGGACATATAGTCCCTACTGCTGGGAGATGTAGTCCTTCTTTTCTGTGAGACATAGTCCTCTCTGTTTGGAGATGCAGTCCACCTTGCTGGGAGATGTAGTCCTTCTTCCTGGTAGATGTAATCTTTCCTGCAGCGAGGTTTAGTTCTTCCTGTGGGGACATGTAGCCAATGTTGGTGCGAGATGTAGTCCTACCTGCAGGGACATGGAGTCCTCCGTGATAATAGGTTTGGTTCTCCCCATACGGACATATAGTCCTTCCTGCTGGGAGATTTAGTCCTTCTTTTTGTGAGATGTAGTCCTCACTGTTGGGAGATGCATTCCGCTTTGCTGACAGATGTAGTCTTTCTTGCTTGGAGATGTACATAGTCCCTCCCGCTGGGAGATGTAGCAAGTCCTACTGAGTCCTCCCTTTGGGGACATTAGTCCTTCCTGGCAGGAGATGGAGTCCTTTCTGAAGGGAGATGCATTCCACCCTGCTGGGAGGCTTGGTTTTTCCTGCGGGGACATATAATCCTTCCTTCTGGGAGATGCAGTCCTCTCTGTTGGGAGATTTAGTCTTTCTTGCCGGGGTATGAATTCTCTCCTTTTTGGCGATGTAGTCCGTCCTACTGGGAGGTTTGGTTCTTCCTGCTGGGAGCAGAGGTGGTTTTTCTTGCTGGTAGATGTACTCTTCCCTGCTGGGAGATGTCGTCCTTCCTGCGGGGAGGTTTGGTTCTTCCTGCTGGGGGATGTAGTTCTTATTTTCTGTGATAAGTGGTCCTTCCTGCTGGGAGATGAAGTCTTTCCTACTAAGAGATGTAGTCCATCTTGCTGGGTCGTTTGGTTTTTCCTGCTGGTAGATGCAGTCCTTCCTGCTAGGACATGTAGTCAGACCTCCCTGCTGGGAGATGTAGTCCTTCTTTCTTTGAGATGTAGTCCTTACTGTTGGGAGATGCAGTCTTCTTTGCTGGGAGATGTAGTCTCTCCTGCTGGGAGATGTAGTACGCCCTGCTGGGAGGTTTGGTTCTTCCTGCTGGGAGATGTCGTCCTTTCTGCTGGGACATGTAGCCAATCCTGCTAGGAGATCTAGTCCTTCCTGCAGGGAGATGTAGTCCTCCCTCCTGAGAGGTTTGGTTCTTTCTGCTGGGACATGTAGTCCTTTGTGCAGGGAGATGTAGTCTTTTCTGCTCTACGATGTTGTCCTTCCTGCTTGGAGTTCATCCTTTTTTTCTGTGAGATGTAGTCCTTTCTCCAGATAGATACAGTCCTCCCTAATGGGAGACGTATTCCTTCCTCTTAGGAGACTGAGGGCATGTCCACACGCAGCCAGGTATTTTTGGAAACACATATCTCCTGTCCTCCATTTTAGGAAAGTGCTCGCGTCCACACATGACCGTTTTCAAAATATCCGTGTTCACACGAAGCCATGTAAATCCATTTCTGAGAGCGATTGTGATCATGCCAGACCAGTAGTAGGCAGTATTGATGTAAACGTAAGTTCTGAGCTATCCAATCAGAGCACTTCTCACGTCATTTCCGCAGCATGAATCCATGCTGCCCACTTTCTGCTTTTGTAAACAACGATGCACACGATTGACCTATGTGCATTACTTGTCGCGATATTGACGCATAAAAACACAAATCTCCATTTTTGCACGTCCACACGCAATCGCAAAAACTGAGTTTTTCAAAATCTCCGCTTTGGCCGGAGTTTTCAAAAACGCCAGTTTTGAGTAAAGAAAATCTTTGTTTTCTTAGGGCGGCAGGCCAAAACGGATAAAAATATACGCATTTTCAAAAATACCCGGTTATGTGTGCACAGGGCCTTATCCTCCTTTTCTGGGGAGGCAGTCCTCCCAGCTGTGAAATGTAGTCCTTCGGACGCGAAATGTGGTCCTTCCTGCTGGGAGATGTAGTCCATCTTGCGGTGAAATGTAGTCTTTTCATTTAGGAGATGTACTGTAGTCCATCCTGCTGGGAGATATAGCGCAATCCCAAACCAAACACTTGAGCACTTGTATGCTTGAGCCCTTAAAGACTAATTGACGTCACATGCGCAAGTGGTCGCGTGTATGGGGCTTCAAGAGCTCCAGTTTTTTTCAATAGAAATGGGATACCTGCACCGCTAGGAGACAGGTGAGAGTGCGTAACAAAAAACGTGATGAAATCGGAGGATTTTACAAATTTATTTTTATTTAACCTTTATTCAACCAGGTGGTCGATTGAGAATTCCAATGACGACCTGAGTCGGTGCAGCACGACCAATAAATTTAAACAGTATAAGATTACAAAGTAATGAAACATGACATAATACACTTTTAAAATGAGAGTCTTCAAGAGACAGTCTGTTTCTGTAATTTATGGAAATTTCATTTGACCAAAACCGTTAGAACAAAAGATAATGTGTGTTTTTGTAACTTTTTTTGTGCATGCTTCATCATCTCAGAAATGGAACTGGAGAAACATATAAACCCCAGCCAGGCTGCCAAAAAAGATTAGGGTTAACTATCCTTTATGTGTTTGCACTAGTGAATAGGTTGCTGGGTCACGCGTGAAATGTTCCTCTGTGGTTTCAATTCAACAACGATGGTGATTCTTCCTGTGCTTTTAAAATCAGCAGTTATGTGTCACCACACTGAATTGTATTTCTTTTCTCAGAGGATCTCCTCTTACCACGTGCAGGTGCTGGCCTGCTGCCCCTCAGCCTCATTTCCACTGCAGTGGACATCGAGGCCAAGGAGGATTCTGATGAGAGTGCCTCAACCCCAAGTGATGACCTTCCCTGTGTCCTATCCACCTGTGGTGCCCCAGAAGTCAGCAGAGGACCAGGAGATCACTCTACCTTCGCTCAACCTTCTGAGAGCTTGGGAAAAGAGCATGAAATGAAATACTTGGATTTCTCTGAAATTGAATGAAAATGAAGACTTGGAGGCTGGCATGGACGGCCCCCATTTTTGGTCCTGTGTGATGGTAGTGCTGAGGAAGTGGAAAGAGTCTACAATGGTTATGGGGAGTCTGTCAGTGCAAGGGGGGGCAAAGGGCCTGTGACTTTGCTGAAGTCCACGATCATCTCCACTGTCTTCTAAGTGTTGAGCTCCAGGTTGTTGCTGCTGCACCAGGACACCAGCCGGTCTACCTCCATCCTGTAGGCCGACTTATCACCATCAGAGATGAGCCCGATGAGAGTGGTGTCGTCTGCACACTTGATCAGTTTGACAGAGACATGGCTGGAGGTGCAGCCGTTGCAGTTGGTATACAGGGAGAAGAGCAGGGAAGAGAGGACACAGCCCTGTAGGGATCCTGTCCTAGTAGTCACAGGATATGTATATACATATTAAGATATACTGTATATATATGTATATACATGAGCACTTGTTATGTGAGCACTTACTATATGTTCAATACAGCTATTGAGAAAGGGATGTTTAATTCTAGTACAAATTCTGCAGTGATTACTGTCCTTGCCAAACCAAAAAAAAAAGATGTAGCAGTCACAGACCACTGTCTCTACTGAATGGAGACGTTACATTAAATGCCAAAGTACTTACAACACCTTTAGAGGTTTATCTTCCTAAACTCATTCATAATGACCAAACAGGTTTTATTAAATCTCGTTTTGCATCTGACAATGTGCGGCGTTTGCTACACTTACTGTAATTCACGAATCTGGGAGTATTAATCTTCCCTGCTCAGTTCGATCCCTAGATGCAGAAAAAGCTCTTGACCGGTTGGAATGGGAATACCTCTGGGCAACATTGGACAAATTTGGATTAGGAGTTAACTTCAATAACATGATAAAGGTTCTATATGCTAATGCTTCAGCAATGGTTTGCACAGGTAACATATGCTCTGCTCAGTTTCTGATTTCCAGAGGCACTCGCCAAGGTTGTCCACTATCACCAATGCTTTTCACGCTTTCCCTGGAGTCATTGGCACAAAAAATCAGACACCTCCCTTTGGTAGCCCCTATCGTAATGTGTGACACAGAATATTGCATCTCATTACATGCTGATGACGTTCTTCTTTATGTAGGCAATACTGGCTCCTCAATTCCACATTTGCTATCTGTCTTCGAATCGTTCGGATCACTTTCCAGTTATGAAATCAATTGGACAAAGTCAGCACTGATGCACTTAAATTTGGCTGCTGCTCAAGTTCATTTACCATCCCACATACTAGTGGTTACAAACTTTAAATATCTTGGAGTTGACATTTTTCCTCTTCTTCTTCTTTCAGCATTTCCCTTCAGGGGTCGCCACAGCAAGTCAGTTTCTTCCATCTAACCCTAGCTGCTGAGTCCTCTTTGGTCACACGAACTATCTTTATGTCTTCCTTCACTGTATCCAGGAACCTCCTCTTTGGTCTTCCTCTAGTCCTCTATCCTGATGGTTCCAAACCCAGCATCCTTCTTCCAATGTACTCTCTCTCTCTCCTCTGTACATGTCCAAACCATCTCAGTCTTGCCTCTCAGACTTTATCTCCAAAACCTCTAACATTTGCTGTTCTCCTGATATACTCATATCTGATCCTGTCCATCCTGGTTACTCCCAGAGACATCCTCAGCATCTTCATCTTCGCTACCTCCAAACAGACCAAACAGCATGGCTCACAAATTCTACCTTCAGATCTTCACCTAGCTTCGACAACTTTTTCCCATGAATTTATCATATAACTGATCAGTTTTATTTCTCTGTAGTTACCACAACTCTGCACATCTACCTTGTTCTTAAAAACAGGAACCAGCACACTTCTCCTCCATTCATCAGGCATCTTCTCACTTTCTAATATCCTGTTAAACAGCCCAGTCAGAAACTTTACTGCTACCTAACCTAAGCACTTCCATACTTCTACAGGGATATCATCAGGGCCGAGAGCCTTTCCACTCTTCATCGTCTTCAGTAGCCTCTTTATTTTCTCCTTACTAATCCTGCGTACATAGTAGAGGATATGTATATAAAACCTGCACCCTATCATTAAGTGTGCCTTATGTGTGTGTTAAATACAGAGCACACGAAACTGGGACTGTGCCTTTTAATACGGTGCGCCCTATGGTCGTGAAAATATGGTACTTCGTCCTAATGAAAGTTTTCGTACTTCCTGCTGAACGTTGATTTTCTACCTGCTGGGAGATGTAGTTAGTAATGTTGAAAGTTGTAGTTTTCTGTGCTGGAAGTTGTTGTTTTTCATTCTGGGAGATGTATCCATCAATTAATCACTCAAACTTTATTTATAAAGCAATTTTCATGCAAAAAATGTAACACAAAATCCTTTACAAGTTAAAAACCCCAGAACAGAAAAACAAGATAAGGACAAGTCCCCCACCCACAGATAAAAAAAAAAAACTTCTTACCCACACACACACAAATTCATACATGTACAAATACACACAGAACACACACCCTCATACATATACACAGGCACACGTACACACTCACTTAAAATTGCAATAGGCTGGATGCAGATGAAACACATGAGAAATCGGTATCTGAGGAGCCACTACAGCAGGAGCCGAGGCACACCTGCGATCACCAGCCATGATCCAAGGCCCCGGATGGAAAACGTGGCTGGAGTCAGATCCCCACCAGGGCGCTGGAGCCAGGACCAGCAGCCACCGATGACCACAAGCTCCCACTGCAGAGGCCCCCCAAAGGAAACACTGGAGATGATAAAAGATTAAATGACATAGATAAAAGTAACTAAAGCTAGTAAGTAATAAAAAATGTTCAGGTAAAATAAACTAAACTACGAATAAAACTACAAATAAAACTACATATGAGAAACTTAGTTAAAAGCAAGATTAAAATATGTGTCTTGAGCCTCTTTTTAAAAATGCGAACGTTCTCTGCGTCCCTGAGCTTCTCTGGCAGACTGTTCCATAAACGGGGGCCGTAGAATCCGAAAGACCTCTCACCGTGAGTGTGTTCCTACAGTGTGTTCCTACTTTAAGAATAACCAAGAAGAGCGCAGGGTCCGTGAGGGTTCATATGGTCAGAGCACTTCCGAAAGATAAGAAGGCCCAAGACCATTTAAACGCGAATAAAAGAACTTTAAAATTATTCAATGTAATGTGCTCCTGCCCCCTTGTCCTAGTCAGAACACAAGCTGCTGAGTTCTGTAATAATTGTAAAACCTGAAATGTTGTTTTTTGGGAATGCCAGAGAGCAGAGCAGAGCATTACAATAATCTATGCAACTGGTGATAAAAGCGTACATTAGTCTCTCTGCATTGACCTGAGAGAGAATAGGGCGGACTCTGGCAATGTTCTTAAAATGGTAAAAACCTATTCTTGTGATATTCTTAATGTGTGCAATAAAAGTCAGCTCAGAGTAAAAAATAACGCACAGATTTTTTTGCTTGTGATGATGGATAAAAAGATTGGACTTGTAGTTAAGGTAAAAGTTTCTCTCTCAGGGCTACAGGACTGATAAGTAAAACCTCAGTTTTATCCTGGTTAAGTTGGAGAAATTTCTCTGACATCCAAGATTTGATGTCTAAAATACAGTTAAAAAGAGCATCCATTGGTCGGGTGTCCTCAGGAGACACCCGGCCAATGGAAATGTATCGACATTTCCAGTGATACATTTCCAATGGAATCACTGGAAATGTAAAGCTGTGTGTCGTCAGCGTAACTGTGAAAAGTGATTCCATGTCTCCTGATGACACCACCAAGAGGGAGCATGTACAGGTTAAAAAGTACTAGACCTAAAATAGAACCCTGAGGCACACCACATGTTATTCACTGGGGTTTGGAATAGTCATCTAAACTTCCCATAAAAGTTCTGTATTTGAGATAGGAGGTAAACCATTTGTGAACAGTACCAGAGGGGCCGACAAGGTGCTTTAATTTGTTTAAAAGAATAGTGTGGTCTACTGTATCAAAGGCAGCACTTAGATCCAGTAGAACCAATACTGTCATCTGTTTAGAATCATAATTTAATCTAAAATAATATAATTTTTTTTTAAAGCTGTCTCGGTACTGTGGTTTACCCTAAAACTTGACTGGAATTTTTCATGCAGGTTGTGTGTGTTTAAAAAACAAGTCAGCTGGGTAGAAACAAGTATTTCTAAAATTTTGCCTAAATGAGGTAAGTTAGATACTGATCTGTAATTATTAAAATCATTAAAATCTAAATTGCTCTTCTTCTGCAGGGGCCTCACCACAGCAGCTTTAAAAGCACTGTGACAGATCTCCGTCTGAAGAGAGCAGTTCATCATATTTAAAAGTTCATCAATTAAAAAATCATAAAATGATTAAAAAATGTGTGACGCCAAGTTTCAGTTAAAAATAGACAGTCAGGTTTGTTATCTAAAATCATTTCATTTACAATAAAAGTCTTGTTCAATAAACAGTTGACATTTAGAAGAGCCATATTAATTTTAGAAGGAGATGTACAGGTATTTCTGGATAGGTTAGGGTTTGTCAGAGTAAAAAGATTGTTGGGGGACAATAATTAAAGATTATGGGAAAGTTTATGCATGGGTCGTTTTCTGCTAATTCTAACCGGTATCTGAAATGTTTGAAACAATGGGGATGTTGGTGATGAGGAGTTATGGATACAATGCATGGAACCGGATAAATTTATTAGTGTCTCACCTGATTGACTATAGTTGGCTTAAAGTGACAACGATTGCAGAGTGAGTTGAATGTTCAAGGAAAGAAGGCGAGATCAGAATCAGAATGCTTTTATTGCCATTAAAATGCAGAATATCAGAGACTAGGAACTTGCTTTGATACAGGTGTGCAATAATATAAGATAAAAATAATAAAAAATAAAACAAAATAAATAAAAACAATTTTAACAAAACTAAGAGTGCTCAGAAAAAAAAGAAAAGTAGTGCAATGTCATAGAAAATAATAAAGATAGTAAAGTGACAAGAGGAAAGTGACTAAGAGATGTGGGGATCCAGGTTATAAAGTGATTAAGAGATGTGGGGATCCAGGTTATAAAGTGACTAAGAGATGTGGGGATCCAGGTTATAAAGCGATTAAGAGATGTGGGGATCCAGATTATAAAGTGATTAAGAGATGTGGGGATCCAGGTTATAAAGTGACTAAGAGATGTGGTGATCCAGGTTATAAAACAATTAAGAGATGTGGGGATCCAGATTATAAAGTGATTAAGAGATGTGGGGATCCAGGTTATAAAGTGACTAAGAGATGTGGGGATCCAGGTTATAAAGTGACTAAGAGATGTGGGGATCCAGGTTATAAAGTGTCTAAGAGATGTGGGGATCCAGGTTATAAAGTGACTAAGAGATGTGGGGATCCAGGTTATAAAGTGACTAAGAGATGTGGGGATCCAGGTTATAAAGTGACTAAGAGATGTGGGGATTCAGGTTATAAAGTGACTAAGAGATGTGGGGATCCAGGTTATAAAGTGACTAAGAGATGTGGGGATCCAGGTTATAAAGCAATTAGGAGATTAAGGGATCCAGGTTATAAAATGACTAAGAGATGTGGGGATCCAGGTTATTTCTCATCTAAGAGATGTTGGGATCCACGTTATAAAGTAACTAAGATATGTGGGGATCCAGGTTATAAAGTGTCTAAGAGATGTGGGGATCCAGGTTATAAAGTGACTAAGAGATGTGGGGATCCAGGTTATAAAGTGACTAAGAGATATGGGGATCCAGGTTATAAAGTGATTAAGAGATGTGGGGATCAAGGTTATAAAGTGATTAAGAGATGTGGGGATCCAGGTTTTAAAGTGACTAAAAGATGTGGGGATCCAGGTTAAAAAGTGACTAAGAGATGTGGGGATCCAGGTTATAAGGTGACTAAAAGTTGTGGGGATCCAGGTTATAAAGTGATTAAGAGATGTGGGGATCCAGGTTATAAAGCAATTAGGAGATTAGGGGGTCCAGGTTATAAAATGACTAAGAGATATGGGGATCCAGGTTATAAAGTGACTAAGAGATGTGGGGATCCAGGTTATAAAGTTTCTAAGAGACGTGGGGATCCAGGTTATAAAGCGATTAAGAGATGTGGTGATCCAGGTTATAAAACGAATAAGCGATGTGGGGATCCAGGTTATAAAGTGACTAAGAGATGTGGGGATCCAGGTTATAAAGTAACTAAAAGATGTGGGGATCCAGGTTACATAGTGACTAAGAGATGTGGGGATCCAGGTTATAAAATGACTAAGAGATGTGGGGATCCAGGTTACAACAAGACTAAGAAATGTGGGGATCCAGGTTATAAAGTGACTAAGAGATGTGGGGATCCAGGTTATAAAGTGACTAAAAGATGTGGGGATCCAGGTTATAAAGTGACGAAGAGATTTGGGGATCCAGGTTATAAAGTGACTAAGAGATGTGGGGATCCAGGTTATAAAGTGACCAAAAGATGTGGGGATCAAGGTTATAAAGTGACTAAGAGATGTGGGGATCCAGGTTATAAAGTGACTAAGAGATGTGGGGATCCAGGTTATAAAGTGACTAAGAGATGTGGGGATCCAGGTTATAAAGTTTCTAAGAGACGTGGGGATCCAGGTTATAAAACGATTAAGAGATGTGGGGATCCAGGTTATAAAGTGACTAAGAGATGTGGGGATCCAGGTTATAAAGTGACTAAGAGATGTGGGGATCCAGGTTATAAAGTGATTAGGAAACGTCGGGATCCAGGTTATAAAGTGATTAAGAGATGTGGGGATCCAGGTTATAAAGTGACTTAGAGATGTGGGGATCCAGGTTATAAAGTGTCTTAGAGATGTGGGGATCCAGGTTATAAAGTGTCTAAGAGATGTGGGGATCCAGGTTATAAAGTGATTAAGAGATGTGGGGATCCAGGTTATAAAGTGATTAAGAGATGTGGGGATCCAGGTTATAAAGTGATTAAGAGATGTGGGGATCCAGGTTATAAAGTGACTAAGAGATGTGGGGATCCAGGTTATAAAGTGACTAAGAGATGTGGGGATCCAGGTTATAAAGTGACTAAGAGATGTGGGGATCCAGGTTATAAAGTGACTAAGAGATGTGGGGATCCAGGTTATACAGTAATTAAGAGATGTGGGGATCCAGGTTATTAAGTGACTAAGAGATATGGGGATCTAGGTTATAAAGCGATTAAGAGATGTGGTGATCCAGGTTATAAAACGATTAAGCGATGTGGGGATCCAGGTTATAAAGTGACTAAGAGATGTGGGGATCCAGGTTATATAGTGACTAAGAGATGTGGGGATCCAGGTTATAAAGTGATTAAGAGATGTGGGGATCCAGGTTATAAAGTGAGTAAGAGATGTGGGGATCCAGATTATAAAGTGACTAAGAGATGTGGGGATCCAGGTTATAAAGTGACTAAAAGTTTTTGGGATCCAGGTTATAAAGTGATTAAGAGATGTGGGGATCCAGGTTATAAAGCAACTAGGAGAATAAGGGATCCAGGTTATAAAATGACTAAGAGATGTGGGGATCCAGGTTATAAAGTGACTAAGAGATGTGGGGATCCAGGTTATAAAGTTTCTAAGAGACGTGAGGATCCAGGTTATAAAATGACTAAGAGATGTGGGGATCCAGGTTATACAGTGATTAAGAGATGTGGGGATCCAGGTTTTAAAGTGACCAAGAGATGTGGGGATCCAGGTTATAAAGTGACTAAGAGATGTGGGGATCCAGGTTATAAACTGACTAAGAGATGTGGGGATCCAGGTTATATAGTGACTAAGAGATGTGGGGATCCAGGTTATAAAGTGACTAAGAGACGTGGGGATCCAGGTTATAAAGTGACGAAGAGATTTGGGGATCCAGGTTATAAAGTGACTAAGAGATGTGGGGATCCAGGTTATAAAGTGACTAAGTGATATGGGGATCCGGGTTATAAAGTGACTAAGAGATGTGGGGATCCAGGTTATAAAGTGACTAAGAGACGTGGGGATCCAGGTTATAAAGTGACTAAGAGATGTGGGGATCCAGGTTATAAAGTGACGAAGAGATTTTAGGGATCCAGGTTATAAAGTGACTAAGAGATGTGGGGATCCAGGTTATAAAGTGACTAAAAGATGTGGGGATCCAGGTTATAAAGTGACTAAGAGATGTGGGGATCCGGGTTATAAAGTGACTAAGAGATGTGGGGATCCAGGTTATAAAGTGACTAATAGATGTGGGGATCCAGGTTATAAATGAGTAAGAGATGTGGGGATCCAGGTTATAAAGTGACTAAGAGATGTGGGGATCCAGGTTATAAAGTGACTAAGAGATGTGGGGATCCAGGTTATAAAGTGATTAAGAAACGTCGGGATCCAGGTTATAAAGTGATTAAGAGATGTGGGGATCCAGGTTATAAAGTGACTTAGAGATGTGGGGATCCAGGTTATAAAGTGTCTTAGAGATGTGGGGATCCAGGTTATAAAGTGTCTAAGAGATGTGGGGATCCAGGTTATAAAGTGATTAAGAGATGTGGGGATCCAGGTTATAAAGTGACTAAGAGATGTGGGGATCCAGGTTATAAAGTGATAAAGAGATGTGGGGATCCAGGTTATAAAGTGACTTAGAGATGTGGGGATCCAGGTTATAAAGTGACTAAGAGATGTGGGGATCCAGGTTATAAAGTGATTAAGAGATGTGGGGATCCAGGTTATAAAGTGACTTAGAGATGTGGGGATCCAGGTTATAAAGTGTCTTAGAGATGTGGGGATCCAGGTTATAAAGTGTCTAAGAGATGTGGGGATCCAGGTTATAAAGTGATTAAGAGATGTGGGGATCCAGGTTATAAAGTGACTAAGAGATGTGGGGATCCAGGTTATAAAGTGATTAAGAGATGTGGGGATCCAGGTTATAAAGTGATTAAGAGATGTGGGGATCCAGGTTATAAAGTGATTAAGAGATGTGGGGATCCAGGTTATAAAGTGACTAAGAGATGTGGGGATCCAGGTTATAAAGTGACTAAGAGATGTGGGGATCCAGATTATAAAGTGATTAAGAGATGTGGGGATCCAGGTTAAAAAGCAACTAGGAGATTAGGGGATCCAGGTTATAAAATGACTAAGAGATGTGGGGATCCAGGTTATAAAGTGAAAAAGAGATGTGGGGATCCAGAATATAAAGTTTCTAAGAGACGTGGGGATCCAGGTTATAAAGTGACTAAGAGATGTGGGGATCCAGGTTATTAAGTGACTAAGAGATATGGGGATCTAGGTTATAAAGCGATTAAGAGATGTGGTGATCCAGGTTATAAAACGATTAAGCGATGAGGGGATCCAGGTTATAAAGTGACTAAGAGATGTGAGGATCCAGGTTATAAAGTGACTAAGAGATGTGGGGATCCAGGTTATATAGTGACTAAGAGATGTGAGGATCCAGGTTATAAAGTGACTAAGAGATGTGGGGATCCAGGTTATATAGTGACTAAGAGATGTGGGGATCCAGGTTATAAAGTGATTAAGAGATGTGGGGATCCAGGTCATAAAGTGAGTAAGAGATGTGGGGATCCAGGTTATAAAGTGACTAAAAGTTTTGGGGATCCAGGTTATAAAGTGATTAAGAGATGTGGGGATCCAGGTTATAAAGCAACTAGGAGAATAAGGGATCCAGGTTATAAAATGACTAAGAGATGTGGGGATCCAGGTTATAAAGTTTCTAAGAGACGTGAGGATCCAGGTTATAAAGTGACTAAGAGATGTGGGGATCCAGGTTATACAGTGATTAAGAGATGTGGGGATCCAGGTTATAAAGTGACTAAGAGATGTGGGGATCCAGGTTATAAAGTGACTAAGAGATATGGGGATCTAGGTTATAAAGCGATTAAGAGATGTGGTGATCCAGGTTATAAAACGATTAAGCGATGTGGGGATCCAGGTTATAAAGTGACTAAGAGATGTGGGGATCCAGGTTATAAAGTGACTAAGAGATGTGGGGATCCAGGTTATAAAGTTTCTAAGAGACGTGAGGATCCAGGTTATAAAGTGACTAAGAGATGTGGGGATCCAGGTTATAAAGTGATTAAGAGATGTGGGGATCCAGGTTATAAAGTGACTAAGAGATGTGGGGATCCAGGTTATAAAGTGACTAAGAGATATGGGGATCTAGGTTATAAAGCGATTAAGAGATGTGGTGATCCAGGTTATAAAACGATTAAGCGATGTGGGGATCCAGGTTATAAAGTGACTAAGAGATGTGGGGATCCAGGTTATAAAGTGACTAAGAGATGTGGGGATCCAGGTTATATAGTGACTAAGAGATGTGGGGATCCAGGTTATAAAGTGACTAAGAGACGTGGGGATCCAGGTTATAAAGTGACGAAGAGATTTGGGGATCCAGGTTATAAAGTGACTAAGAGATGTGGGGATCCAGGTTATAAAGTGACGAAAAGATGTGGGGATCCAGGTTATAAAGTGACTAAGTGATATGGGGATCCGGGTTATAAAGTGACTAAGAGATGTGGGGATCCAGGTTATAAAGTGACTAAGAGATGTGGGGATCCGGGTTATAAATTGACTAAGAGATGTGGGGATCCAGGTTATAAAGTGACTAATAGATGTGGGGATCCAGGTTATAAATGAGTAAGAGATGTGGGGATCCAGGTTATAAAGTGACTAAGAGATGTGGGGATCCAGGTTATAAAGTGATTAAGAAACGTCGGGATCCAGGTTATAAAGTGATTAAGAGATGTGGGGATCCAGGTTATACAGTGACTTAGAGATGTGGGGATCCAGGTTATAAAGTGTCTTAGAGATGTGGGGATCCAGGTTATAAAGTGTCTAAGAGATGTGGGGATCCAGGTTATAAAGTGATTAAGAGATGTGGGGATCCAGGTTATAAAGTGACTAAGAGATGTGGGGATCCAGGTTATAAAGTGATTAAGAGATGTGGGGATCCAGGTTATAAAGTGATTAAGAGATGTTGGGATCCAGGTTATAAAGTGATTAAGAGATGTTGGGATCCAGGTTATAAAGTGACTAAGAGATGTTGGGATCCAGGTTATAAAGTGATTAAGAGATGTTGGGATCCAGGTTATAAAGTGACTAAGAGATGTGGGGATCCAGGTTATAAAGTGACTAAGAGATGTGTGGATCCAGATTATAAAGTGATTAAGAGATGTGGGGATCCAGGTTATAAAGTGACTAAGAGATGTGGGGATCCAGGTTATAAAGTGATTAAGAGATGTTGGGATCCAGGTTATAAAGTGATTAAGAGATGTTGGGATCCAGGTTATAAAGTGACTAAGAGATGTGGGGATCCAGGTTATAAAGTGACTAAAAGTTGTGTGGATCCAGATTATAAAGTGATTAAGAGATGTGGGGATCCAGGTTATAAAGCAACTAGGAGATTAGGGGATCCAGGTTATAAAATGACTAAGAGATGTGGGGATCCAGGTTATAAAGTCACTAAGAGATGTGGGGATCCAGGTTATAAAGTTTCTAAGAGACGTGGGGATCCAGGTTATAAAGTGACTAAGAGATGTGGGGATCCAGGTTATACAGTGATTAAGAGATGTGGGGATCCAGGTTATTAAGTGACTAAGAGATGTGGGGATCCAGGTTATAAAGTGAGTAAGAGATGTGGGGATCCAGGTTATAAAGTGACTAAAAGTTTTGGGGATCCAGGTTATAAAGTGATTAAGAGATGTGGGGATCCAGGTTATACAGTAATTAAGAGATGTGGGGATCCAGGTTATTAAGTGACTAAGAGATATGGGGATCTAGGTTATAAAGCGATTAAGAGATGTGGTGATCCAGGTTATAAAACGATTAAGCGATGTGGGGATCCAGGTTATAAAGTGACTAAGAGATGTGGGGATCCAGGTTATATAGTGACTAAGAGATGTGGGGATCCAGGTTATAAAGTGATTAAGAGATGTGGGGATCCAGGTTATAAAGTGAGTAAGAGATGTGGGGATCCAGATTATAAAGTGACTAAGAGATGTGGGGATCCAGGTTATAAAGTGACTAAAAGTTTTTGGGATCCAGGTTATAAAGTGATTAAGAGATGTGGGGATCCAGGTTATAAAGCAACTAGGAGAATAAGGGATCCAGGTTATAAAATGACTAAGAGATGTGGGGATCCAGGTTATAAAGTGACTAAGAGATGTGGGGATCCAGGTTATAAAGTTTCTAAGAGACGTGAGGATCCAGGTTATAAAATGACTAAGAGATGTGGGGATCCAGGTTATACAGTGATTAAGAGATGTGGGGATCCAGGTTTTAAAGTGACCAAGAGATGTGGGGATCCAGGTTATAAAGTGACTAAGAGATGTGGGGATCCAGGTTATAAACTGACTAAGAGATGTGGGGATCCAGGTTATATAGTGACTAAGAGATGTGGGGATCCAGGTTATAAAGTGACTAAGAGACGTGGGGATCCAGGTTATAAAGTGACGAAGAGATTTGGGGATCCAGGTTATAAAGTGACTAAGAGATGTGGGGATCCAGTTTATAAAGTGACTAAGTGATATGGGGATCCGGGTTATAAAGTGACTAAGAGATGTGGGGATCCAGGTTATAAAGTGACTAAGAGACGTGGGGATCCAGGTTATAAAGTGACTAAGAGATGTGGGGATCCAGGTTATAAAGTGACGAAGAGATTTTAGGGATCCAGGTTATAAAGTGACTAAGAGATGTGGGGATCCAGGTTATAAAGTGACTAAAAGATGTGGGGATCCAGGTTATAAAGTGACTAAGAGATGTGGGGATCCGGGTTATAAAGTGACTAAGAGATGTGGGGATCCAGGTTATAAAGTGACTAATAGATGTGGGGATCCAGGTTATAAATGAGTAAGAGATGTGGGGATCCAGGTTATAAAGTGACTAAGAGATGTGGGGATCCAGGTTATAAAGTGACTAAGAGATGTGGGGATCCAGGTTATAAAGTGATTAAGAAACGTCGGGATCCAGGTTATAAAGTGATTAAGAGATGTGGGGATCCAGGTTATAAAGTGACTTAGAGATGTGGGGATCCAGGTTATAAAGTGTCTTAGAGATGTGGGGATCCAGGTTATAAAGTGTCTAAGAGATGTGGGGATCCAGGTTATAAAGTGATTAAGAGATGTGGGGATCCAGGTTATAAAGTGACTAAGAGATGTGGGGATCCAGGTTATAAAGTGATAAAGAGATGTGGGGATCCAGGTTATAAAGTGACTTAGAGATGTGGGGATTCCAGGGTTATAAAGTGACTAAGAGATGTGGGGATCCAGGTTATAAAGTGATTAAGAGATGTGGGGATCCAGGTTATAAAGTGACTTAGAGATGTGGGGATCCAGGTTATAAAGTGTCTTAGAGATGTGGGGATCCAGGTTATAAAGTGTCTAAGAGATGTGGGGATCCAGGTTATAAAGTGATTAAGAGATGTGGGGATCCAGGTTATAAAGTGACTAAGAGATGTGGGGATCCAGGTTATAAAGTGATTAAGAGATGTGGGGATCCAGGTTATAAAGTGATTAAGAGATGTGGGGATCCAGGTTATAAAGTGATTAAGAGATGTGGGGATCCAGGTTATAAAGTGACTAAGAGATGTGGGGATCCAGGTTATAAAGTGACTAAGAGATGTGGGGATCCAGATTATAAAGTGATTAAGAGATGTGGGGATCCAGGTTAAAAAGCAACTAGGAGATTAGGGGATCCAGGTTATAAAATGACTAAGAGATGTGGGGATCCAGGTTATAAAGTGAAAAAGAGATGTGGGGATCCAGGTTATAAAGTTTCTAAGAGACGTGGGGATCCAGGTTATAAAGTGACTAAGAGATGTGGGGATCCAGGTTATACAGTGATTAAGAGATGTGGGGATCCAGGTTATTAAGTGACTAAGAGATATGGGGATCTAGGTTATAAAGCGATTAAGAGATGTGGTGATCCAGGTTATAAAACGATTAAGCGATGAGGGGATCCAGGTTATAAAGTGACTAAGAGATGTGAGGATCCAGGTTATAAAGTGACTAAGAGATGTGGGGATCCAGGTTATATAGTGACTAAGAGATGTGAGGATCCAGGTTATAAAGTGACTAAGAGATGTGGGGATCCAGGTTATATAGTGACTAAGAGATGTGGGGATCCAGGTTATAAAGTGATTAAGAGATGTGGGGATCCAGGTCATAAAGTGAGTAAGAGATGTGGGGATCCAGGTTATAAAGTGACTAAAAGTTTTGGGGATCCAGGTTATAAAGTGATTAAGAGATGTGGGGATCCAGGTTATAAAGCAACTAGGAGAATAAGGGATCCAGGTTATAAAATGACTAAGAGATGTGGGGATCCAGGTTATAAAGTGACTAAGAGATGTGGGGATCCAGGTTATAAAGTTTCTAAGAGACGTGGGGATCCAGGTTATAAAGTGACTAAGAGATGTGGGGATCCAGGTTATACAGTGATTAAGAGATGTGGGGATCCAGGTTATAAAGTGACTAAGAGATGTGGGGATCCAGGTTATAAAGTGACTAAGAGATATGGGGATCTAGGTTATAAAGCGATTAAGAGATGTGGTGATCCAGGTTATAAAACGATTAAGCGATGTGGGGATCCAGGTTATAAAGTGACTAAGAGATGTGGGGATCCAGGTTATAAAGTGACTAAGAGATGTGGGGATCCAGGTTATAAAGTTTCTAAGAGACGTGAGGATCCAGGTTATAAAGTGACTAAGAGATGTGGGGATCCAGGTTATACAGTGATTAAGAGATGTGGGGATCCAGGTTATAAAGTGACTAAGAGATGTGGGGATCCAGGTTATAAAGTGACTAAGAGATATGGGGATCTAGGTTATAAAGCGATTAAGAGATGTGGTGATCCAGGTTATAAAACGATTAAGCGATGTGGGGATCCAGGTTATAAAGTGACTAAGAGATGTGGGGATCCAGGTTATAAAGTGACTAAGAGATGTGGGGATCCAGGTTATAAAGTGACTAAGAGATGTGGGGATCCAGGTTATAAAGTGACTAAGAGACGTGGGGATCCAGGTTATAAAGTGACGAAGAGATTTGGGGATCCAGGTTATAAAGTGACTAAGAGATGTGGGGATCCAGGTTATAAAGTGACGAAAAGATGTGGGGATCCAGGTTATAAAGTGACTAAGTGATATGGGGATCCGGGTTATAAAGTGACTAAGAGATGTGGGGATCCAGGTTATAAAGTGACTAAGAGATGTGGGGATCCGGGTTATAAATTGACTAAGAGATGTGGGGATCCAGGTTATAAAGTGACTAATAGATGTGGGGATCCAGGTTATAAATGAGTAAGAGATGTGGGGATCCAGGTTATAAAGTGACTAAGAGATGTGGGGATCCAGGTTATAAAGTGATTAAGAAACGTCGGGATCCAGGTTATAAAGTGATTAAGAGAATGTGGGGATCCAGGTTATAAAGTGACTTAGAGATGTGGGGATCCAGGTTATAAAGTGTCTTAGAGATGTGGGGATCCAGGTTATAAAGTGTCTAAGAGATGTGGGGATCCAGGTTATAAAGTGATTAAGAGATGTGGGGATCCAGGTTATAAAGTGACTAAGAGATGTGGGGATCCAGGTTATAAAGTGATTAAGAGATGTGGGGATCCAGGTTATAAAGTGATTAAGAGATGTTGGGATCCAGGTTATAAAGTGATTAAGAGATGTTGGGATCCAGGTTATAAAGTGACTAAGAGATGTGGGGATCCAGGTTATAAAGTGACTAAGAGATGTGGGGATCCAGGTTATAAAGTGACTAAAAGTTGTGTGGATCCAGATTATAAAGTGATTAAGAGATGTGGGGATCCAGGTTATAAAGCAACTAGGAGATTAGGGGATCCAGGTTATAAAATGACTAAGAGATGTGGGGATCCAGGTTATAAAGTCACTAAGAGATGTGGGGATCCAGGTTATAAAGTTTCTAAGAGACGTGGGGATCCAGGTTATAAAGTGACTAAGAGATGTGGGGATCCAGGTTATACAGTGATTAAGAGATGTGGGGATCCAGGTTATTAAGTGACTAAGAGATGTGGGGATCCAGGTTATAAAGTAAGTAAGAGATGTGGGGATCCAGGTTATAAAGTGACTAAAAGTTTTGGGGATCCAGGTTATAAAGTGATTAAGAGATGTGGGGATCCAGGTTATAAAGCAACTAGGAGAAAAAGGGATCCAGGTTATAAAATGACTAAGAGATGTGGGGATCCAGGTTATAAAGTGACTAAGAGATGTGGGGATCCAGGTTATAAAGTTTCTAAGAGACGTGAGGATCCAGGTTATAAAGTGACTAAGAGATGTGGGGATCCAGGTTATACAGTGATTAAGAGATGTGGGGATCCAGGTTATAAAGTGACTAAGAGATGTGGGGATCCAGGTTATAAAGTGACTAAGAGATGTGGGGATCCAGGTTATAAAGTGACTAAGAGATGTGGGGATCCAGGTTATATAGTGACTAAGAGATGTGGGGATCCAGGTTATAAAGTGACTAAGAGACGTGGGGATCCAGGTTATAAAGTGACGAAGAGATTTGGGGATCCAGGTTATAAAGTGACTAAGAGATGTGGGGATCCAGGTTATAAAG
This sequence comes from Neostethus bicornis, assembly GCA_902685375.1. Classification (NCBI taxonomy): domain Eukaryota; kingdom Metazoa; phylum Chordata; class Actinopteri; order Atheriniformes; family Phallostethidae; genus Neostethus; species Neostethus bicornis. The sequence goes on along the minus strand of CACRXE010000005.1, from coordinate 3,967,192 downwards.
TGACGAAAAGATGTGGGGATCCAGGTTATAAAGTGACTAAGTGATATGGGGATCCGGGTTATAAAGTGACTAAGAGATGTGGGGATCCAGGTTATAAAGTGACTAAGAGACGTGGGGATCCAGGTTATAAAGTGACTAAGAGATGTGGGGATCCAGGTTATAAAGTGACGAAGAGATTTGGGGATCCAGGTTATAAAGTGACTAAGAGATGTGGGGATCCAAGTTATAAAGTGACTAAAAGATGTGGGGATCCAGGTTATAAAGTGACTAAGAGATGTGGGGATCCAGGTTATAACGTTTCTAAGAGACGTGAGGATCCAGGTTATAAAGTGACTAAGAGATGTGGGGATCCAGGTTATACAGTGATTAAGAGATGTGGGGATCCAGGTTATAAAGTGACTAAGAGATGTGGGGATCCAGGTTATAAAGTGACTAAGAGATATGGGGATCTAGGTTATAAAGCGATTAAGAGATGTGGTGATCCAGGTTATAAAACGATTAAGCGATGTGGGGATCCAGGTTATAAAGTGACTAAGAGATGTGGGGATCCAGGTTATAAAGTGACTAAGAGATGTGGGGATCCAGGTTATAAAGTTTCTAAGAGACGTGAGGATCCAGGTTATAAAGTGACTAAGAGATGTGGGGATCCAGGTTATACAGTGATTAAGAGATGTGGGGATCCAGGTTATAAAGTGACTAAGAGATGTGGGGATCCAGGTTATAAAGTGACTAAGAGATATGGGGATCTAGGTTATAAAGCGATTAAGAGATGTGGTGATCCAGGTTATAAAACGATTAAGCGATGTGGGGATCCAGGTTATAAAGTGACTAAGAGATGTGGGGATCCAGGTTATATAGTGACTAAGAGATGTGGGGATCCAGGTTATAAAGTGACTAAGAGACGTGGGGATCCAGGTTATAAAGTGACGAAGAGATTTGGGGATCCAGGTTATAAAGTGACTAAGAGATGTGGGGATCCAGGTTATAAAGTGACGAAAAGATGTGGGGATCCAGGTTATAAAGTGACTAAGTGATATGGGGATCCGGGTTATAAAGTGACTAAGAGATGTGGGGATCCAGGTTATAAAGTGACTAAGAGATGTGGGGATCCGGGTTATAAATTGACTAAGAGATGTGGGGATCCAGGTTATAAAGTGACTAATAGATGTGGGGATCCAGGTTATAAAGTGATTAAGAGATGTGGGGATCCAGGTTATAAAGTGACTAAGAGATGTGGGGATCCAGGTTATAAAGTGATTAAGAAACGTCGGGATCCAGGTTATAAAGTGATTAAGAGATGTGGGGATCCAGGTTATACAGTGACTTAGAGATGTGGGGATCCAGGTTATAAAGTGTCTTAGAGATGTGGGGATCCAGGTTATAAAGTGTCTAAGAGATGTGGGGATCCAGGTTATAAAGTGATTAAGAGATGTGGGGATCCAGGTTATAAAGTGACTAAGAGATGTGGGGATCCAGGTTATAAAGTGATTAAGAGATGTGGGGATCCAGGTTATAAAGTGATTAAGAGATGTTGGGATCCAGGTTATAAAGTGATTAAGAGATGTTGGGATCCAGGTTATAAAGTGACTAAGAGATGTGGGGATCCAGGTTATAAAGTGACTAAGAGATGTGGGGATCCAGGTTATAAAGTGACTAAAAGTTGTGTGGATCCAGATTATAAAGTGATTAAGAGATGTGGGGATCCAGGTTATAAAGCAACTAGGAGATTAGGGGATCCAGGTTATAAAATGACTAAGAGATGTGGGGATCCAGGTTATAAAGTCACTAAGAGATGTGGGGATCCAGGTTATAAAGTTTCTAAGAGACGTGGGGATCCAGGTTATAAAGTGACTAAGAGATGTGGGGATCCAGGTTATACAGTGATTAAGAGATGTGGGGATCCAGGTTATTAAGTGACTAAGAGATGTGGGGATCCAGGTTATAAAGTGAGTAAGAGATGTGGGGATCCAGGTTATAAAGTGACTAAAAGTTTTGGGGATCCAGGTTATAAAGTGATTAAGAGATGTGGGGATCCAGGTTATAAAGCAACTAGGAGAAAAAGGGATCCAGGTTATAAAATGACTAAGAGATGTGGGGATCCAGGTTATAAAGTGACTAAGAGATGTGGGGATCCAGGTTATAAAGTTTCTAAGAGACGTGAGGATCCAGGTTATAAAGTGACTAAGAGATGTGGGGATCCAGGTTATACAGTGATTAAGAGATGTGGGGATCCAGGTTATAAAGTGACTAAGAGATGTGGGGATCCAGGTTATAAAGTGACTAAGAGATGTGGGGATCCAGGTTATAAAGTGACTAAGAGATGTGGGGATCCAGGTTATATAGTGACTAAGAGATGTGGGGATCCAGGTTATAAAGTGACTAAGAGACGTGGGGATCCAGGTTATAAAGTGACGAAGAGATTTGGGGATCCAGGTTATAAAGTGACTAAGAGATGTGGGGATCCAGGTTATAAAGTGACGAAAAGATGTGGGGATCCAGGTTATAAAGTGACTAAGTGATATGGGGATCCGGGTTATAAAGTGACTAAGAGATGTGGGGATCCAGGTTATAAAGTGACTAAGAGACGTGGGGATCCAGGTTATAAAGTGACTAAGAGATGTGGGGATCCAGGTTATAAAGTGACGAAGAGATTTGGGGATCCAGGTTATAAAGTGACTAAGAGATGTGGGGATCCAAGTTATAAAGTGACTAAAAGATGTGGGGATCCAGGTTATAAAGTGACTAAGAGATGTGGGGATCCGGGTTATAAAGTGACTAAGAGATGTGGGGATCCAGGTTATAAAGTGACTAATAGATGTGGGGATCCAGGTTATAAATGAGTAAGAGATGTGGGGATCCAGGTTATAAAGTGACTAAGAGATGTGGGGATCCAGGTTATAAAGTGACTAAGAGATGTGGGGATCCAGGTTATAAAGTGATTAAGAGATTTGGGGATCCAGGTTATAAAGTGTCTTAGAGATGTGGGGATCCAGGTTATAAAGTGTCTAAGAGATGTGGGGATCCAGGTTATAAAGTGATTAAGAGATGTGGGGATCCAGGTTATAAAGTGACTAAGAGATGTAGGGGATCCAGGTTATAAAGTGATTAAGAGATGTGGGGATCCAGGTTATAAAGTGACTTAGAGATGTGGGGATCCAGGTTATAAAGTGACTAAGAGATGTGGGGATCCAGGTTATAAAGTGATTAAGAGATGTGGGGATCCAGGTTATAAAGTGACTTAGAGATGTGGGGATCCAGGTTATAAAGTGTCTTAGAGATGTGGGGATCCAGGTTATAAAGTGTCTAAGAGATGTGGGGATCCAGGTAATAAAGTGATTAAGAGATGTGGGGATCCAGGTTATAAAGTGACTAAGAGATGTGGGGATCCAGGTTATAAAGTGATTAAGAGATGTGGGGATCCAGGTTATAAAGTGACTAAGAGATGTGGGGATCCAGGTTATAAAGTGATTAAGAGATGTGGGGATCCAGGTTATAAAGTGACTAAGAGATGTGGGGATCCAGGTTATAAAGTGACTAAGAGATGTGGGGATCCAGATTATAAAGTGATTAAGAGATGTGGGGATCCAGGTTATAAAGCAACTAGGAGATTAGGGGATCCAGGTTATAAAATGACTAAGAGATGTGGGGATCCAGGTTATAAAGTGACAAAGAGATGTGGGGATCCAGGTTATAAAGTTTCTAAGAGACGTGGGGATCCAGGTTATAAAGTGACTAAGAGATGTGGGGATCCAGGTTATACAGTGATTAAGAGATGTGGGGATCCAGGTTATTAAGTGACTAAGAGATATGGGGATCTAGGTTATAAAGCGATTAAGAGATGTGGTGATCCAGGTTATAAAACGATTAAGCGATGTGGGGATCCAGGTTATAAAGTGACTAAGAGATGTGAGGATCCAGGTTATAAAGTGACTAAGAGATGTGGGGATCCAGGTTATATAGTGACTAAGAGATGTGGGGATCCAGGTTATAAAGTGACTAAGAGATGTGGGGATCCAGGTTATAAAGTGATTAAGAGATGTGGGCATCCAGGTTATAAAGTGATTAAGAGATGTGGGGATCCAGGTCATAAAGTGAGTAAGAGATGTGGGGATCCAGGTTATAAAGTGACTAAAAGTTTTGGGGATCCAGGTTATAAAGTGATTAAGAGATGTGGGGATCCAGGTTATAAAGCAACTAGGAGAATAAGGGATCCAGGTTATAAAATGACTAAGAGATGTGGGGATCCAGGTTATAAAGTGACTAAGAGATGTGGGGATCCAGGTTATAAAGTTTCTAAGAGACGTGAGGATCCAGGTTATAAAGTGACTAAGAGATGTGGGGATCCAGGTTATACAGTGATTAAGAGATGTGGGGATCCAGGTTATAAAGTGACTAAGAGATGTGGGGATCCAGGTTATAAAGTGACTAAGAGATATGGGGATCTAGGTTTTAAAGCGATTAAGAGATGTGGTGATCCAGGTTATAAAACGATTAAGCGATGTGGGGATCCAGGTTATAAAGTGACTAAGAGATGTGGGGATCCAGGTTATAAAGTGACTAAGAGATGTGGGGATCCAGGTTATAAAGTTTCTAAGAGACGTGAGGATCCAGGTTATAAAGTGACTAAGAGATGTGGGGATCCAGGTTATACAGTGATTAAGAGATGTGGGGATCCAGGTTATAAAGTGACTAAGAGATGTGGGGATCCAGGTTATAAAGTGACTAAGAGATATGGGGATCTAGGTTATAAAGCGATTTAGAGATGTGGTGATCCAGGTTATAAAACGATTAAGCGATGTGGGGATCCAGGTTATAAAGTGACTAAGAGATGTGGGGATCCAGGTTATAAAGTGACTAAGAGATGTGGGGATCCAGGTCATATAGTGACTAAGAGATGTGGGGATCCAGGTTATAAAGTGACTAAGAGACGTGGGGATCCAGGTTATAAAGTGACGAAGAGATTTGGGGATCCAGGTTATAAAGTGACTAAGAGATGTGGGGATCCAGGTTATAAAGTGACGAAAAGATGTGGGGATCCAGGTTATAAAGTGACTGAGAGATGTGGGGATCCAGGTTATAAAGTGACGAAGAGATTTGTGGATCCAGGTTATAAAGTGACTAAGAGATGTGGGGATCCAGGTTATAAAGTGACTAAAAGATGTGGAGATCCAGGTTATAAAGTGTCTAAGAGATGTGGGGATCCAGGTTATAAAGTGATTAAGAGATGTGGGGATCCAGGTTATAAAGTGACTAATAGATGTGGGGATCCAGGTTATAAATGAGTAAGAGATGTGGGGATCCAGGTTATAAAGTGACTAAGAGATGTGGGGATCCAGGTTATAAAGTGACTAAGAGATGTGGGGATCCAGGTTATAAAGTGACTAAAAGTTGTGTGGATCCAGATTATAAAGTGATTAAGAGATGTGGGGATCCAGGTTATAAAGCAACTAGGAGATTAGGGGATCCAGGTTATAAAATGACTAAGAGATGTGGGGATCCAGGTTATAAAGTGACTAAGAGATGTGGGGATCCAGGTTATAAAGTTTCTAAGAGACGTGGGGATCCAGGTTATAAAGTGACTAAGAGATGTGGGGATCCAGGTTATACAGTGATTAAGAGATGTGGGGATCCAGGTTATTAAGTGACTAAGAGATATGGGGATCTAGGTTATAAAGCGATTAAGAGATGTGGTGATCCAGGTTATAAAACGATTAAGCGATGTGGGGATCCAGGTTATAAAGTTACTAAGAGATGTGAGGATCCAGGTTATAAAGTGACTAAGAGATGTGGGGATCCAGGTTATATAGTGACTAAGAGATGTGGGGATCCAGGTTATAAAGTGACTAAGAGATGTGGGGATCCAGGTTATAAAGTGATTAAGAGATGTGGGGATCCAGGTCATAAAGTGAGTAAGAGATGTGGGGATCCAGGTTATAAAGTGACTAAAAGTTTTGGGGATCCAGGTTATAAAGTGATTAAGAGATGTGGGGATCCAGGTTATAAAGCAACTAGGAGAATAAGGGATCCAGGTTATAAAATGACTAAGAGATGTGGGGATCCAGGTTATAAAGTGACTAAGAGATGTGGGGATCCAGGTTATAAAGTTTCTAAGAGACGTGAGGATCCAGGTTATAAAGTGACTAAGAGATGTGGGGATCCAGGTTATACAGTGATTAAGAGATGTGGGGATCCAGGTTATAAAGTGACTAAGAGATGTGGGGATCCAGGTTATAAAGTGACTAAGAGATATGGGGATCTAGGTTATAAAGCGATTAAGAGATGTGGTGATCCAGGTTATAAAACGATTAAGCGATGTGGGGATCCAGGTTATAAAGTGACTAAGAGATGTGGGGATCCAGGTTATAAAGTGACTAAGAGATGTGGGGATCCAGGTTATATAGTGACTAAGAGATGTGGGGATCCAGGTTATAAAGTGACTAAGAGACGTGGGGATCCAGGTTATAAAGTGACGAAGAGATTTGGGGATCCAGGTTATAAAGTGACTAAGAGATGTGGGGATCCAGGTTATAAAGTGACGAAAAGATGTGGGGATCCAGGTTATAAAGTGACTAAGTGATGTGGGGATCCAGGTTATAAAGTGACTAAGAGACTGTGGGGATCCAGGTTATAAAGTGACTAAGAGATGTGGGGATCCAGGTTATAAAGTGACGAAGAGATTTGGGGATCCAGGTTATAAAGTGACTAAGAGATGTGGGGATCCAGGTTATAAAGTGACTAAAAGATGTGGGGATCCAGGTTATAAAGTGACTAAGAGATGTGGGGATCCGGGTTATAAAGTGACTAAGAGATGTGGGGATCCAGGTTATAAAGTGACTAATAGATGTGGGGATCCAGGTTATAAATGAGTAAGAGATGTGGGGATCCAGGTTATAAAGTGACTGAGAGATGTGGGGATCCAGGTTATATAGTGACTAAGAGATGTGGGGATCCAGGTTATAAAGTGACTAAGAGATGTGGGGATCCAGGTTATAAAGTGACTAATAGATGTGGGGATCCAGGTTATAAAGTGACTAAGAGATGTGGGGATCCAGGTTATAAAGTGATTAAGAGATGTGGGGATCCAGGTTATAAAGTTTCTAAGAGACGTGGGGATCCAGGTTATAAAGTGACTAAGAGATGTGGGGATCCAGGTTATACAGTGATTAAGAGATGTGGGGATCCTGGTTATAAAGTGACTAAGAGATATGGGGATCCAGGTTATAAATTGACTAAGAGATATGGGGATCTAGGTTATAAAGCGATGAAGAGATGTGGTGATCCAGGTTATACAACGATTAAGCGATGTGGGGATCCAGGTTGTAAAGTGACTAAGAGATGTGGGGATCCAGGTTATAAAGTGACTAAGAGATGTGGGGATCCAGGTTATATAGTGACTAAGAGATGTGGGGATCCAGGTTATAAAGTGACTAAGAGATGTGGGGATCTAGGTTATAAAGTGACTAATAGATGTGGGGATCCAGGTTATAAATGAGTAAGAGATGTGGGGATCCAGGTTATAAAGTGACTAAGAGATGTGGGGATCCAGGTTATAAAGTTTCTAAGAGACGTGGGGATCCAGGTTATAAAGTGACTAAGAGATGTGGGGATCCAGGTTATACAGTGATTAAGAGATGTGGGGATCCAGGTTACAACAAGACTAAGATATGTGGGGATCCAGGTTATAAAGTGTCTAAGAGATGTGGGGATCCAGGTTATAAAGTCACTAAGAGATGTGGGGATCCAGGTTATAATGTGACTAAGAGATGTGGGGATCCAGGTTATACAGTGATTAAGAGATGTGGGGATCCAGGTTACAACAAGACTAAGAGATGTGGGGATCCAGGTTATAAAGTTATTAAGAGATGTGGGGATCCAGGTTATAAAGTGACTAAGAGCTGTGGGGATCCAGGTTATAAAGTGATTAAGAAACGTCGGGATCCAGGTTATAAAGTGATTAAGAGATGTGGGGATCCAGGTTATAAAGTGACTTAGAGATGTGGGGATCCAGGTTATAAAGTGTCTTAGAGATGTGGGGATCCAGGTTATAAAGTGTCTAAGAGATGTGGGGATCCAGGTTATAAAGTGATTAAGAGATGTGGGGATCCAGGTTATAAAGTGACTAAGCGATGTGGGGATCCAGGTTATAAAGTGATTAAGAGATGTGGGGATCCAGGTTATAAAGTGACTAAGAGATGTGGGGATCCAGGTTATAAAGTGACTAAGAGATGTGGGGATCCAGGTTATAAAGTGACTAAAAGTTGTGTGGATCCAGATTATAAAGTGATTAAGAGATGTGGGGATCCAGGTTATAAAGCAACTAGGAGATTAGGGGATCCAGGTTATAAAATGACTAAGAGATTTGGGGATCCAGGTTATAAAGTGACTAAGAGATGTGGGGATCCAGGTTATAAAGTTTCTAAGAGACGTGGGGATCCAGGTTATAAAGTGACTAAGAGATGTGGGGATCCAGGTTATACAGTGATTAAGAGATGTGGGGATCCAGGTTATTAAGTGACTAAGAGATATGGGGATCTAGGTTATAAAGCGATTAAGAGATGTGGTGATCCAGGTTATAAAACGATTAAGCGATGTGGGGATCCAGGTTATACAGTGATTAAGAGATGTGGGGATCCAGGTTATTAAGTGACTAAGAGATATGGGGATCTAGGTTATAAAGCGATTAAGAGATGTGGTGATCCAGGTTATAAAACGATTAAGCGATGTGGGGATCCAGGTTATAAAGTGACTAAGAGATGTGGGGATCCAGGTTATATAGTGACTAAGAGATGTGGGGATCCAGGTTATAAAGTGACTAAGAGATGTGGGGATCCAGGTTATAAAGTGATTAAGAGATGTGGGGATCCAGGTTATAAAGTGATTAAGAGATGTGGGGATCCAGGTTATAAAGTGAGTAAGAGATGTGGGGATCCAGGTTATAAAGTGACTAAAAGTTTTGGGGATCCAGGTTATAAAGTGATTAAGAGATGTGGGGATCCAGGTTATAAAGCAACTAGGAGAATAAGGGATCCAGGTTATAAAATGACTAAGAGATGTGGGGATCCAGGTTATAAAGTGACTAAGAGATGTGGGGATCCAGGTTATAAAGTTTCTAAGAGACGTGAGGATCCAGGTTATAAAGTGACTAAGAGATGTGGGGATCCAGGTTATACAGTGATTAAGAGATGTGGGGATCCAGGTTATAAAGTGACTAAGAGATGTGGGGATCCAGGTTATAAAGTGACTAAGAGATATGGGGATCTAGGTTATAAAGCGATTAAGAGATGTGGTGATCCAGGTTATAAAACGATTAAGCGATGTGGGGATCCAGGTTATAAAGTGACTAAGAGATGTGGGGATCCAGGTTATAAAGTGACTAAGAGATGTGGGGATCCAGGTTATATAGTGACTAAGAGATGTGGGGATCCAGGTTATAAAGTGACTAAGAGACGTGGGGATCCAGGTTATAAAGTGACGAAGAGATTTGGGGATCCAGGTTATAAAGTGACTAAGAGATGTGGGGATCCAGGTTATAAAGTGACGAAAAGATGTGGGGATCCAGGTTATAAAGTGACTAAGTGATATGGGGATCCGGGTTATAAAGTGACTAAGAGATGTGGGGATCCAGGTTATAAAGTGACTAAGAGACGTGGGGATCCAGGTTATAAAGTGACTAAGAGATGTGGGGATCCAGGTTATAAAGTGACGAATAGATTTGGGGATCCAGGTTATAAAGTGACTAAGAGATGTGGGGATCCAGGTTATAAAGTGACTAAAAGATGTGGGGATCCAGGTTATAAAGTGACTAAGAGATGTGGGGATCCGGGTTATAAAGTGACTAAGAGATGTGGGGATCCAGGTTATAAAGTGACTAATAGATGTGGGGATCCAGGTTATAAATGAGTAAGAGATGTGGGGATCCAGGTTATAAAGTGACTAAGAGATGTCGGGATCCAGGTTATAAAATTTCTAAGAGACGTGGGGATCCAGGTTATAAAGTGACTAAGAGATGTGGGGATCCAGGTTATAAATTGACTAAGAGATATGGGGATCTAGGTTATAAAGCGATTAAGAGATGTGGTGATCCAGGTTATAAAACGATTAAGCGATGTGGGGATCCAGGTTATAAAGTGACTAAGAGATGTGGGGATCCAGGTTATAAAGTGACTAAGAGATGTGGGGATCCAGGTTATATAGTGACTAAGAGATGTGGGGATCCAGGTTATAAAGTGACTAAGAGATGTGGGGATCCAGGTTATAAAGTGACTAATAGATGTGGGGATCCAGGTTATAAAGTGACTAAGAGATGTGGGGATCCAGGTTATAAAGTTTCTAAGAGACGTGGGGATCCAGGTTATAAAGTGACTAAGAGATGTGGGGATCCAGGTTATACAGTGATTAAGAGATGTGGGGATCCTGGTTATAAAGTGACTAAGAGATATGGGGATCCAGGTTATAAATTGACGAAGAGATATGGGGATCTAGGTTATAAAGCGATTAAAAGATGTGGTGATACAGGTTATAAAACAATTAAGCGATGTGGGGATCCAGGTTGTAAAGTGACTAAGAGATGTGGGGATCCAGGTTATAAAGTGACTAAGAGATGTGAGGATCCAGGTTATATAGTGACTAAGAGATGTGGGGATCCAGGTTATAAAGTGACTAAGAGATGTGGGGATCCAGGTTATAAAGTGACTAATAGATGTGGGGATCCAGGTTATAAATGAGTAAGAGATGTGGGGATCCAGGTTATAAAGTGACTAAGAGATGTGGGGATCCAGGTTATAAAGTTTCTAAGAGACGTGGGGATCCAGGTTATAAAGTGACTAAGAGATGTGGGGATCCAGGTTATACAGTGATTAAGAGATGTGGGGATCCAGGTTATAACAAGACTAAGAGATGTGGGGATCCAGGTTATAAAGTGTCTAAGAGATGTGGGGATCCAGGTTATAAAGTCACTAAGAGATGTGGGGATCCAGGTTATAAAGTGACTAAGAGATGTGGGGATCCAGGTTATAAAGTGACTAAGAGTTGTGGGAATCCTGGTTATAAAGTGACTAAGAGATGTGGGGGTCCAGGTTATAAAGTGACTAAGAGATGTGGGGATCCAGGTTATAAAGTGACTAAGAGACGTGGGGATCCAGGTTATAAAGTGATTAAGAGATGTGGGGATCCAGATAATAAAGTGACTAAGACATGTGGGGATCCAGGTTATAAAGTGACTAATAGATGTGGGGATCCAGGTTATAAATGAGTAAGAGATGTGGGGATCCAGGTTATAAAGTGACTAAAAGATGTGGGGTTCCAGGTTATAAAGTGACTAAGAGATTGGGGGATCCAGATAATAAAGTGTCTAAGAGATGTGGGGATCCAGGTTATAAAGTGACTAAGAGATGTGGGGATCCAGGTTATATAGTGATTAAGAGATGTGGGGATCCAGGTTATAAAGTGACTAAGAGATGTGGGGATCCAGGTTATATAGTGACTAAGAGATGTGGGGATCCAGGTTATAAAGTGACTAAGAGATGTGGGGATCCAGGTTATAAAGTGACTAAGAGATGTGGGGATCCAGGTTATAAAGTGACTAAGAGATGTGGGGATCCAGGTTATAAAGTGACTAAGAGATGTGGGGATCCAGGTTATAAAGTGATTAAGAGATGTGGGGATCCAGGTTATAAAGTGACTAAGAGATGTGGGGATCCAGGTTATAAAGTGATCTAAGAGATGTGGGGATCCAGGTTATAAAGTGACTAAGAGATGTGGGGATCCAGGTTATAAGTGACTAAGAGATGTGGGGATCCAGGTTATAAAGTGATCTAAGAGATGTGGGGATCCAGGTTATATAGTGACTAAGAGATGTGGGGATCCAGGTTATAAAGTGATCTAAGAGATGTGGGGATCCAGGTTATAAAGTGACTAAGAGATGTGGGGATCCAGGTTATAAAGTGACTAAGAGATGTGGGGATCCAGGTTATAAAGTGAATAAGAGATGTGGTGATCCAGGTTATAAAGTGACTAAGAGATGTGGGGATCCAGGTTATAAAGTGACTAAGAGATGTGGGATCCAGGTTATAAAGTGATTAAGAGATGTGGGGATCCAGGTTATAAAGTGACTTAAGAGATGTGGGGATCCAGGTTATAAAGTGACTAAGAGATGTGGGGATCCAGGTTATAAAGTGACTAAGAGATGTGGGGATCCAGGTTATAAAGTGACTAAGAGATGTGGGGATCCAGGTTATAAAGTGACTAATAGATGTGGGGATCCAGGTTATAAAGTGACTAAGAGATGTGGGGATCCAGGTTATAAAGTGACTAAGAGATGTGGGGATCCAGGTTATAAAGTGATTAAGAGAGGTGGGGATCCAGGTTATAAAGTGACTAAGAGATGTGGGGATCCAGGTTATAAATTGACTAAGAGATATGGGGATCTAGGTTATAAAGCGATTAAGAGATGTGGGGATCCAGGTTATAAGCTACTAAGAGATGTGGGATCCAGGTTATAAAGTGATTAAGAGATGTGGGGATCCAGGTTATAAAGTGACTAAGAGATGTGGGGATCCAGGTTATAAAGTGACTAAGAGATGTGGGGATCCAGGTTATAAGTGACTAAGAGATGTGGGGATCCAGGTTATAAAGTGACTAAGAGATGTGGGGATCCAGGTTATAAAGTGACTAATAGATGTGGGGATCCAGGTTATAAATGAGTAAGAGATGTGGGGATCCAGGTTATAAAGTGACTAAGAGATGTGGGGATCCAGGTTATAAAGTTTCTAAGAGACGTGGGGATCCAGGTTATAAAGTGACTAAGAGATGTGGGGATCCAGGTTATACAGTGATTAAGAGATGTGGGGATCCTGGTTATAAAGTGACTAAGAGATATGGGGATCCAGGTTATAAATTGACGAAGAGATATGGGGATCTAGGTTATAAAGCGATTAAGAGATGTGGTGATACAGGTTATAAAACAATTAAGCGATGTGGGGATCCAGGTTGTAAAGTGACTAAGAGATGTGGGGATCCAGGTTATAAAGTGACTAAGAGATGTGGGGATCCAGGTTATATAGTGACTAAGAGATGTGGGGATCCAGGTTATAAAGTGACTAAGAGATGTGGGGATCCAGGTTATAAAGTGACTAATAGATGTGGGGATCCAGGTTATAAAGTGAGTAAGAGATGTGGGGATCCAGGTTATAAAGTGACTAAGAGATGTGGGGATCCAGGTTATAAAGTTTCTAAGACATGTGGGGATCCAGGTTAGAAAGTGACTAATAGATGTGGGGATCCAGGTTATAAAGTGAGTAAGAGATGTGGGGATCCAGGTTATAAAGTGACTAAGAGATGTGGGGATCCAGGTTATAAAGTGACTAAGAGATGTGGGGATCCAGGTTATAAAGTGACTAAGAGATGTGGGGATCCAGGTTATAAAGTGACTAAGAGATGTGGGGATCCAGGTTATAAAGTGACTAAGAGATGTGGGGATCCAGGTTATAAAGTGACTAAGAGATGTGGGGATCCAGGTTATAAAGTGATTAAGAGATGTGGGGATCCAGGTTATAAAGTGACTAAGAGATGTGGGGATCCAGGTTATAAAGTGACTAAGAGATGTGGGGATCCAGGTTATAAAGTGACTAAGAGATGTGGGGATCCAGGTTATAAAGTGATTAAGAGATGTGGGGATCCAGGTTATAAAGTGATTAAGAGATGTGGGGATCCAGGTTATAAAGTGACTAAGAGATGTGGGGATCCAGGTTATATAGTGATTAAGAGATGTGGGGATCCAGGTTATAAAGTGACTAATGAGATGTGGGGATCCAGGTTATAAAGTGACTAAGAGATGTGGGGATCCAGGTTATAAAGTGACTAAGAGATGTGGGGATCCAGGTTATAAAGTGACTAAGAGATGTGGGGATCCAGGTTATAAAGTGACTAAGAGATGTGGGGATCCAGGTTATAAAGTGATTAAGAGATGTGGGGATCCAGGTTATAAAGTGAATAAGAGATGTGGTGATCCAGGTTATAAAGTGACTAAGAGATGTAGGGATCCAGGTTATAAAGTGACTAAGAGATGTGGGGATCCAGGTTATAAAGTGATTAAGAGATGTGGTGATCCAGGTTATAAAGTGATTAAGAGATGTGGGGATCCAGGTTATAAAGTGACTAAGAGATGTGGGGATCCAGGTTATATAGTGACTAAGAGATGTGGGGATCCAGGTTATAAAGTGACTAAGAGATGTGGGGATCCAGGTTATAAAGTGATTAAGAGATGTGGGGATCCAGGTTATAAAGTGACTAAGAGATGTGGGGATCCAGGTTATAGAGTGACTAAGAGATGTGGGGATGCAGGTTATAAAGTTATTAAGAGATGTGGGGATCCAGGTTATTAAGCATCTAAGAGATGTTGGGATCCAGGTTATAAAGTGATTAAGAGATGTGGGGATCCAGGTTATAAAGTGACTAAGAGATGTGGGGATCCAGGTTATAAAGTGAATAAGAGATGTGGTGATCCAGGTTATAAAGTGACTAAGAGATGTGGGGATCCAGGTTATAAAGTGATTAAGAGATGTGGGGATCCAGATAATAAAGTGACTAAGAGATGTGGGGATCCAGGTTATAAAGTGACTACGAGATGTGGGGATCCAGGTTATAAAGTGACTAAGAGACGTGGGGATCCAGGTTATAAAGTGATTAAGAGATGTGGGGATCCAGATAATAAAGTGACTAAGAGATGTGGGGATCAAGGTTATAAAATGACTAAGAGATGTGGGAATCCAGGTTATAAAGTGACTAAGAGATGTGGGGATCCAGGTTATAAAGTGACTAAGAGATGTGGGGATCCAGATAATAAAGTGTCTAAGAGATGTGGGGATCCAGGTTATAAAGTGTCTAAGAGATGTGGGGATCAAGGTTATAAGTGATTAAGAGATGTGGGGATCCAGGTTATAAAGTGACTAAGAGATGTGGGGATCCAGGTTATAAAGTGACTAAGAGATGTGGGGATCCAGGTTATAAAGTGATTAAGAGATGTGGGGATCCAGGTTATATAGTGACTAAGAGATGTGGGGATCCAGGTTATTAAGCATCTAAGAGATGTTGGGATCCAGGTTATAAAGTGATTAAGAGATGTGGGGATCCAGGTTATAAAGTGACTAAGAGATGTGGGGATCCAGGTTATAAAGTGAATAAGAGATGTGGGGATCCAGGTTATAAAGTGAATAAGAGATGTGGTGATCCAGGTTATAAAGTGACTAAGAGATGTGGGGATCCAGGTTATAAAGTGATTAAGAGATGTGGGGATCCAGGTTATAAAGTGATTAAGAGATGTGGGGATCCAGGTTATAAAGTGACTAAGAGATGTGGGGATCCAGGTTATAAAGTGACTAAGAGATGTGGGGATCCATGTTATAAAGTGATTAAGAGATGTGGGGATCCAGGTTATAAAGCAACTAGGAGATTAGGGGATCCAGGTTATAAAGTGACTAAGAGATGTGGGGATCCAGGTTATAAAGTTACTAAGAGACGTGGGGATCCAGGTTATAAAGTGACTAAGAGATATGGGGATCCAGGTTATACAGTGATTAAGAGATGTGGGGATCCAGGTTATAAAGTGACTAAGAGATGTGGGGATCCAGGTTATAAAGTGACTAAGAGATGTGGGGATCCAGGTTATATAGTGACTAAGAGATGTGGGGATCCAGGTTATAAAGTGACTAAGAGATGTGGGGATCCAGGTTATAAAGTGACTAAGAGATGTGGGGATCCAGGTTATAAAGTGACTAAGAGATTTGGGGATCCAGGTTATAAAGTGACTAAGAGATGTGGGGATCCAGGTTATAAAGTGACTAAGAGATGTGGGGATCCAGGTTATAAAGTGACTAAGAGATGTGGGGATCCAGGTTATAAAGTGTCTAAGAGATGTGGGGATCCAGGTTATAAAGTGACTAAGAGATGTGGGGATCCAGGTTATAAAGTGACTAAAAGTTGTGGGGATCCAGGTTATAAAGTGATTAAGAGATGTGGGGATCCAGGTTATAAAGCAACTAGGAGATTAGGGGATCCAGGTTATAAATGACTAAGAGATGTGGGGATCCAGGTTATAAAGTGACTAAGAGATGTGGGGATCCAGGTTATAAAGTTTCTAAGAGACGTGGGGATCCAGGTTATAAAGTGACTAAGAGGTGTGGGGATCCAGGTTATAAAGTGACTTAGAGATGTGGGGATCCAGGTTATAAAGTGATTAAGAGATGTGGGGATCCAGGTTATAAAGTGACTAAGAGATGTGGGGATCCAGGTTATAAAGTGACTAAGAGATATGGGGATCTAGGTTATAAAGCGATTAAGAGATGTGGTGATCCAGGTTATAAAACGATTAAGCGATGTGGGGATCCAGGTTATAAAGTGACTAAGAGAAAGCGGGATCCAGGTTATATAGTGACTAAGAGATGTGGGGATCCAGGTTATAAAGTGACTAAAGATGTGGGGATCCAGGTTGTAAAGTGACTAAGAGATGTGGGGATCCAGGTTATAAAGTGATTAAGAGATGTGGGGATCCAGGTTATAAAGTGACTAAGAGATGTGGGGATCCAGGTTATAAATGACTAAGAGATGTGGGGATCCAGGTTATAAAGTGACTAAGAGATGTAGGGATCCAGGTTATAAAGTGACTAAGAGATGTGGGGATCCAGGTTATAAATGACTAAGAGATGTGGGGATTCAGGTTATTAAGTGACTAAGAGATGTGGGGATCCAGGTTATAAAGTGACTAAGAGATGTGGGGATCCAGGTTATAAAGTGACTAAGAGATGTGGGGATCCAGGTTATAAAGTGACTAAGAGATGAGGGGATCCAGGTTATAAAGTGACTAATAGATGTGGGGATCCAGGTTATAAAGTGACTAAGAGATGTGGGGATCCAGGTTATAAAGTGACTAAGAGATGTGGAAATCCAGGTTGTAAAGTGACTAAGAGATGTGGGGATCCAGGTTATAAAGTGATTAAGAGATGTGGGGATCAAGGTTATAAATGACTAAGAGATGTGGGGATCCAGGTTATAAAGCATTCATTAGTCCAACGGCAGAAGGGAAGAAGCTGTTTTTGTGGTGGGACGTTCTGGTCTGAATGGACAGAAGTCTCCAGCCCGAGGGGAGTCGCTCAAAAAGTCCATGTCCAGGGTGGGAAGGGTCCGCTGCTTTCCGACCTGCACGCTCCCGAGTCCTGGAGACGTACAGGTCTTTGAGAGATGGAAGGCTGCGGTGGAGCCGACTGTACTTCATATCTCCAAAACGAGAGGGGGTCAGTGGGCCAGAGAATACCCACTTCTTGTCCAGGCAGTTGATTGTTGAGATCAAAGAAATGAAATGCTCCTTTAGGGTTTCAGACTGCTGAAAACATAGATCATTCATCCCCGTGTGAAGAACAACAGTAGTTACAGTTGGACGCCTCTGTAAGACATTTGGCGCATGATCCAATAAGTCCTGCACGGTAGCTCCAGAGTGACAAAAGGTCACAGCAGAGCTTACTCTCACATTTCTAACCATAGACATTCCTAGGACAAGTACATTGGGCTTGGAAGCAGAAGACAGAGCCGTCTTCAGCTCCGTCTTCAGGGGTGTGGTGTGTGTCTGACTCTGGTCCCGTGTGTACCGCAGAGGTGCGCCGGATCCAGGTCGCGCGCAAGCACGGCCATGCGTGAGCTCTGGTGCGCGCTGAGAGAAACTCCGGACAGGTGGTATGACCAGTCATGGGAAGTCAATAAGAAATTCCAAAGAGGGTGGTGTTTTTCTGCTGTGTTCACCCCGCGCTACGTGGTTCGGGCCAGGTGTAACCTGTAGCTCCCAGGGCAAGAACGAGCCCAGCGCTGTGTAGAAGGTTGACAATCCAAGCCTGTGAACCTGTTTTTACGAGGGAGATATCCAGGACGAACGGGGCCGTGACACGAGAGCTGAATGTCTGGCCTACTTCTGTGGCGCGACTTGGATCCATGCATTTTTCACAGGGGTTGAGTTAACGCAATGCTTCACAATTATTTCTTGTTGCGCCCCCCCTTCGGAAGAAGAAAATATTTTGTGTCCACTCTCCACCGTGACTATAATTAGTATCATTTGTCTATGAAATTGTTGTAAGTACACCTCTGCATAACATTGTATCCTCATTAATATTAAAGAAAACAATAAAAGAAAAAGTAACGTACAACAAAAAACAGCTTTATTAACATTGTTTTTTAGTCTGTCACAGAAAAGTTTTAAAGTACATCAACTAACTTGAAATTAAAAAAAAGTGCCAACCACTGTAGTGCATGGGTCCCCAACCACCGGGCCATGGGTCATTTGGTACCGGGCTGCATAGAATGAAGAAATAACTTCCATTATTTCCATTTGGTTTATTATTTGAGCCTTTATTATAAAGGTTTTCTTGGTGATGATGTTTTAATTTGAAAAGTGGATTCAGAGTCACGAAGCAGACTGGACTTTCGAAACCCTCTTCAGGTACCAGGTCAAAATGGGACTGTCTGGTACCAGCAAAACAAACTCTGAACTGTCATTGATGTAGTCTTACTGTGAAGAACCTAAATGGTATTGTTATTCAGTTTGTTTTTGTAATGTCTTTTATTTTGAAGGTATCTTTACCGTTATCAAGGGAACCAAATTACGTTTGCGCAGAGAGAATGTCTCCATGTTATAAAGACGCAGCTAATAAATTTTCTTATGAGGACAAAGTGGATTTAAGTTTATTATTTTTTTAAAAAAAACATTTTTTTCAGGCAGGTCTATTTTCGTTTTTCTGCTACACCTTTAGACCGGTCCGTGAAAATATTATCAGAAACTAAAGTGGCCCATAGCACGGGAAAGATTGGGGACCTCTGCTGTAGTGCCTGTGCAATTACACTTTATTTTTGTATGGCAAAAAACAAACAAACAAAAAAAAACAACAACATGTTCCATAGGGTCACAGCCGCCTCCCCTGGCATTGCGCCGCAACCCCTGGGGGGGGCGAGCTTCTCTATTTGAAAAGCATTGAGTTAACGGGTCTTTCGGGCGCGTGCCTTGTGGATCCCAGTTGTAGTTTTTCTATCTAGGTGATGTAGTCCTTACTACTGAAAGTTGAAGTACTTCTCGCTGGATGTTGTAGTTCTTAATGCTGAAAGTTGTAGTCCTTTTTGAAAGTTGTAGTTTTTTTTGCTGAAATTTGTAATCCTTTTTTGATGGAAATTGTAATTCTTTAATCTGGGAGATGAGTCTCTAATTTTTCAAGTTGTAGTTCTCCTTCCTGGAAGCACAGAGTTAATGGATCTTTCAGGCGCGTGCCTTGTGGATCCCATTTGTTCTCGGACAGGGAGTGAGGAGAAGGCACAGTAGGTTGTTGTCCAGGGTTTGCAGCGGGGCTGAATCTGGCGGTGTCTGCGAGCTGAGCGCTAGTTGCTCGTCTGAGTCTTCCCAAGAATTACATCCAGATCTCACTCATTGACAAGTTTATGCAGTGATGTAATCTGTTGCTCCATGTTGGCTGGCCTCTGGAGGAATGCCGTCCATCCTTCGCATGAGGAAGTGGTATGTGAAGCCTTGCTAGCAGCAGTTTTAACTAATGGTGTGGTTGATGGTAAAGTCAAGGAATATCCTTGGTATACCAGTGTAAAACAATCTTAAAATTTAATAAAAAATACTGGGATAAAAACCTTTAAAAACACAATAAAAAACAGTTTTGTGAATAAAATGTATCTGTCTGTGTTGGCATTTATCAATCTCAGCTCATTCTCAACTCGGGCTAACACACCCAAACCACAGACATGGAAGTACTTAGGGGGAAGGATGGCTCAGTGAGTAGGGTGACCGCCCTGTAACCGGAGGGTTGCCGGTTCGATCCCCCGCCATGAGATCATGCCGAGGTGTCCTTGAGCAAGACACTGAACCCCCAATTGCTCCTGCTGGTGGTTTGCACCTTGCATGGCAGCATCCCCATCAGGTATGAATGTGTGTGTGGATGGGTGAATGTGAGCTACACTGTAAAGCGCTTTGAGTACCGATGCAGGTAGAAAAGCGCTACATAAGTAGAGTCCATTTACTTCCAGCAGAAAGTTGTTTTCCATCCTGCTTGAAGAAGTAATCTTTTTTGTTGGAAGTCATTCTTCCTTACAATTGTATTTTTTTTTCTGCCTAAAGTTGTAGTTCTTCCTACTGAAAGTTGTAGTCCTTCTTCCGTAAAGTTGTCGTTTTTTCTGGCTGGGAGATGTAATCCTTTTTGTTGAAAGTTGTATTTGGGAGATGTAGTCCTTAATTCTGAAAGTTGTAGTTCTCCCTCCTGGATGTTTTAGTTTTTCCTTTTCGGAGATGTAGTTTTTTTCTGTGGAAAGTTGTGTTTCTTCCAAATGAAAGTTTTAGATCTTCCTGCTGGGCCGTGTAGGCCTTCTTCTTGAGAGTTATAATTATTCTTGTTGGGAGATGTAACAGGTGTGAAGAACCTGTTACAAAAATTCTTGACAAAAATCTTTTTCTCTTTAAATCCTTACTTTCAACAGAACAAACTCCATAAATCTTTTGTACATTTTTTTTTTCAAGATCTCAAACAGCTTTTTATTACATTTTTACATTTTTCAATCAAGTTTTCAGCCTGCTGAAAATTGTTTTTCTACCTACTGGAACATGTAATCCTTCTTGATGGAATTTGGAATTCTTCAAGCTGGGAGATGTATTTCTTTCTACTGGAAGTTGTAGTTTTTTTATATAGGTGATGTAGTCCTTACTACTTAAAGTTGAAGTTCTTCTCGCTGGATGTTGTAGTTCTTAATGCTGAAAGTTCTAGTACTTCCTATTAGAAGTTGTAGTCCGTCCTGAAAGTTGCAGGTTTTTTTTTTGCTGAAAGATGTAATCCTTTTTTTGATGGAAGCTGTAATTCTTTAACCTGGGAGATGAAGTCTTTAATTTTTCAAAATGTAGTTCTCCCTCCTGGAAGTTGTAGTTTTTCAATTTGGTGCTGTGGTGATGGACAGGCTGTCAGACTAGGTTAGACAGGAATCTCCATGGACAATGATGTTTGCAGATGACATTGTGATCTGTAGCGAGAGGAGGGAAGAGGTGGAGGAAAAGCTGGAGAGATGGAGGTTTGCACTAGAAAGAAGAGGAATGATGATTAGTCAGAGTAAGACAGACTACATGTGTGCGAATGAGAGGGATCCAAATGGAAAAGTGAGGTTACAGGGAGAAGAGATAAAGAAAGTGAAAAATTTTAAGTACCGTTTTTTCCGCACTATAAGGCGCACTGCATTATAAGGCGCACCTTCAATAAATGACATTTTTAAAACTTTTTCCATATATAAGGCGCACCGAATTATAAGGCGCTATAGTAAAGTCTGTTCAACTTTGTCCCGTAACTGCGGCCACCTCGCTTTGTTGCACGGAAACTCTGTTTAGTCTTGTTTACTTGGCGCAGCGCATCCTCTTGCTTCCTCACCATTGGTTCATTGATGTTAAACTCTGTCTCTGCGGCCAGAGGTAAGATCTTAAGCCCGACCCAAAATTCGGGTCGGGCCTAAAAATGTCAATCATTACGTCGGGTCGGGCGTCTTTCTCGCTGACTTTTTTTTTTTTTTAATTAAATATATGTTTATAAAATGTAAACTAAAACAAGGTGTGTGTACTAAACTAATAAATACTTGTTACAAACTTATTTAATTTGGATAAAACAGAAAAGTAATGTTTAACTACTAAACAGGATCTGCAGAGCCAGCGCATGCTCTGCGCACGTGAACGCCTCCTTTTAATTAATCTTTATTTTATTTATTTTGAACTGGTATCCCCGATATGAAGGAGTAAGACGTTAAGGATAAACTAAAAGCAAGAGAACTGAAAAGACAAACACGCACTGGTAAGAGTGAGGTGTGGAAATTGCTTCAAATTTATTGTTCAAAATGCGACAGAAACTTGCGTTGGCTTCGCTGGATGTAGTCAATGTGGCACTTTGCTTTCATACGAGAGCAAAAAGACTGGCACCTCTAGGCTGAGCAGGCATTTAAACAGCTGGACTGGCAAAAGTGATGATCGTCAAAGATCTATTTTATCATTTGTTTCAAAGACCGTCCCTCCTCTTCGCGCTAAGCAGGCCATCACAGACAAGTGTGTTAGCGGTCCAATAGTGTGATTTTTGTTTAAATTTAAAAAGAGTGTTCTTGTAAATGTTCCAATTTATAAATAACCCTCGCCCTCCTGAGTCCTCACAAATAAAATATGACATTTCGGGCTTGTTTCGGGCTTGGGCCCGCAAATCAAGTTGATTGGTTGGGCTTGGGTCGGGTTTTAATACCCACGGGGTTGGGTCGGGCTGGATTTTTTTAGGCCCAATCTCACCTCTGGCTGCGGCTCTATTACTGTGTTCTACTGCGTGACCGATCGCCTTGAGTTTAAACTCTGCGGTGTAACAGTGTCTCTTGGTAGGAGCCATTTCCGGGTCTTTACACAAACACACAAATGGAAATAAGACACCCTTTCATATATCCCAGCATGCACCGCGCAATACTTCTTCTACGGGGGAAATGGAGCCAGTGGTTGCTTACCGCAGTTGCGACACCTGTTGTTGCTCAATATTAATCCATATATAAGGCGCTCCGGGTTAAAAGGTGCATCGTGGACTATAGAGAAAATTTAAGATTTTTAGATGCGCCTTATAGTGCGGAAAATACGGTATTTAGGATCAACAGTCCAGAGCAATGGAGAGTGTGACAAAGAGGTGAAGAAGCATGTTCAAGCAGGCTGGAACGGGTGACGAAAAGTATCAGGTATGATGTGTGACAGAAGAGTTTCAGCTGAAATGAAAGGAAAAGCCATGTTGAGACCTGACATGCTGTTTGGTCTAGAGCAGGGGTCACCAACTTCATTGATACTGAGGGCTACTTCAAGGGCACTAAGTAATGCAAAGGGCTACCACTTTGATAAAACACTTCTGAAATAACAAAGTTACACAGTGTACCTTTAATTTGATATTATTATTAATGATATTCTATGTGAAGACACTGATTGTTAATGATCCATCACAATAATTATTTCAGTGTGATTAAACAAGGTAGGAAACAGATACATTTCAATATGCAATATCCAAGTGTTTCATTTTCAAATGATCACTTCCACAACATTTTGCAGGAAATCTTTTTCAATTTTTACAACAGTTATCAAATCATAAACTCTGAACCATGTTTGTACAAATTATTGATTACGTAAGATTTAACAAAAAAATCTACTCCTTTCAAAATAAATCTTATCACATTTATACTAATCACTACATTTGCAGCCATTAAAACAAATCATCACGTCTGTTACACTTAGTAACACATCTGTAACAGTATTTCAATATATTCAAATTTATCTTTGCCATGGTACTTACATGTTGCCACCAACATCTGTCATTTGTTTCTTTGTTAGTGGGAGGCCTGGCATCACATGCTCTTCACCAGTGTACTGTGTCTTCTTCTTTATTTAATAAAAAAAATGTGTAGCTCTAAATGAGGCTTCAGTTGCTTTTTCAGAGTTTTTTACCGGCCTCGTAAAAAAAAGACTGCTGTTTGCCCAAAGCTGTCTTTAACTCACGGGCTTTTTCCGTCTGTACTGCGCTGCCTGGTGGGTAGTTAGCATGGTAGCTTTTGTGACATGTACGGAAATTTCGCTCCAAGTTGTGCCGCTTACGCTTCCCCAAAGTCGCACCGCAATGAGACACACATAGATTTCTATGATCTATAATTTTTACATTAGTAAAAAAGAACTCTTCCTCCCCTTCCTCCAAGTTCTCTTTCCTTTTTTTCTGCCATTTTTTTGAGGATAGAAAACGCGCTACGAGCTCATCTCAGCAAAGGGCGTTTGTCATGCGCACTAGAGTGACCTCCGAACCATACTGCATCAGAGTTCGTATATTAAACTTTCTTTTGTGACATAGGTTTTTTTTTTATGTTTCTATGTATTAGTTTTTAAATTTGTATCACTGTAAATGAAATTCAAAAAGAATAGCAACACAGTTAAATAAAATTTTAGACAGAGCTAATTCCTTATTAGTGCTATTTTTAGAACTGGCCTGCGGGCGACTGATGCGGTCGCAGCGGGCGACCTGGTGCCCGCGGACACCGTGTTGGTGACCCCTGGTCTAAAGACAATGGCACTGAGGAAAAGACAGGAAACAGAGATGGAGGTAGCAGAGATGAAGATGCTGAGGATCTCTCAGGGAGTGACCAGAATGGACAGAATCAGATATGAGTATTTAAGGGGAACAGCAACCGCTAGAGGTTTTGGAGATAAAGTCCGAGAGGCAAGACTGAGATGGTTTGGACATTTGCAGCGAAGAGAGACTGAGTACATCGGAAGAAGGATGCTGGGTTTGGAACCACCAGGAAAGAGGACTAGAGGAAGACCAAAGAGGAGGTTCATGGATACAGTGAAGGAAGACATGAAGATAGTTGATGTGACCAAAGAAGATGCAGCAGATAGGGTTAGATGGAAGAAACTGACTTGCTGTGGCGACCCTTGAAGGGAAATGCCGAAAGGAGAGAAAGAAGAAGAAGAAGAAAAAGGAATAACGTGACTAAACTTTAAGGACAATATGGACTAAATGTGCATGAGGAGATAAAAAGTGACAAACAATATAAATTGAAACTTTGACAATTAAAATGCAAAAATTTCACCACAAAATCTCCAATAATCAATCTTCAATCAATACAAACACATTTATGAGGTGCAATGTGTCTTTTGGCCACCAGAGGATAAAAAAGTTACAAATTATTTTTAGTCTGATTTTTTTTTTTGGTGTTTTTATTTAATAAAAATATATTAAAAAAATATTTTTAAAATCCTGAAACATGCAAAAAAGAAAAAAAAAATCTCAAAAAGTTGGAAAAAAAGATAAAGTCTTCAAGTTTTCAATTCAATTGTTTTTTAAATCGTTTTAAAAACAATGCCAGAAAAATTAGAAAACAGTTTTTTTTTTTTACTTTAAAAAGACTCCTACTTTGTCTGTAATATTCTGTTCCATTTCGTCATCTTCTGCTTTTCTGGGGCTGGATTGCGGGAGAAACAGCCTTAGACGGGAAGCACATGCTTCTCTTACCCCAGCTGCATCCCCCAGCTCACACGGAAGGATCACGAGTGGTTCTCCGGCCAGCTGTGAGACATAGTCTTAGCTGGAAATGCAAACCCAGAAAGAGCCACAGATGACCAAAGTGGGTCTGCATAAGGAGCTAGCTGCACATTGAAATTAGTTACCAACTCCGTGCCAATTATTTAGCAGCATCTAGCTTTAAAAAGTCTCTCCACCCATAAATTTCTATTAAAAAATTAGCAGCTTTTACTCTGATAGCTTATATTCTTTCTGTTGTTTCCAACCACCTAATTACCTTAGTTATAACACATTTTCCATATTTATGAAAATTATTGTCATTTGCCCATAGCAACAAGTTATTTAAATTAATGACTATGTGACATTGTTACTCAGTTGAAGCAAACTTCTCACCACCAGACACACAAAACCACACATAATTCTCAAGTCAAATGAGTTAGGTTTTATTTAACTGCAGCCCTTCTGGTGATCTTCATGGCACTTTCTGTCTAGTTGCTTTTAAAATGGCCGAAACCCTTGTGAGCAACAACATTTTCTCATTTGTAACTTTATCATGAGGAGACAATAATACAGCAGCATCAGAACAACTATTGTTCCGATGGCCAGATATTTCTTGAGACTTCTGTTCTGCTACAAGTTTTGCGTCATATCCCAAAATGTCACCCGATCGAATGGTAGTTGAAATACTTTGCGTTGTTTTTCTTGAATACCCTTTGCCACTGTGACTGCTTGGTTCAATGGCTCTTGTTGGTCCAGGTTAACTGGCTCCTGCTGGTCCGGGTTAACTGTCTCCTGCTGGTCCAGGTACTCTGGCTCCTGCTGGCCCAGGTACTCTGGCTCCTGCTTGTTTAGGTTCTCTGTCTCCTGCTGGTTCAGGTTCTCTGGCTCCTGCTGGTTCAGGTTCTCTGGCTCCTGCTGGTCCAAGTTCTCTATCTGATCAATAATCATCAGAGGAAGGACTTCCACGGGACGCTCAATTTCTCTTATCAATGTATCTGTTTCGGTGAATCTTGTGTTGTATAGCCACTCGTTGATCATGGAGCGAACTTCAGCTTCAGCTTCATTTAGTTCATTTGCCAGCTCTTCGTTTCTCTCCAACAGGAACTTCTCATCACACTGTAGATCAAGTATCTCAGACAGCAAATTGTTGTTGTGGGTCTCCAACTTTATGATTTGATTTCCAAGGTCGGCAATTTTTTTCTCATATTAACTGTCTTTGTCCCGACCTTCTTGATCATAAAGAGCTGACTTGAGGAAATCATTCTTTTCAAGAGTTTCATTATATAGCTTTTCCAGGTGTGTTTGCTCAGCAACAAGCTTTTGATTTTGCTGCACGAGCTGGCTTTTCGTTGTCTCGCTGTAAAGCAGTTTTTTCTTCAGCTCGTTTATCTCTCTCTCCTGACTCTTCAAAGTCACAAAAGGGAAAGTCCATACACTGGTATCTGATGAGTCTGTATCCTCTGAGTCAGAAGACCCCTTGGAAGTGGACATTTTGACACTTGAATGTTGCAACTGAAGCCCCGGTGCTTCACTGGTGTCTTTTTTTTAACACGGTAAGCATTGGACTAATGATGTCATATAGAACAATATAACCATGGCAACAAAGCTAAGCTGCCCTGGTTATCAATGCAATTCAACTGTTTTGACATGTTTTAGATGTAACAGTTGAATGATTAAAAATAATAAAAAAATATTTAAAAAAATGAATATTTTTTTCCTAATTTGTGTATAAACTAAATTTGAGAAAAATTATAGAACCTTCTTCTTCTTTCGGCATTTCCCTTCAGGGGTCACCACAGCAAGTCAGTTTCTTCCATCTAACCCTATCTGCTGTATCCTCTTCGGTCACACCAACTGTCTTCATGTCTTCCTTCACTGTTTCCACGAACCTCCTCTTTGGTCTTCCTCTAGTCCTCTTTCCTGGTGGTTCCAAATCCAGCATCCTTCTTCCGATGTCCTCAATCTCTCTTTTGCACATGTCCAAACCATCTCAGTCTAGCCTCTCGAACTTTATCCCCCAAACCTTTAACATGAGCTCAGCATATTTATCTCTGTTACCTCCATCACTGTTTCCTGTCCTTTCCTCAGTTCACTGTCTCTCACCAAGGTTTTGCACACTTTCCCTTTCATTTTAGCTGAAGCTCTTCTGTCACACATCACACCTGATACTGTCCTCCACCCATTCCAGCCTGCTTGAACACGCTTCTTCACCTCTTTTCCACACTCCCCATTGCTCTGGACTGTTGATCCTAGATACTTAAAATCTTCCACCTTCTTTATCTCTTCTCCCTGTAACCTCACTTTTCCATTTGGATCCCTTTCATTCACACACATGTACTCTTTTTTACTCTGACTAATCTTCATTCCTTTTCTTTCTAATGCACCTCTCCAGCTTTTCCTCCACCTCTTCCCTCCTCTCACTACAGATCACAATGTCATCTGCAAACATCATTGTCCATGGAGATTCCTGTCTGACCTCGTATGTCAGCCTGTCCATCACCATAGCAAACAGCAAAGGGCTCAGAGCAGATCCTTGGTGCAGTCCCACCTCCACACTGAACTCCTCTGTCTCACCTACAGCACACCTCACCACTGTCTTACAGCCCTCATACATGTCCTGCACTGCTCTAACATACTTCCTCCGTCACACCAGACTTCCTCATACAATATCATAGTTCTTCTCTAGGTACCCTGTCATACGCTTTCTCTAGAGTTACAAAGACACAGTGCAGCTCCCTCTGACCTTCTCTGTACTTTTCTATCAGCATCCTCAAGGCAAATAATGCATCTGTAGTGCTCTTTTTAGGCATAAAACCATACTGCTGCTCACAAATTCTTACTTCAGACCTTAGCCTAGCTTCAACAACTTTTTTCTCATAACTTCATCGTTTCACTGATCAGTTACCACAACTCTGCACATCTACCTCGTTCTTAAAAACAGGAACTAGCACACTTCTTCTCCATTCATCAGGCATCTTCTCACTTTCTAATATCCTGTTAAACAGCCCAGTCAGAAACACTACTGCCACCTCACCTAAACACTTCCATACTTCTACAGGGATATTGTCAGGGCCGAGAGCCTTTCCACTCTTCATCCTCTTCAGTGCCCTCTTTATTTCTAACTTACTGATCTTAGCCACTTTCCGGTCCACTATGGTAACGTCTTCTACTCTTTGTTCTCTTTCATTTTCTTAAGTCATCAACTCTTCAAAGTACTCTTTCCATCTTCCCATCACATTACTGGTATCTGTCAAAAGACATTCCTTCCTGTCTTTAATCACCCTAACTTGCTGCACATCCTTCCCATCTTTGTCTCTCTGTCTTGCCAACCTGTACAGGTCCATCTCTCCATCCTTGCTGTTCAGCCTAACGTATAGGTCATCATAGGCTACTTGTTTTGCCTTTGCCACCTCTACTTTAACCTTATGCTTTATCTCCCCGTACCTTGCCTACTCTCCTCAGTCCTCTCAGTGTCCCACTTCTTCTTAGCCAGCCTCTTTCTTTTGATACACTCCTGCACCTCCTCATTCCACCACCAAGTCTCTTTATCTATCTTCCTTCCAGATGACACACCAAGTACTCTCTTGCCTGTCTCCCTGATCACATTAGCTGTAGTTGTCCAGTCATCTGGAAGCTTCTCCTGCCCACCAAGAGCCTGTCTCAACTCCTTTATAAAGTTCAAGCAGCAGTCTTCCTTTTTCAGTTTCCACCATTTAGTCTTCTGCCCTCCCTTCATCTTCTTGAACTTCCTCACTGCCAGGGTCATCTTACACACCACCATCCTATGCTGTTTGGCTACACTGTCTCCTGCTACAACTTTGCAGTCACTGATCTCTTTCAGATTACACCGCCTACACAAAATGCAATCAACCTGTGTACTCCTTCCTCCACTCTTGTAAGTCACCCTGTGTTCCAGTCTTTTCTTGAAGAAAGACTGAAAAATTATAATTTAATTTTAATTAAATAATTATAATATAATTACAATTATAATACAATATATTATAATTATATATATAATTATATACTATAATATAATAAATTATATTATAATTTTAACTATTTAATTATAATTGAAAAACTAAAAATTTCATATAAATTAAAAATTATAGAACCTGTAGAACCTGTTTTTTTTAGGTTTTTATCCTGTTTGAGTGTTATTCTCTTATCAAAAATGCATGCATCATTTTTTTTTTTCTTTTTTGCAATTTGCGAGGCCGTCCAGTATTTATATTCTACATATTTGGATGCTAATCATTTATTTACACTAGACAGCAGAATTAATTTGAATATTGGTGCTTTGCTCAAGGACCCTTTAAGATGAGCTTCGTTTCAAACCTGAGACTCTATGGCTGGGGTGCCCACCCAGTCAAATCGTGGTCTACTGGTTGCCCATGTGGACTGGTTCCAAGTCAACCGCCAGATGTTTATGGAAAAAATGAAAAAAAAAAAAAAAAAGTCAGTATTGCCAACTCAGCAACCTTAAATCTAAATTAGGCAAATATTCAGACCCTCTAGTTTCTAAAACCGCTAAAATTTAGCAACTCTCTTTACCCTCCACTCCCAAAATTTTCAATCTGGGGGCTTTTTCTAATGTTATTGACAAAATTTGGAGTCTGTGAGGTGAAATTGCGTTGTTAAGAAAAAAATCAATGAGCCGCGTCTCTTGCTGTTGTGGCCGCCATAACCTCCCAAAGGAGTGAGTACATGCGGAAAAAGTCTCTCTCTGTTAGTGTGTGTGCGTGTGTGTGGTTGAGAGAGAGAAGCTGGTTGAAAACGATCTGTGTTATTTGCGATGGTAACACCGGACATGTTTGAAATGTAGATCTTGGGCCAAAAAAAGTTGAAAACCCCTGTAGAAATTGTTAATTGTTGGGGTAGTCTTGCTGACTCGTATGCTCCGAAAGTCTCTAAATTGAAAGAAGGTGATGAACAGATTTTTCTCAATCCAGTCTGAAGCCATCTTTTTCAGCAAAATATCCCTCCCAGGTCACCCCAAAGAAACCACTGCTGAGTCTCTCATTCACAAATGCTTCTCTTTGGGGTTGTCTTGTTTGTGAAATTGGTCAGATTTCTAGCATTAGTTCATTAAGCTTTATTTCTGTTGTGAGAATATGAGAAATGAATACAATTTCCGGTAACTGCATGCTTTTGCAGGACTTGGTCTTCAAAAAAGCCCTAATACTAGCGTTGACTTGGTTTCTGTATTCAGTAAGTGCTAATTGTTGGGGTAGTCTTGTATGTTCCAAACATCTCTGTAATATAGCTTCTTAAAAACATTTAGGTTAGAAGTTAAATTTAATTTAGGTTTACTTTACCATTTTCAGTTACAAAGTACATCTCCTCCCCTATTTAGTTAATAAAAGGCTGAAAAAGACCTCTCGAAGCTTTGTTGGGCATTTTCTGCTGTTTTTGATAGCATTTTTGCTTTGGAATCTAACCCTACAGTTGAAAAATAGTTTCAACCTACTTTTAGATCAATCTTTTGCTTTTTCATGGTCTTCAAAACAGCATTAACAATGGCACTGATTTGGTTTCTGAAAATACGTAGTAAGTGCTATATGTTGGGGTAGTCTTACTGACTGATAGTAGTTCCAAAAGCTTTATTTCTGTTGTGAGTATATGAGAATTGAATACAATTGCCGGTAACTAAATGCTTTTGCAGGACTTGGTGTTCAAAACAGCCCTAACAATGGCATTGACTTGGTTTCTGTATAGAGTAAGTGCTAATTGTTGGGGTAGTCTTGCTGACTCGTATGCTCCAAAAATCTCTCTAACTTGAAAGATGGAGATGAACAGATTTTTCTCAATCCAGTCTGAAGCCACCCTTTTTGGCAAAAAAAAATTCTTCCAGATCACCCCTAAGCAGTGGTGGATGAAGTACTCACTTTTTGTACTGAAGTAAAAGTACAGATAATTAGGCAAAAAATTTATTTAAGTAAAAGTAAAAGTACCAATTAAAAAATATCTACTTAAGTAAAAGTCCAAAAGTAGTTGGTGTAAATTGTACTTTTTAAGTAAAAAGTAAAAATATTCGACCATAATTCAAATGTTATTTATTGTGCTATAGGGTGTAGCCATGGTAACCAGGACAAATACTCTGCAGGGGTGTGACCCCCCCTCTCCCCCCTCTTTTGGTCCACAAAAAAAAAAAATAAATAAAATAAAATAAAAGGAAAGGGGACAAGTCAAGCTATCCCCCAGGAGGGCCAGTGAATGAGCCGCCAAAATGGAGGAAAATGACACTTATTTTTTAAAATGTTTTGGGGAGGAGGCCCCCAGTCACTATATATTGGCTTTGTCAAAGCCCCACTCCCCTTTTGAAAATTCTAGATCCGCCCCTGCTCTGTGTAACGATGGCTCAACTTTTTATTTAGAAGTAAACACAACGAACAACGATCTTCTGACTCTAATTTGTACTATATTTGATGTTAGGTTTTGGGCGTTGAATGAATGCGGAAAATGTTTCTCGATTCATTACGTCTTCTCTCTATCAACTGTTTCTTTTGATTTTGGCGATGCGGCTTCAAGATGCGCTAAAAAACCTGTGTATTTTTCAAATTCCTGATCGAAAATGTAACGAAAAATGTAAAACACACTTTTAAAAAGTAGCGAAGTAAAAGTACAGATATTTGCTCTAAAAATGTAGTGAAGTAAAAGTAAAAGTACCGGTCTTAAATTTTACTTAAGTAAAGTACAGATACATAATTTTTTACTTAAGTACAGTAACGAAGTACATTTACTTCGTTATGTTCCACCACTGCCCCTAAGAAACCACTGCTGAGTCTCTCGTTCACAAGTGCTTCTCTTTGGGGTTGTCTTGGTTGTGAAATAGTTCAAATTTGTAGCATTAGTTCCAAAAATTTTATTTCTGTTGTGAGTATATGAGAATTGAATACAATTCCCAGTAACTGCATGCTTTTGCAGGACTTGGACTTCAAAACAGCTCTAACACTGGCATTGACTTGGTTTCTGAAGATAGTAAGTGCTAGATGTTGGAGTAGTCTTGCTGACTAAAATGCTCTAACAGTCTTGTTATGTGAGCATTTTAATCAGTTTTATTTGTCTGGTCAACGCTCTTTGCTGGAGATGTTGAAAGATGGAGAATAAAAAGAGTTTTCTCAATCCAGTCTGAAGCCATTCCATTACTAAAAACCTCCCAGATCACCCCTAAAGAACCACTGCTGAGTCTCTCGTTCACAAGTGCTTCTCTTTGGGGTTGTCTTGGTTGTAAAATTGTTCAGTTTTCCAAGAGTAGCTTAGACTTTACAAGAAATGAAACAATTTATTCCTCAACATTTTTGAAAGTGTTTACACTGCCTGAATAACCCCTGTGCACAATCAGTTCAATTTCTGATTCAAAGCGATATAGACATGCAGCAGAATTCTTGCTCTATTGTGACTAATCACCAGGTTGTGTTGGAAAAAGAAATGCGGTCTTCCACTCATCTGCAAGTAACGATCCTTATCCTACGTGTGACGACTGCTCTTTGTTCATCGTGAAGGAGCGCCTGAAGTCCATTATCACCACCATAGAAACTGTAGAGGTGAAAGGTTGTGCATATATGAGATTGATACCACTAAAAAGAGATGGACAAACAAAGGAGGTGTCAAATTTTGAATTTGGGAGGAGGTTCTTGTTGGGCATGGCAAAATCCTATAAAAGCTGCTGACATCAGCTGAGCTAATGGAGTATTCACAGAGAAGTTGTAGTTTTTCTACGTAGGTGATAATGGTGGTAATGATTACTACTACTGAAAGTTGAAGTTCTTCTCGCTGGATGTTGTAGTTCTTAATGCTGAAAGTTCTAGTACTTCATATTGGAAGTTGTAGTCCTTCCTGAAAGTTGTAGTTTTCTTGGGGATTTTTTGCTGAAATTTGTAATCCTTTTTTGATGGAAGTTGTAATTCTTTAACTTGGGGTGTGAAGTCTTTAATTCTGGAAGTTGTAATTCTCCCTCGTGGTTGTTGTTTCTTTTTTTTTTTTTTTATTAATTTTAATTTTGGGAGATGTAGACTTTTGTGCTAAAAGTAGTAACTCTTCCAAATGGAAGCGGTAGAGATGTAGTATTACCTGGTGACAGTTGTTTTCTATCCTGCTGGAAGACGTAATCCTTCTTGATGGAAGTCATAATTCTTCAAGCTGGGAGATGTATTTGTAAATGCTGAAAGTTGTAGTTCTACTTCCTGGAAGTAGTAGCTTTTCATTCTGGTCCTTACTGGTCCTTTCTACTTAAAGTTGAAGTCTTTCTCGCTGGATGTTGTGTTTCGCCATAGTGAAAATTGTAGTATTTCATACTAGTAGTAGTCCTTCTTCCTGAAAGTTGTAGTTATTCTTCAGACTAGCAACCCTTAACTAGGGATGGGTATCGATAAGGATTTATCAATACTAGTCTTGTACTAATATCGATACTTATCGATACCGCTTAACTATCCAGGACTTTAATGATTCTCTTATCGATATTTTTTAGAAACAAAGAAATAAGTATTATGAACATAAAAAATTTAATTGGATGATGGTTGAACTCACAAACAGAGCAATATTTAAATAAAATATACCTTACTTAAATGAAATAGGATACATCAAAATAAATCTGAACTGGACTGTTATAAAAACAAAAAAAATGTCACAATTAAACAGAGAAATAAATATTACCTTGGTTGTTACGTTTAAAAGCAGCAATTTTCTTTTTATTTGCCCACAATAAAAAAATATGCATTTTTCTAACAAACAAATAAGTTAAAATATTAATTAAAGCAGGACTACTAAACTTTCATTTTACTTTTATTTATCTTTTTAATGAAAAACCATGGAGCACATGCGTTTTCAAGCATGCTGGTGTCGTAATTTATTATCGTACCTGTTGCAATGGAGTCAGTGCTGCTTCAATGCGCTCATCAAACACAGTGCTTGTAATGTCTGTCTGTTTTTCCGTTGTACACCTTTGGTCCATGCGTGCCACCTGTGTTGTCTAGTTGTGCACTTTCTGTTTTATTTTGAAAACTAACTTTCCTCTCGTTTCAGGCTTGCCACTTCCTGCCCTGGAATGTTTCCCACTGCTGTGTATGTCAAGTTGTCCCTCGTTGTTTCCACCTGAGATCCCCTACCTTTTGTGTTAAATAGTCCTTGTCTCCCCTTGTCCTGTGTCAAAGTGTTTTGGATTACTCCCATGTTCTCGAATGGAATGAAACTTTGTAAAGATCTCTGCAACTGAGTCCTGCTTTAAGTCTGGTCCTGACATTACACTCTGACCACCCCTGAGTCAGAGGACTCAGTAGAGAACAAGCAACTGGCAGCTGTGATGCAAAACCTGGAAGCCCGCCTTGCCCAGCAGGAGGATTACCAGAAGAACCTGGCATCCCATATGGTCCAGATTTCCACTCAAATCCAGAATCTCCATTCGGGTCAGCTATGGAATCCCATTCCACTGGGTCTATCCTCAGCTGTAACAGCTCATCTTCCCACCATGTCTACCAGGAACGTTGAGGATAAGATCGCTCCTCCTGAGAGCTACTCCGGAGAGCCGGGATCTTGCCAGGATTGAACGGTTTGTTCAATACATTTTGAACATTCTCCTCATGCCCTGGGATCTGACAGAACAGAGACTGCTTCATAATCTCCTACCTATCAGGAAGAGCTCGTACTTAGGCCATGGCGGAGTTGGCTCGCAATTCTCCACTCTGCTCATCACTTGCTGCTTTCCAAACCGCCCTGCGGAACACCTTTGATCCGGTGTCCACCAGCCAGGAAAAGGGCAGCGAAATCACTGGGATCAGACAAGGCAAGGAAACTGTTTGTGATTACGCCATTCGTTTCCGAAGGTTAGCGGCGGAGAGCAGGTGCGGTCCCACTGCCTTGTTCGATACCTTCCTGAAGGAACAGGAATCATTTTAAATCTGATTGATCCATCCTATGGAACTAGTATATATGGAACTGGTTTTATATAAACTAACTTGAGTTTACAACAGGAAGTTGTAGTTCTTCCTATAGGGAATTTATTTCCTGCTGACAGACGTAGTATATACTGCAGAAACTGTTGTCATTAACCTTAAAAAATGTAGTTTTTCCTGTTTTGGAACGTGGTCCTTCCTACTGAAAGTTGTAGTCCTTCCTAGAGAAAGTTGTAGTACTTCTTCCTTACCGTTGTAGCTATTCTTGCTGGAAGATGTTATCCGTTTTGTTGGAGGTTACTGAAAGTTGAATTCACAGAGAGAACGTCTCAAACTGAAATGCTGTTGGTTGCTGATTTCAGGAGTTTTTCTGTGGGGTTGTTTCTCTTAAGGGCTTTTATCCGAAAGACTTTTACAGGACTTGATCATTAAAAACAGCACTAACAATGGCATTGACTTGGTTTCTGTATGCAGTAAGTACTAATTGATGGGGTAGTCTTGCTGACTCGTATGCTCCAAAAATCTCTCTAACTTGAAAGATGGTGATGAACAGATTTTTCTCAATCCAGTCTAAAGCCACCCTTTTTGTCAAAAAATTTCTTTCCAGATCACCCCTAAGGAACCACTGCTGAGTCTCTTGTTCACAAGTGCTTCTCTTTGGGGTTGTCTTGTTTGTGAAATAGTTCAGATTTTGGAGTTTTTCAGTTTGGAGTTGTGAAATAAAACACTTTGTTTGGAGCATCTACTGTCCTGCATCGTATCCACACAACAAACTCTGACAAGGTGAAAGTAGGAAGCTAAATGTAGCTGAGCTCATGCATCTGGGAACACAGCTATGAAAACTTAAGGTGCTACTCAGCTTTCTCTGTAACTTAAATTTACAGAGAAAGGGGAGGAGGATTAGCCTCTTGAGATGAGACATCTCGTTTGATCAAAAGATCGACTGATTTGTGATTAAATGACTTCTGGTTCCTGTTACTGGACCATACATTGTGTTGGGGTATTCTTCAAAATACCAAGACAAAAACTATAAACTCAGAAGGAAGAAAACACCAGTGATTTGTACGTCCAGATTACGATTGTATTATTGTTAGTATCCTAATTCAAATCACATTTTCTCACATACTTAAGCTCATCTACTCCACATGTTGGTTTGGCTTGTGGTTCTTGAAGTAATATCAACATAGTAGCAAAGACCAGTACAAGCAATCCCTAACTGGTAGTTTTACCTTCATCCATAAACTTCAAGCATGCCATTATTACTACAGTACAAGGTAATCTGAATTTGTGATTTCAGAGAAATGACACAACTCTTAATCTGCATTTACTTTCTCCACAGAAGAAACACCCCACCAAGCTAGAAAGGTACAAGCAACTAACCTTAAAATGGAGGTCATCCACACAAGATTTGTTGGCTCCGCCCATAAAGCAAACAAAGTTGTTGGAGAATCACTCTCAGCCTCAGCAGCCCGTGAAAGACTATTCAGTGTTGCCAGACTTGTCTTCAACCCGAGAGGAGCACGAACTGCCTTAAAGAACTTTGAGAACCAGCTAATTTTACGGCTTAACAAGGCCTTTTGGTCTTTTTTTTTTTTTTTTTTTGGCGGTGATGCAGAGTGAAGCTTGGTAGCTGCAGGGTCGTTATACAATGTCGTGCTTGTGTTAATACTTTTGAGTGAGTTCATTAATCGATTTCCAATAAAGGTTATTTAGAAAAAAATGTTTCTGATTCATGAAGTTTCACACCACAACACTTAATTATTTAGTTTTTATATCTTCTGCTCATTGAAGCTTGTAATAATAGTTAAAAATATGTTCATAACAAAAATATGTTTATTTTGTTAGTGATATTATTTTTTCTTTGAAAATTACTTTTACTTTTATACTTTCAATAGTCTTGACAATAGATTACTTTTTACTTTTACTTGAGTAAAAAACTTCAGTTGATACTTCTACTTTTACTAAAATAGGTTTTTAACTCGGTATTTATACTTCTACATTTGTAGAAAATCTTTGTACTTTTGACATCTCTGGCTGTGTAACAAAATCATCAATATTAAAACAATAAAAGGCTTGAATTACTTTCAGTTGTGTACTTGTATATGAATCTAAAATATATGAAAGTCTACTGTTTATCATTAGACAGAAAATAATGAACTTCATCACAATATGCTCATTTCTTCTAATAGGACCTGTATTTATAGAGCCATTATGATCACATGTGTGAGGTCAGGAATGAAAATACTGAAAAGAAGGGGAGCAAGAGTAGAGCCCTGAGGAACACCTTCTTCTGATGTACATTAACCAGACTGTATACCATGAATGATCACATATTCAGATCCACTATGAAGATGAAAACTAAAACACGGAAGTGCATCAAGACCTAAAGCATAAAGTTTATCAATGTGTAGATAATGATTCACAAGATTGAAAGGATGACATTATGATCAAAGACTTTAGACAAATCCAAAATATGAAACCCACATATAGATTTGGATCAAATGAAGTGAATAAATCGTCACAAATTTGAACAAGAAACCAGACTGAAAAGAGGATAAAATAACAAATGCATTAAAAAAATGGTGTGAATAATGAACTCTTTTCAAAGAGTACTTATTATTTTTAGTTTTAAGAATTTGATCCAGATCAGTCCAAAATCTTTTTTGTTTGTAAAACCTTCTTTTAATAATTAGAGTTTGTATTTTCCTGTTTAAACTTATTTCTTAGAGACTCAAAGGTTCCACAATCGACTGGATCTTTAGAAGAAATATCAATTTTCCAGGCCTGGTCCCTCTTTCTTTAAAGGTGCATCTGATGCAGTATAAATTACTAATGGGAATGAATCGCGTCCTAAGTGGAGGAGTTTAAGTATCTCTGGGTCTTGTTCACAACTGGGGGAACGATGAAGCGGGAGATCGATAGGTGGATCGATGTAGCGTCAGCAATAACTAGGACGCTGCATCGATCCATCGTGGTTAAGAAAGAGTTGAGCCGAAAAGCAAATCTCTCGATTTACAAGTCGATCTACGTTTCAACCCTCACCTATGGTCACCAGCTGTGGGTGGTGAATGGGATACAACCAGCCGAAATGAGCTTCCTCCACAGGGTAGCTGAGCACTCGCTCAGAGATCGGGTGAGGACTTCTGCCATCCGGGAGGAGCTCACACTAGAGCGGCTCCTCCTCCAGGTCGAGAGAAGCCAGATGGGGTGGTTCGGGCATCTGGTCAGGATGCCTCCCCAGCTTTCAGGCACATTTCACCGGGAGAAGGCCAAGAGGCAGAACCCTGACCAGCTGGAGAGACTATATCTCATAGCTGGCTGGGCAACGACTCAGGATCCTTCCAGGTGAGCTGGAGGATGCAGCCGGGGTGAGAGAAGCCTTGGCTTCCCATCTGAGGCTGTTGCCTCTACGACCCGGCCCTGGATAAGCAGAAGAGGACGGAATAGATTGAATCCAGGGTACATGCCTGCCTTTAACGGGAACGCTTTAAAATGGAGTGTGCTTATTAACAACGTTTTTAACTTCTGAGTAAAAACAGGAAGTTCCAGGCATATTTTGTGTCTCAGTATTACCTCAATAATCTGTCTATTGTTATGGTAGATTAAAAGAACTTTTGATCATTTCATTTTCCAAAAACAACAGCATGATGGCTAAAGCAGTCAGACTTATGAGTCCAGATGAACAAAATCTTTCTGTCTTTGACACAAGTATCCAGTCAAGGAATGACTCAATTCTTTACAGATCCACTTTGGTGGGATCTGTAATGAATTGAGTATGGCTGAAGATTTCTTTCTCTGGAAGACTATCGTTGAAGCGGTTTCTGTAGAAATTGTCTAAAGTGATTCTTTCATTTTGCCAACTAAAGGAACCAATAGCAGAAAAAAAGAGGTGACAAGAATCAGAATGAGCACTTGTGGCTCTGGACACATTATGAAGTTTAATACCAGCAGACAGACATTCAGAATTAGCTGGCTCTGTCAGGTTGAGTGTGAGGTTGAGAAGACAAACACGGCACAAGATGCAGTTTAACAGATTTGTTTTGCTGAACAATCTTAGCATCAACAAAAAATTTGGGAACAAACTATAAGGGTAGGTGGAGCCAACTGGAATGAGACGGAAGTCAGAATTTCAAAATAAAACAGAAAGTAAACCTAAATAACAAAATCACTGGTAAAAACCTGAAACTCTGACAGTCTCTGGAGTTGGAAAGACCTGCACGGGCTTAGGTAGGGACATAAGTACCTACACCTCTGAAACTTCTGTCAGCTCGATATATCAAAATAACCTATTTTATGTTCATCTGCATTTGGGATTTTATAATGAAAGTTACATTAGGTTAGTATTGGTTTCGCCACAGATTATTGTTTGGGTTATGATAACCACATTCGAGGTCTCATTCACTAGTGTTCAAACTAAACAAAACAACATTTAAACAAAGAAAATATTCATTGTTTTCCCATGACTCGTGCATGTGACATCCCCCTCCTGAAAAATAATCTGTCTGTCTTTCTGTGTGAAGTTTGGATGTTCTCTCTGTGTATACTTGACTTCTCTCCTGACAATTCAGTTCATTTCCAATCACTGAAATTGTTTTTGTTAGACTGATATGCCACTGAGATATGACCTCAACAATGGATGTGTGTGCGTGTGTGTCTTTCTGTGCGTGTGTCTATGTTTGTCCAGGCGAGAGGGAAAACCTGAATAATAAGTCTTTGAAATAGATTTTTTTTACTGCATTTTATCTGCTTATTTTTAATTCTAAACTGAACTGACCATAAAAGAACAGGGTGAGTGGTACACTTACAGAGAAAAGAGTCCAGGAAACAGTTCAATGAGAGCCTCACTTCCAAAGCAGAGGGACCTTTGAGATTTTCTTTACAGGATTACTGTCAGATGGGCAACAAAGCTTGTGAGTGTTTTCACTTTGAAACGTTGGACAGAACAGTGCATCAAAAAATCTGACCCCAAAGGCAAACCCAATTTGTGTGACCCTAAAGAAAAGCCATCAGCTTGCATTATTTAATAAGAATTTAAATGTTGAACCAAATCCAATAGCAGAAGGATTACAACATCAAATTTGTACATTTCTCAAAAGTTTACATCAGGGATGTCCGGTTCTTGAGGTCCGGTGTCCTGAAGGTTTTTAATGTGTTCCTGGTTCAACACAGCTGATGTACATAAAGAGAAATCAACAGCCAATAAAATTGGGTGCAATGAGTCAATAAGGGGCAGCATGGTGGCGCAATGGGAAGCACAGTGGCCTCACAGCAAGAAGGTCGTGGGTTCAAGTCCCGAGTGAGGAAGGGGCTTAGAACACTGGCCTTTCTGTGTGG
Organism: Neostethus bicornis; assembly: GCA_902685375.1. Classification (NCBI taxonomy): domain Eukaryota; kingdom Metazoa; phylum Chordata; class Actinopteri; order Atheriniformes; family Phallostethidae; genus Neostethus; species Neostethus bicornis. Next base: position 3,926,895 of record CACRXE010000005.1, on the reverse strand, counting down.
AGTTTGCATGTTCTCCCCATGTATGCATGGGTTTTCCCCAGATACTCTGGTTTCCTCCCACCCTCCAAAAACATGCATGTTAGGTTGAATGGCTGGTGCCAAATTGCCCCGAGGAATGAGTGTGTGTCTATGGATGTACGTATGTGTGTGGCCCCGTGACAGACTGGCGACCTGTTTGGGGTGTACCCTGCCCCTCACCTTGAATCAGCCGCACCCCCCCGCAACCCTGTAAGCAATAGACGGTTAAGTAGGTGACTGACTGACTCAATAAGCTGGAGTGTAATTGCTGGTGTGTAAGATGAAAGAACACCTAGAAAAGCTTCAGGACCCTGGCCCTCCAGGATTTGAGTTTAACACCCCTGGTTTACATCTACCTGTTTTACCTGATGAAGAAACATCCAAACTGACCAACAGTATAACACACTGAAATACAGGAGAAAGGCTACTCTCACATAAAATCAGATGCATCGGCGTCTTGAAAAAACATGGCGATTTTTTTTTTGTGTGAATCGCATGCAAAGAAAGGGTTGCGATTGGTGTTGCTCACATTAAAGTAAATTGCTGTTTCTTTCGCTGCTAGCAACACAATGTTGCGCTGTATATTGAGGCGGGCAAGCCGAAGATGCAGGTGCATCCTGAACTGCACAACAAAGCTCAACAGAACTTTTTTTTTTCTTCAACTTTCTTTTTTTTAATCCATCTCTCTTCTTCTTTTTTTGGCATTTCCCTTCAGGGGGCGCCAAAGCAAGTAAGTTTCTTCCAACCTAACCCTATCTGCTGCATCCTCTTCGGTCACACCAACTATCTTCATGTCTTCCTTTACTGTATCCATGAACCTCCTCTTTGGTCTTCCTCTAGTCCTCTTTCCTGGTGGTTCCAAATCCAGCATCCTTCTTCCGATGTACTCTCTCTTTCTCCTCTGCACATGTCCAAACCATCTCAGTCTGGCCTCTCTGACTTTATCCCCAAAACCTCTAACATGTGCTGTTCCTCTGATCCTGTCCATCCTGGTCACTCCCAGAGAGATCCTCAGCATCTTCATCTCTGCTACCTCCATCTCTGCTTCCTGTCTTTTCTTCAGTGCCACTGTTTGTAGACCAAACAGCATGGCTGGTCTCACCACGGTTTTGTACACTTTTCCTTTCATTTTAGCTGAAACTCTTCTGTCGCACATCACATCTGATACTTTTCTCCACCCATTCCAGCCTGCCTGAACACGCTTCTTCACCTCTTTTCCACACTCTCCATTGCTCTGGACTGTTTATCTTAGATACTTAAAATCTTCCACCTTCTTTATCTCTTCCCCCTGTAACCTCACTTTTCCATTTGGATCCCTCTCATTCACACACATGTACTCTGTTTTACTCTGACTAATCTTCAAACCTCCACCTCTCCAGCTTTTCCTCCACCTCTTCCCTCCTCTCACTACAGATCACAATATCATCCGCAAACATCATTGTCCATGGAGATTCCTGTCTAACCTCGTCTGTCAGCCTGTCCATCACCATAGCAAACAGCAAAGGGCTCAGTGCAGATCCTTGGTGCAGTCCCACCCCCACACTGAACTCCTCTGTCTCACCTACAGCACACCTCACCACTGTCTTACAGCCCTCATACATGTCCTGGACCACTCTAACATACTTCTCTGTCACACCAGACTTCCTCATACAATACCATAGTTCTTCTCTAGGTACCTTGTCATACACTTTCTCAAGATCAAGGGTGGGGGAACTTTTTGATTCGTGGGCCACAATGAATTCTAACATTTGACAAAGAGGCCGGAACAGGAGCAGATGGATGGCCTACTTTGGTAATCTCACCTTATTGGAGAAAAATAAACATCTTGGGATGTGAAGAAAACATGTGCTTTAATTTTCAATGAAGATGAAAAAAAAGCATCATAACAAAATCTCTGACTTTTAAATGCTGATTATTATTATTATAATTACTGCAAATTAAATGAACAACTATTTTATTTTAAAGCACAAGGTTTAAAATGTAGGTATGAAATCGAATGGGTTTTTACATGCGTGTATTGGCCCAGATGGCTTTCCATATCTGTGCGCACTGTTTATTTTGACAACATGCCCATCACAGAGACACAGATTTTAATAGGAGCAGGGTTGTTCGTTTCTCAACAGAGCCAATAAATCTTGAGTGTGCCATCTCGTTAGGAAACATCGGAATTGCAGGGAAAATAGAACATTGACAAGGTTTATTATTTCCTTAAATCTTTCAAGCCCTGGTGGAGCGGATTAAACTGTTTAAAAGACTGCATGTAGCCCGCGGGCCGTCATTTGCCTTTGCCTACTCTAGATCTACATAGACACAGTGCAGCTCACTCTGACCTTCTCTGTACTTCTCTATCAGCATCCTCAAGGCAAATACTGCATCTGCTCTTTTTAGGCATAAAACCATACTGCTGCTCACAAATTCTTACTTCAGACTTTAGCCTAGCTTTAACAACTTTTTTCTGTAACTTCATCGTATGACTGATCAGTTTTATTATCATTCATTCATCTTCTGAACCATTCTTCTATTCATTTTGGGGATACGGAAGGAGCCGGAGGCCATCCCGGCCTATTCGAGGCGAGGGGCAGGGTAAACCCCAAACAGTCTGTTGCTAGGACACATACACACTCATTCCTCGGGACTATTTGGTACTGGCCAAACAACCTAACATGCATGTTTTTGGAGGGTGGGAGGAAACCGGAGTACTCAGAGGAAACCCACGCAGACACGGGGAGAACATGCAAACTCCACATGGAAAGGCAAGTGTTCCAAGCCTCGTCCCCACCCAGGAATCGAACCCCTGACCTTCTTGCTGTGAGGCCACTGTGCTGCCCACTGCGCCACCGTGCCGCCAGTTTTATTAACGTATAAAAAAAAAAAATACGTTTATACGTATAACGTATAAGAAAAAAAATAAAATATCATTTGAAACAAAATATAATTATGTCAGATAATTACCCTGTGGACAAAGCGTTCGCCTGCAGGTTTGCATTCCAGTGGGTGCAGGTTTAGGGTACTTCGAGAAGACACCTAACCCCCTGTTTCTCCCACCATTGGCACTATGGTGGGCAGCCTGCTGCGGTGTAGGAGTGCAGCACACAAATTTCCCCGGTGAGGGATGGAAAGAGTAAAATATATATTGTTTATTTTTTAGTTGCTGCACAAACAAGTGAGGTTACAGGGAGAAGAAATAAAGAAGGTGGAAGATTTTAAGTATCTAGGATCAACAGTCCAGAGCAATGGAGAGTGTAGAAAAGAATGAAGAAGCATGTTCAGGCAGGCTGGAACGGGTGGAGAAAAGTATCAGGTGTGATGTGTGACAAAACAGTTTCAGCTAAAATGAAAGGGAAAGTGTACAAAACCGTGGTGAGAGCGGCCATGCTGTTTGGTCTAGAAACAGTAGCACTGAAGAAAAGACCAGAAGCAGATATGGAGGTAGCAGAGATGAAGATGCTGAGGATCTCTCTGGGAGTGACCAGGATGGACAGGATCAGAAATGAGTACATCAGAGGAACAGCACATGTTAGAGGTTTTGGAGATAAAGTCTGAGAGGCTGAGATGGTTTGGGCATGTATAGAGAAGAGAGACCGAGTACATCGGCAGAAGCATGCACTTACAAAAAAAAATCTTTGATTCATTGCTATATCCTTTGTATTATTTGTAACTTGGCTATTGTATTTTTTAATTTGTGCTGAAACAGTTTTCAAATTATGCTGGTCAATAACGTTATTAATCACTTTCCAAGTTGCCTTAATAATTGGTTTTACATTTTTGCAGTTGTTGGCTGCAGTAACTCTGTTTTTGCACTCGTAGTCTGGTTAACAATCGTTTTTTTATAGTCATCCTCATTTTTCTTTGTAGGTTGATTTATAAATTTACTGTACAGCTGATTTTTCTTTTTGCATGGTTTCACAAGACCTTTTGTCATCCATGGTTATGTTTATAATTGCATTTTACTTTAATTCTTTAATGGGACAATAGTGACTGTACAATGTTGTAAATGTTTCAAGAAATACGTATATTGTTATTACCATCATAAACCTCATTCCAATTTTGTTCTCTAAGTTTAGCTTTAAAGCTTCAATTGGCTCACGTTTTTTCTTTCTTTGTAACTTAAATTTACTTACATGTTTAATGTTTAACTTAAATTCAAATATCAGAAAAACTGTCAGATGAATACTTAAATTTGTTAAAAAATAACCAACTTTTCAGTTTTCTATTTGTTAAATTAACAAAAACATTATCTATTAACGTTGAGCTATCCTTCGTTATTCTGCTTGGTTTTGAAATCACAGGATACATACCCAGACTAAACACACTGTATACAAATTATGATGTTTGTGTGTGTACATATGATTTCAATAAGTCATTATGAAAGTCCCCACATATTAGGAAATGCTTATCATTATACTGGAAATTATTTCAAAATTTGTTTGTGAAATTCATCAATACAAGATCCCGGAGTCCTGTAAGTACAACTTTTAATACGTTTCGTTTCGTCATCTCCGCTTGTTCCGGGGTCGGGTCGTGGGGGCAACAGCCTCAAACGGGCAGCCCAGGCCTCTCTCTCCCCGGCTGCATCCTCTAGCTCACCTGGAAGGATCCCAAGTCGTTCCCCGGCCAGCTGTGAGACATAGTCTCTCCAGCAGGTCCGGGGTCTGCCCCTTGGTCTCCTCCCGGTGGGACGTGCCCAAAACACCTCGCCCGCGAGGCGCTCGGGGGCATTCTGACCTGATACCCGAACCACCCCATCTGGCTCCTCTCGACCTGGAGGAGGAGCGGCTCAACACCAAGCTCCTCCCAGATGGCAGAGCTCCTCACCCGATCTCTGAGTGAGAGCCCAGTCACACTGCGGAGGAAGCTCATTTCGGCCGCTTGTATCCGTGATCTCATTCTTTCGGTCACCACCCACAGCTGGTGACCATAGGTGAGGGTTGAGAGCTTTGCTTTTCGGCTCAGCTCTCTCTTTACCACGACGGACCGATGCAGCGTCCTAGTTATTGCTGACGCTGCACCGATCTGCCTGTCGATCTCCCGCTCCATTCTTCCCCCACTCGTGAACAAGACCCTGAGAGCAAGCGCCTGGTGGCCGGGCTTTTACCCATGGGGCCCGGCCGGGCTCAGCCCGAACAAGGGACATGGGCCGCCCTTCCAGCGGACTCACCACCTGCAGGAGGGGCCACAGGAGTCGGGTGAAGGAGGAGATGGGTGGCAGCCAACAACTTATAATAGTCTTTTTTTTTTTTAAAAAACAAACAAACAAACAATCAAACAAACTAATTTCTTAATTCAATTGTAAGAAATTCCATCAACTCTTTAACAGATAATGTCAATTCTTCTTTAATTTTACAGTTTAAACCCTCTTTTACAAAAAAAATGCCACACCTCCTCCCCTCATACTTTTTCAATTTTGCTTAAATAAATCATTTCCCACTAGTTTAATGTTCAAGTCTTTGGCGTCACAAAGCCAAGTCTCTGAAACAGCAATAAAGCTGAACTTAAACTTAAAGGTATTTAAATAGTCTTTCATTTTTCTCAAATTTTTATAGAGACTCCTGCTGTCGATGTGGATCAAAGTTTACCAGTATGGTAATCACAAGCAGTGTTTATGGTTTCTCTCAAATGTTCATCTGGGTCTAAGTCAGTTTCCTAATCATGTGTCTTGTATTCCTAAAGTTCAAAAATATTTAGGTCCTTTATTTCTATTGTGGATTGGTGTGGACCACCCCATGTGTGTGGTGGTCCAGTTCCAAGCCTCATTGTCTTTTATATTAGCTGAATTTTTCCAGGTCTTGCAGCTCTCTTATTGTTATTATTTTAGCTTGTTCTTCGTCCATGGATCTTAGATCTTATTTTGTTTCTTCAGTATTCTGGCCTGTTGCTCAATCTCTGCGTTATTTTGTGTCAGATGTTCATTAACAAAAACATTCTTTGTTAATTTCAGCACTTCAGCGTTGTGCTTACGGTTTAAATATCTCATGATTTTTAGGGCCGTTCCCTTGTTTGTGAGGTAAAGTGTAATTTTCAAGAGGAAAACCTTTACTTTGAAAGAAATGAATGACTTGTTGTTCTAATGTGTGTAATCCACCAAATGAAACATTTTTACCTTCCTTTTCCCTGGCTAGAGTCCCGGCACAGGTGCGATGTCTTGTCACCAATCCAGTAATCACCAAGTCATCTGTTCTTGTAGATTATTCCAAGTCTTTGTACTCTTTTTGCTGCTCCTCAATCTTCTTGTCTTTTCCTTTGATAATGCCTCTCAGTTGCCGCATTTCATCTATTAGGTTCAGCAAATCTTTTTGCTTGACCATGGAATTTAATTCTGCTGTCATGACGCTGAGGGAATCTTTTAACCTCTTCCATGTCCTCTGCCATTTTTCTTGTCATCACTGTAGCCTGTATTTAGCTGCTGAGTTTGACTTCAGTAACTGCCACAAAACATTCTCTCAATTGTATCCTGTTCCAACAGAAATCTTCCTCAAGTTGAGGAGAAAAATACTCATATTTTCCAAATCATAATTTATTTGTTTGGAAGGCACTTTGTAAAAGAGATATTTAATGGATTGTCAAGAGCTGACCAACCCAGCTTGTCAACGGTGCAGCCTCTCCAGACACTTCAGGATCAGCTGGAGACGTGGCCAGGGGTCAAGTGATGTCTGACCGTTAGCCCCAGCAAACCAGCCTTAATAGTTCGTCTTGTTGTTATTGGAACATGTTCTCACTGCTAAACTAAACTTCTTTAAGCCTCAAACCAATCTGCAGTTGGGTTTATATCTAATGTTCATCCACATATCTGACTAATAAATGCTGGCTGAGGAACGCTGCAGTAAAAAATTTAGTCAACATTTTAAAAAAAAAGAAGATTTTTATTTGTATTTATTGTTTAATTTCATTCAAAACAAAAGAACAAACGCATCTTAAAAAAAGGTCTTCAGTAAAAGGAAATTATGAATGAAAGGGTACAGAAAGAAGCAGACGCTTATAATATCTGCCCCTTAGCGACAACAATTTTATACTGTACAATCAGGGTGATGCACGACAAAAAAAAAAAAAAATCAAACAACATCAACAACAACAACAAGAGAGAGTTTTCTGCTACATATATTTATCAATTAATAGTTGTTTCACACTTTTCTTAAATGCATGAATGGACTTACATGATTTAATTTTATTGTCCAGGTTGTTCCACAGATTAACAACTTGAATTGAAACACATCTTTGATTTTTATTAAAAAGATTCCGTAAAAATGAATGATTTTTTATTGAAAACAAAACAGAAAACATGTCATAAAATAAAATAAGTACAAAAAGGACAAAAAAAAAGACTCTGCTCACGAAATTAATATTTCAAAAAAGCTTTCAAAAAAAAGTGATTTCAAATACTATATACAAATGCGACTTATTTGGACGCTCACAGCTCGCCGTTTGATCCGTGTGTGACGTATTTATGAGTCGCTTCGTGGCCTGTAGCCGCCATAACATTTAGGACCCTGTCTGGGGGGGTTTCCATACCCTCGCTGGCCTGTGGAGGAGAGACATGTTATTAGATTTCATAAAGTTAATGCTTCTTATTCATCATGACCATCAAGCTGTAGGTGGGACTTACCATTCTTGTATCCGGGGGCGGAGTAGCCTGAAGGATAATCAAACCCTCTGAGTGGTGTTTCTGGTCCGTAGTTAAAGTCCTGGCTCTGACCTGAAGCAGATCATGTGTGATAAACTGAACATGTGACACTGGAGAGATTCAGCCACTTGGTCCAATGAGCTCACCTTCTCGATCCCCGCTGGCTCCACGGGGGGCATAGCCGCCACGTCCAGGAGTTCTTTCCTTGGGGTCTGCTATGTTCACATCGCACTGGAAAGAGAAGCAGAGAATGTAAGCAGGGTGTATCCGAGCCAACGACTGCACACGTGTGTCAAGGCGTACGGCGTAACCGTTGATGCAATGAAAGTCTTCTTTCAGACATCTTATGACGTTGGCTTCCTCTGCGAAAAGGACAAAGACGAAGAATCTCCTCCTATTGGTGTTATGTTCCCTGGGCATGATTACGTCTTTGACCTGAAAGGAGACGACCATCAGGTTTGCCGTCAAACACGTTATTTCCATCTCGTTACTGAAATGATTTACCTTTCCGAACTCACTGAAGTAACATTTAATTTGTTCCTCAGTTACGGCGGGGTTTAACCCGCCGACAAAGACCTTGGTGTTTGCAGCATTCTTGATGGATGTAGCCCTGAATGTGTGGATCTGACGTCCATCCAACTTGTGCATCTGGTGGGATACAACCTGCACAAACACACTTCTGATTCTAAGCTCACAAGAAAAGATGTAACCGTTTACAAAAAATATATATATATTACATCCCAGAATAAACAAAATATTAACCATTAAAAGGCGAAAGGGGTTGTATGCAACCCACCCACATGACGCACAAAAAATAAAAGGTTTATTCATTTATTTTTAAATTGTTTAAACATCTTGGTTGAAATTTGATATGAAAAATAAAAGTCTTCAGCGTCACACAAATGTTCTTAAATACAAACACTTTTTAATTGTTTCTCTACAAAGTACCATAAACGATCAAAAAAATCAAAATTGACGTTCAAATTGCTCACCCCCACCACCAAGTAACCAATAACAACCACGGCACTGCCAGGGGCTCACCCTATTGACGCTTGCTGCATCCGTGAAAGTGATGAATCCAAATCTTTGGGAGCGGCCGGTGGAGGGATCCATCTTCAGAAACACTCTGGCTATTTCTCCAAAATTATTAAAGTAATCATAGAGAACTTTCCTGGTCGTCTCGCTGGCCAGATTACAGACGAAGAGTTTCCTGATAACAGAAACCACAGCTGTTAGTTTCATCTTAAATAAATAGAGTGAGTGTAGGGTCTCCACTCGCGTCTCACCCAGACTCCTCATCTAGTTGATCTGCAGATTGTCCAGACAGGGGGTTGGTTGCCGCTGCCTGGACGATGTCATTGTACTCCAACTCTGGCATCTCGTCATCATCAAAAAAATCACACAGTTGATCCATCCTCTTATCTTTTCCAACCTGAAAAAACATGAAGAGTGAAAGTCAACATATCCCTGCAACAACTCTACAAGAAAAACAACTCGACTTTTTTTTTTTTTTTTTTTCCCAGGCAACTTTTTTTAAGTTCACACGATTATCTGTTTGGAGGAAGAAACTAAAGCTCTAGGATGGAACTTCCTCACGTGCTTGGAACTTACAAATCCACAAAAGAACTTGAAGCTTCTGATAATAATCATGACATCAATTTTTAAATCTCACTCCAATTCAATTCAATTCAATTTTATTTGTACAGCCCAAAATCACAGAATTTCCGTCTCAATGGGCTTCACAAGAAAAAGAGGAATGTATTAACACAAATACACAGCAAGAAAAATTACTAACAAATGCTAACTAACAAGACTAGCACATTTATGCCCTTAGACTCTGTCTTTCCTGTCTTTTCTTCAGTGCTACTGTTTCTAGACCAAACAGCATGGCGGGTCTCACCACGGTTTTGTACACTTTTTCTTTCATTCTAGCTGAAACTCTTCTATCACACATCACACCTGATACTTTTCTCCACCCGTTCCAGCCTGCGTGCGCACATTTCTTCACCTCTTTTCCACACTCTCCTTTGCTCTGGACGGTTGATCCTAAGTACTTAAAATCTTCCACCTTCTTTATCTCTTCTATTCAATTCAATTAAATTTTATTTGTATAGCCCAAAATCACAGAATGTCCGTCTCAATGGGCTTCACAAGAAAAAGAGGAATGTATTAACACAAATACACAGCAAGAAAAATAACTAACAAATGCTAACTAAACAAGACTAGCACATTTATGCCCTTAGACTCTCCTTCACGGTGAGGAAAAACTCCTAAAAAACCCATCAGTGGGGAAAAAATAAGAAACCTCATGGGGATCCACGTGAAAGAGAGATCCCTCCCCCGGGACGAGCAAACAATGTGTCAAAGATTATTGTTTAAATATTAGCTTATTCTAATCTACAGCTAAATATCTAAAGAAGTCAATAGATGTTCTTCATCCTGATGGAAACACGGGGGACTCCTCAGCCTGGAGATGTCCAGTACGGGGATGAGTAGATGTTCTTCATCCTGATGGAAACACTGGGGGACTCCTCAGCCTGGAGATGTCCAGAACGGGGATGAGAAGATGTTCTTCATCCTGATGGAGCGGGGATGAAGAAGCGCGGAGGTGTCCTCGGTGTGGCCATGCCCAGGACAGGAACGCAGAGTCCTGAATGGGGCTCTCTCCCAGAGAGGAGGGAGAGAGGTGGACAACATGTGAATTGTATTGTACCAACTAGCACTCCAGGATGTGAAATTCTGAGGAGAAAACTAACCCAACGGGAACAGCATGATGATAATCAGCTACCACATTAGAACTCAGGGTTAGACAAACTTTTTGATTTGTGGGCCACATTGTGTTCTGACATTTGACAAAGAGGCCTGAACAGGAGCAGATGGATGGCATGCTTTGGTAATCTCACCTTGTTGGTGAAAATTACACATGTTGGGATGTGAAGAAAACATGTGCTTTAGTTTCCAATGATAATAATGAAAAGCATTAAAATAAAATCTCTAACTTTGAAATGAGTCTAGAACTAAAAAAAATCTGTTTAAAACTAAACTTGTTTTTTAAATTAGACTTTTATTAAAACTTTTTTTTTATTAAATGTGTAAATTTTTAAATTAAACTTTTATTCAAACTAATTTTTAAAATTAAGCCATTTTATTTTTTTCTCAACAAAACCAAAAAAAATCTAGATGACGTTTCGCCATCTAGTGAGGAAACGTCAGAACTGCAGGGATAATAAAACTGAATTAAACTTTGATTTTTTTCAATCAAACTTTTATTTAAACTTATTTTTTAAAATTGAAATTTTATTTAAACTTGTTTGTTTACATTGAACTTTTATTTGAACTTATTTTTCTACATCAAATTGTTATTTAAAGATTATTTTATTTTTAAATCCCACTTATTTTTAAAATTATTTTTTAAATTAAACTTTTATTTAAACTTATTTTTCTAAATTAAACTGTTATTTAAAGTTTTTTATTCTATTTTTATGAACTTATTTTTTTAAATTCTACTTTTTTAAACTTATTTTTTTAATTAAATTTTTTTAAACTTATTTTTCTAAATTAAACTGTTATTTAAAGTTTTTTTATTCTATTTTTATGAACTTATTTTTTTAAATTCTACTTTTTTTTACTTGTTTTTTAAATTAAGTTTTATTTAAACTTATTTTGTAAAATAAAGTTTTATTTAAACTTATTTTGTAAAATAGTTTTATTTAAACTTATTTTGTAAAATAAACTTTTATTTAAACTTTTTTTGTAAAATAGTTTTATTTAAACTTATTTTATAAAATAAACTTTTATTTAAACTTATTTTGTAAAATAAAGTTTTATTTAAACTCATTTTGTAAAATAAACTTTTATTTACACTTATTTTGTAAAATAAACTTTTATTTACACTTATTTTGTAAAATAAACTTTTATTTAAACTTATTTTGTAAAATAAACTTTTATTTAAACTTTTTTTGTAAAATAGTTTTATTTAAACTTATTTTATAAAATAAACTTTTATTTAAACTTATTTTGTAAAATAAAGTTTTATTTAAACTCATTTTGTAAAATAAACTTTTATTTAAACTTATTTTGTAAAATAAACTTTTATTAAAACGTATTTTGTAAAATAAACTTTTATTTAAACTTATTTTGTAAAATAAACTTTTATTTACACTTATTTTGTAAAATAAACTTTTATTTACACTTATTTTGTAAAATAAACTTTTATTTAAACTTATTTTGTAAAATAAACTTTTATTTAAACTTTTTTTGTAAAATAGTTTTATTTAAACTTATTTTATAAAATAAACTTTTATTTAAACTTATTTTGTAAAATAAAGTTTTATTTAAACTCATTTTGTAAAATAAACTTTTATTTAAACTTATTTTGTAAAATAAACTTTTATTTAAACTTATTTTGTAAAATAAACTTTTATTTAAACTTTTTTTGTAAAATAGTTTTATTTAAACTTATTTTATAAAATAAACTTTTATTTAAACTTATTTTGTAAAATAAAGTTTTATTTAAACTCATTTTGTAAAATAAACTTTTATTTAAACTTATTTTGTAAAATAAACTTTTATTTACACTTATTTTGTAAAATAAACTTTTATTTACACTTATTTTGTAAAATAAACTTTTATTTAAACTTATTTTGTAAAATAAACTTTTATTTAAACTTATTTTGTAAAATAAACTATTATTTAAACTTATTTGTAAAATTAACTTTTATTTAAACTTATTTTGTAAATTAAACTTTTATTTAAACTTATTTGTAAAATTAACTTTTATTTAAACTTATTTTGTAAAATAAACTTTTATTATTTAAACTTATTTTGTAAAGTAAAATTTTATTTAAACTTATTTCTCTAAATTCAACTTTTTTTATACTTATTTATAAAATTAAACTTTAATTTAAACTTATTTTTTTAACTAAAATTTTATTATTTTTTTTTTATTTAACTTTTAAAATTTCTAATTAAACTTTTATTTAAACTTAAATGAAACCATGTTGGTTTTTTTTTTCTCATTAAAACCGATATCTCTAAAATGCGCCATCTAGTGACAAAAGGACAGCAGGGAGAAAAATGTGGTTCATTTAATTCGGCGAGCTGGATTAAAATGTTTAACGGGCCGCATGTGGTCCGCGGGCCGTGGTTTGCCCAGACACCAAATTCTGCAATCATCATTCCTACATGTGTTCCAAATAGAAGCCATGAAAAGGTTGGCTCTGACATAAAAAAAAAAAAATCTTACTACAGAAGAGTATAAGCAGTTTAACTAAGACATACGTAAAAGGTTCAAATTCAACCCGATGGATGCTTCATTTGACCCGCTAGGCCAGGATCAATGTCCTCAACACAGCTGATGCGCATCAGGTGATGATCAGGTGGAAAACTTTAATAGATTTTACAAGTGTATTTCAGTTTGAAATCATCTTAACTTCAAAGATTTCTCCCAAACTGACACGAGGCGCAACTCTGTCCATGCAGAGGACAACTTAATCTAATACTTTGAAAAGTCTATTTAAAGTAAAAACCAGCCCAGTAAAGTGAGAAGACACTTTACTGGCAAAGATGCAACAAAACATTTCCATTTTTAAAATTCGTGTAAAGGGAAGGAAAAAAACGCTCTTTTTTGGCGATTTAAATCCAATCGGATCTATCAGTAAATTTTCATCATGCATCTAAAAATTTTACAAATCAACACTAAATCATACTTTTGTAACAAACAAGAAGACGTTTGATTTTTTTTTTTTTAAATAAAATCTAATTATTAGCACACTGATTGTGCGTGCAGCAACAGGCAGGTGTTGCTGATTTCGGGCTAAAAAGGCTGTTAAACCATGCACTAAAAAAATCATGCATCAAACCTAAGAACACATTTACATTAAAAAATAAAGTTTAAATTTTAGCTTCAGCGGCGTGGATGAGATCTCCAGTCTTAAATTTCTTTTATACGTTTTGGTCTTTTTAATGTGACATTAAGTATAATTTGATCTGATGTCCGCAGAATGTAAGTTTTTTTAATTTTTTAAAATGTCACACTCAATACAAAAAAAAAAAAAAACTACCAAGTGCTGGGTAGGGATGGCCAGCTCGAGCCTTGCTGCTCGAGCTGAGCCGAACAGAGTGACACAAAAGTATCGCGAGAATTGCTCCGATTCCATGTGTCAGAATGCCAAACATCGCGCGACCCAAAATCCGAGCTGCTGTCACGTGGAGCCAAGTGTCGAAGAGCTCGGAAAGTTTGAAGGGGCGGGTCGGTCAATTAGTCAGAAGATATAAAAGGGTTTCATTCATTCAGGAAGACGTGTGTTTTTGTGAGGAGGAGACTTTCTAGCGATTCCGCGACATGACAACTTTGAATATTACTGGGATTTTATCACAGTAGGTTTTGTACACAATAAGATCACCATGATCTTGTTAGACCTTTTGTAGGTGTCACTTAAAAAACACACACACATTCAACCAACACATAGTTACACACACAGATTTATTAGATTAGTTTTTAGGATTCACCAACATAAATATAGTGTTTGGAATTGAGAAGTTGAAAGAGTTTTTGCGTGAATTGTATGAGAGTGAAAGGTGAGTGAGTGTTTCTGTGTGTAAGTTGTAAATGGAGGGAGAACCAATTCTGTTTTAATAGTCACAACCGGGAGCGTCATCTTCAGCGGAGAATGACAGTTTGTGGGACCTGCTGGACAGCCGGGTTGGTACGTATTTTCATCAGATCAACGATGTCCTCATGTTACATGGTTTTACAATCCTAACTACTTTTTTGTAGGTGAAAACCAGGGAAGTCAGTGCGCGAAGGCGAATGCCACAGTGGTGGTTCAGAGATGCCTGTCTGAGCCCTACTTCTTCACTCTCGCATTCTGGACATCGAGGACAACAGTTTACCCAAACCTGCACAAACTGGCCAAGCATCTCCACATGCCAGGATCCCGGTGCCTTGTGAGCGGGTCTTATCCAAAGCTGGAGAGGTAGTCAGTCTGAAGAGGAGCAGACTAAAGCCAACCACCGTGGAAAAGATTTTATTTTTAAATAAAAAATCTATGACAAACATTTACAATTGTCCTGTCTAATTTTCTGTGCTATTTTAGAGCCACAGAGACTCTATTACGTCTTTCCTAAATGTTGCTGGTTGTGTCACAGATTGTTGATTCAAATCAAATTTAATTTATACAGTATTTCTCTTACCAAAGCTTTACAAAGTGCTTTAGATTAAAATATCAAAACAGACTTTTTCTATACTTTGATTTGGAGAGCATCGAATTGGACAAAAGGGAAAATATCACACTCTCCCAAAACAAAACTCTTTACGAAATCTTCTACTGCGCGCTCGCACAAAAACATCTGTTTAATTTTATCAGTGTGTTCAATTTCCCTTCCGTAAGATTCTATCAGCTGGTCCTCTGCAGTTATTCAAATGACAAACAGTGGGTCAAGTGTGTGCTTTATTGAACATTTAATTACATTGTCAGTAACTGAGTGAAATTTGATTGTTTAGGTAACTGTCACTATGGCAACGAATTAACGTAATCTCATTTCATGATAAAAAATAAACTACAAGAGGAATTGCCCCACAACAACCCACATTTCATCTAGTAAAACAAAATTTGAGGCGTAGATTTTTTTTTTCTTGGAGTTTGTTTTTTATCTGCGCATGCGCAGCCTGCAAATGTGCCGACTCCTCGTGTCGACTTTCCGCAGTTGCTTGAAGTTGCTCGATGAGTCGCGAGGCCTCGGATTTCCCATCCCTAGTGCTGGGAACACTACTCATTCACCTTCTGAGCCACTTATCCCAGATGGAGTCCCAGCTGATTTAAGGCGAGAGGCAGGGTACACCCCAAACATGTCGCCAGTCAGTTAACTTCACAATTTCTTCCTTTGAAAAGCGGTAGAAACTGATCACGTAGATTTTGTTTTAAGATAATCCACAAATTTAAATAGTACAAATATTTACCACCATGAAGAGGTCGCTCCCTGCTGTCGTCTCTTTTAATGACCACTTAGCTGCCAGGTTCTCTCTTACCTGTGGGGGACAGTGCAGTTCACACCAAGACCTTCAGTAGTGCTCCATCTGCATCACTACATCCTCTACAATAACTTAACCGTGAATCCAGATTGTGGTGAAGCTGGTTTCCAGGCAGCTTTTATAGTTAGAAAACTAAATAGAATGACTACAGGGGGAGGACTATCATAGAACAATTTATTGTGCAAACAGACGCAACACAACATTATGACAATCCCAAATATCAATGACATAAAATAGACCAACATTTACTCACCAAACTTCAATTTGCAGTTAAAAACCCAGTTTCTCCTTCTCATGGCTAATTACCAGACCCCAAAAAGCTCAACTCGGAGCAGGTTAGCCATTCAGCATCAGTTAGCATGGTGATGATTAACCACAGCAAGAAACTACCGTTTCATGGAGAAAACCCAGATTCAATTATTCCATCAGTTGATGGTCCCACTTCTATTCTGGTTTAAAAAAAAAAAAAAAAAAAAAGCCAAATATAAAAGAAATTGTTGTAGAAGCAGTCGAGCTGACACATTTATTTCTTCTTAATGACAGTTGATTCTTACTTTATTCACACTTGCTTTATTTTCAGATTTAAAAAAGCTTAGAAATTGAATTTAAAAGGACAAATACATAAAAATATGCTTTAAAAGCATTACTTTAAATCATCTACAAATAATTAACTCATGCCAAATAATTAAGTCAAAGACTAACAGCAGACGTCGTGGCTCCACCTCAAGACCGGGACTTATTGACCCAGTGATACTTGTCCACACGAGGTCCAGTGAAGGTGAAAGTGGCACGGTACGATTTGAAGCCTTTCTGAATGGAGTACTGGGATGGAGACAAAAAAACAGCTTCAAGAAGAGAACAAGCATTCAAATTTCAATTCGTGCACAAAATCTTTGAAACGTAATGACCATGTAACCATTCACAGTCACATAAGCCTGTTTATGTTCTATTGGGACCAAAGTGGGACGTTTTAGTATCTATGAAGAAACATGATCTTATGAGGTTAGGTAATGTGTGCGTGTACATTTAATAACAGTTAATGGTGTGGTTGATGATTCATTGAGTCTGTGACTCCTCACCCGGTACACACTGTTGGGGTTGCTGACAGTCGGAATGGTTTTAGCTTCAAGTGTATGGACTGCAGTAGAGCAAGGAGCTGATTGGCTGTTGCTTCTTCCCAGGTCACCACTTCCATCTTCATCCGAGGAGCTTCCTGATCGCACTTCATGGCTTGCCCGCTCCACAGCCTCGAAGACACGGCGGGAGAATTCACCATCTCCTCTGAGGCAGCCGTCCACAGCAGAGACACGGAATGGAGTGCTTTGTTCTCCATACCTTCAGGATGAAACAACCAAACTATCAGGACAAAAGCTCAGTCTGATTTAGCTGTGGGATCGTCAAAGTTAAACCTGCAAGAGATTTCTCCAGGGTCCACCCACACAGTCAGCTCCTGAGGCAGGCCCAGATCTTCATAACGGACCCCGCTTCGCTCACAGGCCTGCTGGAGAACTGGATCTCGCAGCAGGACACTGTTCATCCGGAGACATCTGAAAGACCAGACAGCAAAAACAATCACAGCTCCTCCCCTTAACGAGGAGTATGCTCTGTGTAGACATTTAAAAACATTTCAAAGTATACGTTTCCTCAGGTCCAGATTAGAGAGAAACGTTACGAGTTCAAGTCGAAATATATTTAGTCTTTACTCAGAGGCTCTTCTTAAAAATCAAACACACTCCTTCTAGCTCCGTGAAGTTGGCCCCCTTAAAAAAAAAAAATTAAACAAAAATTAACAAAAAATATGTCAATCGTTTGTGCTGTAAAAATTTTTGTTTGTGCTGTTTTATTTTTGGAGATATTTACGATTCTTTTATAGGTCAATCTGCGGTCATCCAGCCCCTCACATTGCTTAAAAATGTGAGAAAACTCTTAAAAATGGTGTCAATCGTTTGTGCTACGTTTGTGCCGTTATGTGCTGTAAAAATTTATGTTTGTGCCATTTTCGGTTATTTACATTTTAAGAAAAACGATTTGGACGATGACGTCATCCAGACCTTTATTTACTTCCGGACGTCGCCATCTTTGATTACGTCATTGTCTAAATCGTTTTTCTACTATTTAAATAAACTAAATTGTAACTAAAATGGCGCAAACGAAACGTTTTACAGCACAAAAACAGCACAAACGATTGACATATATTTTTTTTTTTTTAAGGGGGCTAACTTCACGGAGCTACTCCTTCTAGCTACAACACCAACAGTCAGTTAGCAACGGTTAGCTTTCAACTGTCATTTTTCATAATACAACAATCGTTGTTGTCATGGTAACAGTTTAACTATTCATAAAGCCAAATAAAAAATTTAAAGTCTTTCTGGATTCTTTTATCACCGGGGTGGATACCCCCCCCCACCCCCAAAGCACTGCCTTTGTCAATGATACAAGAACAAATATTGTTCTTTGTAAATACACATTTTTCCAATGGATTTTTAAAGTTACCTTTTTGAAAATAAATATTTTATTACATTAAATTTTTTAAATGTTCATCAGGTGGGTTTCATCACCTCATTGAAGGTGATAAAACACATTTAATGAGGGGATCGGTGATTGGGAAATCATGACTTTTAGATGATCAGTTTAACAAAAACAAACACAAACACATTTTAAAAGAATTTAGCTACATTTTTACATGGTTTCTGCTACTGACCTGTAGGCCTGTCCCTTAGAGGGAGCACTGGGATGCCAGTGGTTCTTGTAGGTCTCAAACAGAACTGAAGTGAGAGCCACAGCGAAGCGGTCCCTGCTCTCATTCTCCAGAATGCCATACCTCTTCACCAGCCTGGCCATAAAGAACACAGCAGCAGCTATTTCCTCCTTCATTGCTCTAAAACCAGCTCAGAGCATAAAACACACGTAGGGGTACCCCACTCACACCCACACACATAAAACCAACCACTTCAGGAAGACACTGCAACCACTGGGAAACTTCCTGTTACTTGGCTCAGCTGTGTGGCACGCTGCCGCACCTGTACCTGCTTCCCTTAATGACCCTAACAGTAATGATGGGAATAACGGCTCTTTTTAGTGAGCCGGCTCTTTCAGTTCGGTTCATTAAAAAGAGCCAACTCTTTCGGATCGCGAACGGCTCTTCAGATTTTTTTTTTTTTTATTGATTCATTCAAACAATGCGCAAATTAATTCCTGCTTTTGTTTTTAAATATTTTTATTATGTAAACCTGACATTAGTTACTATAAAAAATATAAAAATTTATATTAAATTCAACTTTGAACAATTTGAATTTTTCAGCTTTTTAAACTAATTTAAAATGACCAAACACAGAACATGGTAAATTAAAATACAACATAAATCTAAATGAAAATAAGGAAACAAAAAAGAGCACCCAGATTGGTATTTATTTTATTTTTACTTACTCTATTCATCCCTAACCGGGGAAATTTGTGTGCTACACTTCTACACCGCAGCAGGCTGCCACGACGGCGCCAATAGCGGGAGAAACAGGGGTTTTAGTGTCTTCTCCAAAAACTTTAGACGTGAACTCAGGGCTAATGAAACCTGCGAAGTCCGGTCCGCGGGCGCACACTCTACCACTGAGCCACCGTCTTACACTTAGAAACACTAAGTGCCGCAGTTTTGAAGAGCTCATCTGGTTTCTTCTGTCTGTAATTATCAGAATCAGAATCAGAATCAGAATCAGAATATACTTTATTGATCCCACACAGGGGAAATTTGTGTGTCACAGCAACAACTTCCTATCTGCTAAGTGAGTCGTTGTAGAGCCCGATCACGTACGGAAAGAAAGACCTCCGGTAACGAGATGTTCTCGAGCGGAGCTGTCTGAGCCTCTTGGAGAAGGAGCTCCGTTGTTCGTCCAGGAGTGGGTAGAGAGGATGGTCATGGTTTTCCATGATGGACAAAAGTTTGTTCAGTGACCTCCTCTCTACCACTGCCTCAAGTGAGTCCTGTTTGCTGCCAATGACAGAGCCAGCCAGTCTGATTAGTTTATTCAGTCTGTTGGTGTCACTGGCTGCGATGCTGCTCCCCCAGCAGATGACAGAGAAGAACAAGGTGCTGGCCACCACAGACTGGTAGAAGGTCTCCAGGATCTTGCCGCACACATTGAAGGACCTCAGCTTCCTTAGAAAGTAAAGTCGGCTGCAAGTCTTCTTGTACACAGCAGTACTGTTGCTCCTCCAGCTCAGTCTGCTGTCGATGGTCACTCCAAGGTATTTGTACTCCTCAACCACCTCCACATCTCTACCCAGAATGCAGAGCGGCTGCAAAGCAGTCCTCCTCCTCTTCCGGAAGTCAATCACCATCTCCCTGGTCTTGTCCACATTGAGGAGCAGGTGATTCTCTCCCGCCCACACCACAAATCCATCCACCACCCTCCTGTACTCCTCCTCCTGCCCACCACTTATACACCCTACAACTGCAGAGTCATCAGAGAATTTCTGTAGGTGGCATGAATCGGAGTTGTGCTGGAAGTCTGAAGTGTACAATGTGAAGAGGAATGGAGAGAGCACCGTGCCCTGTGGGGCTCCCACACCACTTAAAACCACATCAGACCGGACTTTCCCCAGCCGGACGAACTGTGGCCTGTCCGTCAGGTAATCAGTGATCCAGGAGACGGCGGACGCACCAGCACCCATCAGCCGCAGCTTATCACCCAGTAATGAGGGCTGGATGGTGTTAAAGGCACTAGAGAAATCAAAGAAGGTGATTCTCATCATGCACCCACCGCCATCCAGATGTGAATGAGCTCGCTGCAGCAGATGGATGACAGCGTCGTCAACACCCAGGCGTGGCTGGTAGGCAAACTGCAGGGGGTCCAGAGAGGAATTCACCAGCGGTCTCATGTGGGCTAACACCAGCCTCTCCAGCACTTTCATCACATGAGATGTGAGGGCAACTGGACGGAAATCCTTGAGGTGAGATGAAGATGGTTTCTTGGGTACAGGGACCAGGCACGATGTCTTCCAGAGAAGCGGAACCCTCTCCAGCCTGAGGCTCAGGTTGAAGAGGTGCTGGAGAACCCCACACAGCTGGAGCGCACAGGTCCTCAGGGTATGGGGGTTGATGCCATCTGGGCCGGCTGCTTTGTGCTGGTTTAGCTTCTCCAGCTGTTTCTTCACCTGAAAGGTGGTCACAGTCAAACGGTTGGGTGGGGGGGGTTCAGGCACTAGTCCATTGAATCGCTGAGAAGGAGCAGACGCTGGTAGCAGGTGGGGTGGAGGTAGGGAAGAAGAGGTAGTGGTGGTGGCATTTGTAGAGCTAAACCTGTTGAAGAAGGTATTAAAGTCATTAGCTCTATCTTTGCCACCACTAGTGGGTCTGCTTCTTCCCCCATATCCAGTGATCTTTTTCATTCCGGACCACACCGCCCTCATGTTGTCCTGCTGCAGTTTGGATTCCAGCTTCCTCCTGTATGCATCTTTTCCCTTCCTCAGCTGGTCTCGGAGTTGATGCTGCACCATCTTCTGCTCCTCCCGGTCTCCAGACCTGAAGGCTGCTTTCTTCCGGTTAAGGAGCGTCTTCAGGTCACAGGTGATCCAGGGTTTGTTGTTGGGGAAGCATCGAACAATCCGGGTGGGACAGACAGACTCCACACAGAACTTAATGTATTCTGTAATGCAGTCTGTCATGCCATCAATGTCTTCCCCGTGAGGTGTGCAGAGTGCATCCCAGTCCGTGGATCCGAGACAGTCCTGTAGAGCCCGCCCTGTTTCCGGAGTCCACTTCCTGACAGTCTTTTTGGACACGGGTTTTTGCAGGGCGATTGGGACATAACACGGCTTTAGATGGACCAGGTTGTGATCAGACCTGCCAAGGGGAGGAAGGGCTGTGGCTCTGTATGCATTTTGTATGTTTGCATACAGAAGGTCCAACGTTTTATTCTCCCTCGTGGGGCAGTCCACGTACTGGGTGAAGTCAACAAGTGATCTGTTCATGTTGATGTGGTTGAAATCCCCAGTTATGATACAGAAGGCGTTGGGCTGCTGTGTTTGTAGGCGGGAAACGGTGGTTAAAATGACGTCACCAGCAGTTTCAGCATCAGCCGACGGAGGAACATAAACAGTCACCACCATAACCGATGTAAATTCCCTCGGCAGATAGTAAGGCCGAAGTCCAACCGCCAGTAACTCCACATGCGGTGTACAGAGACGCTCCTTGACACAGACATGTCTGGGATTGCACCAGCGCTCACTCACATAGAGCACAATCCCACCTCCTCTCTTCTTACAGCTGCTGGTTGCATCTCTGTCCGCCCGCACAGTCTCAAAACCAGGAACCTCGACACTGTTGTCTGGGATGTGGGAATGCAGCCATGTCTCAGTGAAGCTCAGTAAACTGCATTCACGATATTCCGCTTGTGTGTTAATTAGCGTCGTTAGCTCCTCGGTCTTATTAGCCAGTGAGCGCACATTTCCCATTATAACTGCAGGCACAGCAGGCTTGAATCTCCTCCTATTCATTTTAACGTGGGCCCCGGCTCTGCGTCCGCGACGTCTTTTCCGGATCTCTCTTGGAATTACATGCCGGGCTCCATGAAGCAGGCTAGGTTTACTCATAGCTAACATTATCTAAATTATCTAAATTAGCTAAAATTATCTGCGCAGTTTGAGAAAAGTGTGTTTATGACCTGTGTGATGATCAGATCTTTATATTATTACAGCACAAACGATTGACGTACTTTTTGTTTATATATATTTTTAAGAGGGGTCAGCTTCACGGAGGTGTGTTTTTGCCCCTCCTCCTCATTGTGCACAATTTATGAAAACACGCATTGACCAATCACGTGCGGCTTAAGTAGGTGGGTGAAAGAGAGACAGAACGCGAGTGGGACAGCGAGAGTTAGCAAAGAACGGGGAATAAACAGCGCGCGGGGAGCGGGGGGAGGGCACGGCTCCCAATCAGAAGCCAGTCGTTCTCTTCAAAGAGTAGGGTGTGGGTGGTTGGGGGCGTGAGGGGGTTGGCGGAGGGATGGAATGCGGGGGCGGGGCTTCCAATCAGTCAACACATGGGAGCCGGCTCCTAATCAGTACGAGCCGGCTCCCGTCGTTCACTTCAAACAGTCGGCTCTAAGAGCCGTTTCGTTCGCGACCGACACATCACTAACTCACAGCATACATGCTTCTTTAGACAGGTTGAGATGCTGATGATCTGAGCAACCACCAGGGTTTATTATGGTGTCAGGGGTGGTGGGTGGGGTCAGGGGTTTATGTTTATGTGGGGTCTGCGTCATTCTGGGATTGGGGTGAATGAGTGGGTTGATGTGGTGGCGAACAGGGCAGCAGAAAGTGGAGTGGTGGAGAGGGTCGTGGCTCTGTCCCGGGGTGAGGCAGAGATCTGGATGGGAATAGTAAAGCAGTGGCTGTTAAAGTGGGAGTCGGAGGTCAAGGGATGGCAAATTGTATGGTGTGCAGAAGACAATGGGAGTGAGTGTGGCGCTGGTTGGTGGGGCGAGGAGGGAACAGGTGGTTTTGAGCAGGTTAAAGATTGGGTACACTCGGTTGAATTGTAATCTTAGGGTTCTGGGGAAACATTTGAATGGGAGCAGGGAAAATGTTTGTTGTGTTGTGAGGAGTATGGGGTAGAGAGGGAGGTTATGCTTGGGGTGCTGAGGAGTGTTGGGAGGTTTGTTTGAGAGAGGTGTTTTTGTATTGTCATCAGGGGGAAGGTTTCAATGCTGTGATCCCTTTCCTGAGGTGTACGGGGTTGCTGAGGAGCATCTAAGTTTTTGAGGATACTGTAGGATGTGGTAATGCACCTTTCATGGGGGAAAGGATGTAGAAGAAGATGATAATCTGAGCAGAAAATGTGGTAAAAAATTAAGATTAAGATTAATATTCACTTTGAAAACACCTAATGAGTGTCTTTAATTAACCTGATGTGATGAAACAAAACATCTATCTGACACCCATAGTGTGAGAATACTTTTCCAGCCTGTTACTACAGACTCAAAGCCGCTCAAGGACAAGCAAAGATACATTTTACAAACTCTATCATAACAATACGGCCTCTGTCCAGCAAATGCAGGTGCAATATAAGGCATTTTGAGTTTGTTCAGCCCATTGTTAATTATTAGCCTATGATACATACTATTCAGCCCCACCAACTTTACATTGCCCATCAGAATGGGCTATCCAGCCTAGCAACAGAAAAGCCCACCCTAACAACGGAGGTCCTTGAAACGTGGGTTTGGTCAAATTGTTGAACTTCTGCCGATCAAACTTTGGTTTGCATGAACTTCCAATGCTGCAGCATTTAATCTTTTTACTTTATTAAATTCTATTTTTTTCTTCTCATTTCAATTTAAATAAATTTTATTTATATTGCCCAAAATCACAGAATTTCTGTCTGAATGGGCTTCACATGAAAGATTCAGAAAGAAGAAAAACAAGAAAAAAAGAGGAACACATAAACACAAATACACAGCATGAAAACTAACTAACAAACGCTAGCTAGACAATGTTAGCACATTCCTGCCCTTAGACTCTCCTTCACGGTGAGGAAAAATTTCTGAAAAAAATGTCAGTAGGGAAAAGTAAGAAACCTTGTGGGATCCACATGAAAGAGAGATCCCTCCCCCTGGACGAGCATCCAATGTGTCAAAGATTATTGTTTAAATATTAGCTTATTCTAATCTACAGTTAATTATCTAAAGAAGTCAATAGATGTTCTTCATCCTGATGGAAACACGGGGGACTCCTCAGCCCAGAGATGTCCAGGACGGGGATGAGTAGATGGATTTCATCCTGATGGAGCCGGAATGATAGATAAAGCACGGAGGCCTCCTTGCTCTAGCCATGCCCAGGACAGGAACGCAGAGGATCATCAGGAATCTGAAAAAGAGCTCTCTCCCAGAGAGAAGCGAGAGTGGTGGACAACATGTGAATCATTCTGTACCAACTAGCAGTGTAAATCTAAAGACAATAGAGAACAATGAATGAGACACAGGGGCTAGGGGATACAGACCCTGGTTTGGGTAGGGTGAAACGGGGGGGCGGGAGAGATGAGGGATACAATCCCCTTCCAAGGCCATTTTGGTGACATCATACTAAGAAAATTCCACAACCCAAATCTGTAGGAAGATTTCTTGATTGAGAGCTCAGCTTGAACACTGAGCATCATGTCTGACCAATAATTTACCCTTAACCAGCTTTCAGACAATCAGACTAGCTTCTGTCTAGCCAAATAAAATGTTCTTCTGGTGAACAAACTGAGGTTCAGCTCTCAGATAACTGAACCAGGAGACGGTACACATGGTGGCCTCCTCTGTACTTCATATCACGATCCAGGTAAATCAGGGGTAGGCAATTTTTTTTGGTTTGCGGGGCACATTGAGTTCTAACATTCGACAAAGGGGCCGGAAGAGGAGCAGATGTCATGCTTTGGTAACCTCACCTCATTGGAGAAAAAAAATACACATCTTGGGATCTGGAGAAAAATACATGCTTTAATTTGCTAGGTTTTCAAATCTAACACACTTGTTTACGTGAGTGTATCGGCCCCGATGGCTTTCCATATCTACGCGCACTGTTTATTTTGACAACATCATGGAGACAAACTCATTTTAATGGGAGCAGTGTTGTTGTTTTCTCAACAAAGCCAATATATCTAGAGTGCACCATCTAGTGAGGAAATATCAGAGTTGCAGGTGAAATAAAACATTAACTAGGTTTATTTATTTAATTTTTTCAAGTTTGGTGGGCCGGATTAAACCGCTTAGCTGGCCGAATGTGGCCCGCGGGCCGTAGTTTTTCTATGCCTAAGTAAGGTCCACCACCACCTCATGCCCATCCAGAAAGAGTGCTCATGTTATTCAGACACAATACTCCCAAAATGGGAACAAAATCTAGAGGAATTTTACTGGTCTAAAAACTTGAAGTGAGAGACCTCTTAAGAAGAATTGCTCTCTTCCTGGTCTCTGTTCTCAGTCAGGATACATGGTCCTCCACTGTGTCTCAGCTCTTTCCTACATTGGTTAAACATCTTAGAAAAGTGTTTACATCTTCTAATTCCACTTATTGGTGTTTGTGAGTAGATAAACTGCTGCTAAAGGAGTTTGCGACTATTGTTTTTTTTTTTTTTTTACTTTGCTGCATCAGAAACCTGTTAATTGCTGTTATTCAAGATGATAAAAAGAAGTCTTAAATTTAACTTAAAAAACCCAGAGTACCACTAGTAAAGTAGTACAATTTTTTTTTAAGTTCCGTTTAGTCTTCTGAACCTCTTATCCCTAATGGGGTCGCGGGAGGGACTGGGGTCTAAATCGGCTAATTGCAGGTGAGAGGCCCACAATTAGCCGGGCCTCTCACCTGCAGGTCTCTCGACCATAACAGGTCGCTGATCTGTTATGGGGTCACACAATCAATCCTTGGGGCAATTTCAGTTTTTTTTTTTTTTTTTTTTGTGAAGTAGTTCAGTTTTCCAAGAGTAGTTTAGACTTTACAAGAAATTAAACAATTTTTCAAAGTGTTTACACTGCCTGACTAACCCCTGTGCACAATCTGTTCAATTTCTGAATCAAAGCGACATAGACATGCAGCACAAATTTTGCTCTTTTATGACTAATCACCAGGTTGTGTTGGAAAAAGAAATGCGGTCTTCCACTCATCTGCAAGTAACGATCCTTATCCTACGTGTGACGACTGCTCTTTGTTCATCGTGAAGGAGCGCCTGAAGTCCATTATCACCACCATAGAAAATGTAGAGGTGAAAGGTTGTGCATATATGAGATTGATACCACTAAAAAGAGATGGACAAACAAAGGAGGTGTCAAATTTTGAATTTGGGAGGAGGTTCTTGTTGGGCATGGCAAAATCCTATAAAAGCTGTTGACATCAGCTGAGCTAATGGAGTATTCACAGAGAGAACGTCTAAAACTGAAATGCTGTTGGTTGCTGTTTTCAGTAGTTTTTCCGTGCGGTTGTTTCTCTTAAGGGCTTTTATACGAAAGACTTTAGAAGGACATGATCATCAAAACAGCCCTAACACTGGCACTGACTTGGTTTCTCTATAAAGTAAGTGCTAATTGTTGGGGTAGTCTTGCTGACTGGTATGCTCCAAAAATCTCTCTAACTTGAAAGATGGTGATGAACAGATTTTTCTCAATCCAGTCTGAAGCCACCACTTTTTTGCAAAAAGAATCCCTCCGAGATCACGTCAAAGGAACCACTGCTGGGTCTCTCGAGCACAAGTCCTTCTCTTTGGGGTTGTCTTGTTTGTGAAATAGTTCAGATTGCCAGCATTAGTTCCAAAAGCTTTATTTCTGTTGTGAGTATATGAGAATTGAATACAATTGCCGGCAACTACATTGAAACCACAGCATTGAAACCACAGAACTTGTTCTTCAAAACAGCCCTAACAATGGCACTGACTTGGTTTCTGTATAGAGTAAGTGCTATTTGTTGGGGTAGTCTTGTATGTTCCAAAAGCCTCGGTAATGTAGCTTTTTGAAAACATATAGGTTAGAATTAAAGTTTCATTCAAGCTTACTTTAACGTTTCCAGGAGCGAATCCTCCCCTATTTAGTTAATAAAAAGGCTGGAAAAGAGCTGTCAAAGCTTTTTGGAGCTTTTTCAACCATTTTTTTATATCATTTTTGCATTGGACCCTAAAGCTAAAAGATAGTTTTAACCTAGTTTAAAATCAACATTTTGCTTTTTTATGGTCTTCAAAATGGTCCTGACACTGGCACTGACTTGGTTTCTGAAAATGATAAATGCGATTTTCCATCACATCATTTATCACCCTCCAGGTACTTTTGGTATTGTGGATATATTTATGCAGTAATATTTCATAATAATCCTTTTTTCTTGTTTTCTCATTATACTTATTAATTTGTTTTTATAATCTTTGTAAACTTTTTCTTTTGCTTTAGTAGGATTTTTAATAAAATCTCTATTTAACATGTTTTTCTTTCTACAGGCCTTTTCCAAACTTATTGTCATCCATGGTTTTGATCTTGTTTTTACTTTATGGTTACCTTGTTTTAGAGCACAATAATAATCATATATCCTCATAAATATGTCAAAGAAACATCTATAAGAATCATTAACATTATCAACATACAGTGCATCCGGAAAGTATTCACAGCGCTTCACTTTTTCCACCTTTTGTTATGTTACAGCCTTGTTCCAAAATGGATTTAGTTAATTTTTTTCCTCAAAATTCTACACACAACACCCCATAATGACAACGTGAAAAATGTTTTTTTTTTAATTTTTGCAAATTTATTAAAAATAAAAACACTAAGAAACCACATGTACACAAGTATTCACAGCCTTTGCCATGAAGCTCAAAATTGAGCTCTGGTGCATCCTGTTTCCACTGATCATCCTTGAGATGTTTCTACAGCTTAATTGGAGTCCACCTTTGGTAAATTCAGTTGATTGGACATGATTTGGAAAGGCACACACCGGTCTATATATGGTCCCACAGTTGACAGTGCATGTCAGAGCACAAACCAAGGATGCAGTCAAAGGAATTGTCTGTAGACCTCCGAGACAGGATTGTGTCGAGGCACAAATCTGGGGAAGGGTACAGAAAAATTCTGCTGCTTTGAAGGTCCCAATGAGCACAGTGGCCTCCATCTTCCATAAATGGAAGAAGTTTGGAACCACCAGGACTCTTCTTAGAGCTGGCCGGCCATCTAAACTGAGCGATCGGGGGAGAAAAGCCTTTGTCAGGGAGGTGACTAAGAACCCGATGGTCACTCTGTCAGAGCTCCAGCGTTCCTCTGTGGAGAGAGGAGAGCCTTCCAGAAGAACAACCATCTCTGCAGCAATCCACTGAGCAGGCCTGTATGGTAGAGTGGCCAGACGGAAGCCACTCCTTAGTAAAAGGCACATGGCAGCCCGCCTGGAATTTGCCAAAAGGTACCTGAAGGACTCTCAGACCATGAAAAACAAAATTCTCTGGTCTGATGAGACTGATGCCAGGCGTCATGTTTGGAGGAAACCAGGCACCACTCATCACCAGGCCAATACCATCCCCACAGTGAAGCATGGTGGTGGCAGCATCATGTTGTGGGGATGTTTTTCAGCGACAGGAACTGGGAGACTGGTCAGGATAGAAGGAAAGATGAATGCAGCAATGTACAGAGACATCCTGGATGAAAACCTGCTCCAGAGCGCTCGTGACCTCAGACTGGGACGACGCTTCATCTTTCAGCAGGACAACGACCCTAAGCACACAGCCAAGATATCTAAGGAGTGGCTTCAGGACAACTCAGTGAATGTCCTGGAGTGGCCCAGCCAGAGCCCAGACTTGAATCCTATTGAACATCTCTGGAAGGATCTGAAAATGGCTATGCACCGACGCTTCACATCCAACTTGATGGACCTTGAGAGGTGCTGCAAAGAAGAATGGGCAAAACTGCCCAAAGAGAGGTGTGCCAAGCTTGTGGATTCATATTCAAAAAGACTTGAGGCTGTAATTGCTGCCAAAGCTGCATCAACAAAGTATTGAGGAAAGGCTGTGAATACTTATGTACATGTGGTTTCTTAGTTTTTTTATTTTTTAATAATTTGCAAAAATTAAAAAAAAACTTTTTTCACATTGTCATTATGGGGTGTTGTGTGTAGAATTTTGAGGACAAAAATGAACTAAATCCATTTTGGAATAAGGCTGTAAAATAACAAAAGGTGGAAAAAGTGAAGTGCTGTGAATACTTTCCGGATGCACTGTAAATTTATTTCCAGTCATAATGCAAAAGTTCATTCTGCATTGCTTATAGTGCAAGTGGAGATTTTTCACTCGTTGTATTATAACCAATAGTTTCCATAGGTGTAGATAATTGTTCATGATTACTGCTTTCTAAAACAACAAAAACTGGAAAATGATCTGTGATATCAGCTAATAAAAGTCCACTCTTTCTTTTTGTACTAGTTTGGTTAACAAATATATTATCAATCAAAGAAGCACTATCTGTAGTTATCCTGCTTGGTTTTAAAATTAGAGGATAAAAACACAAACTAAAAATTATATTAGCAAATTCTGCAGATAGATATATGGATAGTTAGATAGATAGATGGATAGATAGATAGATGGATAGATGGATAGATAGTTAGATAGATAGATAGTTAGATAGATAGATGGATGGATAGATAGTTAGATAGATGGATGGATGGATAGATAGACAGAACTTTATTAATCTCTCTCAGGAGCAATTCTGGTGTCCAGCAGCAACAGAAATCACAAAAACTGTACATACAAATAAATAAAAACAACACACACATAATAAAATAGGAGTCAGTTCCTTCCAGCACCATCTGATCTATTCAATTGCCTGAGGGCTGAAGGGATTTAAGCTGGGAGATGTAGTCTTTAATTTTTCAAGTTGTATTTGTCCCTCCTGGAAGTTGTAGTACTTACTGCTGAACGTTGCAGTACGTCCTAGAGAGTTGTAATCATTTTTCTTGAAAGTTGTAGTTATTTTTATCGGGAGATGTAATCCTTTTTGATGGAGGTTGTAATTTTTTCAAGCTGGGAGATGTAGTCCTTAATGCTGATAGTTGCAGTTCTCCCTCCCAGAAGTTGTAGATTTTCATTTTGGTTGTTGTATTCCAGGGGTGGGCAAACTTTTTGGTCCACGGGCCACATTGAGCTCCAACAATTGGCCAACGGGCCGGACCAGGAGCAGATGGAAAAATACAGAAAACACGTGCTTTAATTTCCGATGAAAATAAACAAAAAACATCACAACAAAGTCTCTGACTTTGAAAATGAGTTTTTAAAAACTGAAAATGAAAAATAACAAACATCTTATTTTAAAGCACTGAAAACTCTAAAATCCTTCAGGATATCACAATTACTCTCCTTCTGATGGTCTTTTTTCTTTTTTTTTTTCAAAAATCGGTAGGCGATGCAGGTGGACTTGTTCTGCTCCTTCAGTTTGTTAACCTGGTGCCAAAAGTAAAACAAAAAAAACGACCAGTACAAAGACGAAACAGTTGCAGCAAATCAGACTGTGGAGCGCGTTATTTTTGATCGCACTGTTTATTTTGACAACGTGCGCACCAAGGACACACACATTTGAATGCGAGCAGTGTTGTTAGTTTCCTTTTTTAACCAGCGCATCAAAGTCTGGAGTTAGCTTTTTGAGTTGATTTTCAGAATCGATCTGAGGTGTAAATCTGTTACGTTGGATCTTTGGCTGGCTCTGTTGATTTTCATGACGCTAAAGGTCTGTTCACACACGGCGGTCGAGCCAAACAAAACCAACATCATGTGCGCTTTCCGCCAGAGATTTGGAAACGCACCTTCATTGAGTGAAGCATTAAAATCATTTAGTTTCAGAGAGCTGAACTTCTCTTGTAAGATTTGGTCTAACAGTGAAGCGCAAACGTAGTAATACGCCCACACTTCACCTCAAACAAAACCAATATAGCTAGTGAGGAATAAATAAAATGCAGGAGAGATAAAACATTAACAAGGCTTATTTATTTAATTTTTTCAAGTTCGGCGGGCCGGATTAAACCGTTTCGCGGGCCGTATGTTGCCCACCGGCCGTACTTTGCCCATGCCTGTTGTAGTCTTTTGTGCTAAAAGTTGTAGTTCTTCCAACTGGAACTTTTAGGTCTTTCTTGCTTTGAGATGTATCTCTTCCAGTTGCAAAATAGTCATTTTTACTGAAAGTTGTAGTCCTTCTTGCTAGAAATTGTCTCCCACATGATGACATTTGTAGTACTTCCTACAGAAAGTTGTAGGCATCTTTTTGAAAGTTGTAGTCCTTCTTCCTTAAAGTTGTAGTTTTTTTTTCTGCTTAAAATTGTAGTTCTTCCTACTGAAAGTTGTTGTCCTTCTTCCATAAAGTTGTAGTTTTTCTGGCTGGAAGATGTAATCCTTTTTATTGAAAGTTGTATTTGGGAGATGTAGTCCTTAATTCTGAAAGTTGTGGTACTCCGTCCTGGATGTTGTAGTTTTTCCTTTTGGGAGACGTAGTTTTTTTCTTCCAAATGAAAGTTTTAGTTCTTCCTGCGGGGCTGTGTCATCCTTCTTCTTGAGAGTTATAATTATTCTTGCTGGGATATGTAGTACTTCCTGCTGAAAGTTGTTTTTCTACCTGCTGGAACATGTAATCCTTCTTGATGGAATTTGGAATTCTTCAAGCTGGGAGATGTATTTCTTTCTCCCCTAAAAGTATCAGGTGTGATGTGTGACAGAAGAGTTTCAGCTAAAATCAAAGAAAAAGCCGTGTTGAGACCCGACATGCTGTTTGGTCTAGAGACAGTGGCACTGAGGAAAAGACAGGAAGCAGAGATGGAGGTAGCGGACATGAAGATAATGAGGATGTCTCTGGGAGTGACCAGGATGGACAGGATCAGATATGAGTATTTAAAGGGAAACAGCAAATGTTAGAGATTTTGGAGATAAAGTCCAGGAGGCAAGACCGAGATGGTTTGGACATGTGCAGAGAAGAGAGAGTGAGTACATCAGAAGAAGGATGCTGGGCTTGGAACCTCCAGGAAAGAGGACTAGATGAAGACCAAAGAGGAGGTTCATGGATACAGTGAAGGAAGACATGAAGATAGTTGGTGTGACTGAAGAAGATTCAGCAGATAGGGTTAGAAGGAAGAAACTGGCTTGCTGTGGCGACCCCCGAAGGGAAATGCCGAAAGGAGAGGAAGAAGAAGAAGAAGAAGAAGAAGAAGGAATAACGTGACTAAACTTTAAGGACAATATGGACTAAATGTGCATGAGGAGATAAAAAGTGACAAACAATATAAATTGACACTTTGACAGTTAAAATGCAAAAATTTCACCACAAAATCTCCAATAGTTCAATGAATACAAAACATTTATATGAGGCGCAATGTGTCTTTTGGCCACCAGAGGAAGACAAAGTTAGAAATTCTTTTTAGTCTGATTTTTTTTTTTTTTTTATTTAATAAAAATATATAGAAAATATTTTTAAAATCCTAAAACATGTGAAAAAAAACTCTCAAAAAGTTGGAAAAAAGATAAAATCTTCACAAAATCTTCAAGTTTTCAATTCAATTAATTTTTAAATCGTTTTAAAAACAATGCCAAAAAAATTAGAAAAAAGTTTTTTTTTTTTTTTTTTTTACTTTAAAAAACTCCTAATTTCTCTTTAACATTCTGTTCCGTTCCATCATCTTCTGCTTTTCTGGGGCTGGA
This sequence comes from Neostethus bicornis, assembly GCA_902685375.1. Taxonomy (NCBI): domain Eukaryota; kingdom Metazoa; phylum Chordata; class Actinopteri; order Atheriniformes; family Phallostethidae; genus Neostethus; species Neostethus bicornis. The sequence goes on along the minus strand of CACRXE010000005.1, from coordinate 3,894,066 downwards.
TTGCGGGGGCAACAGCCTTAGACGGGAAGCACATGCTTCTCTTACCCCAGCTGCATCCCCCAGCTCACACGGAAGGATCACGAGTAGTTCTCCGGCCAGCTGTGAGACATAGTCTTAGCTGGAAATGCAAACCCAGAAAGAGCCACAGATGACCAAAGTGGGTCTGCATAAGGAGCTAGCTGCACATTGAAATTAGTTACCAACTCCGTGCCAATTATTTAGCAGCATCTAGCTTTAAAAAGTCTCTCCACCCATAAATTTCTATTAAAAACTTAGCAGCTTTTACTCTGATAGCTTATATTCTTTCTGTTGTTTCCAACCACCTAATTACCTTAGTTATAACACATTTTCCATATTTATGAAAATTATTGTCATTTGCCCATAGCAACAAGTTATTTAAATTAATGACTATGTGACATTGTTACTCAGGTGAAGCAAATTTCTCACCACCAGACACACAAAACCACACATAATTCTCAAGTCAAATGAGTTAGGTTTTATTTAACTGCAGCCCTTCTGGTGATCTTCATGGCACTTTCTGTCTAGTTGCTTTTAAAATGGCCGAAACCCTTGTGAGCAACAACATTTTCTCATTTGTAACTTTATCATGAGGAGACAATAATACAGCAGCATCAGAACAACTATTGTTCCGATGGCCAGATATTTCTTCAGACTTCTGTTCTGCCACAAGTTTTGTGTCATATCCCAAAACGTCACCCGATCGAATGGTAGTTGAAATACTTTGCGTTGTTTTTCTTGAATACCCTTTGCCACTGTGACTGCTTGGTTCAATGGCTCTTGTTGGTCCAGGTTAACTGGCTCCTGCTGGTCCGGGTTAACTGTCTCCTGCTGGTCCAGGTACTCTGGCTCCTGCTGGTCCAGGTACTCTGGCTCCTGCTGGCCCAGGTACTCTGGCTCCTGCTTGTTTAGGTTCTCTGTCTCCTGCTGGTTCAGGTTCTCTGGCTCCTGCTGGTCCAAGTTCTCTATCTGATCAATAATCATCAGAGGAGGGACTTCCACGGGACGCTCAATTTCTCTTATCAATGTATCTGTTTCGGTGAATCTTGTGTTGTATAGCCACTCGTTGATCATGGAGCGAACTTCAGCCTCAGCTTCATTTAGTTCATTTGCCAGCTCTTCGTTTCTCTCCAACAGGAACTTCTCATCACACTGTAGATCAAGTATCTCAGACAGCAAATTGTTGTTGTGGGTCTCCAACTTTATGATTTGATTTCCAAGGTCGGCAATTTTTTTCTCATATTCACTGTCTTTGTCCCGACCTTCTTGATCATAAAGAGCTGACTTGAGGAAATCATTATTTTCAAGAGTTTCATTATATAGCTTTTCCAGGTGTGTTTGCTCAGCAACAAGCTTTTGATTTTGCTGCACGAGTTGGCTTTTCGTTGTCTCGCTGTAAAGCAGTTTTTTCTTCAGCTCGTTTATCTCTCTCTCCTGACTCTTCAAAGTCACAAAAGGGAAAGTCCATACACTGGTATCTGACGAGTCTGTATCCTCTGAGTCAGAAGACCCCTGGGAAGTGGACATTTTGACACTTGAATGTTGCAACTGAAGCCCCAGTGCTTCACTGGTGTCTTTTTTTTAACACGGTAAGCATTGGACTATTGATGTCATATAGAACAATATAACCATGGCAACAAAGCTAAGCTGCCCTGGTTATCAATGCAATTCAACTGTTTTGACATGTTTTAGATGTAACAGTTATTAAAAATAATAAAAAAAATATTTAAAAAAAATGAATATTTTTTTCCTATTTTGTGTATAAACTAAGCAGCCCTAACAATGATATTGACTTGGTTTCTGTAATCAGTAAGTGCTATTTGTTGGGGTAGTCTTGTATGTGCTATTTGTTGGGGTAGTCTTGTATGTGCTATTTGTTGGGGTAGTCTTGTATGTTCCAAAAGCCTTGGTAACGTAGCCATGCTTTTGCAGGACTTGGTCTTCAAAACAGCCCTAACACTGGCACTGACTTGGTTTCTGTATACAGTAAGTGCTAATTGTTGGGGTAGTCTTGCTGACTCGTATGCTCCAAAAATCTCTCTAACTTGAAAGATGGAGATGAACAGATTTTCCTCAATCCAGTCTGAAGCCACCCTTTTTAGCAAAAAAATCCGTCCCAGATCACCTCAAAGGAACCACTGCTGAGTCTCTCGTTCACAAGTGCTTCTCTTTGGGGTTGTCTTGGTTTTGAAATAGTTTGTATTTGTATTTATTTAGATCTCCGTTAGCTATGTGAAAACAGCTATTCTTCCTGGAGTCATAATCACAAATAAAGAGCGGAAATACAATAATGACAGTACACATATGAAATAAAAACACAAAACAACAACACATACATTCATAGAAACACACACACACACACCGACACACACACACACTAGACCTTGTTTTTGTAGGTGCGATCGAATTTTGATCATATCAATGTCAGTCAACACTGACACTGTCCAGTGGTTCCAGGTAGTAGGAGCTTATTTCGAACGCTCCTACATTACATAGTGGCAAACAGAGACCTCATCATTATGGAATTACAATACAATTACAGGTTTAATCAGACAGACGATGCCTCTTTAAAAAAAATAAATTGTTGTTTACTATTTGAATTAATAATGTCATTTGATAAATTGTTCCAAATAGACATAGATCGGAATTTGACAGTATTTTTACCATAATTAGTTTTTATTTTAGGTAATTTAAATCTGCCATCTATAGCATGTCTGGTTTCATAGCTGTGCCCATCAGAACTTAAAGACAGCTCGTGATAAAGCACATTTGGTAATTTGGTCTCTATAACATTTCTTGTTAGTTTCAGCAAAGAGGCATCACATCTCTCTCTAACCTTTAGCCATAATAGCGTATCATGCATCCAATTTACATTAGTTCTGTGAGGACATTTAAGAACACAGCGAGCTGCCTTGTTTTGTATTGTTTGAAGTGTCTTAATATAAGAGACAGCAGCAAAAGACCAGATTTCAGAACAAGAATCTAACTGTGAGAGTACAAGGGTTTTTATGACATCTCCCACCATGTTAGACGGTAGCAAATGTGAACATCTTTTAATCATTGAGAGACTCCTGCCTCTGTGCTACAGAGCTGATGTGTTTGGACCAAGACAATTTGTTATCAATTTCTACACCAAGAAGGTTAGTCTCTTGTACTCGCTCAACAATTGTATCTCTCACAGTTAGGTTTAATTTGATGTTGAAAGATGGAGATGAACGGAGTCTCATTTGAAGGAGAGAGAGCTGAGTCTCTCGTTCACAAGTGCTTCTCTTTGGGGTTGTCTTGTTTGTGAAAGAGTTCAGTTTTCCAAGAGTAGCTTAGACTACAAGAAATTAAACAATTTATTCCTCAACATTTTTCAAAGTGTTTACACTGCCTGACTAACTCCTGTGCACAATCAGTTCAATTTCTGATTCATAACAATATAGACATGCAGCACAATTTTTGCTCTATTGTGATTAATCACCAGGTTGTGTTGGAAAAAGAAATGCGGTCTTCCACTCATCTGCAAGTAACGACCCTTATCCTACGTGTGACGACTGATCTTTGTTCATCGTGAAGGAGCACCTGAAGTCCATTATCACCACCATAGAAACTGTAGAGGTGAAAGGTTGTGCATATATGAGATTGATACCACTAAAAAGAGATGGACAAACAAAGGAGGTGTCAAATTTTGAAATATGGAGGAGGTTCTTGTTGGGCATGGCAAAATCCTATAAAAGCTGCTGACATCAGCTGAGCTATTGGAGTATTCACAGAGAGAACGTCTCAAACTGAAATGCTGTTGGTTGTTGATTTCAGGAGTTTTTCCCATGCGTTTTTTTCTCTTAAGGGCTTTCTTCCGAAAGACTTTTGCAGGACTTGGTCTTCAAAACAGCCCTAACACTGGCACTGACTTGGTTTCTGTATTCAGTAAGTGCTAATTGTTGGAGTAGTCTTGCTGACTCGTATGATCCAAAAATCTCTCTAATTTGAAAAATGGTGATGAACAGAATTTTCTCAATCCAGTCTGAAGCCACCATTTTTGGCAAAAAACTTCCCTCCCAGATCACCCCTAAAGAACCACTTCTGAGTCTCTCGTTCACAAGTGCTTCTCTTTGTGGTTGTCTTGATTGTGAAATTGTTCAGATTTCCAGCATTAGTTCCAAAAGCTTTATTTCTGTTGTGAGTATATGAGAATTAAATACCATTGCCGGTAACTGCATGATTTTGCAGGACTTGGTCTTCAAAACTGCCCTAACAATGGCATTGACTTGGTTTCTGTATTCAGTAAGTGCTATTTGTTGGGATAGTCTTGTATGTTCCAAAAGCTTTGGTAACGCAGCTTTTTTTTTAAAAATTTAGGTTAGAATTAAAGTTTAATTCAAGCTTACTTTAACATTTTCAGTTACATATCCTCCCCTATTTAGTTAATAAAAAGGCTGGAAAAGAGCTGTCAAAGCTTCTTGTAGCTTTTTAAACTATTTTTGATAGCATTTTTGCATTGGACCCTAAAGCTAAAAGATAGTTTTTACGTACTTTAAAATCAACATTTTGTTTTTCATGGTCTTCAAAATGGTCTTAACACTGGCACTGACTTGGTTTCTGAAAATAGTAAGTGCTAGATGTTGGGGTAGTTTTGCTGACTCATACGCTCCAACAGTCTTGTTATGTGAGCACTTAAATCAGTTTAAATTGTCTGGTCAACGCACTTTGTGGAGATGGTGAAAGATGGACACAAACAGATTTTCCTCAATCCAGTCTGAAGCCATCCTGTTTTGCAAAAAATTCCTTCCAGATCACCTCAATGGAACCACTGCTGAGTCTCTTGTTCACAAGTGCTTCTCTTTGGGGTTGTCTTGTTTGTGAAATAGTTCAGATTGCCAGAATTAGTTCCAAAAGCTTTATTTCTGTTGTGAGTTTATGAGAATTGAATACAATTGCAGGTAACTGCATTTTTCACAGAACTTGTTCTTCAAAACAGCCCTAACACTGGCATTGACTTCGTTTCTGTATTCAGTAAGTGCTATTTGTTGGGGTAGTCTTGTATGTTCCAAAAGCTTTGGCTTAATGACAACATTTAGGTTGGAATTAAAGTTTCATTCAAGCTTACTTTAACATTTCCAGTTACATATCCTCCCCTATTTAGTTAATAAAAAGGCTGGAAAAGAGCTGTCAAAGCTTCTTGGAGCTTTTTAAACTTTTTTTGATAGCATTTTTGCATTGGACCCTAAAGCTAAAAGATAGATTTAACCTAGTTTTAAATTAACATTTTGTTCTTAATGGTCTTCAAAACGATCCTAACACTGGCAGTGACTTGGTTTCTGAAAATAGTAAGTGCTAGATGTTGGGGTAGTCTTGCTGACTCATACGCTCCAACAGTCTTGTTTTGTGAGCACTTACAGTAAATCGGTTTGATTTGTCTGGTCAACGCAAATTGTTGGAGATGTTGAAAGATGGAGCCTCAAAAGAGTTTTATCAATTCAGTCTGAAGCCATTGTTTTTGGCACAAAATTCCTCCCAGATCACCCCTAAGAAACCACTGCTGAGTCTCTCATTCACAAGTGCTTCTCTTTGGGGTTGTCTTGGTAGTGAAATAGTTCAGATTTCTAAGAGTAGATCCAAAAGCTTTATTTCTGTTGTGGGTATCTGAGAATTAATAGTATTACCAGCCATTCCGTTGTCACTTGAGTTATAGTAGGCCAGTTAGATTTTCAAAATGAAGACAAGATTTGTCCTCTTTTTACAAGAGCCTTGTTTCAGGGTTTGTCAAACGACCACAAATCTGATTTTAAATGAAGTGTTGATAATGGGCAAACATCTGTTGGGGATTTGCTTCAACTTGTTGCTCTTTCTGTGCTGAAAATGTTTAAAGTGCTTGAAATTTTGAGTGTCCTTTAGCTCAGAAATTAAACAATTTATTCCAGACATTTCTATTCAATTCAATTTTATTTGTATAGCCCAATATCACAGAATTTCCTTTTCAATGGGCTTCACAAGAAAAGAGGAATGTTAGTTATTTTTCTTGCTGTGTATTTGTGTTAATACATTCCTCTTTTTCTTGTGAAGCCCATTGAGACGGAAATTCTGTGATTTTGCGCTATACATATAAAATTGAATTGAATTAGCACAAATACACAGCAAGAAAAATAACTCATAAATGCTAACAAAACAAGAGTAGCACATTTATGCCCTTAGACATTCCTTCACGGTGAGGAAAATCTCCCAAAAAACCCATCGGTGGGAAAAAAAATAAGAAACCTCTTGGGGATCCACATAAAAGAGAGATCCCTCCCCCGGGACGAGCAACTAATGTGTCAAAGATTATTGTTTAGCTTATTCTAATCTACAGCTAAATATCTAAAGAAGTCAATAGATGTTCTTCATCCTGATGGAAACACGGGGGACTCCTCAGCCCGGAGATGTCCAGTACGGGGATGAGTAGATGTTCTTCATTCTGTTGGAAACAAGGGAGACTCCTCAACCCGGAGATGTCCAGTACAGTGATGAGTAGATGGATTTCATCTTGATGGAGCAGGGATGATGAAGCGTGGAGGTCTCCTCGGTGAGTGTTTATACTGCCTGAATAACCCCTGACTTTGAACCAGTCCACACGGGCAACCAGTAGACCACGATCGACTGGGTGGGCGCCCTTTGAGCTCATCTCAAAGATTCTTTGTGCAAAGCACCAATACTCAAATTGCTCCTGATTGTTCGAGACTAGATAGCACCTTGCATGACAGCTTCTGCCGTCTAGTGTAAATGAATGACTAGCATCCAAACACATAGAATGTGAATACTGGACGGCCTCACAAATTGCAAAAAAGAAAAAAAAAAAACAAGATGCACTAATGAAATAGTTATTAGGTTTGCTTTTTGAGAAAAGAATAACACTCAAACAGGATAAAAACCAAAAAAACTAGATTTTTGATAATTCTTCCTCAAATTTAGTTATTACACACAAATTACAAAAAAAAAAATAAAAATCATTTTTTATATATTTTTTTATTATTTTTAATCATTCAACTGTTACATCTAAAACATGTCAAAACAGTTGAATTGCATTGATAACCAGGGCAGCTTAGCTTTGTTGCCATGGTTATATTGTTCTATATGACATCATTAGTCCAGTTTTTACCATGTTAAAAAAGGACACCAGTGAAGCACTGGGGCTTCAGTTGCAACATTCAAGTGTCAAAATGTCCACTTCCAAGGGGTCTTCTGACTCAGGCGATACAGACTCATCAGATACCAGTGTATGGACTTTCCCTTTTGTGACTTTGAAGAGTCAGGAGAGAGAGATAAACGAGCTGAAGAAAAAACTGCTTTACAGCGAGACAACGAAAAGCCAACTCATGCAGCAAAATCAAAAGCTTGTTGCTGAGCAAACACACCTGGAAAAGCTATATAATGAAACTCTTGAAAATAATGATTTCCTCAAGTCAGCTCTTTATGAACAAGAAGGTCAGGACAAAGACAGTGAATATGAAAAAAAAATTGCTGAACAGGAAAATTGAATAATAAAGTTGAAGACCCACAACAAACATTTGCTGGCTGAAATACTGGATCAACAGCGTAATGAGATGATCCTGATTGAGAGAAACGAAGCGCTGGCTAATCAAGTAAATGAAGCTGAAGCTGAAGTTCGCTCCATTATCAACGAGTGGCTATGCAACACAAGATTCACCGAAACAGATTCATTGATAAGAGAAATTGAGCGTCCCGCGGAAGTCCCTCCACTGATGGTTAATGATCAGGTAGAGAACGTGGGCCAGCGGGAGCCAGAGAACGTGGACCAGCAGGAGCCAGAGTACCTGGACCGGCAGGAGCTAGTTAATCAAGCAGCCACAGTAGCAAATGATATTCAAGAAAAACAACGCAAAGTAGTTCAACTACCATTTGATCAGGTGAAATTTTGGCATATGAAGCAGAAGAAATATCTGGCCATCGGAACAATATTTGTTCTGATGCTGCTGTATTGTTATCCCCTCATGTTACAAATGATAAAATGTTGTTGCTCATGCGGGTTTCCACCTATTTAAAAGCAACTAGACAGAAAGTGCCATGAAGATCACCAGAAGGTCTGGAGTTAAATAAAACCTAACTCATTTGACTTGAGAATGATGTGTGTTTTTGTGTGTGTGGTGGTGAGAAGTCTGCTTCATCTGAGTAACAATATCATATAGTAATTAAGTTGAATAACTTGTTGCCATGGGCAAATGACAATAATTTTCCTAAATATGGAAAATGTGTTTTAACTAAGGTAATTAGGTGGTTGGAAACAACAGAAAGAATATAAGCTATCAGAGTAAAAGCTGCTATTTTTTTAATACAAATTTATGGGTGGTGAGACTTTTTAAAGCTAGAGGCTGCTAAATAATTGGCACAGAGTTGGAAACTATTCCATGTACAGCTAGCTCTTTATGCAGACCCACTTTGGGCGATTCTTGCTCCTTCTGGGTTTGCATTTCCTGGAGAGACTACGGAAAGTCTCTCACCCTCCCACGGCCGAACCTGTGTATGTATGTGCTGCAAATGAAGTGGGTGAGAAAGCACTTGCAGGTGGCGGGCCCTGTCATTGCCAAGCGGCATTGCCCCCCAACCCGAGGACCTCTCTGTGTGTAGTTTAATTAGGAATGTGAGTGGTGCCATTGGGCCATGTTCAGTGTCTAAGGTGGGGTTTAAAATTGAGGGGGAACGGCATAAGGGGAGTGCAGGTGTCCCCACTTGGCACTCCCTCTCCGAAATACCCCTCAAGACCCTATATGAATGAAAATGACTAAGATGCAGATAAAAGTGGAGTAGAGGATAGGTGCAGACGGGGACTCAGAAGGGGGATCACCCTCCCCAAGCCTCGTCAGCGTGCCCCACCCATCCAGACCCCGCGCCCTAAGCGACAGTGAGCATGTGGCAGTGTGGGACCGGGAGAGAGCAGGCGGATAGGCACAACTCCCCCCGGGTGACCGACTCCTCAGCCTGACACAGTAAGGGTTATCTCAGCTAGGGCTGCAAGTAACGATTATTTAGATAATCAATTAATCTGTCAATTATTGGACCGATTAATTGGTTAATTGGATGAAAATAACAACCTAATAAAATATTAGTTTTTCAGCATTTTATTGAATGTAATTGCGTAAAACACAACTCATTGTCACATAAACAATACGTTGGGCTTATTTAAGTAAGAGCAAATGTTAAGCTTTCTGTGAAATAAAGAGGTAGAATATTAACATTGCTGGAAAATAATTCCAACTGGAAGTTTTAGGTCTTTCTTGCTGGGTGCTGCATCTCTTCCAGTTGTTAAAATCCAGTTGCAAAATAGTCACTTTTACTGAAAGTTGTAGTCCTACTTGCTAGAAATTGTAGTTTTTTTCTGCTTTTTTGTAGTTCTTCCTACTGAAAGTTGTAGTCCTTCTTCCTTAAAGTTGTAGTTTTTCTGGCTGGGAGATGTAATCCTTTTTGTTAAAAGTTGTATTTGGGAGATGTAGTCCTTAATTTTGAAAGTTGTAGTTCTCTCTCCTAGATGATGTAGTTTTATTTTGTTGAAAGTTGTGTTTCTTCCAAATGAAAGTTTTAGTTCTTCCTGCTGGGCTGTGTAGTCCTTCTTCTTGAGAGTTATAATTATTCTTGCTGGGATATGTAGTACTTCCTGCTGAAAGTTGTTTTTCTACCTGCTGGAATATGTAATCCTTCTTGATGGAATTTGGAATTCTTCAAGCTGGGAGATGTATTTCTTTCTACTGGAAGTTGTATTTTTTCTATCTAGGTGATGTAGTCCTTACTACTTAAAGTTGAAGTTCTCCTCGCTGGATGTTGTAGTTCTTAATGCTGAAAGTTCTAGTACTTCCTATTGGAAGTTGTAGTCCTTCCTGAAAGTTGTAGTTTTTTGGGGATTTTTTGCTGAAATTTGTAATCCTTTTTTGATGGAAGTTGTAATTCTTTAACTTGGGCTGTGAAGTCTTTAATTCTGGAAGTTGTAATTCTCCCTCGTGGTTGTTGTTTCTTTTATTTTTTTTTATTATTATTTTTTATTTTGGGAAATGTAGACTTTTGTGCTAAAAGTAGTAACTCTTCCAAATGGAAGTGGTAGAGATGTAGTATTACCTGGTGACAGTTGTTTTCTATCCTGCTGGAAGATGTAATCCTTCTTGATGGAAGTCATAATTCTTCAAGCTAGGAGATGTATTTGTAAATGCTGAAAGTTGTAGTTCTCCCTCCTGGAAGTAGTAGCTTTTCATTCTGGTCCTTACTAGTCCTTTCTACTCAAAGTTGAAGTCTTTCTCGCTGGATGTCGTGTTTCGCCATAGTGAAAATTGTAGTACTTCATACTAGTAGTAGTCCTTCTTCCTGAAAGTTGTAGTTATTCTTCAGACTAGCAACCCTTAACTAGGGATGGGTATCGATAAGGATTTATCAATACTAGTCTTGTACTAATATCGATACTTATCGATACCGCTTAACTATCCAGGACTTTAATGATTCTCTTATCGATATTTTTTAGAAACAAAGAAATAAGTATTATGAACATAAAAAAATTAATTGGATGATGGTTGAACTCACAAACAGAGCAATATTTAAATAAAATATACCTTACTTAAATGAAATAGGATACATCAAAATAAATCTGAACTGGACTGTTAAAAAAACAAAAAAAGTAGTAACTCTTCCAAATGGAAGTGGTAGAGATGTATTATTACCTGGTGACAGTTGTTTTCTATCCTGCTGGAAGATGTAATCTTTTCTTGATGGAAGTCATAATTCTTCAAGCTAGGAGATGTATTCGTAAATGCTGAAAATTGTAGTTCTCCCTCCTGGAAGTAGTAGCTTTTCATTCTGGTCCTTAAAAGTCCTTTTGCCATAGTGAAAATTGTAGTACTTCATACAGTAAGGTGTAGTCCTTCTTCCTGAAAGTTGTAGTTATTCTTCAGACTAGCAACCCTTAACTAAGGATGGGTATCGATAAGAATTTATCAATACTAGTCTTGTACTAATATCGAGTACTAAAACCAAGTCAATGCCAGTGTTAGGGCTGTTTTGAAGAACACGTTCTGCGAAAGCATGCAGTTACCGGCAAATGTATTTAATTCTCATATACTCACAACAGAAATAAAGCTTAAAGAAACTAATGCTAGAAATCTGAACAATTTCACAAACAAGACAACCCTAAAGAGAAGCACTTGTGAACGAGAGACTCAGCATAAAAGCTGCTGCAAGTAGGATAAGGATCGTTACTTGCAGATGAGTGGAAGACCGCATTTCTCTGCTGAATCTCGCTTTCACAAGTGCTTCTCTTTGGGGTTGTCTTGTTTGTGAAATAGTTCAGATATCCAGCATTAGTTCTGTTTTGAGTATATGAGAATTGAATACAATTGCAGGCAACTGCATTTTTCACAGAACGTGTTCTCTCAAACAGCCCTAACAATGGCATTGACTTGGTTTCTGTATATAGTAAGTGCTAATTGTTGGGGTAGTCTTGCTGACTCGTATGATCCAAAAATCTCTCTAACTTGAAAGATGGTGATGAACAGATTTTTCTCAATCCAGTCTGAAGCCACCTTTTTGTCAAAAATTTCCCTCCCAGATCCCCTCAAAGGAACCACTGGTGAGTCTCTCGTTCACAAGTGCTTCTCTTTGGGGTTGTCTTGTTTGTGAAATTGTTCAGATTCCTAGCATTAGTTCATTAAGCTTTATTTCCGTTGTGAGTATATGATAATTGAATACATTTGCCAGTAACTGCATCCTTTAGCAAGACTTGGTCTTCAAAACATCCCTGACACTGGCATTGACTTGGTTTCTGTATTCAGTAAGTGCTAATTGTTGGGGTAGTCTTGCTGACTCGTATGCTCCAAAAAATCTTGAAAGATGGTGATGAACAGATTTTTCTCAATCCGGTCTGAAGCCACCTTTTTGGCAAAAAAATATACCCTGCCAGATCACCCCTAAGGAACCACTGGTGAGTCTCTCGTTCACAAGTGCTTCTCTTTGGGGTTGTCTTGTTTGTGAAAGAGTTCAGTTTTCCAAGAGTAGCTTAGACTACAAGAAATGAAACAATTTATTCCTCAACATTTTTCAAAGTGTTTACACTGCCTGAATAACCCCTGTGCACAATCAGTTCAATTTCTGATTCAAAGCGATATAGACATGCAGCAGAATTCTTGCTCTATTGTGACAAATCACCAGGTTTTGCTGGAAAAAGAAATGCGGTCTTCCACTCATCTGCAAGTAACGATCCTTATCCTACGTGTGACGACTGCTCTTTGTTCATCGTGAAGGAGCACCTGAAGTCCATTATCACCACCATAGAAACTGTAGAGGTGAAAAGCTCCGAAAAATCCCTTCTATTTTTCCATGGCTATTGGAGCCATGGGATAAAAATGTTTATTTACGATTAAATTTTTACATAAAATATCAGAACTTTTCAAAAATATCAGAATTTTATCAAAATTTTTCAAAAATGTCAGAATTTTTTATTTGAGCCATGACTAAAGCACTGGCACTGACTTGGTTTCTGAAAATGATAAATGGGTAGATAAAACTTCATTAATTTCCCGCAGGAGCAATTCTGATGTCCCGCAGCATCAGAAATCATAAAAACTGTGATTCACTTACTGCTGAATGGTGCAGCACTTCCCACAGAAAGTTGTAGTCCTTTTTTTTAAAGTTGTAGTTATTTTTAATAGGCGATGTAATCCTTTTTAATGGAGGTTGTAATTTTTTCAAGCTGGGAGATGTAGTCCTTAATGCTGATAGTTGTAGTTCTCCCTCCCAGAAGTTGTAGATTTTTATTTTGGTTGTTGTAGTCTTTTGTGTTAAAAGTTGTTGTTTTTCCAACTGGAAGATTTAGGTCTTTCTTACTTTGAGCTGTATCTCTTCCAGTTCCAAAATAGTCATTTTTACTGAAAGTTGTAGTCCTTCTTGCTAGAATTTGTAGTTCTTCTGGCTGAGAGATGTAATCCTTTTTGTTGAAAGTTGTATTTGGGAGATGTAGTCCTTATTTCTGAAAGTTGTAGTTCTCCCTCCTGAATTTTGTAGTTTTTCCTTTTTGGGAGATGTAGTTTTTTTCTGTTGAAAGTTGTGTTTCTTCCAAATGAAAGTTTTAGATCTTCCTGCTGGGCTGTGTCGTCCTTCTTCTTGAGAGTTATTGTTATTCTTGTTGGGAGATGTATTTCTTTCTACTGGAAGTTGTAGTTTTTCTATCTAGGAGATGTAGTCATTACTACTGAAAGTTGAAGTCCTTTTCGCTGGATGTTGTAGTTCTTAATGCTGAAAGTTGTAGTAATTCCTATTGGAAGTTGTAGTCAGTCCTGAAAGTTGCAGGGTTTTTTTTTTTTTTTTTTTGCTGAAAGATGTTATCCTTTTTTTGATGGAAGCTGTAATTCTTTAACCTGGGAGATGAAGTCTTTAATTTTTCAAAATGTAGTTCTCCCTCCTGGAAGTTGTAGTTTTTCATTTTGGGAGATGTAGACTTTTGGGTTAAAAGTTTTACATCTTCCAAATGGAAGTTGAAATATGCTGTAGGTGTGACAGAGGAATTCAGTGTTTGGGTGGGACTGCACCAGGGATCTGCTCTGAGCTCTTTGCTGTTTGCTATGGTGATGGACAGGCTGTCAGACTAGGTTAGACAGGAATCTCCATGGACAATGATGTTTGCAGATGACATTGTGATCTGTAGTGAGAGGAGGGAAGAGGTGGAGGAAAAGCTGTTTCCAGTATTTTAGAAAACTGTGGTAGCAGTGAGATCGGTCTGTAATTAGAAATAACTTCTTTGTTGCCACTTTTGTAAACTGCGATCACTTTGGCAATTTTCATTAGATCTGGAACAATACCACAAGAAAAAGATTTATTACAAATAAACGTAAAAGGCTCAAGAATACAGTAGATGACCTCCTTGATGACATATCAATACCGTGGCAATCTGTGGACTTCTTATTTTTGAATTGAGATACTACCTTTAAAACTTCACTTTGAGTTACACCACTTAAAAACATTGAATTACAATGAAAGAAAGTTTCCCTTTTGACATTAGCAGCAGCAGCCGGTATGTTTTTAGCTAAATCGGTGCCTGTATTCACAAAAAAATGATTGAACTCAATAACAATTTCTTGCTTATTTAAAATAGTTGTGTTTCTAGTTTTAATACATGTTGGAAAATGCTTTTCTTTTTTCTTTTCCATCACTTCATTTATCACCCTCCAGGTACTTTTGATATTGTGGATATATTTATGCAGTAATATTTCATAATAATCTTTTTTTTTGTTATTATTTTGTTATTATTGTTATTCTTGTTGGGAGATGTATTTCTTTCTACTGGAAGTTGTAGTTTTTCTATCTAGGTGATGTAGTCATTACTACTGAAAGTTGAAGTCCTTTTCGCTGGATGTTGTAGTTCTTAATGCTGAAAGTTGTAGTACTTCCTATTGGAAGTTGTAGTCAGTCCTGAAAGTTGCAGGGTTTTTTTTTTTTTTTTGCTGAAAGATGTAATCCTTTTTTTGATGGAAGCTGTAATTCTTTAACCTGGGAGATGAAGTCTTTAATTTTTCAAAATGTAGTTCTCCCTCCTGGAACCACTGCTGAGTCTCTCGTTCACAAGTGCTTCTTTTTGGGGTTGTCTTGTTTGTGAAATTGTTCAGATTGCCAGCATTAGTTCCAAAAGCTTTATTTCTGTTGAGAGTATATGAGTATTGAATACAATTGCAGGTAACTGCATTTTTCACTGAACTTGTTCTTCAAAACAGCCCTAGTCTTGTTTGTGAAATAGTTTAGTTTTCCAAGAGTAGCTTAGACTACAAGAAATGAAACAATTTATTCCTCAACATTTTTCAAAGTGTTTACACTGCCTGAATAACCCCTGTGAACAATCAGTTCAATTTCTGATTCAAAGCGATATAGACATAAAGCAGAATTCTTGCTCTATTGTGACTAATCACCAGGTTATGTTGGAAAAAGAAATGCGGTTTTCCACTCATCTGCAAGTAACGATCCTTATCCTACGTGTGACGACTGCTCTTTGTTCATCGTGAAGGAGCGCCTGAAGTCCATTATCACCACCATAGAAACTGTAGAGGTGAAAGGTTGTGCATATATGAGATTGATACCACTAAAAAGAGATGGACAAACAAAGGAGGTGTCAAATTTTGAATTTGGGAGGAGGTTCTTGTTGGGCATGGCAAAATCCTATAAAAGCTGCTGACATCAGCTGACCTAATGGAGTATTCACAGAGAGAACGTCTAAAACTGAACTGCTGTTGGTTGCTGATTTCAGTAGTTTTTCTTTGGGGTTGTTTCTCTTAAGGGCTTTTATCCGAAAGACTTTTGCAGGACTTGATCATCAAAACATCCCTAACACTGGCATTGACTTGGTTTCTGTATAGAGTAAGTTCTAATTGTTGGGGTAGTCTTGCTGACTCGTATGCTCCAAAAATCTCTCTAACTTGAAAGAGGGTGATGAACAGATTTTCCTCCATCCAGTCTGAAGCCACCCTGTTTGGCAAAAAATCCCTACCAGCTCACCTCAAAGGAACCACGGCTGAGTCTCTCGTTCACAAGTGCTTCTCTTTGGGGTTGTCTTGTTTGTGAAATAGTTCAGATTGCCAGCATTAGTTCCAAAAGCTCTATTTCTGTTGAGAGTATATGAGTGTATGAGAATTAAAAACAAATTGAATACAAAACTGCATTTTTCACAGAACGTGTTCTTCAAAACAGCCCTAACACTGGCATTGACTTGGTTTCTGTATATAGTAAGTGCTAATTGTTGGGGTAGTCTTGCTGACTCGTATGCTCCAAAAATCTCTCTAACTTGAAAGATTGAGATGAACAGATTTTTCTCAATCCAGTCTGAAGCCACCTTTTTGGCAAAAAAATATCCCTGCCAGATCACCCCTAAGGAACCACTGCTGAGTCTCTCGTTCACAAGTGCTTCTCTTTGGGGTTGTCTTGTTTGTGAAATTGTTCAGATTCCTAGCATTAGTTCATTAAGCTTTATTTCTGTTGTGAGTATATGATAAATGAATATGTTTGCCAGTAACTGCATCCTTTAGCAAGACTTGGTCTTCAAAACAGCCCTAACACTGGCATTGACTTGGTTTCTGTATAGAGTAAGTGCTAATTGTCGGGGTAGTCTTGCTGACTCGTATGCTCCAAAAATCTATCTCACTTGAAAGAGGGTGATGAACAGATTTTTCTCAATCCAGTCTGAAGCCACCATTTTGGCAAAAAAAATATCCCTGCCAGATCACCCCTAAGGAACCACTGGTGAGTCTCTCGTTCACAAGTGCTTCTCTTTGGAGTTGTCTTGTTTGTGAAAGAGTTCAGTTTTCCAAGAGTAGCTTAGACTACAAGAAATGAAACAATTTATTCCTTTTTAAAGTGTTTACACTGCCCGAATAACCCCTGTGCACAATCAGTTCAATTTCTGATTCAAAGCGATATAGACATAAAGCACATTTTTTGCTCTATTGTGACTAATCACCAGGTTTTGTTGGAAAAAGCAAGTAACGATCCTTATCCTAAGGTTCTTGTTGGGCATGGCAAAATCCTATAAAAGCTGCTGACATCAGCTGAGCTAATGGAGTATTCACAGAGTGAACGTCTCAAACTGAAATGCTGTTGGTTGCTGATTTCAGTAGTTTTTCTGTGAGGTTGTTTCTCTTAAGGGCTTGATCATCAAAACAGTTCTAACACTTGCACTGACTTGGTTTCTGTATTCAGTAAGTGCTAATTGTTGGGGTAGTCTTGCTGGCTCGTATGCTCCAAAAATCTCTCTAACTTGAAAGATGGTGATGAACAAATTTTTCTCAATCCAGTCTGAAGCCACCTTTTTGGCAAAAAAAAATCCCTGCCAGATCACCCCTAAGGAACCACTGTTGAGTCTCTCGTTCACAAGTGCTTCTCTTTTGGGTTGTCTTGTTTTTGAAATTGTTCAGATTTCTAGCAATATTTCCAAAAGCTTTATTTCTGTCGTGAGTATATGAGAATTAAATTCAATTGCAGGCAACTGCATTTTTCACAGAACGTGTTCTTCAAAACAGCCCTAACTCTGGCATTGACTTGGTTTCTGTATTCAGTAAGTGCTAATTGTTGGGGCAGTCTTGCTGGCTCGTATGCTCCAAAAATCTCTCTAACTTGAAAGATTGAGATGAACAGATTTTTCTCAATCCAGTCTGAAGCCACCCTTTTTGTCAAAAAATTTCCCTCCCAGATCACCTCAAAGGAACCACTGGTGAGTCTCTCGTTCACAAGTGCTTCTCTTTGGGGTTGTCTTGTTTGTGAAATAGTTTAGTTTTCCAAGAGTAGCTTAGACTACAAGAAATTAAACAATTCCTTCCTTTTTAAAGTGTTTACACTGCCTGAATAACCCCTCTGCACAATCAGTTCAATTTCTGATTCAAAGCGATATAGACATGCAGCAGAATTCTTGCTCTATTGTGACTAATCACCAGGTTATGTTGGAAAAAGAAATGCGGTCTTCCACTCATCTGCAAGTAACGATCCTTATCCTACGTGTGACGACTGCTCTTTGTTCATCGTGAAGGAGCGCCTGAAGTCCATTATCACCACCATAGAAACTGTAGAGGTGAAAGGTTGTGCATAAATGAGATTGATACCACTAAAATTAGATGGACAAACAAAGGAGGTGTCAAATTTTGAATTTGGGAGGAGGTTCTTGTTGGGCATGGCAAAATCCTATAAAAGCTGCTGACATCAGCTGAGCTAATGGAGTATTCACAGAGAGAACGTCTCAAACTGAAATGCTGTTGGTTGCTGATGTCAGTAGTTTTTCTGTGGGGTTGTTTCTCTTAAGGGCTTGATCATCAAAACAGCTCTAACACTTGCACTGACTTGGTTTCTGTATTCAGTAAGTGCTAATTGTTGGGGTAGTCTTGCTGACTCGTATGCTCCAAAAATCTCTCTAATTTGAAAGATGGTGATGAACAGATTTTTATCAATCCAGGCTGAAGCCACCCTTTTTTTAAAAAACTTCCCTCCCAGATCACCTCAAAGGAACCACTAGTGAGTCTCTCGTTCACAAGAGCTTCTCTTTGGGGTTGTCTTGTTTGTGAAAGAGTTCAGATTTCTAGCATTAGTTCATTAAGCTTTATTTCTGTTGTGAGTATATGAGAATTGAATACATTTGCCGGTAACTGCATGCTTTCGCAGAACGTGTTCTTCAAAACAGCCCTAACAATGGCATTGACTTGGTTTCTGTATTCAGTAAGTGCTATTTGTTGGGGTAGTCTTGTATGTTCCAAAAGCCTTGGTAACGCAGCTTTTTGAAAACATTTAGATTAGAATTAAAGTTTCATTCAAGCTTACTTTAACGTTTCCAGTAGCGGATCCTCCCCTTTTTAGTTAATAAAAAGGCTGGAAAAGAGCTGTCAAATATTCTTGGAGCTTTTTCAACCATTTTTGATAGCATTTTTGGATGGGACCCTAACCCTAAAAGATAGTTTTAACCTACTTTGAAAGAAATAATTTGCTTTTTAATGGTCTTCAAAATGGTCCTAACACTGGCATTGACTTGGTTTCTGAAAATAGTAAGTGCTAGATGTTGGGGTAGTCTTGCTGACTCATATGCTCCAACAGTCTTGTTTTGTGAGCACTTAAATCAGTTTAAATTGTCTGGTCAACCCACTTTGTGGAGATGGTGAAAGACGGAGACAAGCAGATTTTCCTCAATCCAGTCTGAAGCCACCCTGTTTGGCAAAAAATCCCTTCCAGATCACCTCAAAGGAACCACTGCTGAGTCTCTCGTTCACAAGTGCTTCCCTTTGGGGTTGTCTTGTTTGTGAAATAGTTCAGATTGCCAGCATTAGTTCCAAAAGCTCTATTTCTGTTGAGAGTATATGAGTATATGAGAATTAAATACAAATTGAATACAAAACTGCATTTTTCACAGAACGTGTTCTTCAAAACAGCCCTAACACTGGCATTGACATGGTTTCTGTATACAGTAAGTGCTAATTGTCGGGGTAGTCTTGCTGACTCGTATGCTCCAAAAATCTCTCTAACTTGAAAGATGGTGATGAACAGATTTTTCTCAATCCAGTCTGAAGCCACCCTTTTTGTCAAAAATTTCCCTCCCAGATCACCTCAAAGGAACCACTGCTGAGTCTCTCGTTCACAAGTGCTTCTCTTTGGGGTTGTCTTGTCAGATTTCCAGCATTAGTTCATTAAGCTTTATTTCTGTTGTGAGTATATGAGAGTTGAATACATTTGCCGGTAACTGCATTCTTTCACAGAAAGTGTTCTTCAAAACAGCCTTAACATTAGCATTGACTTGGTTTCTGTATTCAGTAAGTGCTATTTGTTGGGATAGTCTTGTATGTTCCAAAAGCCTTGGTAACGTAGTTTTTATAAAAAAAATTTAGGTTAGAATTAAAGTTTAATTCAAGCTTACTTTAACATTTCCAGTTACATATCCTCCCCTATTTAGTTAATAAAAAGTCCTGAAAAGAGCTGTCAAAGCTTCTTGGAGCTTTTTCAACTATTTTTTATAGAATTTTTGCATTGGACCTTAAAGCTAAAAGATAGTTTTAACCTACTTTAAAATCAACATTTTACTTTTCCATGGTCTTCAAAATCGTCTTAACACTGGCACTGACTTGGTTTCTGGAAATAGTAAGTGCTAGATGTTGGGATAGTCTTGCTGACTCATACGCTCCAACAGTCTTGTTATGTGAGCACTTAAATCAGTTTAAATTGTCTGGTCAACGCACTTTGTGGAGATGGTGAAAGATGGACACAAACAGATTTTCCTCAATCCAGTCTGAAGCCATCCTGTTTGGCAAAAAATTCTTTCCAGATCACCCCTAAGAAACCACTGCTGAGTCTCTCGTTCACAAGAGCTTCTCTTTGGGGTTGTCTTGTTTGTGAATTTGGTCAGATTTCTAGCATTAGTTCATTAAGCTTTATTTCTGTTGGGAGTATATGAGAATTGAATACATTTGCCGGTAACTGCATGCTTTCGCAGAACGTGTTCTTCAAAACAGCCCTAACAATGGCATTGACTTGGTTTCTGTATTCAGTAAGTGCTATTTGTTGGGGTAGTCTTGTATGTTCCAAAAGCCTTGGTAACGCAGATTTTTGAAAAAATTTAGATTAGAATTAAAGTTTCATTTAGCTTACTTTAACGTTTCCAGTAGCGAATCCTCCCCTTTTTAGTTAATAAAAAGGCTGGAAAAGAGCTGTCAAATATTCTTGGAGCTTTTTCAACCATTTTTGATAGCATTTTTGGATGGGACCCTAAACCTAAAAGATAGTTTTAACCTACTTTGAAATAAATAATTTGCTTTTTAATGGTCTTCAAAATGGTCCTAACACTGGCACTGACTTGGTTTCTGAAAATAGTAAGTGCTAGAT
The DNA here is from genome assembly GCA_902685375.1 of Neostethus bicornis. NCBI lineage: Eukaryota > Metazoa > Chordata > Actinopteri > Atheriniformes > Phallostethidae > Neostethus > Neostethus bicornis. The sequence goes on along the minus strand of CACRXE010000005.1, from coordinate 3,873,711 downwards.
GTTGGGGTAGTCTTGCTGACTCATACGCTCCAACAGTCTTGTTATGTGAGCACTTAAATCAGTTTAAATTGTCTGGTCAACCCACTTTGTGGACATGGTGAAAGACGGAGACAAGCAGATTTTCCTCAATCCAGTCTGAAGCCATCCTGTTTGGCAAAAAATCCCTTCCAGATCACCTCAATGGAACCACTGCTGAGTCTCTCGTTCTCTTTGGGGTTGTCTTGTTTGTGAAATAGTTCAGATTGCCAGCATTAGTTCCAAAAGCTCTATTTCTGTTGAGAGTATATAAGTGTATGAGAATTAAAAACAAATTGAATACAAAACTGGATTTTTCACAGAACGTGTTCTTCAAAACAGCCCAACACTGGCATTGACTTGGTTTCTGTATAGAGTAAGTGCTAATTGTTGGGGTAGTCTTGCTGACTCGTATGCTCCAAAAATCTCTCTCACTTGAAAGATGGTGATGAACAGATTTTTCTCAATCCAGTCTGAAGCCACCCTTTTTGTCAAAAATTTCCCTCCCAGATCCCCTCAAAGGAACCACTAGTGAGTCTCTCGTTCACAAGTGCTTCTCTTTGGGGTTGTCTTGTTTGTGAAATTGTTCAGATTCCTAGCATTAGTTCATTAAGCTTTATTTCTGTTGTGAGTATATGATAAAAGAATATGTTTGCCAGTAACTGCATCCTTTAGCAAGACTTGGTCTTCAAAACAGCCCTAACACTGGCATTGATTTGGTTTCTGTATAGAGTAAGTGCTAAATGTTGGGGTAGTCTTGCTGACTCGTATGCTCCAAAAATCTCTCTCACTTGAAAGAGGGTGATGAACAGATTTTTCTCAATCCAGTCTGAAGCCACCATTTTGGCAAAAAAATATCCCTGCCAGATCACCCCTAAGGAACCACTAGTGAGTCTCTCGTTCACAAGTGCTTCTCTTTGGAGTTGTCTTGTTTGTGAAAGAGTTCAGTTTTCCAAGAGTAGCTTAGACTACAAGAAATGAAACAATTTATTCCTCAACATTTTTCAAAGTGTTTACACTGCCTGAATAACCCCTCTGCACAATCAGTTCAATTTCTGATTCAAAGCGATATAGACATGCAGCAGAATTCTTGCTCTATTGTGACTAATCACCAGGTTATGTTGGAAAAAGAAATGCGGTCTTCCACTCATCTGCAAGTAACGATCCTTATCCTACGTGTGACGACTGCTCTTTGTTCATCGTGAAGGAGCGCCTGAAGTCCATTATCACCACCATAGAAACTGTAGAGGTGAAAGGTTGTGCATAAATGAGATTGATACCACTAAAATTAGATGGACAAACAAAGGAGGTGTCAAATTTTGAATTTGGGAGGAGGTTCTTGTTGGGCATGGCAAAATCCTATAAAAGCTGCTGACATCAGCTGAGCTAATGGAGTATTCACAGAGAGAACGTCTCAAACTGAAATGCTGTTGGTTGCTGATGTCAGTAGTTTTTCTGTGGGGTTGTTTCTCTTAAGGGCTTGATCATCAAAACAGCTCTAACACTTGCACTGACTTGGTTTCTGTATTCAGTAAGTGCTAATTGTTGGGGTAGTCTTGCTGACTCGTATGCTCCAAAAATCTCTCTAATTTGAAAGATGGTGATGAACAGATTTTTATCAATCCAGGCTGAAGCCACCCTTTTTTTAAAAAACTTCCCTCCCAGATCACCTCAAAGGAACCACTAGTGAGTCTCTCGTTCACAAGAGCTTCTCTTTGGGGTTGTCTTGTTTGTGAAAGAGTTCAGATTTCTAGCATTAGTTCATTAAGCTTTATTTCTGTTGTGAGTATATGAGAATTGAATACATTTGCCGGTAACTGCATGCTTTCGCAGAACGTGTTCTTCAAAACAGCCCTAACAATGGCATTGACTTGGTTTCTGTATTCAGTAAGTGCTATTTGTTGGGGTAGTCTTGTATGTTCCAAAAGCCTTGGTAACGCAGCTTTTTGAAAACATTTAGATTAGAATTAAAGTTTCATTCAAGCTTACTTTAACGTTTCCAGTAGCGGATCCTCCCCTTTTTAGTTAATAAAAAGGCTGGAAAAGAGCTGTCAAATATTCTTGGAGCTTTTTCAACCATTTTTGATAGCATTTTTGGATGGGACCCTAACCCTAAAAGATAGTTTTAACCTACTTTGAAAGAAATAATTTGCTTTTTAATGGTCTTCAAAATGGTCCTAACACTGGCATTGACTTGGTTTCTGAAAATAGTAAGTGCTAGATGTTGGGGTAGTCTTGCTGACTCATATGCTCCAACAGTCTTGTTTTGTGAGCACTTAAATCAGTTTAAATTGTCTGGTCAACCCACTTTGTGGAGATGGTGAAAGACGGAGACAAGCAGATTTTCCTCAATCCAGTCTGAAGCCACCCTGTTTGGCAAAAAATCCCTTCCAGATCACCTCAAAGGAACCACTGCTGAGTCTCTCGTTCACAAGTGCTTCCCTTTGGGGTTGTCTTGTTTGTGAAATAGTTCAGATTGCCAGCATTAGTTCCAAAAGCTCTATTTCTGTTGAGAGTATATGAGTATATGAGAATTAAATACAAATTGAATACAAAACTGCATTTTTCACAGAACGTGTTCTTCAAAACAGCCCTAACACTGGCATTGACATGGTTTCTGTATACAGTAAGTGCTAATTGTCGGGGTAGTCTTGCTGACTCGTATGCTCCAAAAATCTCTCTAACTTGAAAGATGGTGATGAACAGATTTTTCTCAATCCAGTCTGAAGCCACCCTTTTTGTCAAAAATTTCCCTCCCAGATCACCTCAAAGGAACCACTGCTGAGTCTCTCGTTCACAAGTGCTTCTCTTTGGGGTTGTCTTGTCAGATTTCCTAGCATTAGTTCATTAAGCTTTATTTCTGTTGTGAGTATATGAGAGTTGAATACATTTGCCGGTAACTGCATTCTTTCACAGAAAGTGTTCTTCAAAACAGCCTTAACATTAGCATTGACTTGGTTTCTGTATTCAGTAAGTGCTATTTGTTGGGATAGTCTTGTATGTTCCAAAAGCCTTGGTAACGTAGTTTTTATAAAAAAAATTTAGGTTAGAATTAAAGTTTAATTCAAGCTTACTTTAACATTTCCAGTTACATATCCTCCCCTATTTAGTTAATAAAAAGTCCTGAAAAGAGCTGTCAAAGCTTCTTGGAGCTTTTTCAACTATTTTTTATAGAATTTTTGCATTGGACCTTAAAGCTAAAAGATAGTTTTAACCTACTTTAAAATCAACATTTTACTTTTCCATGGTCTTCAAAATCGTCTTAACACTGGCACTGACTTGGTTTCTGGAAATAGTAAGTGCTAGATGTTGGGATAGTCTTGCTGACTCATACGCTCCAACAGTCTTGTTATGTGAGCACTTAAATCAGTTTAAATTGTCTGGTCAACGCACTTTGTGGAGATGGTGAAAGATGGACACAAACAGATTTTCCTCAATCCAGTCTGAAGCCATCCTGTTTGGCAAAAAATTCTTTCCAGATCACCCCTAAGAAACCACTGCTGAGTCTCTCGTTCACAAGAGCTTCTCTTTGGGGTTGTCTTGTTTGTGAATTTGGTCAGATTTCTAGCATTAGTTCATTAAGCTTTATTTCTGTTGGGAGTATATGAGAATTGAATACATTTGCCGGTAACTGCATGCTTTCGCAGAACGTGTTCTTCAAAACAGCCCTAACAATGGCATTGACTTGGTTTCTGTATTCAGTAAGTGCTATTTGTTGGGGTAGTCTTGTATGTTCCAAAAGCCTTGGTAACGCAGATTTTTGAAAAAATTTAGATTAGAATTAAAGTTTCATTTAGCTTACTTTAACGTTTCCAGTAGCGAATCCTCCCCTTTTTAGTTAATAAAAAGGCTGGAAAAGAGCTGTCAAATATTCTTGGAGCTTTTTCAACCATTTTTGATAGCATTTTTGGATGGGACCCTAAACCTAAAAGATAGTTTTAACCTACTTTGAAATAAATAATTTGCTTTTTAATGGTCTTCAAAATGGTCCTAACACTGGCACTGACTTGGTTTCTGAAAATAGTAAGTGCTAGATGTTGGGGTAGTCTTGCTGACTCATACGCTCCAACAGTCTTGTTATGTGAGCACTTAAATCAGTTTAAATTGTCTGGTCAACCCACTTTGTGGACATGGTGAAAGACGGAGACAAGCAGATTTTCCTCAATCCAGTCTGAAGCCATCCTGTTTGGCAAAAAATCCCTTCCAGATCACCTCAATGGAACCACTGCTGAGTCTCTCGTTCAAGTGCTCTTTGGGGTTGTCTTGTTTGTGAAATAGTTCAGATTGCCAGCATTAGTTCCAAAAGCTCTATTTCTGTTGAGAGTATATAAGTGTATGAGAATTAAAAACAAATTGAATACAAAACTGGATTTTTCACAGAACGTGTTCTTCAAAACAGCCCAACACTGGCATTGACTTGGTTTCTGTATAGAGTAAGTGCTAATTGTTGGGGTAGTCTTGCTGACTCGTATGCTCCAAAAATCTCTCTCACTTGAAAGATGGTGATGAACAGATTTTTCTCAATCCAGTCTGAAGCCACCCTTTTTGTCAAAAATTTCCCTCCCAGATCCCCTCAAAGGAACCACTAGTGAGTCTCTCGTTCACAAGTGCTTCTCTTTGGGGTTGTCTTGTTTGTGAAATTGTTCAGATTCCTAGCATTAGTTCATTAAGCTTTATTTCTGTTGTGAGTATATGATAAAAGAATATGTTTGCCAGTAACTGCATCCTTTAGCAAGACTTGGTCTTCAAAACAGCCCTAACACTGGCATTGATTTGGTTTCTGTATAGAGTAAGTGCTAAATGTTGGGGTAGTCTTGCTGACTCGTATGCTCCAAAAATCTCTCTCACTTGAAAGAGGGTGATGAACAGATTTTTCTCAATCCAGTCTGAAGCCACCATTTTGGCAAAAAAATATCCCTGCCAGATCACCCCTAAGGAACCACTAGTGAGTCTCTCGTTCACAAGTGCTTCTCTTTGGAGTTGTCTTGTTTGTGAAAGAGTTCAGTTTTCCAAGAGTAGCTTAGACTACAAGAAATGAAACAATTTATTCCTCAACATTTTTCAAAGTGTTTACACTGCCTGAATAACCCCTGTGCACAATCAGTTCAATTTCTGATTCAAAGCGATATAGACATGCAGCAGAATTCTTGCTCTATTGTGACTAATCACCAGGTTATGTTGGAAAAAGAAATGCGGTTTTCCACTCATCTGCAAGTAACGATCCTTATCCTACGTGTGACGACTGCTCTTTGTTCATCGTGAAGGAGCACCTGAAGTCCATTATCACCACCATAGAAAATGTAGAGGTGAAAGGTTGTGCATATATGAGATTGATACCACTAAAAAGAGATGGACAAACAAAGGAGGTGTCAAATTTTGAATTTGGGAGGAGGTTCTTGTTGGGCACGGCAAAATCCTATAAAAGCTGCTGCTGACATCAGCTGAACAGATTTTCCTCAATCCAGTCTGAAGCCACCCTGTTTGGCAAAAAATCCCTACCAGATCACCTCAAAGGAACCACTGCTGAGTCTCTCGTTCACAAGTGCTTCTCTTTGGGGTTGTCTTGTTTGTGAAAGAGTTCAGATTCCTAGCATTAGTTCATTAAGCTTTATTTCTGTTGTGAGTATATGAGAGTTGAATACATTTGCCGGTAACTGCATTCTTTCACAGAACGTGTTATCAAAACAGCCTTAACATTAGCATTGACTTGGTTTCTGTATTCAGTAAGTGCTATTTGTTGTGATAGTCTTGTATGTTCCAAAAGCCTTGGTAACGTAGTTTTTATAAAAAAATTTAGGTTAGAATTAAAGTTTAATTCAAGCTTACTTTAACATTTCCAGTTACATATCATCCCCTATTTAGTTAATAAAAAGTCCTGAAAAGAGCTGTCAAAGCTTCTTGGAGCTTTTTCAACTATTTTTTATAGCATTTTTGCATTGGACCCTAAAGCTAAAAGATAGTTTTAACCTACTTTAAAATCAACATTTTACTTTTCCATGGTCTTCAAAATTGTCTTAACACTGGCACTGACTTGGTTTCTGAAAATAGTAAGTGCTAGATGTTGGGATAGTCTTGCTGACTCATACGCTCCAACAGTCTTGTTATGTGAGCACTTAAATCAGTTTAAATTGTCTGGCCAACGCACTTTGTGGAGATGGTGAAAGATGGACACAAACAGATTTTCCTCAATCCAGTCTGAAGCAATCCTGTTTGGCAAAAAATTCTTTCCAGATCACCCCCAAGAAACCACTGCTGAGTCTCTCGTTCACAAATGCTTCTCTTTGGGGTTGTCTTATTTGTAAAATTGTTCAGATTCCTAGCATTAGTTCATTAAGCTTTATTTCTGTTGTGAGTATATGATAAATGAATATGTTTGCCAGTAACTGCATGCTTTCACAGAACGTGTTCTTCAAAACAGCCCTAACACTGGCATTGACTTGGTTTCTGTATACAGTAAGTGCTAATTGTTGGGGTAGTCTTGCTGACTCGTATGCTCCAAAAATCTCTCTAACTTGAAAGATTGAGATGAACAGATTTTTCTCAATCCAGTCTGAAGCCACCTTTTTGGCAAAAAAATATCCCTGCCAGATCACCCCTAAGGAACCACTAGTGAGTCTCTCGTTCACAAGTGCTTCTCTTTGGGGTTGTCTTGTTTGTGAAATTGTTCAGATTCCTAGAATTAGTTCATTAAGCTTTATTTCTGTTGTGAGTATATGATAATTGAATACATTTGCCAGTAACTGCATCCTTTAGCAAGACTTGGTCTTCAAAACAGCCCTAACACTGGCATTGACTTGGTTTCTGTATAGAGTAAGTGCTATTTGTTGGGGTAGTCTTGCTGACTCGTATGCTCCAAAAATCTCTCTAACTTGAAAGATGGTGATGAACAGATTTTCCTCAATCCAGGCTGAAGCCACCCTTTTTGTCAAAAAATTTCCCTCCCAGATCACCTCAAAGGAACCACTGCTGAGTCTCTCGTTCACAAGTGCTTCTCTTTGGGGTTGTCTTGTCAGATTTCTAGCATTAGTTCATTAAGCTTTATTTCTGTTGTGAGTATATGAGAGTTGAATACATTTGCCGGTAACTGCATTCTTTCACAGAACGTGTTCTTCAAAACAGCCCTAACACTGGCATTGACTTGGTTTTCTGTATTCAGTAAGTGCTATTTGTTGGGATAGTCTTGTATGTTCCAAAAGCCTTGGTAACGTAGTTTTTATAAAAAAAAATTAGGTTAGAATTAAAGTTTAATTCAAGCTTACTTTAACATTTCCAGTTACATATCCTTCCCTATTTAGTTAATAAAAAGTCCTGAAAAGAGCTGTCAAAGCTTCTTGGAGCTTTTTCAACTATTTTTTATAGAATTTTTGCATTGGACCCTAAAGCTAAAAGATAGTTTTAACCTACTTTAAAATCAACATTTTACTTTTCCATGGTCTTCAAAATCGTCTTAACACTGGCACTGACTTGGTTTCTGAAAATAGTAAGTGCTAGATGTTGGGATAGTCTTGCTGACTCATACGCTCCAACAGTCTTGTTATGTGAGCACTTAAATCAGTTTAAATTGTCTGGTCAACGCACTTTGTGGAGATGGTGAAAGATGGACACAAACAGATTTTCCTCAATCCAGTCTGAAGCCATCCTGTTTGGCAAAAAATTCTTTCCAGATCACCCCCAAGAAACCACTGCTGAGTCTCTCGTTCACAAGAGCTTCTCTTTGGGGTTGTCTTGTTTGTGAATTTGGTCAGATTTCTAGCATTAGTTCATTAAGCTTTATTTCTGTTGGGAGTATATGAGAATTGAATACATTTGCCGGTAACTGCATGCTTTCGCAGAACGTGTTCTTCAAAACAGCCCTAACAATGGCATTGACTTGGTTTCTGTATTCAGTAAGTGCTATTTGTTGGGGTAGTCTTGTATGTTCCAAAAGCCTTGGTAACGCAGCTTTTTGAAAACATTTAGATTAGAATTAAAGTTTCATTCAAGCTTACTTTAACGTTTCCAGTAGCGAATCCTCCCCTTTTTAGTTAATAAAAAGGCTGGAAAAGAGCTGTCAAATATTCTGTGAGCTTTTTCAACCATTTTTGATAGCATTTTTGGATGGGACCCTAAACCTAAAAGATAGTTTTAACCTACTTTGAAATAAATAATTTGCTTTTTAATGGTCTTCAAAATGGTCCTAAAACTGGCACTGACTTGGTTTCTGAAAATAGTAAGTGCTAGATGTTGGGGTAGTCTTGCTGACTCATACGCTCCAACAGTCTTGGTATGTGAGCACTTAAATCAGTTTAAATTGTCTGGTCAACCCACTTTGTGGACATGGTGAAAGACGGAGACAAGCAGATTTTCCTCAATCCAGTCTGAAGCCATCCTGTTTGGCAAAAAATCCCTTCCAGATCACCTCAATGGAACCACTGCTGAGTCTCTCGTTCTCTTTGGGGTTGTCTTGTTTGTGAAATAGTTCAGATTGCCAGCATTAGTTCCAAAAGCTCTACTTCTGTTGAGAGTATATAAGTATATGAGAATTAAAAACAAATTGAATACAAAACTGGATTTTTCACAGAACGTGTTCTTCAAAACAGCACAACACTGGCATTGACTTGGTTTCTGTATATAGTAAGTGCTAATTGTTCGGGTAGTCTTGCTGACTCGTATGCTCCAAAAATCTCTCTAACTTGAAAGATTGAGATGAACAGATTTTTCTCAATCCAGTCTGAAGCCACCTTTTTGGCAAAAAAATATCCCTGCCAGATCATCCCTAAGGAACCACTAGTGAGTCTCTCGTTCACAAGTGCTTCTCTTTGGGGTTGTCCTGTTTGTGAAATTGTTCAGATTCCTAGCATTAGTTCATTAAGCTTTATTTCTGTTGTGAGCATATGATAAAAGAATATGTTTGCCAGTAACTGCATCCTTTAGCAAGACTTGGTCTTCAAAACAGCCCTAACACTGGCATTGACTTGGTTTCTGTATAGAGTAAGTGCTAATTGTTGGGGTAGTCTTGCTGACTCGTATGCTCCAAAAATCTCTCTAACTTGAAAGAGGGTGATGAACAGATTTTTCTCAATCCAGTCTGAAGCCACCATTTTGGCAAAAAAATATCCCTGCCAGATCACCCCTAAGGAACCACTGGTGAGTCTCTCGTTCACAAGTGCTTCTCTTTGGAGTTGTCTTGTTTGTGAAAGAGTTCAGTTTTCCAAGAGTAGCTTAGACTACAAGAAATGAAACAATTTATTCCTCAACATTTTTCAAAGTGTTTACACTGCCTGAATAATCCCTGTGCACAATCAGTTCAATTTCTGATTCAAAGCGATATAGACATGCAGCAGAATTCTTGCTCTATTGTGACTAATCACCAGGTTTTGTTGGAAAAAGATATGCGGTCTTCCACTCATCTGCAAGTAACGATCCTTATCCTACGTGTGACGACTGCTCTTTGTTCATCGTGAAGGAGCGCCTGAAGTCCATTATCACCACCATAGAAAATGTAGAGGTGAAAGGTTGTGCATATATGAGATTGATACCACTAAAAAGAGATGGACAAACAAAGGAGGTGCCAAATTTTGAATTTGGGAGGAGGTTCTTGTTGGGCATGGCAAAATCCTATAAAAGCTGCTGACATCAGCTGAGCTAATGGAGTATTCACAGAGAGAACGTCTCAAACTGTTGTTGTTGTTGGTTGCTGATTTTAGTAGTTTTTCTGTGGGGTTGTTTCTCTTAAGGGCTTGATCATCAAAACAGTTCAGAGTTCAGATTTCTAGCATTAGTTCATTAAGCTTTATTTCTGTTGTGAGTATATGAGAGTTGAATACATTTGCCAGTAACTGCATTCTTTCGCGGAACTTGTTCTTAAAAACAGCCCTAACACGTGTATTTACTTGGTTTCTGTATTCAGTAAGTGCTATTTGTTGTGATAGTCTTGTATGTTCCAAAAGTTCCAAGTAACGTAGTTTTTATAAAAAAATTTAGGTGAGAATTAAAGTTAAATTCAAGCTTACTTTAACATTTCCAGTTAAATATCCTCCCCTATTTAGTTAATAAAAAGTCCTGAAAAGAGCTGTCAAAGCTTCTTGGAGCTTTTTAAACTATTTTTGATAGCATTTTTGGATTGGACCCTAAAGCTAAAAGATAGATTTAACCTACTTTGAAATAAATAATTTGCTTTTTAATGGTCTTCAAAATGGTCTTAACACTGGCACTGACTTGGTTTCTGAAAATAGTAAGTGCTAGATGTTGGGATAGTCTTGCTGACTCATACGCTCCAACGGTCTTGTTATGTGAGCACTTAAAACAGTTTAAATTGTCTGGTCAATTCACTTTGTGGAGATGGTGAAAGATGGAGACAAACGGATTTTTCTCAATCCAGTCTGAAGCCACCATTTTTGGCAAAAAAATCCCTCCCAGATCACCTCAAAAAAACACTGCTGAATCTTACTTTCACAAGTGCTTCTCTTTGGGGTTGTCTTGTTTGTGAAATTGTTCAGATTTCTAGCATTAGTTCCAAAAGCTTTATTTCTGTTGTGAGTATATGAGAATTGAATACAATTGCAGGCAGCTGCGTTTTTCACAGAACGTGTTCTTCAAAACAGCCTTAACAATGGCATTGACTTGGTTTTTGTAAAGAGTAAGTGCTAATTGTTGGGGTAGTCTTGCTGACTCGTATGATCCAAAAATCTCTCTAACTTGAAAGATGGAGATGAACAGATTTTTCTCAATCCAGTCTAAATCCACCTTTTTGTAAAAAAATTTCCCTCCCAGATCACCTCAAAGGAACCACTGGTGAGTCTCTCGTTCACAAGTGCTTCTCTTTGGGGTTTTCTTGTCTGTGAAATTGTTCAGATTTCTAGCATTAGTTCATTAAGCTTTATTTCTGTTGTGAGTATATGAGAATTGAATACAGTTGCCGGTAACTGCATGCTTTCGCAGAACATGTTCTTCAAAACAGCCCTAACACTGGCATTGACTTGGTTTCTGTATTCAGTAAGTGCTATTTGTTGGGGTAGTCTTGTATGTTCCAAAAGCTTTGGCTTAATGAAAACATTTAGGTTGGAATTAAAGTTTCATTCAAGCTTACTTTAAAATTTCCAGTTACATATCCTCCCCTATTTAGTTAATAAAAAGGCTGGAAAAGAGCTGTCAAAGCTTCTTGGAGCTTTTTAAACTTTTTTTGATAGCATTTTTGCATTGGACCCTAAAGCTAAAAGATAGTTTTAACCTAGTTTTAAATCAACATTTTGTTCTTAATGGTCTTCAAAACGATCCTAACACTGGCAGTGACTTGGTTTCTGAAAATAGTAAGTGCTAGATGTTGGGGTAGTCTTGCTGACTCATACGCTCCAACAGTCTTGTTTTGTGAGCACTTACAGTAAATCGGTTTGATTTGTCTGGTCAACGCAAATTGTTGGAGATGTTGAAAGATGGAGCCTCAAAAGAGTTTTATCAATTCAGTCTGAAGCCATTGTTTTTGGCACAAAATTCCTCCCAGATCACCCCTAAGAAACCACTGCTGAGTCTCTCATTCACAAGTGCTTCTCTTTGGGGTTGTCTTGGTAGTGAAATAGTTCAGATTTCTAAGAGTAGATCCAAAAGCTTTATTTCTGTTGTGTGTATCTGAGAATTAATAGTATTACCAGCCATTCCGTTGTCACTTGAGTTATAGTAGGCCAGTTAGATTTTCAAAATGAAGACAAGATTTGTCTTCTTTTTACAAGAGCCTTGTTTCAGGGTTTGTCAAACGACCACAAATCTGATTTTAAATGAAGTGTTGATAATGGGCAAACATCTGTTGGGGATTTGCTTCAACTTGTTGCTCTTTCTGTGCTGAAAATGTTTAAAGTGCTTGAAATTTTGAGTGTCCTTTAGCTCAGAAATTAAACAATTTATTCCAGACATTTCTATTCAATTCAATTTTATTTGTATAGCCCAATATCACAGAATTTCCTTTTCAATGGGCTTCACAAGAAAAGAGGAATGTTAGTTATTTTTCTTGCTGTGTATTTGTGTTAATACATTCCTCTTTTTCTTGTGAAGCCCATTGAGACGGAAATTCTGTGATTTTGGGCTATACAAATAAAATTAAATTGAATTAACACAAATACACAGCAAGAAAAATAACTCATAAATGCTAACAAAACAAGACTAGCACATTTATGCCCTTAGACATTCCTTCACGGTGAGGAAAATCTCCCAAAAAACCCATCGGTGGGAAAAAAAATAAGAAACCTCTTGGGGATCCACATAAAAGAGAGATCCCTCCCCCGGGACGAGCAACTAATGTGTCAAAGATTATTGTTTAGCTTATTCTAATCTACAGCTAAATATCTAAAGAAGTCAATAGATGTTCTTCATCCTGATGGAAACACGGGGGACTCCTCAGCCCGGAGATGTCCAGTACGGGGATGAGTAGATGTTCTTCATTCTGTTGGAAACAAGGGAGACTCCTCAACCCGGAGATGTCCAGTACAGTGATGAGTAGATGGATTTCATCTTGATGGAGCAGGGATGATGAAGCGTGGAGGTCTCCTCGGTGAGTGTTTATACTGCCTGAATAACCCCTGACTTTGAACCAGTCCACACGGGCAACCAGTAGACCACGATCGACTGGGTGGGCGCCCTTTGAGCTCATCTCAAAGATTCTTTGTGCAAAGCACCAATACTCAAATTGCTCCTGATTGGTCGAGACTAGATAGCACCTTGCATGACAGCTTCTGCCGTCTAGTGTAAATGAATGACTAGCATCCAAACACATAGAATGTGAATACTGGACGGCCTCACAAATTGCAAAAAAGAAAAAAAAAAACAAGATGCACTAATGAAATAGTTATTAGGTTTGCTTTTTGAGAAAAGAATAACACTCAAACAGGATAAAAACCAAAAAAACTAGATTTTTGATAATTCTTCCTCAAATTTAGTTATTACACACAAATTACAAAAAAAAAAAAAAAAAAAAAAAATTATATATTTTTTTATTATTTTTAATCATTCAACTGTTACATCTAAAACATGTCAAAACAGATGAAGTGCATTGATAACCAGGGCAGCTTAGCTTTGTTGCCATGGTTACATTGTTCTATATGACATCATTAGTCCAGTTTTTACCATGTTAAAAAAGGACACCAGTGAAGCACCGGGGCTTCAGTTGCAACATTCAAGTGTCAAAATGTCCACTTCCAAGGGGTCTTCTGACTCAGGTGATACAGACTCATCAGATACCAGTGTATGGACTTTCCCTTTTGTGACTTTGAAGAGTCAGGAGAGAGAGATAAACGAGCTGAAGAAGAAACTGCTTTACAGCGAGACAACGAAAAGCCAACTCATGCAGCAAAATCAAAAGCTTGTTGCTGAGCAAACACACCTGGAAAAGCTATATAATGAAACTCTTGAAAAAAATGATTTCCTCAAGTCAGCTCTTTATGAACAAGAAGGTCAGGACAAAGACAGTGAATATGAAAAAAAAATTGCTGAACAGGAAAATCGAATAATAAAGTTGAAGACCCACAACAAACATTTGCTGGCTGAAATACTGGATCAACAGCGTAATGAGATGATCCTGATTGAGAGAAACGAAGCGCTGGCTAATCAAGTAAATGAAGCTGAAGCTGAAGTTCGCTCCATTATCAACGAGTGGCTATGCAACACAAGATTCACCGAAACAGATACATTGATAAGAGAAATTGAGCGTCCCGCGGAAGTCCCTCCACTGATGGTTAATGATCAGGTAGAGAACGTGGGCCAGCGGGAGCCAGAGAACGTGGACCAGCAGGAGCCAGAGTACCTGGACCGGCAGGAGCTAGTTAATCAAGCAGCCACAGTAGCAAATGATATTCAAGAAAAACAACGCAAAGTAGTTCAACTACCATTTGATCAGGTGAAATTTTGGCACATGAAGCAGAAGAAATATCTGGCCATCGGAACAATATTTGTTCTGATGCTGCTGTATTGTTATCCCCTCATGTTACAAATGATAAAATGTTGTTGCTCATGCGGGTTTCCACCTATTTAAAAGCAACTAGACAGAAAGTGCCATGAAGATCACCAGAAGGTCTGGAGTTAAATAAAACCTAACTCATTTGACTTGAGAATGATGTGTGTTTTTGTGTGTGTGGTGGTGAGAAGTCTGCTTCACCTGAGTAACAATATCATATAGTAATTAAGTTGAATAACTTGTTGCCATGGGCAAATGACAATAATTTTCCTAAATATGGAAAATGTGTTATAACTAAGGTAATTAGGTGGTTGGAAACAACAGAAAGAATATAAGCTATCAGAGTAAAAGCTGCTATTTTTTTAATACAAATTTATGGGCGGTGAGACTTTTTAAAGCTAGAGGCTGCTAAATAATTGGCACAGAGTTGGAAACTATTCCATGTACAGCTAGCTCTTTATGCAGACCCACTTTGGGCGATTCTTGCTCCTTCTGGGTTTGCATTTCCTGGAGAGACTACGGAAAGTCTCTCACCCTCCCACGGCCGTACCTGTGTATGCATGTGCTGCAAATGAAGTGGGTGAGAAAGCACTTGCAGGTGGCGGGCCCTGTCATTGCCAAGCGGCATTGCCCCCCAACCCGAGGACCTCTCTGTGTGTAGTTTAATTAGGAATGTGAGTGGTGCCATTGGGCCATGTTCAGTGTCTAAGGTGGGGTTTAAAATTGAGGGGGAACGGCATAAGGGGAGTGCAGGTGTCCCCACTTGGCACTCCCTCTCCGAAATACCCCTCAAGACCCTATATGAATGAAAATGACTAAGATGCAGATAAAAGTGGAGTAGAGGATAGGTGCAGACGGGGACTCAGAAGGGGGATCACCCACCCCAAGCCTCGTCAGCGTGCCCCACCCATCCAGACCCCGCGCCCTAAGCGACAGTGAGCATGTGGCAGTGTGGGACCGGGAGAGAGCAGGCGGATAGGCACAACTCCCCCCGGGTGACCGACTCCTCAGCCTGACACAGTAAGGGTTATCTCAGCTAGGGCTGCAAGTAACGATTATTTAGATAATCAATTAATCTGTCAATTATTGGACCGATTAATTGGTTAATTGGATGAAAATAACAACCTAATAAAATATTAGTTTTTCAGCATTTTATTGAATGTAATTGCGTAAAACACAACTCATTGTCACATAAACAATACGTTGGGCTTGTTTAAGTAAGAGCAAATGTTAATCTTTCTGTGAAATAAAGAGGTAGAATATTAAGATTGCTGGAAAATAATTCCAACTGGAAGTTTTAGGTCTTTCTTGCTGGGAGCTGCATCTCTTCTAGTTGTTAAAATCCAGTTGCAAAATAGTCACTTTTACTGAAAGTTGTAGTCCTACTTGCTAGAAATTGTAGTTTTTTTCTGCTTTTTTGTAGTTCTTCCTACTGAAAGTTGTAGTCCTTCTTCCTTAAAGTTGTAGTTTTTCTGGCTGGGAGATGTAATCCTTTTTGTTAAAAGTTGTATTTGGGAGATGTAGTCCTTAATTTTGAAAGTTGTAGTTCTCTCTCCTAGATGATGTAGTTTTATTTTGTTGAAAGTTGTGTTTCTTCCAAATGAAAGTTTTAGTTCTTCCTGCTGGGCTGTGTAGTCCTTCTTCTTGAGAGTTATAATTATTCTTGCTGGGATATGTAGTACTTCCTGCTGAAAGTTGTTTTTCTACCTGCTGGAATATGTAATCCTTCTTGATGGAATTTGGAATTCTTCAAGCTGGGAGATGTATTTCTTTCTACTGGAAGTTGTATTTTTTCTATCTAGGTGATGTAGTCCTTACTACTTAAAGTTGAAGTTCTCCTCGCTGGATGTTGTAGTTCTTAATGGTGAAAGTTCTAGTACTTCCTATTGGAAGTTGTAGTCCTTACTGAAAGTTGTAGTTTTTTGGGGATTTTTTGCTGAAATTTGTAATCCTTTTTTGATGGAAGTTGTAATTCTTTAACTTGGGCTGTGAAGTCTTTAATTCTGGAAGTTGTAATTCTCCCTCGTGGTTGTTGTTTCTTTTTTTTTTTTTTTTTTTTTTTTTTTTTTTATTTTGGGAAATGTAGACTTTTGTGCTAAAAGTAGTAACTCTTCCAAATGGAAGTGGTAGAGATGTAGTATTACCTGGTGACAGTTGTTTTCTATCCTGCTGGAAGATGTAATCTTTTCTTGATGGAAGTCATAATTCTTCAAGCTAGGAGATGTATTCGTAAATGCTGAAAGTTGTAGTTCTCCCTCCTGGAAGTAGTAGCTTTTCATTCTGGTCCTTACTAGTCCTTTCTACTCAAAGTTGAAGTCTTTCTCGCTGGATGTCGTGTTTCGCCATAGTGAAAATTGTAGTACTTCATACTAGTAGTAGTCCTTCTTCCTGAAAGTTGTAGTTATTCTTCAGACTAGCAACCCTTTACTAGGGATGGGTATCGATAAGGATTTATCAATACTAGTCTTGTACTAATATCGATACTTATCGATACCGCTTAACTATCCAGGACTTTAATGATTCTCTTATCGATATTTTTTAGAAACAAAGAAATAAGTATTATGAACATAAAAAAATTAATTGGATGATGGTTGAACTCACAAACAGAGCAATATTTAAATAAAATATACCTTACTTAAATGAAATAGGATACATCAAAATAAATCTGAACTGGACTGTTAAAAAAACAAAAAAAGTAGTAACTCTTTCAAATGGAAGTGGTAAAGATGTATTATTACCTGGTGACAGTTGTTTTCTATCCTGCTGGAAGATGTAATCTTTTCTTGATGGAAGTCATAATTCTTCAAGCTAGGAGATGTATTCGTAAATGCTGAAAATTGTAGTTCTCCCTCCTGGAAGTAGTAGCTTTTCATTCTGGTCCTTAAAAGTCCTTTTGCCATAGTGAAAATTGTAGTACTTCATACAGTAAGGTGTAGTCCTTCTTCCTGAAAGTTGTAGTTATTCTTCAGACTAGCAACCCTTAACTAAGGATGGGTATCGATAAGAATTTATCAATACTAGTCTTGTACTAATATTGAGTACTAAAACCAAGTCAATGCCAGTGTTAGGGCTGTTTTGAAGAACACGTTCTGCGAAAGCATGCAGTTACCGGCAAATGTATTTAATTCGCATATACTCACAACAGAAATAAAGCTTAAAGAAACTAATGCTAGAAATCTGAACAATTTCACAAACAAGACAACCCTAAAGAGAAGCACTTGTGAACGAGAGACTCAGCATAAAAGCTGCTGCAAGTAGGATAAGGATCGTTACTTGCAGATGAGTGGAAGACCGCATTTCTCTGCTGAATCTCGCTTTCACAAGCGCTTCTCTTTGGGGTTGTCTTGTTTGTGAAAGAGTTCAGATTTCCAGCATTAGTTCCAAAAGCTTTATTTCTGTTTTGAGTATATGAGAATTGAATACAATTGCAGGCAACTGCATTTTTCACAGAACATGTTCTCTCAAACAGCCTTAACAATGGCATTGACTTGGTTTCTGTATAGAGAAAGTGCTAATTGTTGGGGTAGTCTTGCTGACTCGTATGATCCAAAAATCTCTCTAACTTGAAAGAGGGTGATCAACAGATTTTTCTCAATCCAGTCTGAAGCCACCTTTTTGGCAAAAAAAAAATCCCTCCCAGATCAACCCTAAGGAACCACTGCTGAGTCTCTCGTTCACAAGTTCTTTTCTTTGGGGTTGTCTTGTTTGTGAAAGAGTTCAGATTTCTAGCATTAGTTCATTAAGCTTTATTTCTGTTGTGAGTGTATGAGAGTTGAATACATTTGCCGGTAACTGCATTCTTTCACAGAACGTGTTCTTCAAAACAGCCTTAACAATGGCATTGACTTGGTTTCTGTATTCAGTAAGTGCTATTTGTTGGGATAGTCTTGTATGTTCCAAAAGCCTTGGTAACGTAGTTTTTATAAAAAAATTTAGGTTAGAATTAAAGTTTAATTCAAGCTTACTTGAACATTTCCAGTTACATATCCTCCCCTATTTAGTTAATAAAAAATCCTGAAAAGAGCTGTCAAAGCTTCTTGGAGGTTTTTCAACTATTTTTTATAGTATTTTTGCATTGGACCCTAAAGCTAAAAGATAGTTTTAATCTACTTTAAAATCAACATTTTACTTTTCCATGGTCTTCAAAATCGTCTTAACACTGGCACTGACTTGGTTTCTGAAAATAGTAAGTGCTAGATGTTGGGGTAGTCTTGCTGACTCATACGCTCCAACAGTCTTGTTATGTGAGAACTTAAATCAGTTTAAATTGTCTGGTCAACGCACTTTGTGGAGATGGTGAAAGATGGACACAAACAGATTTTCCTCAATCCAGTCTGAAGCCACCCTGTTTGGCAAAAAATCCCTTCCAGATCACCTCAATGGAACCACTGCTGAGTCTCTCGTTCACAAGAGCTTTTCTTTGGGGTTGTCTTGTTTGTGAAATCGTTCAGATTGCCAGCATTAGTTCCAAAAGCTTTATTTCTGTTGTGAGTATATGAGTATTGAATACAATTGCAGGTAACTGCATTTTTCACAGAACTTGTTCTTCAAAACAGCCCTTGTCTTGTTTGTGAAATAGTTTAGTTTTCCAAGAGTAGCATAGACTACAAGAAATGAAACAATTTATTCCTCAACATTTTTCAAAGTGTTTACACTGCCTGAGTAACCCCTGTGCACAATCAGTTCAATTTCTGATTCAAAGCGATATAGACATGCAGCAGAATTCTTGCTCTATTGTGACTAATCACCAGGTTGTGTTGGAAAAAGAAATGCGGTCTTCCACTCATCTGCAAGTAACGATCCTTATCCTACGTGTGACGACTGCTCTTTGTTCATCGTGAAGGAGCGCCTGAAGTCCATTATCACCACCATAGAAACTGTAGAGGTGAAAGGTTGTGCATATATGAGATTGATACAACTAAAAAGAGATGGACAAACAAAGGAGGTGTCAAATTTTGAATTTGGGAGGAGGTTCTTGTTGGGCATGGCAAAATCCTATAAAAGCTGCTGACATCAGCTGAGCTAATGGAGTATTCACAGAGAGAACGTCTCAAACTTAAATGCTGTTGGTTGCTGATTTTAGTAGTTTTTCTGTGGGGTTGTTTCTCTTAAGGGCTTGATCATCAAAACAGTTCAGAGTTCAGATTTCTAGCATTAGTTCATTAAGCTTTATTTCTGTTGTGAGTATATGAGAGTTGAATACATTTGCCAGTAACTGCATTCTTTCGCGGAACTTGTTCTTAAAAACAGCCCTAACACGTGTATTTACTTGGTTTCTGTATTCAGTAAGTGCTATTTGTTGGGATAGTCTTGTATGTTCCAAAAGTTCCAAGTAACGTAGTTTTTATAAAAAAAAATTAGGTGAGAATTAAAGTTAAATTCAAGCTTACTTTAACATTTCCAGTTAAATATCCTCCCCTATTTAGTTAATAAAAAGTCCTGAAAAGAGCTGTCAAATATTCTTGGAGCTTTTTAAACTATTTTTGATAGCATTTTTGGATTGGACCCTAAAGCTAAAAGATAGATTTAACCTACTTTGAAATAAATAATTTGCTTTTTAATGGTCTTCAAAATGGTCTTAACACTGGCACTGACTTGGTTTCTGAAAATAGTAAGTGCTAGATGTTGGGATAGTCTTGCTGACTCATACGCTCCAACGGTCTTGTTATGTGAGCACTTAAATCAGTTTAAATTGTCTGGTCAACGCACTTTGTGGAGATGGTGAAAGATGGAGACAAACGGATTTTTCTCAATCCAGTCTGAAGCCACCATTTTTGGCAAAAAAATCCCTCCCAGATCACCTCAAAAAAACACTGCTGAATCTTACTTTCACAAGTGCATCTCTTTGGGGTTGTCTTGTTTGTGAAATTGTTCAGATTTCTAGCATTAGTTCCAAAAGCTTTATTTCTGTTGTGAGTATATGAGAATTGAATACAATTGCAGGCAGCTGCGTTTTTCACAGAACGTGTTCTTCAAAACAGCCTTAACAATGGCATTGACTTGGTTTCTGTAAAGAGTAAGTGCTAATTGTTGGGGTAGTCTTGCTGACTCGTATGATCCAAAAATCTCTCTAACTTGAAAGATGGAGATGAACAGATTTTTCTCAATCCAGTCTAAATCCACCTTTTTGTAAAAAAATTTCCCTCCCAGATCACCTCAAAGGAACCACTGGTGAGTCTCTCGTTCACAAGTGCTTCTCTTTGGGGTTTTCTTGTCTGTGAAATTGTTCAGATTTCTAGCATTAGTTCATTAAGCTTTATTTCTGTTGTGAGTATATGAGAATTGAATACAGTTGCCGGTAACTGCATGCTTTCGCAGAACATGTTCTTCAAAACAGCCCTAACACTGGCATTGACTTGGTTTCTGTATTCAGTAAGTGCTATTTGTTGGGTTAGTCTTGTATGTTCCAAAAGCTTTGGCTTAATGAAAACATTTAGGTTGGAATTAAAGTTTCATTCAAGCTTACTTTAAAATTTCCAGTTTCATATCCTCCCCTATTTAGTTAATAAAAAGGCTGGAAAAGAGCTGTCAAAGCTTCTTGGAGCTTTTTAAACTTTTTTTGATAGCATTTTTGCATTGGACCCTAAAGCTAAAAGATAGTTTTAACCTAGTTTTAAATCAACATTTTGTTCTTAATGGTCTTCAAAACGATCCTAACACTGGCAGTGACTTGGTTTCTGAAAATAGTAAGTGCTAGATGTTGGGGTAGTCTTGCTGACTCATACGCTCCAACAGTCTTGTTTTGTGGGCACTTACAGTAAATCGGTTTGATTTGTCTGGTCAACGCAAATTGTTGGAGATGTTGAAAGATGGAGCCTCAAAAGAGTTTTATCAATTCAGTCTGAAGCCATTGTTTTTGGCACAAAATTCCTCCCAGATCACCCCTAAGAAACCACTGCTGAGTCTTTCATTCACAAGTGCTTCTCTTTGGGGTTGTCTTGGTAGTGAAATAGTTCAGATTTCTAAGAGTAGATCCAAAAGCTTTATTTCTGTTGTGTGTATCTGAGAATTAATAGTATTACCAGCCATTCCGTTGTCACTTGAGTTATAGTAGGCCAGTTAGATTTTCAAAATGAAGACAAGATTTGTCCTCTTTTTACAAGAGCCTTGTTTCAGGGTTTTTCAAACGACCACAAATCTGATTTTAAATGAAGTGTTGATAATGGGCAAACATCTGTTGGGGATTTGCTTCAACTTGTTGCTCTTTCTGTGCTGAAAATGTTTAAAGTGCTTGAAATTTTGAGTGTCCTTTAGCTCAGAAATTAAACAATTTATTCCAGACATTTCTATTCAATTCAATTTTATTTGTATAGCCCAATATCACAGAATTTCCTTTTCAATGGGCTTCACAAGAAAAGAGGAATGTTAGTTATTTTTCTTGCTGTGTATTTGTGTTAATACATTCCTCTTTTTCTTGTGAAGCCCATTGAGACGGAAATTCTGTGATTTTGGGCTATACAAATAAAATTAAATTGAATTAACACAAATACACAGCAAGAAAAATAACTCATAAATGCTAACAAAACAAGACTAGCACATTTATGCCCTTAGACATTCCTTCACGGTGAGGAAAATCTCCCAAAAAACCCATCGGTGGGAAAAAAAATAAGAAACCTCTTGGGGATCCACATAAAAGAGAGATCCCTCCCCCGGGACGAGCAACTAATGTGTCAAAGATTATTGTTTAGCTTATTCTAATCTACAGCTAAATATCTAAAGAAGTCAATAGATGTTCTTCATCCTGATGGAAACACGGGGGACTCCTCAGCCCGGAGATGTCCAGTACGGGGATGAGTAGATGTTCTTCATTCTGTTGGAAACAAGGGAGACTCCTCAACCCGGAGATGTCCAGTACAGTGATGAGTAGATGGATTTCATCTTGATGGAGCAGGGATGATGAAGCGTGGAGGTCTCCTCGGTGAGTGTTTATACTGCCTGAATAACCCCTGACTTTGAACCAGTCCACACGGGCAACCAGTAGACCACGATCGACTGGGTGGGCGCCCTTTGAGCTCATCTCAAAGATTCTTTGTGCAAAGCACCAATACTCAAATTGCTCCTGATTGGTCGAGACTAGATAGCACCTTGCATGACAGCTTCTGCCGTCTAGTGTAAATGAATGACTAGCATCCAAACACATAGAATGTGAATACTGGACGGCCTCACAAATTGCAAAAAAGAAAAAAAAAAACAAGATGCACTAATGAAATAGTTATTAGGTTTGCTTTTTGAGAAAAGAATAACACTCAAACAGGATAAAAACCAAAAAAACTAGATTTTTGATAATTCTTCCTCAAATTTAGTTATTCCACACAAATTACAAAAAAAAAAAAAAAAAATCATTTTTTATATATTTTTTTATTATTTTTAATCATTCAACTGTTACATCTAAAACATGTCAAAACAGATGAAGTGCATTGATAACCAGGGCAGCTTAGCTTTGTTGCCATGGTTATATTGTTCTATATGACATCATTAGTCCAGTTTTTACCATGTTAAAAAAGGACACCAGTGAAGCACCGGGGCTTCAGTTGCAACATTCAAGTGTCAAAATGTCCACTTCCAAGGGGTCTTCTGACTCAGGTGATACAGACTCATCAGATACCAGTGTATGGACTTTCCCTTTTGTGACTTTGAAGAGTCAGGAGAGAGAGATAAACGAGCTGAAGAAGAAACTGCTTTACAGCGAGACAACGAAAAGCCAACTCATGCAGCAAAATCAAAAGCTTGTTGCTGAGCAAACACACCTGGAAAAGCTATATAATGAAACTCTTGAAAATAATGATTTCCTCAAGTCAGCTCTTTATGAACAAGAAGGTCAGGACAAAGACAGTGAATATGAAAAAAAAATTGCTGAACAGGAAAATCGAATAATAAAGTTGAAGACCCACAACAAACATTTGCTGGCTGAAATACTGGATCAACAGCGTAATGAGATGATCCTGATTGAGAGAAACGAAGCGCTGGCTAATCAAGTAAATGAAGTTGAAGCTGAAGTTCGCTCCATTATCAACGAGTGGCTATACAACACAAGATTCACCGAAACAGATACATTGATAAGAGAAATTGAGCATCCCGCGGAAGTCCCTCCACTGATGGTTAATGATCAGGTAGAGAACGTGGGCCAGCGGGAGCCAGAGAACGTGGACCAGCAGGAGCCAGAGTACCTGGACCGGCAGGAGCTAGTTAATCAAGCAGCCACAGTAGCAAATGATATTCAAGAAAAACAACGCAAAGTAGTTCAACTACCATTTGATCAGGTGAAATTTTGGCATATGAAGCAGAAGAAATATCTGGCCATCGGAACAATATTTGTTCTGATGCTGCTGTATTGTTATCCCCTCATGTTACAAATGATAAAATGTTGTTGCTCATGCGGGTTTCCACCTATTTAAAAGCAACTAGACAGAAAGTGCCATGAAGATCACCAGAAGGTCTGGAGTTAAATAAAACCTAACTCATTTGACTTGAGAATGATGTGTGTTTTTGTGTGTGTGGTGGTGAGAAGTCTGCTTCACCTGAGTAACAATATCATATAGTAATTAAGTTGAATAACTTGTTGCTATGGGCAAATGACAATAATTTTCCTAAATATGGAAAATGTGTTATAACTAAGGTAATTAGGTGGTTGGAAACAACAGAAAGAATATAAGCTATCAGAGTAAAAGCTGCTATTTTTTTAATACAAATTTATGGGTGGTGAGACTTTTTAAAGCTAGAGGCTGCTAAATAATTGGCACAGAGTTGGAAACTATTCCATGTACAGCTAGCTCTTTATGCAGACCCACTTTGGGCGATTCTCTCTCCTTCTGGGTTTGCATTTCCTGGAGAGACTACGGAAAGTCTCTCACCCTCCCACGGCCGAACCTGTGTATGTATGTGCTGCAAATGAAGTGGGTGAGAAAGCACTTGCAGGTGGCGGGCCCTGTCATTGCCAAGCGGCATTGCCCCCCAACCCGAGGACCTCTCTGTGTGTAGTTTAATTAGGAATGTGAGTGGTGCCATTGGGCCATGTTCAGTGTCTAAGGTGGGGTTTAAAATTGAGGGGGAACGGCATAAGGGGAGTGCAGGTGTCCCCACTTGGCACTCCCTCTCCGAAATACCCCTCAAGACCCTATATGAATGAAAATGACTAAGATGCAGATAAAAGTGGAGTAGAGGATAGGTGCAGACGGGGACTCAGAAGGGGGATCACCCACCCCAAGCCTCGTCAGCGTGCCCCACCCATCCAGACCCCGCGCCCTAAGCGACAGTGAGCATGTGGCAGTGTGGGACCGGGAGAGAGCAGGCGGATAGGCACAACTCCCCCGGGTGACCGACTCCTCAGCCTGACACAGTAAGGGTTATCTCAGCTAGGGCTGCAAGTAACGATTATTTAGATAATCAATTAATCTATCAATTATTGGACCGATTAATTGGTTAATTGGATGAAAATAACAACCTAATAAAATATTAGTTTTTCAGCATTTTATTGAATGTAATTGCGTAAAACACAACTCATTGTCACATAAACAATACGTTGGGCTTGTTTAAGTAAGAGCAAATGTTAATCTTTCTGTGAAATAAAGAGGTAGAATATTAAGATTGCTGGAAAATAATTCCAACTGGAAGTTTTAGGTCTTTCTTGCTGGGAGCTGCATCTCTTCCAGTTGCAAAATCCAGTTGCAAAATAGTCACTTTTACTGAAAGTTGTAGTCCTACTTGCTAGAAATTGTAGTTTTTTTCTGCTTTTTTGTAGTTCTTCCTACTGAAAGTTGTAGTCCTTCTTCCTTAAAGTTGTAGTTTTTCTGGCTGGGAGATGTAATCCTTTTTGTTAAAAGTTGTATTTGGGAGATGTAGTCCTTAATTTTGAAAGTTGTAGTTATCTCTCCTAGATGATGTAGTTTTATTCTGTTGAAAGTTGTGTTTCTTCCAAATGAAAGTTTTAGTTCTTCCTGCTGGGCTGTGTAGTCCTTCTTCTTGAGAGTTATAATTATTCTTGCTGGGATATGTAGTACTTCCTGCTGAAAGTTGTTTTTCTACCTGCTGGAATATGTAATCCTTCTTGATGGAATTTGGAATTCTTCAAGCTGGGAGATGTATTTCTTTCTACTGGAAGTTGTATTTTTTCTATCTAGGTGATGTAGTCCTTACTACTTAAAGTTGAAGTTCTTCTCGCTGGATGTTGTAGTTCTTAATGCTGAAAGTTCTAGTACTTCCTATTGGAAGTTGTAGTCCTTCCTGAAAGTTGTAGTTTTTTGGGGATTTTTTGCTGAAATTTGTAATCCTTTTTTGATGGAAGTTGTAATTCTTTAACTTGGGGTGTGAAGTCTTTAATTCTGGAAGTTGTAATTCTCCCTCGTGGTTGTTGTTTCTTTTTTTTTTTTTATTATTATTTTTTATTTTGGGAAATGTAGACTTTTGTGCTAAAAGTAGTAACTCTTCCAAATGGAAGTGGTAGAGATGTATTATTACCTGGTGACAGTTGTTTTCTATCCTGCTGGAAGATGTAATCCTTCTTGATGGAAGTCATAATTCTTCAAGCTAGGAGATGTATTCGTAAATGCTGAAAATTGTAGTTCTCCCTCCTGGAAGTAGTAGCTTTTCATTCTGGTCCTTAAAAGTCCTTTTGCCATAGTGAAAATTGTAGTACTTCATACAGTAAGGTGTAGTCCTTCTTCCTGAAAGTTGTAGTTATTCTTCAGACTAGCAACCCTTAACTAAGGATGGGTATCGATAAGAATTTATCAATACTAGTCTTGTACTAATATCGAGTACTAAAACCAAGTCAATGCCAGTGTTAGGGCTGTTTTGAAGAACACGTTCTGCGACAGCATGCAGTTACCGGCAAATGTATTTAATTCGCATATACTCACAACAGAAATAAAGCTTAAAGAAACTAATGCTAGAAATCTGAACAATTTCACAAACAAGACAACCCTAAAGAGAAGCACTTGTGAACGAGAGACTCAGCATAAAAGCTGCTGCAAGTAGGATAAGGATCGTTACTTGCAGATGAGTGGAAGACCGCATTTCTCTGCTGAATCTCGCTTTCACAAGTGCTTCTCTTTGGGGTTGTCTTGTTTGTGAAATAGTTCAGATATCCAGCATTAGTTCTGTTTTGAGTATATGAGAATTGAATACAATTGCAGGCAACTGCATTTTTCACAGAACGTGTTCTCTCAAACAGCCCTAACAATGGCATTGACTTGGTTTCTGTATATAGTAAGTGCTAATTGTTGGGGTAGTCTTGCTGACTCGTATGCTCCAAAAATCTCTCTAACTTGAAAGATGGTGATGAACAGATTTTTCTCAATCCAGTCTGAAGCCACCTTTTTGTCAAAAATTTCCCTCCCAGATCCCCTCAAAGGAACCACTGGTGAGTCTCTCGTTCACAAGTGCTTCTCTTTGGGGTTGTCTTGTTTGTGAAATTGTTCAGATTCCTAGCATTAGTTCATTAAGCTTTATTTCCGTTGTGAGTATATGATAAATGAATATGTTTGCCAGTAACTGCATCCTTTAGCAAGACTTGGTCTTCAAAACAGCCCTAACACTGGCATTGACTTGGTTTCTGTATAGAGTAAGTTCTAATTGTTGGGGTAGTCTTGCTGACTCGTATGCTCCAAAAATCTCTCTAACTTGAAAGAGGGTGATGAACAGATTTTTCTCAATCCAGTCTGAAGCCACCTTTTTGGCAAAAAAATATCCCTGCCAGATCACCCCTAAGGAACCACTGCTGAGTCTCTCGTTCACAAGTGCTTCTCTTTGGGGTTGTCTTGTTTGTGAATTTGTTCAGATTCCTAGCATTAGTTCATTAAGCTTTATTTCTGTTGTGAGTATATGATAAATGAATATGTTTGCCAGTAACTGCATCCTTTAGCAAGACTTGGTCTTCAAAACAGCCCTAACACTGGCATTGACTTGGTTTCTGTATAGAGTAAGTGCTAATTGTTGGGGTAGTCTTGCTGACTCGTATGCTCCAAAAATCTATCTCACTTGAAAGAGGGTGATGAACAGATTTTTCTCAATCCAGTCTGAAGCCACCATTTTGGCAAAAAAATATCCCTGCCAGATCACCCCTAAGGAACCACTGGTGAGTCTCTCGTTCACAAGTGCTTCTCTTTGGAGTTGTCTTGTTTGTGAAAGAGTTCAGTTTTCCAAGAGTAGCTTAGACTACAAGAAATGAAACAATTTATTCCTCAACATTTTTCAAAGTGTTTACACTGCCTGAATAACCCCTGTGCACAATCAGTTCAATTTCTGATTCAAAGCGATATAGACATGCAGCAGAATTCTTGCTCTATTGTGACTAATCACCAGGTTTTGTTGGAAAAAGAAATGCGGTCTTCCACTCATCTGCAAGTAACGATCCTTATCCTAAGTGTGACGACTGCTCTTTGTTCATCGTGAAGGAGCGCCTGAAGTCCATTATCACCACCATAGAAACTGTAGAGGTGAAAGGTTGTGCATATATGAGATTGATACCACTAAAAAGAGATGGACAAACAAAGGAGGTGTCAAATTTTGAATTTGGGAGGAGGTTCTTGTTGGGCATGGCAAAATCCTATAAAAGCTGCTGACATCAGCTGAGCTAATGGAGTATTCACAGAGAGAACGTCTCAAACTGAAATGCTGTTGGTTGCTGATTTCAGTAGTTTTTCTGTGGGGTTGTTTCTCTTAAGGGCTTGATCATCAAAACAGCTCTAACACTTGCACTGACTTGGTTTCTGTATTCAGTAAGTGCTAATTGTTGGGGTAGTCTTGCTGACTCGTATGCTCCAAAAATCTCTCTCACTTGAAAGATGGTGATGAACAGATTTTTCTCAATCCAGTCTGAAGCCACCCTTTTTTTTTAAAATTTCCCTGCCAGATTCCCTCAAAGGAACCAGTAGTGAGTCTCTCGTTCATAAGTGCTTCTCTATGGGGTTGTCTTGTCAGATTTCTAGCATTAGTTCATTAAGCTTTATTTCTGTTGTGAGTATATGAGAGTTGAATACATTTGCCGGTAACTGCATTCTTTCACAGAACGTGTTCTTCAAAACAGCCTTAACATTAGCATTGACTTGGTTTCTGTATTCAGTAAGTGCTATTTGTTGTGATAGTCTTGTATGTTCCAAAAGCCTTGGTAACGTAGTTTTTATAAAAAAATTTAGGTTAGTTTAATTCAAGCTTACTTTAACATTTCCAGTTACATATCCTCCCCTATTTAGTTAATAAAAAGTCCTGAAAAGAGCTGTCAAAGCTTCTTGGAGCTTTTTCAACTATTTTTTATAGCATTTTTGCATTGGACCCTAAAGCTAAAAGATAGTTTTAACCTACTTTAAAATCAACATTTTACTTTTCCATGGTCTTCAAAATCGTCTTAACACTGGCACTGACTTGGTTTCTGAAAATAGTAAGTGCTAGATGTTGGGATAGTCTTGCTGACTCGTACGCTCCAACAGTCTTGTTATGTGAGCACTTAAATCAGTTTAAATTGTCTGGTCAACGCACTTTGTGGAGATGGTGAAAGATGGACACAAACAGATTTTCCTCAATCCAGTCTGAAGCCATCCTGTTTGGCAAAAAATTCTTTCCAGATCACCCCCAAGAAACCACTGCTGAGTCTCTCGTTCACAAGAGCTTCTCTTTGGGGTTGTCTTGTTTGTGAATTTGGTCAGATTTCTAGCATTAGTTCATTAAGCTTTATTTCTGTTGGGAGTATATGAGAATTGAATACATTTGCCGGTAACTGCATGCTTTCGCAGAACGTGTTCTTCAAAACAGCCCTAACAATGGCATTGACTTGGTTTCTGTATTCAGTAAGTGCTATTTGTTGGGGTAGTCTTGTATGTTCCAAAAGCCTTGGTAACGCAGCTTTTTGAAAACATTTAGATTAGAATTAAAGTTTCATTCAAGCTTACTTTAACGTTTCCAGTAGCGAATCCTCCCCTTTTTAGTTAATAAAAAGGCTGGAAAAGAGCTGTCAAATATTCTTGGAGCTTTTTCAACCATTTTTGATAGCATTTTTGGATGGGACCCTAAACCTAAAAGATAGTTTTAACCTACTTTGAAATAAATAATTTGCTTTTTAATGGTCTTCAAAATGGTCCTAACACTGGCACTGACTTGGTTTCTGAAAATAGTAAGTGCTAGATGTTGGGGTAGTCTTGCTGACTCATACGCTCCAACAGTCTTGTTATGTGAGCACTTAAATCAGTTTAAATTGTCTGGTCAACCCACTTTGTGGAGATGGTGAAAGACGGAGACAAGCAGATTTTCCTCAATCCAGTCTGAAGCCACCCTGTTTGGCAAAAAATCCCTTCCAGATCACCTCAATGGAACCACTGCTGAGTCTCTCGTTCACAAGTGCTTCTCTTTGGGGTTGTCTTGTTTGTGAAAGAGTTCAGATTCCTAGCATTAGTTCCAAAAGCTCTATTTCTGTTGAGAGTATATGAGTATATGAGAATTAAATACAAATTGAATAAAAAACTGCATTTTTCACAGAACGTGTTCTTCAAAACAGCCCTAACACTGGCATTGACTTGGTGTCTGTATATAGTAAGTGCTAATTGTTGGGGTAGTCTTGCTGACTCGTATGCTCCAAAAATCTCTCTAACTTGAAAGATTGAGATGAACAGATTTTTCTCAATCCAGTCTGAAGCCACCTTTTTGGCAAAAAAATATCCCTGCCAGATCATCCCTAAGGAACCACTGCTGAGTCTCTCGTTCACAAGTGCTTCTCTTTGGGTTATCTTGTTTGTGAAATTGTTCAGATTCCTAGCATTAGTTCATTAAGCTTTATTTCTGTTGTGAGTATATGATAAATGAATATGTTTGCCAGTAACTGCATCCTTTAGCAAGACTTGGTCTTCAAAACAGCCCTAACACTGGCACTGACTTGGTTTCTGTATTCAGTAAGTGCTAATTGTTGGGGTAGTCTTGCTGACTCGTATGCTCCAAAAATCTCTCTCACTTGAAAGATGGTGATGAACAGATTTTTCTCAATCCAGTCTGAAGCCACCCTTTTTGTCAAAAATTTCCCTCCCAGATCCCCTCAAAGGAACCACTAGTGAGTCTCTCGTTCACAAGTGCTTCTCTTTGGGGTTGTCTTGTTTGTGAAATTGTTCAGATTCCTAGCATTAGTTCATTAAGCTTTATTTCTGTTTTGAGTATATGATAAATGAATATGTTTGCCAGTAACTGCATCCTTTAGCAAGACTTGGTCTTCAAAACAGCCCTAACACTGGCATTGACTTGGTTTCTGTATAGAGTAAGTGCTAATTGTTGGGGTAGTCTTGCTGACTCGTATGCTCCAAAAATCTATCTCACTTGAAAGAGGGTGATGAACAGATTTTTCTCAATCCAGTCTGAAGCCACCATTTTGGCAAAAAAATATCCCTGCCAGATCACCCCTAAGGAACCACTGGTGAGTCTCTCGTTCACAAGTGCTTCTCTTTGGAGTTGTCTTGTTTGTGAAAGAGTTCAGTTTTCCAAGAGTAGCTTAGACTACAAGAAATGAAACAATTTATTCCTCAACATTTTTCAAAGTGTTTACACTGCCTGAATAACCCCTGTGCACAATCAGTTCAATTTCTGATTCAAAGCGATATAGACATGCAGCAGAATTCTTGCTCTATTGTGACTAATCACCAGGTTTTGTTGGAAAAAGAAATGCGGTCTTCCACTCATCTGCAAGTAACGATCCTTATCCTAAGTGTGACGACTGCTCTTTGTTCATCGTGAAGGAGCGCCTGAAGTCCATTATCACCACCATAGAAACTGTAGAGGTGAAAGGTTGTGCATATATGAGATTGATACCACTAAAAAGAGATGGACAAACAAAGGAGGTTTGAAATTTTGAATTTGGGAGGAGGTTCTTGTTGGGCATGGCAAAATCCTATAAAAGCTGCTGACATCAGCTGAGCTAATGGAGTATTCACAGAGAGAACGTCTCAAACTGAAATGCTGTTGGTTGCTGATTTCAGTAGTTTTTCTGTGGGGTTGTTTCTCTTAAGGGCTTGATCATCAAAACAGCTCTAACACTTGCACTGACTTGGTTTCTGTATTCAGTAAGTGCTAATTGTTGGGGTAGTCTTGCTGACTCGTATGCTCCAAAAATCTCTCTCACTTGAAAGATGGTGATGAACAGATTTTTCTCAATCCAGTCTGAAGCCACCCTTTTTTTTTAAAATTTCCCTGCCAGATTCCCTCAAAGGAACCAGTAGTGAGTCTCTCGTTCATAAGTGCTTCTCTATGGGGTTGTCTTGTCAGATTTCCAGCATTAGTTCATTAAGCTTTATTTCGGTTGTGAGTATATGAGAGTTGAATACATTTGCCGGTAACTGCATTCTTTCACAGAACGTGTTCTTCAAAACAGCCTTAACATTAGCATTGACTTGGTTTCTGTATTCAGTAAGTGCTATTTGTTGTGATAGTCTTGTATGTTCCAAAAGCCTTGGTAACGTAGTTTTTATAAAAAAATTTAGGTTAGTTTAATTCAAGCTTACTTTAACATTTCCAGTTACATATCCTCCCCTATTTAGTTAATAAAAAGTCCTGAAAAGAGCTGTCAAAGCTTCTTGGAGCTTTTTCAACTATTTTTTATAGCATTTTTGCATTGGACCCTAAAGCTAAAAGATAGTTTTAACCTACTTTAAAATCAACATTTTACTTTTCCATGGTCTTCAAAATCGTCTTAACACTGGCACTGACTTGGTTTCTGAAAATAGTAAGTGCTAGATGTTGGGATAGTCTTGCTGACTCATACGCTCCAACAGTCTTGTTATATGAGCACTTAAATCAGTTTAAATTGTCTGGTCAACGCACTTTGTGGAGATGGTGAAAGATGGACACAAACAGATTTTCCTCAATCCAGTCTGAAGCCATCCTGTTTGGCAAAAAATTCTTTCCAGATCACCCCCAAGAAACCACTGCTGAGTCTCTCGTTCACAAGAGCTTCTCTTTGGGGTTGTCTTGTTTGTGAATTTGGTCAGATTTCTAGCATTAGTTCATTAAGCTTTATTTCTGTTGGGAGTATATGAGAATTGAATACATTTGCCGGTAACTGCATGCTTTCGCAGAACGTGTTCTTCAAAACAGCCCTAACAATGGCATTGACTTGGTTTCTGTATTCAGTAAGTGCTATTTGTTGGGGTAGTCTTGTATGTTCCAAAAGCCTTGGTAACGCAGCTTTTTGAAAACATTTAGATTAGAATTAAAGTTTCATTCAAGCTTACTTTAACGTTTCCAGTAGCGAATCCTCCCCTTTTTAGTTAATAAAAAGGCTGGAAAAGAGCTGTCAAATATTCTTGGAGCTTTTTCAACCATTTTTGATAGCATTTTTGGATGGGACCCTAAACCTAAAAGATAGTTTTAACCTACTTTGAAATAAATAATTTGCTTTTTAATGGTCTTCAAAATGGTCCTAACACTGGCACTGACTTGGTTTCTGAAAATAGTAAGTGCTAGATGTTGGGGTAGTCTTGCTGACTCATACGCTCCAACAGTCTTGTTATGTGAGCACTTAAATCAGTTTAAATTGTCTGGTCAACCCACTTTGTGGAGATGGTGAAAGACGGAGACAAGCAGATTTTCCTCAATCCAGTCTGAAGCCACCCTGTTTGGCAAAAAATCCCTTCCAGATCACCTCAATGGAACCACTGCTGAGTCTCTCGTTCACAAGTGCTTCTCTTTGGGGTTGTCTTGTTTGTGAAAGAGTTCAGATTCCTAGCATTAGTTCCAAAAGCTCTATTTCTGTTGAGAGTATATGAGTATATGAGAATTAAATACAAATTGAATAAAAAACTGCATTTTTCACAGAACGTGTTCTTCAAAACAGCCCTAACACTGGCATTGACTTGGTGTCTGTATATAGTAAGTGCTAATTGTTGGGGTAGTCTTGCTGACTCGTATGCTCCAAAAATCTCTCTAACTTGAAAGATTGAGATGAACAGATTTTTCTCAATCCAGTCTGAAGCCACCTTTTTGGCAAAAAAATATCCCTGCCAGATCATCCCTAAGGAACCACTGCTGAGTCTCTCGTTCACAAGTGCTTCTCTTTGGGTTATCTTGTTTGTGAAATTGTTCAGATTCCTAGCATTAGTTCATTAAGCTTTATTTCTGTTGTGAGTATATGATAAATGAATATGTTTGCCAGTAACTGCATCCTTTAGCAAGACTTGGTCTTCAAAACAGCCCTAACACTGGCACTGACTTGGTTTCTGTATTCAGTAAGTGCTAATTGTTGGGGGAGTCTTGCTGACTCGTATGCTCCAAAAATCTCTCTCACTTGAAAGATGGTGATGAACAGATTTTTCTCAATCCAGTCTGAAGCCACCCTTTTTGTCAAAAATTTCCCTCCCAGATCCCCTCAAAGGAACCACTAGTGAGTCTCTCGTTCACAAGTGCTTCTCTTTGGGGTTGTCTTGTTTGTGAAATTGTTCAGATTCCTAGCATTAGTTCATTAAGCTTTATTTCTGTTGTGAGTATATGATAATTGAATACATTTGCCAGTAACTGCATCCTTTAGCAAGACTTGGTCTTCAAAACAGCCCTAACACTGGCATTGACTTGGTTTCTGTATAGAGTAAGTGCTAATTGTTGGGGTAGTCTTGCTGACTCGTATGCTCCAAAAATCTCTCTCACTTGAAAGAGGGTGATGAACAGATTTTTCTCAATCCAGTCTGAAGCCACCATTTTGGCAAAAAAATATCCCTGCCAGATCACCTCAAAGGAACCACTGGTGAGTCTCTCGTTCACAAGTGCTTCTCTTTGGAGTTGTCTTGTTTGTGAAAGAGTTCAGTTTTCCAAGAGTAGCTTAGACTACAAGAAATGAAACAATTTATTCCTCAACATTTTTCAAAGTGTTTACACTGCCTGAATAACCCCTGTGCACAATCAGT
This sequence comes from Neostethus bicornis, assembly GCA_902685375.1. Taxonomy (NCBI): domain Eukaryota; kingdom Metazoa; phylum Chordata; class Actinopteri; order Atheriniformes; family Phallostethidae; genus Neostethus; species Neostethus bicornis. The sequence continues at coordinate 3,839,916 of CACRXE010000005.1, read as the reverse complement.
TCAATTTCTGATTCAAAGCGATATAGACATGCAGCAGAATTCTTGCTCTATTGTGACTAATCACCAGGTTTTGTTGGAAAAAGAAATGCGGTCTTCCACTCATCTGCAAGTAACGATCCTTATCCTACGTGTGACGACTGCTCTTTGTTCATCGTGAAGGAGCACCTGAAGTCCATTATCACCACCATAGAAACTGTAGAGGTGAAAGGTTGTGCATATATGAGATTGATACCACTAAAAAGAGATGGACAAACAAAGGAGGTTTGAAATTTTGAATTTGGGAGGAGGTTCTTGTTGGGCATGGCAAAATCCTATAAAAGCTGCTGACATCAGCTGAGCTAATGGAGTATTCACAGAGAGTACGTCTCAAACTGAAATGCTGTTGGTTGCTGATGTCAGTAGTTTTTCTGTGGGGTTGTTTCTCTTAAGGGCTTGATCATCAAAACAGCTCTAACACTTGCACTGACTTGGTTTCTGTATTCAGTAAGTGCTAATTGTTGGGGTAGTCTTGCTGACTCGTATGCTCCAAAAATCTCTCTCACTTGAAAGATGGTGATGAACAGATTTTTCTCAATCCAGTCTGAAGCCACCCTTTTTGTCAAAAATTTCCCTCCCAGATCCCCTCAAAGGAACCACTAGTGAGTCTCTCGTTCACAAGTGCTTCTCTTTGGGGTTGTCTTGTTTGTGAAATTGTTCAGATTCTTAGCATTAGTTCATTAAGCTTTATTTCTGTTGTGAGTATATGATAATTGAATACATTTGCCAGTAACTGCATCCTTTAGCAAGACTTGGTCTTCAAAACAGCCCTAACACTGGCATTGACTTGGTTTCTGTATACAGTAAGTGCTATTTGTTGGGGTAGTCTTGCTGACTCGTATGCTCCAAAAATCTCTCTAACTTGAAAGATTGAGATGAACAGATTTTTCTCAATCCAGTCTGAAGCCACCATTTTGGCAAAAAAATATCCCTGCCAGATCACCTCAAAGGAACCACTGGTGAGTCTCTCGTTCACAAGTGCTTCTCTTTGGGGTTGTCTTGTTTGTGAAAGAGTTCAGTTTTCCAAGAGTAGCTTAGACTACAAGAAATGAAACAATTTATTCCTCAACATTTTTCAAAGTGTTTACACTGCCTGAATAAACCACAATCAGTTCAATTTCTGATTCAAAGCGATATAGACATGCAGCAGAATTCTTGCTCTATTGTGACTAATCACCAGGTTATGTTGGAAAAAGAAATGCGGTCTTCAACTCATCTGCAAGTAACGATCCTTATCCTACGTGTGACGACTGCTCTTTGTTCATCGTGAAGGAGCACCTGAAGTCCATTATCACCACCATAGAAACTGTAGAGGTGAAAGGTTGTGCATATATGAGATTGATACCACTAAAAAGAGATGGACAAACAAAGGAGGTGTCAAATTTTGAATTTGGGAGGAGGTTCTTGTTGGGCATGGCAAAATCCTATAAAAGCTGCTGACATCAGCTGAGCTAATGGAGTATTCACAGAGAGAACGTCTCAAACTGAAATGCTGTTGGTTGCTGATTTCAGTAGTTTTTCTGTGGGGTTGTTTCTCTTAAGGGCTTGATCATCAAAACAGCCCTAACACTTGCACTGACTTGGTTTCTGTATTCAGTAAGTGCTAATTGTTGGGGTAGTCTTGCTGACTCGTATGCTCCAAAAATCTCTCTAACTTGAAAGATGGTGATGAACAGATTTTTCTCAATCCAGTCTGAAGCCACCCTTTTTGTCAAAAATTTCCCTCCCAGATCCCCTCAAAGGAACCACTAGTGAGTCTCTCGTTCACAAGTGCTTCTCTTTGGGGTTGTCTTGTTTGTGAAATTGTTCAGATTCCTAGCATTAGTTCATTAAGCTTTATTTCTGTTGTGAGTATATGATAAATGAATATGTTTGCCAGTAACTGCATCCTTTAGCAAGACTTGGTCTTCAAAACAGCCCTAACACTGGCATTGACTTGGTTTCTGTATAGAGTAAGTGCTAATTGTTGGGGTAGTCTTGCTGACTCGTATGCTCCAAAAATCTCTCTCACTTGAAAGAGGGTGATGAACAGATTTTTCTCAATCCAGTCTGAAGCCACCATTTTGGCAAAAAAATATCCCTGCCAGATCACCTCAAAGGAACCACTGGTGAGTCTCTCGTTCACAAGTGCTTCTCTTTGGGGTTGTCTTGTTTGTGAAAGAGTTCAGTTTTCCAAGAGTAGCTTAGACTACAAGAAATGAAACAATTTATTCCTCAACATTTTTCAAAGTGTTTACACTGCCTGAATAACCCCTGTGCACAATCAGTTCAATTTCTGATTCAAAGCGATATAGACATGCAGCAGAATTCTTGCTCTATTGTGACTAATCACCAGGTTATGTTGGAAAAAGAAATGCGGTCTTCCACTCATCTGCAAGTAACGATCCTTATCCTACGTGTGACGACTGCTCTTTGTTCATCGTGAAGGAGCGCCTGAAGTCCATTATCACCACCATAGAAACTGTAGAGGTGAAAGGTTGTGCATATATGAGATTGATACCACTAAAATGAGATGGACAAACAAAGGAGGTGTCAAATTTTGAATTTGGGAGGAGGTTCTTGTTGGGCATGGCAAAATCCTATAAAAGCTGCTGACATCAGCTGAGCTAATGGAGTATTCACAGAGAGAACGTCTCAAACTAAAATGCTGTTGGTTGCTGATTTCAGTAGTTTTTCTGTGGGGTTGTTTCTCTTAAGGGGTTGATCATCAAAACAGCTCTAACACTTGCACTGACTTGGTTTCTGTATTCAGTAAGTGCTAATTGTTGGGGTAGTCTTGCTGACTTGTATGCTCCAAAAATCTCTCTCACTTGAAAGATGGTGATGAACAGATTTTTCTCAATCCAGTCTGAAGCCGCCCTTTTTGTCAAAAATTTCCCTCCCAGATCCCCTCAAAGGAACCACTAGTGAGTCTCTCGTTCACAAGTGCTTCTCTTTGGGGTTGTCTTGTTTGTGAAATTGTTCAGATTCCTAGCATTAGTTCATTAAGCTTTATTTCTGTTGTGAGTATATGATAATTGAATACATTTGCCAGTAACTGCATCCTTTAGCAAGACTTGGTCTTCAAAACAGCCCTAACACTGGCATTGACTTTGTTTCTGTATATAGTAAGTGCTAATTGTTGGGGTAGTCTTGCTGACTCGTATGCTCCAAAAATCTCTCTCACTTGAAAGAGGGTGATGAACAGATTTTTCTCAATCCAGTCTGAAGCCACCATTTTGGCAAAAAAATATCCCTGCCAGATCACCCCTAAGGAACCACTGGTGAGTCTCTCGTTCACAAGTGCTTCTCTTTGGGGTTGTCTTGTTTGTGAAAGAGTTCAGTTTTCCAAGAGTAGCTTAGACTACAAGAAATGAAACAATTTATTCCTCAACATTTTTCAAAGTGTTTACACTGCCTGAATAACCCCTGTGCACAATCAGTTCAATTTCTGATTCAAAGCGATATAGACATGCAGCAGAATTCTTGCTCTATTGTGACTAATCACCAGGTTTTGTTGGAAAAAGAAATGCGGTCTTCCACTCATCTGCAAGTAACGATCCTTATCCTAAGTGTGACGACTGCTCTTTGTTCATCGTGAAGGAGCGCCTGAAGTCCATTATCACCACCATAGAAACTGTAGAGGTGAAAGGTTGTGCATATATGAGATTGATACCACTAAAAAGAGATGGACAAACAAAGGAGGTGTCAAATTTTGAATTTGGGAGGAGGTTCTTGTTGGGCATGGCAAAATCCTATAAAAGCTGCTGACATCAGCTGAGCTAATGGAGTATTCACAGAGAGAACGTCTCAAACTGAAATGCTGTTGGTTGCTGATTTCAGTAGTTTTTCTGTGGGGTTGTTTCTCTTAAGGGCTTGATCATCAAAACAGCTCTAACACTTGCACTGACTTGGTTTCTGTATGCAGTAAGTGCTAATTGTTGGGGTAGTCTTGCTGACTCGTATGCTCCAAAAATCTTTCTCACTTGAAAGATGGTGATGAACAGATTTTTCTCAATCTAGTCTGAAGCCACCCTTTTTGTCGAAAATTTCCCTCCCAGATCCCCTCAAAGGAACCACTAGTGAGTCTCTCGTTCATAAGTGCTTCTCTTTGGGGTTGTCTTGTTTGTGAAATTGTTCAGATTCCTAGCATTAGTTCATTAAGCTCTATTTCTGTTCTGAGTATATGATAATTGAATACATTTGCCAGTAACTGCATCCTTTAGCAAGACTTGGTCTTCCAAACAGCCCTAACACTGGCATTGACTTGGTTTCTGTATAGAGTAAGTGCTAATTGTTGGGGTAGTCTTGCTGACTCCTATGCTCCAAAAATCTCTCTCACTTGAAAGATGGTGATGAACAGATTTTTCTCAATCCAGTCTGAAGCCACCCTTTTTGTCAAAAATTTCCCTCCCAGATCCCCTCAAAGGAACCACTAGTGAGTCTCTCGTTCACAAGTGCTTCTCTTTGGGGTTGTCTTGTTTGTGAAATTGTTCAGATTCCTAGCATTAGTTCATTAAGCTTTATTTCTGTTGTGAGTATATGATAATTGAATACATTTGCCAGTAACTGCATCCTTTAGCAAGACTTGGTCTTCAAAATAGCCCTAACACTAGCACTGACTTGGTTTCTGTATAGAGTAAGTGCTAATTGTTGGGGTAGTCTTGCTGACTCGTATGCTCCAAAAATCTCTCTCACTTGAAAGAGGGTGATGAACAGATTTTTCTCAATCCAGTCTGAAGCCACCATTTTGGCAAAAAAATATCCCTGCCAGATCACCTCAAAGGAACCACTGGTGAGTCTCTCGTTCACAAGTGCTTCTCTTTGGAGTTGTCTTGTTTGTGAAAGAGTTCAGTTTTCCAAGAGTAGCTTAGACTACAAGAAATGAAACAATTTATTCCTCAACATTTTTCAAAGTGTTTACACTGCCTGAATAACCCCTGTGCACAATCAGTTCAATTTCTGATTCAAAGCGATATAGACATGCAGCAGAATTCTTGCTCTATTGTGACTAATCACCAGGTTATGTTGGAAAAAGAAATGCGGTTTTCCACTCATCTGCAAGTAACGATCCTTATCCTACGTGTGACGACTGCTCTTTGTTCATCGTGAAGGAGCACCTGAAGTCCATTATCACCACCATAGAAACTGTAGAGGTGAAAGGTTGTGCATATATGAGATTGATACCACTAAAATGAGATGGACAAACAAAGGAGGTGTCAAATTTTGAATTTGGGAGGAGGTTCTTGTTGGGCATGGCAAAATCCTATAAAAGCTGCTGACATCAGCTGAGCTAATGGAGTATTCACAGAGAGAACGTCTCAAACTGAAATGCTGTTGGTTGCTGATGTCAGTAGTTTTTCTGTGGGGTTGTTTCTCTTAAGGGCTTGATCATCAAAACAGCTCTAACACTTGCACTGACTTGGTTTCTGTATATAGTAAGTGCTAATTGTTGGGGTAGTCTTGCTGACTCGTATGCTCCAAAAATCTCTCTAACTTGAAAGAGGGTGATGAACAGATTTTCCTCAATCCAGTCTGAAGCCACCCTGTTTGGCAAAAAATCCCTACCAGATCACCTCAAAGGAACCACTGCTGAGTCTCTCGTTCACAAGTGCTTCTCTTTGGGGTTGTCTTGTTTGTGAAATAGTTCAGATTGCCAGCATTAGTTCCAAAAGCTCTATTTCTGTTGAGAGTATATGAGTATATGAGAATTGAATACAAATTGAATACAAAACTGCATTTTTCACAGAACGTGTTCTTCAAAACAGCCCTAACACTGGCATTGACTTGGTTTCTGTATATAGTAAGTGCTAATTGTTGGGGTAGTCTTGCTGACTCGTATGCTCCAAAAATCTCTCTAACTTGAAAGATTGAGATGAACAGATTTTTCTCAATCCAGTCTGAAGCCACCTTTTTGGCAAAAAAATATCCCTGCCAGATCACCCCTAAGGAACCACTAGTGAGTCTCTCGTTCACAAGTGCTTCTCTTTGGAGTTGTCTTGTTTGTGAAAGAGTTCAGTTTTCCAAGAGTAGCTTAGACTACAAGAAATGAAACAATTTATTCCTCAACATTTTTCAAAGTGTTTACACTGCCTGAATAACCCCTGTGCACAATCAGTTCAATTTCTGATTCAAAGCGATATAGACATGCAGCAGAATTCTTGCTCTATTGTGACTAATCACCAGGTTTTGTTGGAAAAAGAAATGCTGTCTTCCACTCATCTGCAAGTAACGATCCTTATCCTACGTGTGACGACTGCTCTTTGTTCATCGTGAAGGAGCACCTGAAGTCCATTATCACCACCATAGAAACTGTAGAGGTGAAAGGTTGTGCATATATGAGATTGATACCACTAAAAAGAGATGGACAAACAAAGGAGGTTTCAAATTTTGAATTTGGGAGGAGGTTCTTGTTGGGCATGGCAAAATCCTATAAAAGCTGCTGACATCAGCTGAGCTAATGGAGTATTCACAGAGAGTACGTCTCAAACTGAAATGCTGTTGGTTGCTGATGTCAGTAGTTTTTCTGTGGGGTTGTTTCTCTTAAGGGCTTGATCATCAAAACAGCTCTAACACTTGCACTGACTTGGTTTCTGTATTCAGTAAGTGCTAATTGTTGGGGTAGTCTTGCTGACTCGTATGCTCCAAAAATCTCTCTCACTTGAAAGATGGTGATGAACAGATTTTTCTCAATCCAGTCTGAAGCCACCCTTTTTGTCAAAAATTTCCCTCCCAGATCCCCTCAAAGGAACCACTAGTGAGTCTCTCGTTCACAAGTGCTTCTCTTTGGGGTTGTCTTGTTTGTGAAATTGTTCAGATTCCTAGCATTAGTTCATTAAGCTTTATTTCTGTTGTGAGTATATGATAATTGAATACATTTGCCAGTAACTGCATCCTTTAGCAAGACTTGGTCTTCAAAACAGCCCTAACACTGGCATTGACTTGGTTTCTGTATACAGTAAGTGCTAATTGTTGGGGTAGTCTTGCTGACTCGTATGCTCCAAAAATCTCTCTAACTTGAAAGATTGAGATGAACAGATTTTTCTCAATCCAGTCTGAAGCCACCTATTTGGCAAAAAATTATCCCTGCCAGATCACCCCTAAGGAACCACTAGTGAGTCTCTCGTTCACAAGTGCTTCTCTTTGGGGTTGTCTTGTTTGTGAAATTGTTCAGATTCCTAGCATTAGTTCATTAAGCTTTATTTCTGTTGTGAGTATATGATAAATGAATATGTTTGCCAGTAACTGCATCCTTTAGCAAGACTTTGTCTTCAAAACAGCCCTAACACTGGCATTGACTTGGTTTCTGTATAGAGTAAGTGCTAATTGTTGGGGTAGTCTTGCTGACTCGTATGCTCCAAAAATCTCTCTCACTTGAAAGAGGGTGATGAACAGATTTTTCTCAATCCAGTCTGAAGCCACCATTTTGGCAAAAAAATATCCCTGCCAGATCACCTCAAAGGAACCACTGGTGAGTCTCTCGTTCACAAGTGCTTCTCTTTGGGGTTGTCTTGTTTGTGAAAGAGTTCAGTTTTCCAAGAGTAGCTTAGACTACAAGAAATGAAACAATTTATTCCTCAACATTTTTCAAAGTGTTTACACTGCCTGAATAACCCCTGTGCACAATCAGTTCAATTTCTGATTCAAAGCGATATAGACATGCAGCAGAATTCTTGCTCTATTGTGACTAATCACCAGGTTATGTTGGAAAAAGAAATGCGGTCTTCCACTCATCTGCAAGTAACGATCCTTATCCTACGTGTGACGACTGCTCTTTGTTCATCGTGAAGGAGCGCCTGAAGTCCATTATCACCACCATAGAAACTGTAGAGGTGAAAGGTTGTGCATATATGAGATTGATACCACTAAAATGAGATGGACAAACAAAGGAGGTGTCAAATTTTGAATTTGGGAGGAGGTTCTTGTTGGGCATGGCAAAATCCTATAAAAGCTGCTGACATCAGCTGAGCTAATGGAGTATTCACAGAGAGAACGTCTCAAACTGAAATGCTGTTGGTTGCTGATTTCAGTAGTTTTTCTGTGGGGTTGTTTCTCTTAAGGGCTTGATCATCAAAACAGCTCTAACACTTGCACTGACTTGGTTTCTGTATTCAGTAAGTGCTAATTGTTGGGGTAGTCTTGCTGACTCGTATGCTCCAAAAATCTCTCTCACTTGAAAGATGGTGATGAACAGATTTTTCTCAATCCAGTCTGAAGCCACCCTTTTTGTCAAAAATTTCCCTCCCAGATCCCCTCAAAGGAACCACTAGTGAGTCTCTCGTTCACAAGTGCTTCTCTTTGGGGTTGTCTTGTTTGTGAAATTGTTCAGATTCCTAGCATTAGTTCATTAAGCTTTATTTCTGTTGTGAGTATATGATAATTGAATACATTTGCCAGTAACTGCATCCTTTAGCAAGACTTGGTCTTCAAAACAGCCCTAACACTGGCATTGACTTGGTTTCTGTATATAGTAAGTGCTAATTGTTGGGGTAGTCTTGCTGACTCGTATGCTCCAAAAATCTCTCTCACTTGAAAGAGGGTGATGAACAGATTTTTCTCAATCCAGTCTGAAGCCACCATTTTGGCAAAAAAATATCCCTGCCAGATCACCCCTAAGGAACCACTGGTGAGTCTCTCGTTCACAAGTGCTTCTCTTTGGGGTTGTCTTGTTTGTGAAAGAGTTCAGTTTTCCAAGAGTAGCTTAGACTACAAGAAATGAAACAATTTATTCCTCAACATTTTTCAAAGTGTTTACACTGCCTGAATAACCCCTGTGCACAATCAGTTCAATTTCTGATTCAAAGCGATATAGACATGCAGCAGAATTCTTGCTCTATTGTGACTAATCACCAGGTTTTGTTGGAAAAAGAAATGCGGTCTTCCACTCATCTGCAAGTAACGATCCTTATCCTAAGTGTGACGACTGCTCTTTGTTCATCGTGAAGGAGCGCCTGAAGTCCATTATCACCACCATAGAAACTGTAGAGGTGAAAGGTTGTGCATATATGAGATTGATACCACTAAAAAGAGATGGACAAACAAAGGAGGTGTCAAATTTTGAATTTGGGAGGAGGTTCTTGTTGGGCATGGCAAAATCCTATAAAAGCTGCTGACATCAGCTGAGCTAATGGAGTATTCACAGAGAGAACGTCTCAAACTGAAATGCTGTTGGTTGCTGATTTCAGTAGTTTTTCTGTGGGGTTGTTTCTCTTAAGGGCTTGATCATCAAAACAGCCCTAACACTTGCACTGACTTGGTTTCTGTATTCAGTAAGTGCTAATTGTTGGGGTAGTCTTGCTGACTCGTATGCTCCAAAAATCTCTCTAACTTGAAAGATGGTGATGAACAGATTTTTCTCAATCCAGTCTGAAGCCACCCTTTTTGTCAAAAATTTCCCTCCCAGATCCCCTCAAAGGAACCACTAGTGAGTCTCTCGTTCACAAGTGCTTCTCTTTGGGGTTGTCTTGTTTGTGAAATTGTTCAGATTCCTAGCATTAGTTCATTAAGCTTTATTTCTGTTGTGAGTATATGATAATTGAATACATTTGCCAGTAACTGCATCCTTTAGCAAGACTTGGTCTTCAAAACAGCCCTAACACTGGCATTGACTTGGTTTCTGTATACAGTAAGTGCTAATTGTTGGGGTAGTCTTGCTGACTCGTATGCTCCAAAAATCTCTCTAACTTGAAAGATTGAGATGAACAGATTTTTCTCAATCCAGTCTGAAGCCACCTATTTGGCAAAAAATTATCCCTGCCAGATCACCCCTAAGGAACCACTAGTGAGTCTCTCGTTCACAAGTGCTTCTCTTTGGGGTTGTCTTGTTTGTGAAATTGTTCAGATTCCTAGCATTAGTTCATTAAGCTTTATTTCTGTTGTGAGTATATGATAAATGAATATGTTTGCCAGTAACTGCATCCTTTAGCAAGACTTTGTCTTCAAAACAGCCCTAACACTGGCATTGACTTGGTTTCTGTATAGAGTAAGTGCTAATTGTTGGGGTAGTCTTGCTGACTCGTATGCTCCAAAAATCTCTCTCACTTGAAAGAGGGTGATGAACAGATTTTTCTCAATCCAGTCTGAAGCCACCATTTTGGCAAAAAAATATCCCTGCCAGATCACCTCAAAGGAACCACTGGTGAGTCTCTCGTTCACAAGTGCTTCTCTTTGGGGTTGTCTTGTTTGTGAAAGAGTTCAGTTTTCCAAGAGTAGCTTAGACTACAAGAAATGAAACAATTTATTCCTCAACATTTTTCAAAGTGTTTACACTGCCTGAATAACCCCTGTGCACAATCAGTTCAATTTCTGATTCAAAGCGATATAGACATGCAGCAGAATTCTTGCTCTATTGTGACTAATCACCAGGTTATGTTGGAAAAAGAAATGCGGTCTTCAACTCATCTGCAAGTAACGATCCTTATCCTACGTGTGACGACTGCTCTTTGTTCATCGTGAAGGAGCACCTGAAGTCCATTATCACCACCATAGAAACTGTAGAGGTGAAAGGTTGTGCATATATGAGATTGATACCACTAAAAAGAGATGGACAAACAAAGGAGGTGTCAAATTTTGAATTTGGGAGGAGGTTCTTGTTGGGCATGGCAAAATCCTATAAAAGCTGCTGACATCAGCTGAGCTAATGGAGTATTCACAGAGAGAACGTCTCAAACTGAAATGCTGTTGGTTGCTGATTTCAGTAGTTTTTCTGTGGGGTTGTTTCTCTTAAGGGCTTGATCATCAAAACAGCCCTAACACTTGCACTGACTTGGTTTCTGTATTCAGTAAGTGCTAATTGTTGGGGTAGTCTTGCTGACTCGTATGCTCCAAAAATCTCTCTAACTTGAAAGATGGTGATGAACAGATTTTTCTCAATCCAGTCTGAAGCCACCCTTTTTGTCAAAAATTTCCCTCCCAGATCCCCTCAAAGGAACCACTAGTGAGTCTCTCGTTCACAAGTGCTTCTCTTTGGGGTTGTCTTGTTTGTGAAATTGTTCAGATTCCTAGCATTAGTTCATTAAGCTTTATTTCTGTTGTGAGTATATGATAATTGAATACATTTGCCAGTAACTGCATCCTTTAGCAAGACTTGGTCTTCAAAACAGCCCTAACACTGGCATTGACTTGGTTTCTGTATACAGTAAGTGCTAATTGTTGGGGTAGTCTTGCTGACTCGTATGCTCCAAAAATCTCTCTAACTTGAAAGATTGAGATGAACAGATTTTTCTCAATCCAGTCTGAAGCCACCTATTTGGCAAAAAATTATCCCTGCCAGATCACCCCTAAGGAACCACTAGTGAGTCTCTCGTTCACAAGTGCTTCTCTTTGGGGTTGTCTTGTTTGTGAAATTGTTCAGATTCCTAGCATTAGTTCATTAAGCTTTATTTCTGTTGTGAGTATATGATAAATGAATATGTTTGCCAGTAACTGCATCCTTTAGCAAGACTTTGTCTTCAAAACAGCCCTAACACTGGCATTGACTTGGTTTCTGTATAGAGTAAGTGCTAATTGTTGGGGTAGTCTTGCTGACTCGTATGCTCCAAAAATCTCTCTCACTTGAAAGAGGGTGATGAACAGATTTTTCTCAATCCAGTCTGAAGCCACCATTTTGGCAAAAAAATATCCCTGCCAGATCACCTCAAAGGAACCACTGGTGAGTCTCTCGTTCACAAGTGCTTCTCTTTGGGGTTGTCTTGTTTGTGAAAGAGTTCAGTTTTCCAAGAGTAGCTTAGACTACAAGAAATGAAACAATTTATTCCTCAACATTTTTCAAAGTGTTTACACTGCCTGAATAACCCCTGTGCACAATCAGTTCAATTTCTGATTCAAAGCGATATAGACATGCAGCAGAATTCTTGCTCTATTGTGACTAATCACCAGGTTATGTTGGAAAAAGAAATGCGGTCTTCCACTCATCTGCAAGTAACGATCCTTATCCTACGTGTGACGACTGCTCTTTGTTCATCGTGAAGGAGCGCCTGAAGTCCATTATCACCACCATAGAAACTGTAGAGGTGAAAGGTTGTGCATATATGAGATTGATACCACTAAAATGAGATGGACAAACAAAGGAGGTGTCAAATTTTGAATTTGGGAGGAGGTTCTTGTTGGGCATGGCAAAATCCTATAAAAGCTGCTGACATCAGCTGAGCTAATGGAGTATTCACAGAGAGAACGTCTCAAACTAAAATGCTGTTGGTTGCTGATTTCAGTAGTTTTTCTGTGGGGTTGTTTCTCTTAAGGGGTTGATCATCAAAACAGCTCTAACACTTGCACTGACTTGGTTTCTGTATTCAGTAAGTGCTAATTGTTGGGGTAGTCTTGCTGACTCGTATGCTCCAAAAATCTCTCTCACTTGAAAGATGGTGATGAACAGATTTTTCTCAATCCAGTCTGAAGCCGCCCTTTTTGTCAAAAATTTCCCTCCCAGATCCCCTCAAAGGAACCACTAGTGAGTCTCTCGTTCACAAGTGCTTCTCTTTGGGGTTGTCTTGTTTGTGAAATTGTTCAGATTCCTAGCATTAGTTCATTAAGCTTTATTTCTGTTGTGAGTATATGATAATTGAATACATTTGCCAGTAACTGCATCCTTTAGCAAGACTTGGTCTTCAAAACAGCCCTAACACTGGCATTGACTTTGTTTCTGTATATAGTAAGTGCTAATTGTTGGGGTAGTCTTGCTGACTCGTATGCTCCAAAAATCTCTCTCACTTGAAAGAGGGTGATGAACAGATTTTTCTCAATCCAGTCTGAAGCCACCGTTTTGGCAAAAAAATATCCCTGCCAGATCACCCCTAAGGAACCACTGGTGAGTCTCTCGTTCACAAGTTGATTGCTGATTTCAGTAGTTTTTCCGTGCGGTTGTTTCTCTTAAGGGCTTTTATACGAAAGACTTTAGAAGGACATGATCATCAAAACAGCCCTAACACTGGCACTGACTTGGTTTCTCTATAAAGTAAGTGCTAATTGTTGGGGTAGTCTTGCTGACTGGTATGCTCCAAAAATCTCTCTAACTTGAAAGATGGTGATGAACAGATTTTTCTCAATCCAGTCTGAAGCCACCACTTTTTTGCAAAAAGAATCCCTCCGAGATCACGTCAAAGGAACCACTGCTGGGTCTCTCGAGCACAAGTCCTTCTCTTTGGGGTTGTCTTGTTTGTGAAATAGTTCAGATTGCCAGCATTAGTTCCAAAAGCTTTATTTCTGTTGTGAGTATATGAGAATTGAATACAATTGCCGGCAACTACATTGAAACCACAGCATTGAAACCACAGAACTTGTTCTTCAAAACAGCCCTAACAATGGCACTGACTTGGTTTCTGTATAGAGTAAGTGCTATTTGTTGGGGTAGTCTTGTATGTTCCAAAAGCCTTGGTAATGTAGCTTTTTGAAAACATATAGGTTAGAATTAAAGTTTCATTCAAGCTTACTTTAACGTTTCCAGTTACAAATCCTCCCCTATTTAGTTAATAAAAAGGCTGGAAAAGAGCTGTCAAAGCTTTTTGGAGCTTTTTCAACCATTTTTTTATATCATTTTTGCATTGGACCCTAAAGCTAAAAGATAGTTTTAACCTAGTTTAAAATCAACATTTTGCTTTTTTATGGTCTTCAAAATGGTCCTGACACTGGCACTGACTTGGTTTCTGAAAATGATAAATGCGATTTTCCATCACATCATTTATCACCCTCCAGGTACTTTTGGTATTGTGGATATATTTATGCAGTAATATTTCATAATAATCCTTTTTTCTTGTTTTCTCATTATACTTATTAATTTGTTTTTATAATCTTTGTAAACTTTTTCTTTTGCTTTAGTAGGATTTTTAATAAAATCTCTATTTAACATGTTTTTCTTTCTACAGGCCTTTTCCAAACTTATTGTCATCCATGGTTTTGATCTTGTTTTTACTTTATGGTTACCTTGTTTTAGAGCACAATAATAATCATATATCCTCATAAATATGTCAAAGAAACATCTATAAGAATCATTAACATTATCAACATACAGTGCATCCGGAAAGTATTCACAGCGCTTCACTTTTTCCACCTTTTGTTATGTTACAGCCTTGTTCCAAAATGGATTTAGTTAATTTTTTTCCTCAAAATTCTACACACAACACCCCATAATGACAACGTGAAAAATGTTTTTTTTTTAATTTTTGCAAATTTATTAAAAATAAAAACACTAAGAAACCACATGTACACAAGTATTCACAGCCTTTGCCATGAAGCTCAAAATTGAGCTCTGGTGCATCCTGTTTCCACTGATCATCCTTGAGATGTTTCTACAGCTTAATTGGAGTCCACCTTTGGTAAATTCAGTTGATTGGACATGATTTGGAAAGGCACACACCGGTCTATATATGGTCCCACAGTTGACAGTGCATGTCAGAGCACAAACCAAGGATGCAGTCAAAGGAATTGTCTGTAGACCTCCGAGACAGGATTGTGTCGAGGCACAAATCTGGGGAAGGGTACAGAAAAATTCTGCTGCTTTGAAGGTCCCAATGAGCACAGTGGCCTCCATCTTCCATAAATGGAAGAAGTTTGGAACCACCAGGACTCTTCTTAGAGCTGGCCGGCCATCTAAACTGAGCGATCGGGGGAGAAAAGCCTTTGTCAGGGAGGTGACTAAGAACCCGATGGTCACTCTGTCAGAGCTCCAGCGTTCCTCTGTGGAGAGAGGAGAGCCTTCCAGAAGAACAACCATCTCTGCAGCAATCCACTGAGCAGGCCTGTATGGTAGAGTGGCCAGACGGAAGCCACTCCTTAGTAAAAGGCACATGGCAGCCCGCCTGGAATTTGCCAAAAGGCACCTGAAGGACTCTCAGACCATGAAAAACAAAATTCTCTGGTCTGATGAGACTGATGCCAGGCGTCATGTTTGGAGGAAACCAGGCACCACTCATCACCAGGCCAATACCATCCCCACAGTGAAGCATGGTGGTGGCAGCATCATGTTGTGGGGATGTTTTTCAGCGACAGGAACTGGGAGACTGGTCAGGATAGAAGGAAAGATGAATGCAGCAATGTACAGAGACATCCTGGATGAAAACCTGCTCCAGAGCGCTCGTGACCTCAGACTGGGACGACGCTTCATCTTTCAGCAGGACAACGACCCTAAGCACACAGCCAAGATATCTAAGGAGTGGCTTCAGGACAACTCAGTGAATGTCCTGGAGTGGCCCAGCCAGAGCCCAGACTTGAATCCTATTGAACATCTCTGGAAGGATCTGAAAATGGCTATGCACCGACGCTTCACATCCAACTTGATGGACCTTGAGAGGTGCTGCAAAGAAGAATGGGCAAAACTGCCCAAAGAGAGGTGTGCCAAGCTTGTGGATTCATATTCAAAAAGACTTGAGGCTGTAATTGCTGCCAAAGCTGCATCAACAAAGTATTGAGGAAAGGCTGTGAATACTTATGTACATGTGGTTTCTTAGTTTTTTTATTTTTTAATAATTTGCAAAAATTAAAAAAAAACTTTTTTCACATTGTCATTATGGGGTGTTGTGTGTAGAATTTTGAGGACAAAAATGAACTAAATCCATTTTGGAATAAGGCTGTAAAATAACAAAAGGTGGAAAAAGTGAAGTGCTGTGAATACTTTCCGGATGCACTGTAAATTTATTTCCAGTCATAATGCAAAAGTTCATTCTGCATTGCTTATAGTGCAAGTGGAGATTTTTCACTCGTTGTATTATAACCAATAGTTTCCATAGGTGTAGATAATTGTTCATGATTACTGCTTTCTAAAACAACAAAAACTGGAAAATGATCTGTGATATCAGCTAATAAAAGTCCACTCTTTCTTTTTGTACTAGTTTGGTTAACAAATATATTATCAATCAAAGAAGCACTATCTGTAGTTATCCTGCTTGGTTTTAAAATTAGAGGATAAAAACACAAACTAAAAATTATATTAGCAAATTCTGCAGATAGATATATGGATAGTTAGATAGATAGATGGATAGATAGATAGATGGATAGATGGATAGATAGTTAGATAGATAGATAGTTAGATAGATAGATGGATGGATAGATAGTTAGATAGATGGATGGATGGATAGATAGACAGAACTTTATTAATCTCTCTCAGGAGCAATTCTGGTGTCCAGCAGGAACAGAAATCACAAAAACTGTACATACAAATAAATAAAAACAACACACACATAATAAAATAGGAGTCAGTTCCTTCCAGCACCATCTGATCTATTCAATTGCCTGAGGGCTGAAGGGATTTAAGCTGGGAGATGTAGTCTTTAATTTTTCAAGTTGTATTTGTCCCTCCTGGAAGTTGTAGTACTTACTGCTGAACGTTGCAGTACGTCCTAGAGAGTTGTAATCATTTTTCTTGAAAGTTGTAGTTATTTTTATCGGGAGATGTAATCCTTTTTGATGGAGGTTGTAATTTTTTCAAGCTGGGAGATGTAGTCCTTAATGCTGATAGTTGCAGTTCTCCCTCCCAGAAGTTGTAGATTTTCATTTTGGTTGTTGTATTCCAGGGGTGGGCAAACTTTTTGGTCCACGGGCCACATTGAGCTCCAACAATTGGCCAACGGGCCGGACCAGGAGCAGATGGAAAAATACAGAAAACACGTGCTTTAATTTCCGATGAAAATAAACAAAAAACATCACAACAAAGTCTCTGACTTTGAAAATGAGTTTTTAAAAACTGAAAATGAAAAATAACAAACATCTTATTTTAAAGCACTGAAAACTCTAAAATCCTTCAGGATATCACAATTACTCTCCTTCTGATGGTCTTTTTTCTTTTTTTTTTTCAAAAAAAAAAGATAGGCGATGCAGGTGGACTTGTTCTGCTCCTTCAGTTTGTTAACCTGGTGCCAAAAGTAAAACAAAAAAAACGACCAGTACAAAGACGAAACAGTTGCAGCAAATCAGACTGTGGAGCGCGTTATTTTTGATCGCACTGTTTATTTTGACAACGTGCGCACCAAGGACACACACATTTGAATGCGAGCAGTGTTGTTAGTTTCCTTTTTTAACCAGCGCATCAAAGTCTGGAGTTAGCTTTTTGAGTTGATTTTCAGAATCGATCTGAGGTGTAAATCTGTTAAGTTGGATCTTTGGCTGGCTCTGTTGATTTTCATGACGCTAAAGGTCTGTTCACACACGGCGGTCGAGCCAAACAAAACCAACATCATGTGCGCTTTCCGCCAGAGATTTGGAAACGCACCTTCATTGAGTGAAGCATTAAAATCATTTAGTTTCAGAGAGCTGAACTTCTCTTGTAAGATTTGGTCTAACAGTGAAGCGCAAACGTAGTAATACGCCCACACTTCACCTCAAACAAAACCAATATAGCTAGTGAGGAATAAATAAAATGCAGGAGAGATAAAACATTAACAAGGCTTATTTATTTAATTTTTTCAAGTTCGGCGGGCCGGATTAAACCGTTTCGCGGGCCGTATGTTGCCCGCCGGCCGTACTTTGCCCATGCCTGTTGTAGTCTTTTGTGCTAAAAGTTGTAGTTCTTCCAACTGGAACTTTTAGGTCTTTCTTGCTTTGAGATGTATCTCTTCCAGTTGCAAAATAGTCATTTTTACTGAAAGTTGTAGTCCTTCTTGCTAGAAATTGTCTCCCACATGATGACATTTGTAGTACTTCCTACAGAAAGTTGTAGGCATCTTTTTGAAAGTTGTAGTCCTTCTTCCTTAAAGTTGTAGTTTTTTTTCTGCTTAAAATTGTAGTTCTTCCTACTGAAAGTTGTTGTCCTTCTTCCATAAAGTTGTAGTTTTTCTGGCTGGAAGATGTAATCCTTTTTATTGAAAGTTGTATTTGGGAGATGTAGTCCTTAATTCTGAAAGTTGTGGTACTCCGTCCTGGATGTTGTAGTTTTTCCTTTTGGGAGACGTAGTTTTTTTCTTCCAAATGAAAGTTTTAGTTCTTCCTGCGGGGCTGTGTCATCCTTCTTCTTGAGAGTTATAATTATTCTTGCTGGGATATGTAGTACTTCCTGCTGAAAGTTGTTTTTCTACCTGCTGGAACATGTAATCCTTCTTGATGGAATTTGGAATTCTTCAAGCTGGGAGATGTATTTCTTTCTCCCCTAAAAGTATCAGGTGTGATGTGTGACAGAAGAGTTTCAGCTAAAATCAAAGAAAAAGCCGTGTTGAGACCCGACATGCTGTTTGGTCTAGAGACAGTGGCACTGAGGAAAAGACAGGAAGCAGAGATGGAGGTAGCGGACATGAAGATAATGAGGATGTCTCTGGGAGTGACCAGGATGGACAGGATCAGATATGAGTATTTAAAGGGAAACAGCAAATGTTAGAGATTTTGGAGATAAAGTCCGAGAGGCAAGACCGAGATGGTTTGGACATGTGCAGAGAAGAGAGAGTGAGTACATCAGAAGAAGGATGCTGGGCTTGGAACCTCCAGGAAAGAGGACTAGATGAAGACCAAAGAGGAGGTTCATGGATACAGTGAAGGAAGACATGAAGATAGTTGGTGTGACTGAAGAAGATTCAGCAGATAGGGTTAGAAGGAAGAAACTGGCTTGCTGTGGCGACCCCCGAAGGGAAATGCCGAAAGGAGAGGAAGAAGAAGAAGAAGAAGAAGAAGGAATAACGTGACTAAACTTTAAGGACAATATGGACTAAATGTGCATGAGGAGATAAAAAGTGACAAACAATATAAATTGACACTTTGACAGTTAAAATGCAAAAATTTCACCACAAAATCTCCAATAGTTCAATGAATACAAAACATTTATATGAGGCGCAATGTGTCTTTTGGCCACCAGAGGAAGACAAAGTTAGAAATTCTTTTTAGTCTGATTTTTTTTTTTTTTTTTATTTAATAAAAATATATAGAAAATATTTTTAAAATCCTAAAACATGTGAAAAAAAACTCTCAAAAAGTTGGAAAAAAGATAAAATCTTCACAAAATCTTCAAGTTTTCAATTCAATTAATTTTTAAATCGTTTTAAAAACAATGCCAAAAAAATTAGAAAAAAGTTTTTTTTTTTTTTTTTTTACTTTAAAAAACTCCTAATTTCTCTTTAACATTCTGTTCCGTTCCATCATCTTCTGCTTTTCTGGGGCTGGATTGCGGGGGCAACAGCCTTAGACGGGAAGCACATGCTTCTCTTACCCCAGCTGCATCCCCCAGCTCACACGGAAGGATCACGAGTAGTTCTCCGGCCAGCTGTGAGACATAGTCTTAGCTGGAAATGCAAACCCAGAAAGAGCCACAGATGACCAAAGTGGGTCTGCATAAGGAGCTAGCTGCACATTGAAATTAGTTACCAACTCCGTGCCAATTATTTAGCAGCATCTAGCTTTAAAAAGTCTCTCCACCCATAAATTTCTATTAAAAACTTAGCAGCTTTTACTCTGATAGCTTATATTCTTTCTGTTGTTTCCAACCACCTAATTACCTTAGTTATAACACATTTTCCATATTTATGAAAATTATTGTCATTTGCCCATAGCAACAAGTTATTTAAATTAATGACTATGTGACATTGTTACTCAGGTGAAGCAAATTTCTCACCACCAGACACACAAAACCACACATAATTCTCAAGTCAAATGAGTTAGGTTTTATTTAACTGCAGCCCTTCTGGTGATCTTCATGGCACTTTCTGTCTAGTTGCTTTTAAAATGGCCGAAACCCTTGTGAGCAACAACATTTTCTCATTTGTAACTTTATCATGAGGAGACAATAATACAGCAGCATCAGAACAACTATTGTTCCGATGGCCAGATATTTCTTCAGACTTCTGTTCTGCCACAAGTTTTGTGTCATATCCCAAAACGTCACCCGATCGAATGGTAGTTGAAATACTTTGCGTTGTTTTTCTTGAATACCCTTTGCCACTGTGACTGCTTGGTTCAATGGCTCTTGTTGGTCCAGGTTAACTGGCTCCTGCTGGTCCGGGTTAACTGTCTCCTGCTGGTCCAGGTACTCTGGCTCCTGCTGGTCCAGGTACTCTGGCTCCTGCTGGCCCAGGTACTCTGGCTCCTGCTTGTTTAGGTTCTCTGTCTCCTGCTGGTTCAGGTTCTCTGGCTCCTGCTGGTCCAAGTTCTCTATCTGATCAATAATCATCAGAGGAGGGACTTCCACGGGACGCTCAATTTCTCTTATCAATGTATCTGTTTCGGTGAATCTTGTGTTGCATAGCCACTCGTTGATCATGGAGCGAACTTCAGCTTCAGCTTCATTTAGTTCATTTGCCAGCTCTTCGTTTCTCTCCAACAGGAACTTCTCATCACACTGTAGATCAAGTATCTCAGACAGCAAATTGTTGTTGTGGGTCTCCAACTTTATGATTTGATTTCCAAGGTCGGCAATTTTTTTCTCATATTCACTGTCTTTGTCCCGACCTTCTTGATCATAAAGAGCTGACTTGAGGAAATCATTATTTTCAAGAGTTTCATTATATAGCTTTTCCAGGTGTGTTTGCTCAGCAACAAGCTTTTGATTTTGCTGCACGAGTTGGCTTTTCGTTGTCTCGCTGTAAAGCAGTTTTTTCTTCAGCTCGTTTATCTCTCTCTCCTGACTCTTCAAAGTCACAAAAGGGAAAGTCCATACACTGGTATCTGACGAGTCTGTATCCTCTGAGTCAGAAGACCCCTGGGAAGTGGACATTTTGACACTTGAATGTTGCAACTGAAGCCCCAGTGCTTCACTGGTGTCTTTTTTTTAACACGGTAAGCATTGGACTATTGATGTCATATAGAACAATATAACCATGGCAACAAAGCTAAGCTGCCCTGGTTATCAATGCAATTCAACTGTTTTGACATGTTTTAGATGTAACAGTTATTAAAAATAATAAAAAAAATATTTAAAAAAAATGAATATTTTTTTCCTATTTTGTGTATAAACTAAACAGCCCTAACAATGATATTGACTTGGTTTCTGTAATCAGTAAGTGCTATTTGTTGGGGTAGTCTTGTATGTGCTATTTGTTGGGGTAGTCTTGTATGTGCTATTTGTTGGGGTAGTCTTGTATGTTCCAAAAGCCTTGGTAACGTAGCCATGCTTTTGCAGGACTTGGTCTTCAAAACAGCCCTAACACTGGCACTGACTTGGTTTCTGTATACAGTAAGTGCTAATTGTTGGGGTAGTCTTGCTGACTCGTATGCTCCAAAAATCTCTCTAACTTGAAAGATGGAGATGAACAGATTTTCCTCAATCCAGTCTGAAGCCACCCTTTTTAGCAAAAAAATCCGTCCCAGATCACCTCAAAGGAACCACTGCTGAGTCTCTCGTTCACAAGTGCTTCTCTTTGGGGTTGTCTTGGTTTTGAAATAGTTTGTATTTGTATTTATTTAGATCTCCGTTAGCTATGTGAAAACAGCTATTCTTCCTGGAGTCATAATCACAAATAAAGAGCGGAAATACAATAATGACAGTACACATATGAAATAAAAACACAAAACAACAACACATACATTCATAGAAACACACACACACACACCGACACACACACACACTAGACCTTGTTTTTGTAGGTGCGATCGAATTTTGATCATATCAATGTCAGTCAACACTGACACTGTCCAGTGGTTCCAGGTAGTAGGAGCTTATTTCGAACGCTCCTACATTACATAGTGGCAAACAGAGACCTCATCATTATGGAATTACAATACAATTACAGGTTTAATCAGACAGACGATGCCTCTTTAAAAAAATTAAATTGTTGTTTACTATTTGAATTAATAATGTCATTTGATAAATTGTTCCAAATAGACATAGATCGGAATTTGACAGTATTTTTACCATAATTAGTTTTTATTTTAGGTAATTTAAATCTGCCATCTATAGCATGTCTGGTTTCATAGCTGTGCCCATCAGAACTTAAAGACAGCTCGTGATAAAGCACATTTGGTAATTTGGTCTCTATAACATTTCTTGTTAGTTTCAGCAAAGAGGCATCACATCTCTCTCTAACCTTTAGCCATAATAGCGTATCATGCATCCAATTTACATTAGTTCTGTGAGGACATTTAAGAACACAGCGAGCTGCCTTGTTTTGTATTGTTTGAAGTGTCTTAATATAAGAGACAGCAGCAAAAGACCAGATTTCAGAACAAGAATCTAACTGTGAGAGTACAAGGGTTTTTATGACATCTCCCACCATGTTAGACGGTAGCAAATGTGAACATCTTTTAATCATTGAGAGACTCCTGCCTCTGTGCTACAGAGCTGATGTGTTTGGACCAAGACAATTTGTTATCAATTTCTACACCAAGAAGGTTAGTCTCTTGTACTCGCTCAACAATTGTATCTCTCACAGTTAGGTTTAATTTGATGTTGAAAGATGGAGATGAACGGAGTCTCATTTGAAGGAGAGAGAGCTGAGTCTCTCGTTCACAAGTGCTTCTCTTTGGGGTTGTCTTGTTTGTGAAAGAGTTCAGTTTTCCAAGAGTAGCTTAGACTACAAGAAATTAAACAATTTATTCCTCAACATTTTTCAAAGTGTTTACACTGCCTGACTAACTCCTGTGCACAATCAGTTCAATTTCTGATTCATAACAATATAGACATACAGCACAATTTTTGCTCTATTGTGATTAATCACCAGGTTGTGTTGGAAAAAGAAATGCGGTCTTCCACTCATCTGCAAGTAACGACCCTTATCCTACGTGTGACGACTGATCTTTGTTCATCGTGAAGGAGCACCTGAAGTCCATTATCACCACCATAGAAACTGTAGAGGTGAAAGGTTGTGCATATATGAGATTGATACCACTAAAAAGAGATGGACAAACAAAGGAGGTGTCAAATTTTGAAATATGGAGGAGGTTCTTGTTGGGCATGGCAAAATCCTATAAAAGCTGCTGACATCAGCTGAGCTATTGGAGTATTCACAGAGAGAACGTCTCAAACTGAAATGCTGTTGGTTGTTGATTTCAGGAGTTTTTCCCATGCGTTTTTTTCTCTTAAGGGCTTTCTTCCGAAAGACTTTTGCAGGACTTGGTCTTCAAAACAGCCCTAACACTGGCACTGACTTGGTTTCTGTATTCAGTAAGTGCTAATTGTTGGAGTAGTCTTGCTGACTCGTATGATCCAAAAATCTCTCTAATTTGAAAAATGGTGATGAACAGAATTTTCTCAATCCAGTCTGAAGCCACCATTTTTGGCAAAAAACTTCCCTCCCAGATCACCCCTAAAGAACCACTTCTGAGTCTCTCGTTCACAAGTGCTTCTCTTTGTGGTTGTCTTGATTGTGAAATTGTTCAGATTTCCAGCATTAGTTCCAAAAGCTTTATTTCTGTTGTGAGTATATGAGAATTAAATACCATTGCCGGTAACTGCATGATTTTGCAGGACTTGGTCTTCAAAACTGCCCTAACAATGGCATTGACTTGGTTTCTGTATTCAGTAAGTGCTATTTGTTGGGATAGTCTTGTATGTTCCAAAAGCTTTGGTAACGCAGCTTTTTTTTTTAAAATTTAGGTTAGAATTAAAGTTTAATTCAAGCTTACTTTAACATTTTCAGTTACATATCCTCCCCTATTTAGTTAATAAAAAGGCTGGAAAAGAGCTGTCAAAGCTTCTTGTAGCTTTTTAAACTATTTTTGATAGCATTTTTGCATTGGACCCTAAAGCTAAAAGATAGTTTTTACGTACTTTAAAATCAACATTTTGTTTTTCATGGTCTTCAAAATGGTCTTAACACTGGCACTGACTTGGTTTCTGAAAATAGTAAGTGCTAGATGTTGGGGTAGTTTTGCTGACTCATACGCTCCAACAGTCTTGTTATGTGAGCACTTAAATCAGTTTAAATTGTCTGGTCAACGCACTTCTTGGAGATGGTGAAAGATGGACACAAACAGATTTTCCTCAATCCAGTCTGAAGCCATCCTGTTTTGCAAAAAATTCCTTCCAGATCACCTCAATGGAACCACTGCTGAGTCTCTCGTTCACAAGTGCTTCTCTTTGGGGTTGTCTTGTTTGTGAAATAGTTCAGATTGCCAGAATTAGTTCCAAAAGCTTTATTTCTGTTGTGAGTTTATGAGAATTGAATACAATTGCAGGTAACTGCATTTTTCACAGAACTTGTTCTTCAAAACAGCCCTAAGAATGGCATTGACTTGGTTTAGAGTTCTTTATAGAGACTTCTGTATAGAGTAAGTGCTAATTGTTGGGGTAGTCTTGCTGATTCGTATGATCCAAAAATCTCTCTAACTTGAAAGATGGTGATGAACAGATTATTCTCATTCCAGTCTGAAGCCACCATTTCTGGCAAAAAATTCTTTCCAGATCACCCCTAAGGAAACACTGCTGAATCTCTCGTTGACAAGTGCTTCTCTTTGGGGTTGTCTTGTTTTTGAAATTGTTCAGATTTCTAGCATTAGTTCATTAAGCTTTATTTCTGTTGTGAGTATATGAGTATTGAATACAATTGCAGGTAACTGCATTTTTCACTGAACTTGTACTTCAAAACAGCCCTTGTCTTGTTTGTGAAAGAGTTCAGTTTTCCAAAAGTAGCTTAGACTACAAGAAATGAAACAATTTATTCCTCAACATTTTTCAAAGTGTTTACACTGCCTGAATAACCCCTGTGCACAATCAGTTCAATTTCTGATTCAAAGCGATATAGACATGCAGCAGAATTCTTGCTCTATTGTGACTAATCACCAGGTTGTGTTGGAAAAAGAAATGCGGTGCTCCACTCATCTGCAAGTAACGATCCTTATCCTACGTGTGACGACTGCTCTTTGTTCATCGTGAAGGAGCGCCTGAAGTCCATTATCACCACCATAGAAACTGTAGAGGTGAAAGGTTGTGCATATATGAGATTGATACCACTAAAATGAGATGGACAAACAAAGGAGGTGTCAAATTTTGAATTTGGGAGGAGGTTCTTGTTGTGCATGGCAAAATCCTATAAAAGCTGCTGACATCAGCTGAGCTAATGGAGTATTCACAGAGAGAACGTCCAAAACTGAAATGCTGTTGGTTGCTGATTTCAGGAGTTTTTCCCATGCGGTTGTTTCTCTTAAGGGCTTTCATCCGAAAGACTTTTGCAGGACTTGATAATCAAAACAGCCCTAACACTTGCACTGACTTGGTTTCTGTATTCAGTAAGTGCTAATTGTTGGAGTAGTCTTGCTGACTCGTATGCTCCAAAAATCTCTCTAACTTGAAAGATGGTGATGAACAGATTTTTCTCCATCCAGTCTGAAGCCACCTTTTTGGCAAAAAAAAATCCCTGCCAGATCACCCCTAAGGAACCACTGCTGAGTCTCTCGTTCACAAGTGCTTGCTTCTCTTTGGGGTTGTCTTGTTTGTGAAATTGTTCAGATTTCTAGCAATATTTCCAAAAGCTTTATTTCTGTCGTGAGTATATGAGAATTAAATTCAATTGCAGGCAACTGCATTCTTTCGTAGAACGTGTTCTTCAAACAAAGGAGGTGTCAAATTTTGAATTTGGGAGGAGGTTCTTGTTGGGTATGGCAAAATCCTATAAAAGCTGCTGACATCAGCTGAGCTAATGGAGTATACACAGAGAGAACGTCTCAAACTGAAAAGTTGTTGGTTGCTGATTTTAGTAGTTTTTCTGTGGGGTTGTTTCTCTTAAGGGGTTGATCATCAAAACAGTTCAGAGTTCAGATTTCTAGCATTAGTTCATTAAGCTTTATTTCTGTTGTGAGTATATGAGAGTTGAATACATTTGCCAGTAACTGCATTCTTTCGCGGAACTTGTTCTTAAAAACAGCCCTAACACGTGTATTTACTTGGTTTCTGTATTCAGTAAGTGCTATTTGTTGGGATAGTCTTGTATGTTCCAAAAGCCTTGGTAACGTAGTTTTTATAAAAAAAATTTAGGTTAGAATTAAAGTTTAATTCAAGCTTACTTTAACATTTCCAGTTAAATATCCTCCCCTATTTAGTTAATAAAAAGTCCTGAAAAGAGCTGTCAAAGCTTCTTGGAGCTTTTTAAACTATTTTTGATAGCATTTTTGGATGGGACCCTAAAGCTAAAAGATAGATTTAACCTACTTTAAAATCAACATTTTACTTTTCCATGGTCTTCAAAATGGTCTTAACACTGGCACTGACTTGGTTTCTGAAAATAGTAAGTGCTAGATGTTGGGATAGTCTTGCTGACTCATACGCTCCAACGGTCTTGTTATGTGAGCACTTAAATCAGTTTAAATTGTCTGGTCAACGCACTTTGTGGAGATGGTGAAAGATGGACACAAACAGATTTTCCTCAATCCAGTCTGAAGCCACCATTTTTGGCAAAAAAATCCCTCCCAGATCACCTCAAAAAAACACAGCTGAATCTTACTTTCACAAGTGCTTCTCTTTGGGGTTGTCTTGTTTGTGAAATTGTTCAGATTTCTAGCATTAGTTCCAAAAGCTTTATTTCTGTCGTGAGTATATGAGAATTGAATACAATTGCAGGCAACTGCATTTTTCACAGAACGTGTTCTTCAAAACAGCCTTAACAATGGCATTGACTTGGTTTCTGTATATAGTAAGTGCTAATTGTTGGGGTAGTCTTGCTGACTCGTATGCTCCAAAAATCTCTCTAACTTGAAAGATGGTGATGAACAGATTTTTCTCCATCCAGTCTGAAGCCACCTTTTTGGCAAAAAAAAATCCCTGCCAGATCATCCCTAAGGAACCACTGCTGAGTCTCTCGTTCACAAGTGCTTGCTTCTCTTTGGGGTTGTCTTGTTTGTGAAATTGTTCAGATTTCTAGCAATATTTCCAAAAGCTTTATTTCTGTCGTGAGTATATGAGAATTAAATTCAATTGCAGGCAACTGCATTCTTTCGTAGAACGTGTTCTTCAAACAAAGGAGGTGTCAAATTTTGAATTTGGGAGGAGGTTCTTGTTGGGTATGGCAAAATCCTATAAAAGCTGCTGACATCAGCTGAGCTAATGGAGTATTCACAGAGAGAATGTCTCAAACTGAAAAGTTGTTGGTTGCTGATTTTAGTAGTTTTTCTGTGGGGTTGTTTCTCTTAAGGGGTTGATCATCAAAACAGTTCAGAGTTCAGATTTCTAGCATTAGTTCCAAAAGCTTTATTTCTGTCGTGAGTATATGAGAATTGAATACAATTGCAGGCAGCTGCGTTTTTCACAGAACGTGTTCTTCAAAACAGCCTTAACAATGGCACTGACTTGGTTTCTGTATAGAGTAAGTGCTAATTGTTGGGGTAGTCTTGCTGACTCGTATGCTCCAAAAATCTCTCTAACTTGAAAGATGGAGATGAACAGATTTTTCTCAATCCAGTATAAATCCACCTTTTTGTAAAAAAATTTCCCTCCCAGATCACCTCAAAGGAACCACTGGTGAGTCTCTCGTTCACAAGTGCTTCTCTTTGGGGTTTTCTTGTCTGTGAAATTGTTCAGATTTCTAGCATTAGTTCATTAAGCTTTATTTCTGTTGTGAGTATATGAGAATTGAATACAGTTGCCGGTAACTGCATGCTTTCGCAGAACGTGTTCTTCAAAACAGCCCTAACACTGGCATTGACTTCGTTTCTGTATTCAGTAAGTGCTATTTGTTGGGGTAGTCTTGTATGTTCCAAAAGCTTTGGCTTAATGAAAACATTTAGGTTGGAATTAAAGTTTCATTCAAGCTTACTTTAACATTTCCAGTTACATATCCTCCCCTATTTAGTTAATAAAAAGGCTGGAAAAGAGCTGTCAAAGCTTCTTGGAGCTTTTTAAACTTTTTTTGATAGCATTTTTGCATTGGACCCTAAAGCTAAAAGATAGATTTAACCTAGTTTTAAATCAACATTTTGTTCTTAATGGTCTTCAAAACGATCCTAACACTGGCAGTGACTTGGTTTCTGAAAATAGTAAGTGCTAGATGTTGGGGTAGTCTTGCTGACTCATACGCTCCAACAGTCTTGTTTTGTGAGCACTTACAGTAAATCGGTTTGATTTGTCTGGTCAACGCAAATTGTTGGAGATGTTGAAAGATGGAGCCTCAAAAGAGTTTTATCAATTCAGTCTGAAGCCATTGTTTTTGGCACAAAATTCCTCCCAGATCACCCCTAAGAAACCACTGCTGAGTCTCTCATTCACAAGTGCTTCTCTTTGGGGTTGTCTTGGTAGTGAAATAGTTCAGATTTCTAAGAGTAGATCCAAAAGCTTTATTTCTGTTGTGGGTATCTGAGAATTAATAGTATTACCAGCCATTCCGTTGTCACTTGAGTTATAGTAGGCCAGTTAGATTTTCAAAATGAAGACAAGATTTGTCCTCTTTTTACAAGAGCCTTGTTTCAGGGTTTGTCAAACGACCACAAATCTGATTTTAAATGAAGTGTTGATAATGGGCAAACATCTGTTGGGGATTTGCTTCAACTTGTTGCTCTTTCTGTGCTGAAAATGTTTAAAGTGCTTGAAATTTTGAGTGTCCTTTAGCTCAGAAATTAAACAATTTATTCCAGACATTTCTATTCAATTCAATTTTATTTGTATAGCCCAATATCACAGAATTTCCTTTTCAATGGGCTTCACAAGAAAAGAGGAATGTTAGTTATTTTTCTTGCTGTGTATTTGTGTTAATACATTCCTCTTTTTCTTGTGAAGCCCATTGAGACGGAAATTCTGTGATTTTGCGCTATACATATAAAATTGAATTGAATTAGCACAAATACACAGCAAGAAAAATAACTCATAAATGCTAACAAAACAAGAGTAGCACATTTATGCCCTTAGACATTCCTTCACGGTGAGGAAAATCTCCCAAAAAACCCATCGGTGGGAAAAAAAATAAGAAACCTCTTGGGGATCCACATAAAAGAGAGATCCCTCCCCCGGGACGAGCAACTAATGTGTCAAAGATTATTGTTTAGCTTATTCTAATCTACAGCTAAATATCTAAAGAAGTCAATAGATGTTCTTCATCCTGATGGAAACACGGGGGACTCCTCAGCCCGGAGATGTCCAGTACGGGGATGAGTAGATGTTCTTCATTCTGTTGGAAACAAGGGAGACTCCTCAACCCGGAGATGTCCAGTACAGTGATGAGTAGATGGATTTCATCTTGATGGAGCAGGGATGATGAAGCGTGGAGGTCTCCTCGGTGAGTGTTTATACTGCCTGAATAACCCCTGACTTTGAACCAGTCCACACGGGCAACCAGTAGACCACGATCGACTGGGTGGGCGCCCTTTGAGCTCATCTCAAAGATTCTTTGTGCAAAGCACCAATACTCAAATTGCTCCTGATTGTTCGAGACTAGATAGCACCTTGCATGACAGCTTCTGCCGTCTAGTGTAAATGAATGACTAGCATCCAAACACATAGAATGTGAATACTGGACGGCCTCACAAATTGCAAAAAAGAAAAAAAAAAAAACAAGATGCACTAATGAAATAGTTATTAGGTTTGCTTTTTGAGAAAAGAATAACACTCAAACAGGATAAAAACCAAAAAAACTAGATTTTTGATAATTCTTCCTCAAATTTAGTTATTACACACAAATTACAAAAAAAAAATAAAAATCATTTTTTATATATTTTTTTATTATTTTTAATCATTCAACTGTTACATCTAAAACATGTCAAAACAGTTGAATTGCATTGATAACCAGGGCAGCTTAGCTTTGTTGCCATGGTTATATTGTTCTATATGACATCATTAGTCCAGTTTTTACCATGTTAAAAAAGGACACCAGTGAAGCACTGGGGCTTCAGTTGCAACATTCAAGTGTCAAAATGTCCACTTCCAAGGGGTCTTCTGACTCAGGCGATACAGACTCATCAGATACCAGTGTATGGACTTTCCCTTTTGTGACTTTGAAGAGTCAGGAGAGAGAGATAAACGAGCTGAAGAAAAAACTGCTTTACAGCGAGACAACGAAAAGCCAACTCATGCAGCAAAATCAAAAGCTTGTTGCTGAGCAAACACACCTGGAAAAGCTATATAATGAAACTCTTGAAAATAATGATTTCCTCAAGTCAGCTCTTTATGAACAAGAAGGTCAGGACAAAGACAGTGAATATGAAAAAAAAATTGCTGAACAGGAAAATCGAATAATAAAGTTGAAGACCCACAACAAACATTTGCTGGCTGAAATACTGGATCAACAGCGTAATGAGATGATCCTGATTGAGAGAAACGAAGCGCTGGCTAATCAAGTAAATGAAGCTGAAGCTGAAGTTCGCTCCATTATCAACGAGTGGCTATGCAACACAAGATTCACCGAAACAGATTCATTGATAAGAGAAATTGAGCGTCCCGCGGAAGTCCCTCCACTGATGGTTAATGATCAGGTAGAGAACGTGGGCCAGCGGGAGCCAGAGAACGTGGACCAGCAGGAGCCAGAGTACCTGGACCGGCAGGAGCTAGTTAATCAAGCAGCCACAGTAGCAAATGATATTCAAGAAAAACAACGCAAAGTAGTTCAACTACCATTTGATCAGGTGAAATTTTGGCATATGAAGCAGAAGAAATATCTGGCCATCGGAACAATATTTGTTCTGATGCTGCTGTATTGTTATCCCCTCATGTTACAAATGATAAAATGTTGTTGCTCATGCGGGTTTCCACCTATTTAAAAGCAACTAGACAGAAAGTGCCATGAAGATCACCAGAAGGTCTGGAGTTAAATAAAACCTAACTCATTTGACTTGAGAATGATGTGTGTTTTTGTGTGTGTGGTGGTGAGAAGTCTGCTTCATCTGAGTAACAATATCATATAGTAATTAAGTTGAATAACTTGTTGCCATGGGCAAATGACAATAATTTTCCTAAATATGGAAAATGTGTTTTAACTAAGGTAATTAGGTGGTTGGAAACAACAGAAAGAATATAAGCTATCAGAGTAAAAGCTGCTATTTTTTTAATACAAATTTATGGGTGGTGAGACTTTTTAAAGCTAGAGGCTGCTAAATAATTGGCACAGAGTTGGAAACTATTCCATGTAGAGCTAGCTCTTTATGCAGATCACTTTGGGCGATTCTTGCTCCTTCTGGGTTTGCATTTCCTGGAGAGACTACGGAAAGTCTCTCACCCTCCCACGGCCGAACCTGTGTATGTATGTGCTGCAAATGAAGTGGGTGAGAAAGCACTTGCAGGTGGCGGGCCCTGTCATTGCCAAGCGGCATTGCCCCCCAACCCGAGGACCTCTCTGTGTGTAGTTTAATTAGGAATGTGAGTGGTGCCATTGGGCCATGTTCAGTGTCTAAGGTGGGGTTTAAAATTGAGGGGGAACGGCATAAGGGGAGTGCAGGTGTCCCCACTTGGCACTCCCTCTCCGAAATACCCCTCAAGACCCTATATGAATGAAAATGACTAAGATGCAGATAAAAGTGGAGTAGAGGATAGGTGCAGACGGGGACTCAGAAGGGGGATCACCCTCCCCAAGCCTCGTCAGCGTGCCCCACCCATCCAGACCCCGCGCCCTAAGCGACAGTGAGCATGTGGCAGTGTGGGACCGGGAGAGAGCAGGCGGATAGGCACAACTCCCCCCGGGTGACCGACTCCTCAGCCTGACACAGTAAGGGTTATCTCAGCTAGGGCTGCAAGTAACGATTATTTAGATAATCAATTAATCTGTCAATTATTGGACCGATTAATTGGTTAATTGGATGAAAATAACAACCTAATAAAATATTAGTTTTTCAGCATTTTATTGAATGTAATTGCGTAAAACACAACTCATTGTCACATAAACAATACGTTGGGCTTATTTAAGTAAGAGCAAATGTTAAGCTTTCTGTGAAATAAAGAGGTAGAATATTAACATTGCTGGAAAATAATTCCAACTGGAAGTTTTAGGTCTTTCTTGCTGGGAGCTGCATCTCTTCTAGTTGTTAAAATCCAGTTGCAAAATAGTCACTTTTACTGAAAGTTGTAGTCCTACTTGCTAGAAATTGTAGTTTTTTTCTGCTTTTTTGTAGTTCTTCCTACTGAAAGTTGTAGTCCTTCTTCCTTAAAGTTGTAGTTTTTCTGGCTGGGAGATGTAATCCTTTTTGTTAAAAGTTGTATTTGGGAGATGTAGTCCTTAATTTTGAAAGTTGTAGTTCTCTCTCCTAGATGATGTAGTTTTATTCTGTTGAAAGTTGTGTTTCTTCCAAATGAAAGTTTTAGTTCTTCCTGCTGGGCTGTGTAGTCCTTCTTCTTGAGAGTTATAATTATTCTTGCTGGGATATGTAGTACTTCCTGCTGAAAGTTGTTTTTCTACCTGCTGGAATATGTAATCCTTCTTGATGGAATTTGGAATTCTTCAAGCTGGGAGATGTATTTCTTTCTACTGGAAGTTGTATTTTTTCTATCTAGGTGATGTAGTCCTTACTACTTAAAGTTGAAGTTCTTCTCGCTGGATGTTGTAGTTCTTAATGCTGAAAGTTCTAGTACTTCCTATTGGAAGTTGTAGTCCTTCCTGAAAGTTGTAGTTTTTTGGGGATTTTTTGCTGAAATTTGTAATCCTTTTTTGATGGAAGTTGTAATTCTTTAACTTGGGCTGTGAAGTCTTTAATTCTGGAAGTTGTAATTCTCCCTCGTGGTTGTTGTTTCTTTTATTTTTTTTTATTATTATTTTTTATTTTGGGAAATGTAGACTTTTGTGCTAAAAGTAGTAACTCTTCCAAATGGAAGTGGTAGAGATGTAGTATTACCTGGTGACAGTTGTTTTCTATCCTGCTGGAAGATGTAATCCTTCTTGATGGAAGTCATAATTCTTCAAGCTAGGAGATGTATTCGTAAATGCTGAAAGTTGTAGTTCTCCCTCCTGGAAGTAGTAGCTTTTCATTCTGGTCCTTACTAGTCCTTTCTACTCAAAGTTGAAGTCTTTCTCGCTGGATGTCGTGTTTCGCCATAGTGAAAATTGTAGTACTTCATACTAGTAGTAGTCCTTCTTCCTGAAAGTTGTAGTTATTCTTCAGACTAGCAACCCTTAACTAGGGATGGGTATCGATAAGGATTTATCAATACTAGTCTTGTACTAATATCGATACTTATCGATACCGCTTAACTATCCAGGACTTTAATGATTCTCTTATCGATATTTTTTAGAAACAAAGAAATAAGTATTATGAACATAAAAAAATTAATTGGATGATGGTTGAACTCACAAACAGAGCAATATTTAAATAAAATATACCTTACTTAAATGAAATAGGATACATCAAAATAAATCTGAACTGGACTGTTAAAAAAACAAAAAAAGTAGTAACTCTTCCAAATGGAAGTGGTAGAGATGTATTATTACCTGGTGACAGTTGTTTTCTATCCTGCTGGAAGATGTAATCTTTTCTTGATGGAAGTCATAATTCTTCAAGCTAGGAGATGTATTCGTAAATGCTGAAAATTGTAGTTCTCCCTCCTGGAAGCAGTAGCTTTTCATTCTGGTCCTTAAAAGTCCTTTTGCCATAGTGAAAATTGTAGTACTTCATACAGTAAGGTGTAGTCCTTCTTCCTGAAAGTTGTAGTTATTCTTCAGACTAGCAACCCTTAACTAAGGATGGGTATCGATAAGAATTTATCAATACTAGTCTTGTACTAATATCGAGTACTAAAACCAAGTCAATGCCAGTGTTAGGGCTGTTTTGAAGAACACGTTCTGCGAAAGCATGCAGTTACCGGCAAATGTATTTAATTCTCATATACTCACAACAGAAATAAAGCTTAAAGAAACTAATGCTAGAAATCTGAACAATTTCACAAACAAGACAACCCTAAAGAGAAGCACTTGTGAACGAGAGACTCAGCATAAAAGCTGCTGCAAGTAGGATAAGGATCGTTACTTGCAGATGAGTGGAAGACCGCATTTCTCTGCTGAATCTCGCTTTCACAAGTGCTTCTCTTTGGGGTTGTCTTGTTTGTGAAATAGTTCAGATATCCAGCATTAGTTCTGTTTTGAGTATATGAGAATTGAATACAATTGCAGGCAACTGCATTTTTCACAGAACGTGTTCTCTCAAACAGCCCTAACAATGGCATTGACTTGGTTTCTGTATATAGTAAGTGCTAATTGTTGGGGTAGTCTTGCTGACTCGTATGATCCAAAAATCTCTCTAACTTGAAAGATGGTGATGAACAGATTTTTCTCAATCCAGTCTGAAGCCACCTTTTTGTCAAAAATTTCCCTCCCAGATCCCCTCAAAGGAACCACTGGTGAGTCTCTCGTTCACAAGTGCTTCTCTTTGGGGTTGTCTTGTTTGTGAAATTGTTCAGATTCCTAGCATTAGTTCATTAAGCTTTATTTCCGTTGTGAGTATATGATAATTGAATACATTTGCCAGTAACTGCATCCTTTAGCAAGACTTGGTCTTCAAAACATCCCTGACACTGGCATTGACTTGGTTTCTGTATTCAGTAAGTGCTAATTGTTGGGGTAGTCTTGCTGACTCGTATGCTCCAAAAAATCTTGAAAGATGGTGATGAACAGATTTTTCTCAATCCGGTCTGAAGCCACCTTTTTGGCAAAAAAATATACCCTGCCAGATCACCCCTAAGGAACCACTGGTGAGTCTCTCGTTCACAAGTGCTTCTCTTTGGGGTTGTCTTGTTTGTGAAAGAGTTCAGTTTTCCAAGAGTAGCTTAGACTACAAGAAATGAAACAATTTATTCCTCAACATTTTTCAAAGTGTTTACACTGCCTGAATAACCCCTGTGCACAATCAGTTCAATTTCTGATTCAAAGCGATATAGACATGCAGCAGAATTCTTGCTCTATTGTGACAAATCACCAGGTTTT
Source organism: Neostethus bicornis (assembly GCA_902685375.1). Taxonomy (NCBI): domain Eukaryota; kingdom Metazoa; phylum Chordata; class Actinopteri; order Atheriniformes; family Phallostethidae; genus Neostethus; species Neostethus bicornis. The sequence goes on along the minus strand of CACRXE010000005.1, from coordinate 3,805,246 downwards.
GCTGGAAAAAGAAATGCGGTCTTCCACTCATCTGCAAGTAACGATCCTTATCCTACGTGTGACGACTGCTCTTTGTTCATCGTGAAGGAGCACCTGAAGTCCATTATCACCACCATAGAAACTGTAGAGGTGAAAAGCTCCGAAAAATCCCTTCTATTTTTCCATGGCTATTGGAGCCATGGGATAAAAATGTTTATTTACGATTAAATTTTTACATAAAATATCAGAACTTTTCAAAAATATCAGAATTTTATCAAAATTTTTCAAAAATGTCAGAATTTTTTATTTGAGCCATGACTAAAGCACTGGCACTGACTTGGTTTCTGAAAATGATAAATGGGTAGATAAAACTTCATTAATTTCCCGCAGGAGCAATTCTGATGTCCCGCAGCATCAGAAATCATAAAAACTGTGATTTACTTACTGCTGAATGGTGCAGCACTTCCCACAGAAAGTTGTAGTCCTTTTTTTTAAAGTTGTAGTTATTTTTAATAGGCGATGTAATCCTTTTTAATGGAGGTTGTAATTTTTTCAAGCTGGGAGATGTAGTCCTTAATGCTGATAGTTGTAGTTCTCCCTCCCAGAAGTTGTAGATTTTTATTTTGGTTGTTGTAGTCTTTTGTGTTAAAAGTTGTTGTTTTTCCAACTGGAAGATTTAGGTCTTTCTTACTTTGAGCTGTATCTCTTCCAGTTCCAAAATAGTCATTTTTACTGAAAGTTGTAGTCCTTCTTGCTAGAAGTTGTAGTTCTTCTGGCTGAGAGATGTAATCCTTTTTGTTGAAAGTTGTATTTGGGAGATGTAGTCCTTATTTCTGAAAGTTGTAGTTCTCCCTCCTGAATTTTGTAGTTTTTCCTTTTTGGGAGATGTAGTTTTTTTCTGTTGAAAGTTGTGTTTCTTCCAAATGAAAGTTTTAGATCTTCCTGCTGGGCTGTGTCGTCCTTCTTCTTGAGAGTTATTGTTATTCTTGTTGGGAGATGTATTTCTTTCTACTGGAAGTTGTAGTTTTTCTATCTAGGTGATGTAGTCATTACTACTGAAAGTTGAAGTCCTTTTCGCTGGATGTTGTAGTTCTTAATGCTGAAAGTTGTAGTAATTCCTATTGGAAGTTGTAGTCAGTCCTGAAAGTTGCAGGGTTTTTTTTTTTTTTTTTTGCTGAAAGATGTTATCCTTTTTTTGATGGAAGCTGTAATTCTTTAACCTGGGAGATGAAGTCTTTAATTTTTCAAAATGTAGTTCTCCCTCCTGGAAGTTGTAGTTTTTCATTTTGGGAGATGTAGACTTTTGGGTTAAAAGTTTTACATCTTCCAAATGGAAGTTGAAATATGCTGTAGGTGTGACAGAGGAATTCAGTGTTTGGGTGGGACTGCACCAGGGATCTGCTCTGAGCTCTTTGCTGTTTGCTATGGTGATGGACAGGCTGTCAGACTAGGTTAGACAGGAATCTCCATGGACAATGATGTTTGCAGATGACATTGTGATCTGTAGTGAGAGGAGGGAAGAGGTGGAGGAAAAGCTGTTTCCAGTATTTTAGAAAACTGTGGTAGCAGTAAGATCGGTCTGTAATTAGAAATAACTTCTTTGTTGCCACTTTTGTAAACTGCGATCACTTTGGCAATTTTCATTAGATCTGGAACAATACCACAAGAAAAAGATTTATTACAAATAAACGTAAAACTCTAAAATCCTTCAGGATATCACAATTACTCTCCTTCTGATGGTCTTTTTTCTTTTTTTTTTTTTTCAAAAAAACGGTAGGCGATGCAGGTGGACTTGTTCTGCTCCTTCAGTTTGTTAACCTGGTGCCAAAAGTAAAAAAAAAAAAAAACGACCTGTACAAAGACGAAACAGTTGCAGCAAATCAGACTGTGGAGCGCGTTATTTTTTGATCTGCGTCACTGTTTATTTGACAACGTGCGCACCAAGGACACACACATTTGAATGCGAGCAGTGTTGTTAGTTTCCTTTTTTAACCAGCGCATCAAAGTCTGGAGTTAGCTTTTTGAGTTGATTTTCAGAATCGATCTGAGGTGTAAATCTGTTACGTTGGATCTTTGGCTGGCTTTGTTGATTTTCATGATGCTGAAGGTCTGTTCACACACGGCGGTCGAGCCAAACAAAACCAACATCATGTACGCTTTCCGCCAGAGATTTGGAAACGCACCTTCATTGAGTGAAGCATTAAAATTATTTAGTTTCAGAGAGCTGAACTTCTCTTGTAAGATTTGGTCTAACAGTGAAGCGCAAACGTAGTAATACGCCTACACTTCACCTCAAACAAAACCAATATAGCTAGTGAGGAAAAAATAAAATGCAGGAGAGATAAAACATTAACAAGGCTTGTTTATTTAATTTTTTCAAGTTCGGCGGGCCGGATTAAACCGTTTCGCGGGCCGTATGTTGCCCGCCGGCCGTACTTTGCCCATGCCTGTTGTAGTCTTTTGTGCTAAAAGTTGTAGTTCTTCCAACTGGAACTTTTAGGTCTTTCTTGCTTTGAGATGTATCTCTTCCAGTTGCAAAATAGTCATTTTTACTGAAAGTTGTAGTCCTTCTTGCTAGAAATTGTCTCCCACATGATGACATTTGTAATACTTCCTACAGAAAGTTGTAGGCATCTTTTTGAAAGTTGTAGTCCTTCTTCCTTAAAGTTGTAGTTTTTTTTTCTGCTTAAATTGTAGTTCTTCCTACTGAAAGTTGTTGTCCTTCTTCCATAAAGTTGTAGTTTTTCTGGCTGGAAGATGTAATCCTTTTTATTGAAAGTTGTATTTGGGAGATGTAGTCCTTAATTCTGAAAGTTGTGGTACTCCGTCCTGGATGTTGTAGTTTTTCCTTTTGGGAGACATAGTTTTTTTCTTCCAAATGAAAGTTTTAGTTCTTCCTGCAGGGCTGTGTCATCCTTCTTCTTGAGAGTTATAATTATTCTTGCTGGGATATGTAGTACTTCCTGCTGAAAGTTGTTTTTTCTACCTGCTGGAACATGTAATCCTTCTTGATGGATTTTGGAATTCTTCAAGCTGGGAGATGTATTTCTTTCTACTGGAAGTTGTAGTTTTTCTATCTAGGTGATGTAGTCCTTACTACTGAAAGTTGAAGTTCTTCTTGATGGATGTTGTAGTTCTTAACGTGGAAAGTTGTAGTCCATCTTGAAAGTTGCAGTTTTTTTTTTTTTTTTGCTGAAAGATGTAATACTTTTTTGATGTGTTTTTTGATTTGCTGTAATTCTTTAACCTGGGGTGTGAAGTCTTTCATTTTTCAAGTTGAAAAATGAAAGACTTTTTCAAGTTGAAAAATTAAAGACTTTTTCAAGTTGAAAAATTAAAGATACACCCTCCTGGAAGTTGTAGTTTTTCATTTTGGGAGATGTAGACTTTTGTGCTAAAAGTTGTAACTCTTCCAAATGGAAGTTGAGATGTGCTTTAGGTGTGACAGATGAATAAAATGTGGGCATGGGACTGCACCAGGGATCTGCTCAGAGCAGAGCAGATCCCTGGTGATGGACAGGCTGACAGACGAGATTAGACAGGAATCTCCATGGACAATGATGTTTGCAGATGACATTGTGATCTGTAGTGAGATGAGGGAAGAGGTGGAGGAAAAGTTGGAGAGGTGGAGGTTTGCACTAGAAAGAAGAGGAATGAAGATTAGTCAGAGTAAGACAGAGCACATGTGTGTGAATGAGAGGGATCCAAATGGAAAAGTGAGGTTACAGGGAGAAGAGATAAAGAAGGTGGAAAATTTTAAGTATCTAGGATCAACAGTCCAGAGCAATGGAGAGTGTGGAAAAGAGGTGAAGAAGCGTGTTCAAGTAGTCTGGAATGGGTGGAGAAAAGTATCAGGTGTGATGTGTGACAGAAGAGTTTCAGCTAAAATCAAAGGAAAAGCCGTGTTGAGACCGGCCATGCTGTTTGGTCTAGAGACAGTAGCACTGAGGAAAAGACAGGAAGCAGAGATGGAGGTAGCGGACATGAAGATGCTGAGGATGTCTCTGGGAGTGACCAGGATCGACAGGATCAGATATGAGTATTTAAGGGGAACAGCAAATGTTAGAGGTTTTGGAGATAAAGTCCGAGTGGCAAGACTGAGATGGTTTGGACATGTGCAGAGAAGAGAGAGAGAGTACATCAGAAGAAGGATGCTGGGCTTGGAACCACCAGGAAAGAGGACTAGATGAAGACCAAAGAGGAGGTTCATGGATACAGTGAAGGAAGACATGAAGATAGTTGGTGTGACTGAAGAAGATTCAGCAGATAGGGTTAGAAGGAAGAAACTAGCTTGCTGTGGCGACCCCCGAAGGGAAATGCCGAAAGGAGAGGAAGAAGAAGAAGAAGAAGGAATAACGTGACTAAACTTTAAGGACAATATGGACTAAATGTGCATGAGGAGATAAAAAGTGACAAACAATATAAATTGACACTTTGACAGTTAAAATGCAAAAATTTCACCACAAAATCTCCAATAGTTCAATGAATACAAAACATTTATATGAGGTTGCAATGTGTCTTTTGGGAGGAGGTTCTTGTTGGGCATGGCAAAATCGGTTCTAGGACATTTCAGCCACGGATATTTCAGCCACGGACATTTGAGCCAAAAAACTGCAAGCTAGGATATTTGAGCCATGTGCGCCCCCCTAGTTTAGGACATTTCAGCCACGGACATTTCTGCCACGGACATTTGGGCCACAGACATTACCAGGGAGCTTCAGGTTCGTCTCCACAACCTGGTGCTTGACTTAAACACAGGCAAGAAGACCATCCCTGCCTTCCTTCGTGGCATCAGTCACAACTTTCGTGGAGGACAACTAAACTTGTAAAATATTGTGTAAAATTGTTATTGTGTATTATGTAAATATGTAAAAATGTATTGTAAATAAACAGTTGCACTACAGAAAATAATTGGTTTTAGTCATTTTTATCCCATGGCTCATATAAAAAATTCTGATAATTTAAATTTTTTTTGAGATTTTATGTAAAAATTCTGATATTTTATGTAAAATTTTTTATCGTAAATAAACTTTTGCACTACAGAAAAATTGCTTTTAGTCTTAAAAATTTTTATCGTGCAAAAATTTTCATGGTGCTTTTAGTCATTTATTTTTTTTTTATCTTTTTATCTTTTTTTAAATAAACTGTTGCTTTTTATCTTAAACAATTGCGCCCAGGTTGTAAACAATTGCGCTCAGGTTGCAGTTCTTCAAATGACCGTGGCTGAAATGTCCGAGTCACCGTGGCTCAAATATCCTAGCTTGCAGTTTTTTGGCTCAAATGTCCGTGGCTGAAATATCCGTGGCTGAAATGTCCGTTCACCGGCAAAATCCTATAAAAGCTGCTGACATCAGCTGAGCTAATGGAGTATTCACAGAGAGAACGTCTAAAACTGAAATGCTGTTGGTTGCTGATTTCAGTAGTTTTTCTGTGGGGTTGTTTCTCTTAAGGGCTTGATCATCAAAACAGTTCTAACACTTGCACTGACTTGGTTTCTGTATTCAGTAAGTGCTAATTGTTGGGGTAGTCTCGCTGACTCGTATGCTCCAAAAATCTCTCTAACTTGAAAGATGGTGATGAACAGAATTTTCTCAATCCAGTCTGAAGCCACCCTTTTTGGCTAAAAATTCTTTCCAGATCACCTCAAAAGAACCACTGCTGAGTCTCTGGTTCGCAAGTGCTTCTCTTTGGGGTTTTCTTGGTTGTGAAATAGTTCAGATTTTGGAGTTTTTCAGTTTTGAGTTGTGAAATAAAACACTTTGTTTGGAGCATCTACTGTCCTGCTTCGTATCCACACAACAAACTCTGACAAGGTGAATTGTTTTACAATTTAATTGCGTGACAATGTAATTTCTGTTTCCTTTCTTTTTAATTTGTTCTGTTCTTTTCCTCTTCTTTTTTGATAATTGACCAACTCAACTAAATATTATTTTTATTCCCCAAAATCACAGAATTTCAGTCAGAATGGGCTTCACATTGCAGATTTAGAAGGAAGGAAAACAAGAAAAAAGAGGAACGTATAAACACAATACACAGCAGGAAAACTAACTAACAAAAGCTAGCTAGACAATGTTAGCACATTCCTGCCCTTAGACTCTCTTTCACGGTGAGGTAAAACTCCTAAAAAAACCCATCAGTGAGAAAAAAAAAAGAAACCTCATGGGGAGCTCCACGAAAGAGAGATCCCTCCCTAGGGACGAGCATCCAATGTGTCTATGACTATTGTTCAAATATTAGCTTATTCTACTCTACAGCTAAATATCTAAAGAAGTCAATAGATGTTTTTCCATCCTGATGGAAACACAGGGGCCCAGTAGGGGGATGAGTAGTATAGGCTAATCCTGATGGAGCAGGGATGATAGATGAAGCGCAGAGGCCTCCTTGGTCTGGCCATGCCCAGGACAGGAACACAGAGGATCCATCAGGAATCTGAAACAGACATCAACCCCAAATAGGAGAAAAAGAAAGGTGGATTGCAGTGAATTGCACTGTACCAACTAGCAGTATAAATCTAAATGTGCAGACAATAGAGAAACAATGAATGAGATGGAAAGCCAGGAGGGATACAGACCCTGGTTTGGGTAGTAATTATCTCAGCTATATGTCGCTGTTTCTAGCTGACCTGGTGATAAGCTTGTTCAAACAGGAATGCTTTAAGCCTCCCTTTAAATGTAGGAACACTGTCTGCCTCTCTCACATGAGCTGGGAGCTTATTCCATAAAACTGGAGCTTGGTAGCAAAATGCTCTACCTCCAACTGTACTTTTTGAAATCCTAGGAACCACCAACAGCCCTGCATTTTGTGAGCAGCATGTTCCGCTTGGTTAATGAGGTACTTTAAGTTCACTAATGTAGGATGAAGCCACGCTGTTAGGGCCTTGTAGGTTAGTAAGATGATTTTAAACTTGATCCTAAACTCAATAGGAAGCCAATGGAGAGACGCTAGCACAGGAGTAATATGATCTCTTCTATGAGTTCCTGCTAATAGTCTTGCTGCTGCATTTTGAACCAGCTGGAGACTTTTTAGGGAAGATTTAGGGCATGCTGCGAGCAAAGCGTTGCAATAATCAAAAGCGGGGGACCAGCAGGAAATAATATTGAGGAGCCAGAGCAACAGCCACATGACCCTGATGTCCCTGTCCCACTAGAAGATGTACCACAGATAGACTTTCTACCTGTCTCTCAGCACCATTACAGGGCCATAAATATTCATCATTATAATTTTATTTTGCAGGAGCCCGTTTAATTATTTTATCAATATCCGAGGAAGACACAACATTAATTTTATTTTAAACTTTATTTGATACTGATTTCATGACTAATGTTGATCCAAATGGTTACCTTTACTGGTCATTTCAGTTTCCTCTTTTCTTTTCAGACATGCTAATTTTTCTGCCCCTGAGGGTTCACCACCTTACCGTATTGGGGCAGTTTGTGTTTCTCCATGACCCCTAGAGCTATGTATGCTGGAATTTACACTCCTGGCAGGAACGACCATGCCGAATTAGTCGAGGGATAGAGACTGGATGAAGAGTGATCTCCCAGCTTCAACCCTATATTCACTATCACCCTCTAACAACTTTTACTCACTGGTTGACCATTTATTCTTTGTTAATAAAGAATTAATTTACATGTTCTACCTGTGATTTGTTTGTGACTGCATGCATTTGTGTTTGAAACATTGACCAGGGTTATATTCCAAGACGGAAGTCAAACTTACCATCTGGTAAATACTAAGCTAGAGGTTTATAACCAACAACCTGCTTAGTCGACTTTTTCCGTTCCAAAACACCTGATATGAGTTAGTTAATTCAACCTCCTTTTGCTAGTGTTTATTTGTTGTCGTCAAACAGCAGTAAAATTAAGGAGGAAACGGCAGCACAGTGGTTAGCGCGCTTGCGCGCGGACCGGAAGGTTGCGGGTTTACGGCCCACTGAGAGCACGTCAAGGGTTCTTGGAGAAGACACCTAATCCCCGCTTCTCCCACCATTGGCACTGTCGAAGGGCAGCCTGCTGCGGTGTAAGGAGTGCAGCAAATTTCCCAGGTGAGGGAAGAATAGAGTAATTCATTTTATTTATTTCATTTAATCCAGAGGAAATGACCGCACACACTGAAAATACAAAGACCCTTTCAATGGATCACAGAATTTATCATGCACAATGAAATCTGAAGGTTAGAAATAACGGCCAGTACTCTTCAGAGACAGACTTGGAGGTGTCAATGCTGGTATATGTAGAATTCAAGCCTTTTTTCATAAAAAAAAAAAAAAAATACAGCAGCATCAATTAAAAAAGAAAAGAGAGTCAGCTTGGCAAAAAAAAAAAAAAAAAAAAAAACCTAAACTGTGCAAGTTAAAAATATCAAACTTAATTTTTATTAAAATGTTTAATAAAAAATCTGATTGTAAATTTAATTCTATTCAAGAATAACTTTATTTCCCGAGCAGTGTAAGAACCTGTCTAAATTAAAAACATGAGAAAAGGCTCACAGGGATTCAAATCGTCTTTTTTTCAGTCGAAAGACTAAAACTTTACCATTGAGCCAGCGTGAACCAAGTAATTAGCACTAGAGTATCCAATATACAAATAAAATAAAAACACCAACATTTATTTTGTCATCGTTTGTGTTTTTTCTTTGAAATAGCACTTTTGAAATTATAACTTTTTATTTTCCATTTTAACATGTTGAGATCCAGACAATCAGTCTTTCGGGAGATTTACCCAGAATGCAAAAGAAACTTTAATATCAAGCAGAAAATGTGAGATTTCATTAGAATCCACATTACTCTTCTGTATAAGACAGTACAGTGGTATGCAAAAGTTTGGGCAACCCTGTAAATTTTCATGATTTCCCTTGATAAATCATCAGTTGTCTGGATAAAAAATTTCAATTAAATATATCATATAGAAGACAAACACAGTGATGTTTGAGAAGTGAAATAAAGTTTCTATGATGTATGGAAAGTGTACAAGAATTATTTAAACAAAATTAGCCATGTGTATAAATTTAGGCAACCTGAAAAGCTGAAGGTCATTTTATTGATTTCAATACCTTTAGCACTAATTATTAGAACTCAAAATTGGTTTGGTAACGTCAGTGACCCTTGACCTCCATACACAGGTGAATCCAATCATCAGAAAGTATTTAAAGGAGGCCAATTGTAAGTGTTTCTCCTCTTTGCATCTTCTCTAAAGTGTGGCAAAATGGGAGCCTCAAAACAACTCTCAGATGATCTGAAAACAATGATTGTTGAACATCATGGTTTAGGGGAAGGATATAGAAAGCTGTCTCAGAGATTTAAGCTCTCGTTTTAACTGTGAGGAACATTGTGAGGAATTGGAAGACCAGAGGCACAGTTCTAGTTAAGGCCCGAAGTGGCAGACCAAGAAAAATCTCAGATAAGCAGAGGCGCAGGATGGTGAGAACAGTCACAGTCAACCTACAGACCAGCTCCAAAGACCTACAACATCATCTTGCTGCAGATGGTGTCACTGTGCATCGTTCAACCGTTCAGCGCACATTACACAAGGAGATGCTGAATGGACGAGTAATGCGGAAAAAAACTTTTCTCAGCACACGCCACAAACAGTGTCGCCTGAGGTATGCTAAAGCACATTTGGACAAGCCAGCTTCATTTTGGAATAAGATGCTGTGGACTGATGAAACTAAAATAGAGTTATTTGGGCAAAACAAGGGGCGTTATGCATGGCGAAAAAACAACACCGCATTCCAAGAAAAACACTTGCTATCTACAATAAAATTTGGTGGTGGTTCCATCATGCTGTGGGGCTGTGTGGCCAGTGCAGGGACTGGGAATCTTGTTAAAGTTGAGGGTCGCATGGATTCCACGCAATATCAGCAGATTCTGGAGAACAATGTCCAGGAATCAGTGACAAAGTTGAAGTTGCGCCGGGGCTGGATCTTTCAACAAGACAACGACCCTAAACACTGCTCAAAATCTACTAAGGCATTCATGCAGATGAAACAAGTACAACGTTCTGGAATGGCCATCTCAGTCCCCAGAGCTGAGTATTATAGAAAATTTGTGGTGTGATTTAAAGCGGGCTGTCCATGCTCGGAAACCATCAAACCTGACTGAACTGGACATGTTTTGTAAAGAAGAATGGACTAAAATACCTACTGCCAGAATCCAGACTCTAATTGGAAGCTATAGAAAGTGTTTAGAGGCTGTTATTTTTGCAAAAGGAGGATGCACAAAATATTGAGTTATTTTTTTCTTTTGTGGTGCCTAAATTTATGCACATGGCTAATTTTGTTGAAATAATTCTTGTACACTTTCCATGAATCATATAAACTTTATTTCACTTCTCAAATATCACTGTGTTTGTCTCCTATATGATATATTTAATTGAAATTTCTTATCCAGACAACCAATGATTTATCAAGGAAAATCATGAAAATTTACAGGGGTGCCCAAACTTTTGCATACCACTGTAGCAATGAATTAAAGATTTTTTTTTTTGTAAGTGTGTGCCCAGATCTGGCCAACAAAATAAAACAATCAGATATTTGACATTGACGATCAGTAAAATGCCATGTATTTAAGAGCTGTTGTGAAAGTGATGTACTAGAGGTAGTAAATATGTTCAAATCTGAAACCTCCACTGATTGGAATGACATTGATAGGTCAGGGATCAAAGAAGTAATCAGCTGTATTGTTTAAGCCTTTAAGTTATATCTTTATTAAATCTCTAGAAACTGGAACTTTTCAGAGAAAATGAACCTGGCTAAAGTAATCCCAGGTTTTAAAGATGGTGAGAAGCAACTAGTAACAAACTACAAACCAATTTCTCTACTGGATCAATTTTACAAAATATTGCAAAAATTGTTTGTGCAGCAACTAGACAGGTTTTCAGAGAAATATCCAGAGGTGTCAAGTAGCGAAGTAGAACTACTTCGTTACTTTACTCAAGTAGAAAATCTCGTTATCTTTACTTTAACGAAGTAATTATTTTTTTGTCTACTTTTTACTTTTACTCACTACTTTTTTATGCAATTATCTGTACTTTTACTTCGTTCATTTTATAAAAAGTAGTTGCTACTTTCGCCATTTTGTCACCGTTAAAAAGCCGCGACTGTTTGTCGGAGTTTTTTTTTTTTTTTTATGAACCCTGAATGCATCAAACAAAGGAACAGATGAATGATTGGCTGAAAGGTCCAGTCAATCATTCTGGCTAGCGATTGCTTGCTTTGGGGCGAGTAGCCCCGCCCACAAAGTTATAAAGAGCAGGAACGTCAATTTGAGACTTGTAACGGGCTCGGAAATCAAAGTGTTTCTGATGCTGCAACACTGAACTTTGATTGAATTATCAGTTTTTAAAAAAAAGACAACAGCAAAGAAATGTTTTATTATTATTATTATTATTTTCAGTCTGCGGTTATTGTAAACGTCTTTGCTGAAAATGTTGTAGATGGAATTTTTATAAAAATAATTTTGATCTGTGACGCACTATTTTATCTTTAGAAACAAAGCTAATTGAACTGATTCATCCATAAATAGTAGTGGATGAAGTATTTGTGCTTAAAAGCATCCAAAATGTTATTGATTAGTTTATAAAGACTGACTGAGGAGATTAAAACTACACATCGCTTAGATTTTGTATCATGTAGATGTTTGGATTAACATTAGAAAACCTTATATGTACACATATATATGTAGATATGTATATAAATAAATTTATATATACCGTCTCCTAAGTCCCGCCCCTACTGGTTTCTTTCTGGGTTTCTTAAAATCTTATTTCCCTGGTTATTTTTTCATTTTTACAGTTCTTAAAATTTTAGAAAAAGAATCCAAGGATTTTTCCTCCTGTGTGTTTCCTACACTCCCACTGCCTTAGGAGTGCATGTAAAGGGTGTTATTTTGTCAATGGGCGTGGTTTTACTGGGTGTACAATATTTTTTGTAAAATACGATAATTTTACGTCATTAGTACGATAATCCAGCACCTCCCACCTGGCAACGCTGGTTCCAGGTGTCACGCAGGCTGTATGTGGCACTCCCAACCTTACCAACTTGTTAAAGACTATTCAGTATTGCCTCAAAGAACTTTAAAAACTAGCTGCCTTCAAGGCTTGAAAAAGCTTTTTGGTCATTTTTATTTATTTATTTATTTTTTTAACATTGAGTGTGTTTGTATTTTTTTTACATTGAGTGTGTTTGTGTCTGATGAAGTTGGTTAAATTAGGTGATGCAGAATGAAGCTTGGTAGCTGAAGAAAACTTGAGTTGATACTTCTACTTTTATTAAAGTATTTTTTTAACTCGGTATTTATACTTCTACTTGAGTAGAAAATGTTGGTACTTTTGACACCTCTGGAAATATAGTATATTAAACAATCAACAATACGGTTTCCGCAGCAAGAGATCAACAGATTTAGCAGTTTTAGACTTTATAGAAAATGTATCATCAGTTGTTGATAACAAAGGAGACACCATACGTATCTTCATTTTTTTTGCGCAAAACGTTTGACACAATTGATCACAATCTACTCTTGGAGAAGTGTCATTCATAGATTGTTGTTTTTGGCAGCCACCAAAGTTTTCGTTTTAGTCTTCGTCTTTGGAACAAAAATTAATTAATTAAGTTTCAGTCACGTTTTCGTCATCACCATATATCTTAGTTTCAGTCACGTTTTAGTCAAAGAAAACCCAAAAGAGATTTCGTCTAATTTTCGTCAGGTAGACTTAGAACGATTTTAGTCTAGTTTTAGTGTAAAAAATTCTTACTTTAACGATCATGGTTTTATTACTGAGAATGATGCAGGTTATTGGTTTAAAAAAAAAGAAAAGAAAAAACACAACCCTGCCGAGCTTTAACTGGCGCAAAACAACAGACATTGTAAAACAACGTAAAATACATATAAATTCTTCAGTGAGTGAGGAACGTTGTAACTTATTCATACTTAAAAGTGACATCTTTTAATAACCCTGTAAACAAAGTAAACATTGGAATGCATTTAAAGCAGTCGTTAGCACAACCAAGCTAACTAAGAAAGTTAGCAGCGCCTACAAGCTAGCATTAGCTTGAAGTTAGCATGCTGTTTACACAAAATATGTAGAAAACTTTAAGTTTCTGACCACCAAGCCTCTTTGGTGCTGCTGCCTCCACGGTGACTTCCTCGTTGCTGCAGGTGTGTTGTGTAGACGGTGTGAACGCGCAGCATTGTGTGTGGGGGGGGTGGGGCGGAGGGGCGTGCAGCCGTGAGAGACAGAATGCACCCGCTGTGCTTTTCTTTTCTCAGACAGAAATGTGAAAGTATGACGCTTATTTTGTTACATTTTCGTCTCCTCAACAGAAATTTGCAAACGTCTCGTCACATTTTCGGCACCAAAAAGTTGCATTTATTTTGTTATCGTTACGTCATCGTCATAAAAAAAAGCTTCGTCAACAAAATCATTTTGTTGTCGTCATTGTTGATGAAAACAACACTGCATTTATATGGAATTAGAGGTGTAGCTATCAGCTGCTTAAAAAACTATTTAAAAAACAGATAACAGTACGTAGATATTAATGGAACAACATCTGAACAAAAAACGTCCCGCGTTATCCCCCAATGTTCTATTTTGAGACCGAAATGATTCATTCTTAATCCGAATGATATTTGTTAAGTATCCAAAATTCTCAAAACGGTTTTATTTGGAGATGAAACCAACATTTTTCTCTCAGGACCAGATATCAATTAGTTAATAACAAGAGTGGAAAGTGAGCTGATGTGACTTAAAATATGGTTTGATTTAAATAAGCTATTACTTAATATGGAAAAGACCAAATTTATGATATTTGGACCAAATGAAGAAAATTTAAATATAAAGTTATACTAGAATGATATAGAAATTGAAAGAGTTTTTTAGTCTAGATTTTTGAGGTTGATTATAGATAATAAAATTTGTTGGAAGCCACACATTCATTATGTAAAGAACAAAATCTCAAAAACTACGGGAATTCTTTATAAAATTAAGCAGTGCCTGAATAAGCATTGCTTACATATTTTTTATGCTACACTTTTACTTCTGTAAATGCTCTGAATTCTGGGGAAATGCATATAAAAAACATTTAGATCCAATTATTAAATGACAGAAAAGAGTGATAGAAACAATTAACAGAGTTGGATTCCGTGATCCAACAAATACTATCTTTAGAGTCGAAAAATATTAAAATTTGAAGACTTAATTAGGCAAAGAACTTTGGAAAGCATGTATTGTGCTATGAACAATGATCTTCCTCTTAACATCGTGTATCTTTAAATTTTGGAACAGTTGCTACAATCTTAGAGGTTTACTTGTATTTGAAGTAAATAAAGCTAGAACTCGTTTAAGACCATTTTTTAAATCAATGTTTGGAACTAGACTTTGGAATAATTTAGATGTTCAGTTTAAAACAATCAATTCCTTGAGCGAATTTAAGAAAACTTTAAAACATTAAATGATTCGTGACTATGCCTTGTTTGAATGAATACTGGAAAATGTACCTTATTTTTTAACCTTAACTGTGGAATTTGTTTGATTTGTTTGATGTGTAGGATGGGCTTCTATAAGCAATGGTTTCAGCCCAGTCCTTTTTGGCTGTAATTATTTCAATAACTTGTATCGCCTCATTATAATCTTTTGAATTTTGACAGCTAAATAAATTATTCCATCATTATTATACATGGAAAAACAACTTTTTATGTTTTTGTCTAAAGATTTCAATCCAATAATATACAGTATACTGATGATACTACTTTAATAGAGTCAGACTCAAATTTTAATTCACTCATACAAAAAACCGATAAGCAGTAAAAAAAAAAAAAAAAAAAAAAAAAGAATCCAACTAATTTTAAAATTGAAATGGATTCATTTGAAATTATAAATGTCTTGCCTAATAAATTTCTGGGTATCATTGTTGATGACGACCAAATTAGAAAGAGCACAATGACTGCGTGTCCAGAAAGATGAATAAGTCTCTTGGTATGATCAGAAAAGTTTTTTTTTGTTTATTTAAAATCTACACTTGTTTTATACTACAGTTTAATGTATCCTCATTTGTCATTTTATAATATTGTGTAGGGGAGTCTTTTCCCAACAACTCTGAACAAATTACTGATGTCAACAAATAGTCTTGCTCATTCCAATGCTCTAACTTCTTCTTCTTCTTCTCCTTTCGGCATTTCCCTTCAGGAGGCGCCACAGCAAGTCAGTTTCTTCCATCTAACCCTATCTGCTGCATCTTCTTCAGTCACACCAACTATCTTCATGTCTTCCTTCACTGTATCCATGAACCTCCTCTTTGGTCTTTCTCTAGTCCTCTTTCCTGGTGGTTCCAAACCCAGCATCCTTCTTCTGATGTACTCTCTCTCCTCTGCACATGTCCAAACCATCTCAGTCTGACCTCTCTGACTTTAAAACCTCTAACATGTGCTGTTCCTCTGATCCTGTCCATCCTGGTCACTCCCAGAGAGATCCTCAGCATCTTCATCTCTGCTACCTCAATCTCTGTTTCCTGTCTTTTTCTCAGTGCCACTGTCTCTAGACCAAACAGCATGGTCGGTCTTACCAGGGTTTTGTATCCTTTTCCTTTCCTTTTTAGCAGAAACTCTTCTATCACACATCACACCTGATACATTTCTCCACCCGTGCCTGCGAACGCTTCTTTACCTCTTTTCCACACTCTCCATTGCTCTGGACTGTTGATCCTAGATACTTAAAATCTTCCACCTTCTTTATCTATTCTCCCCATAACCTCACTTTTCCATTTGGATCAAACCTCCACCTCTCCAGCGTTTCCTCCACCTCTTCCCTCCTCTCACTACAGATCACAATGTCATCTGCAAACATCATTGTCCTGTCTAACCTCGTCTGTCAGCCTGTCCATCACCACAGCAAACAGCAAAGGGCTCAGAGCAGATCCCTGGTGCGGTCCCACCCCCACACTGAACTCTTCTGTCACACCTACATCACACCTCACCACTGTCTTACAGCCCTCATACATGTCCTGGACCACTCTAACATACTTCTCTGTCACACCAGACTTCCTCATACAATACCATAGTTCTTCTATAGGTACCCTGTCATATGCTTTCTCTAGATCTACGAAGACACAGTGCATTCCCTCTGGCCTTCTCTGTACTTCTCTATCAGCATCCTCAAGGCAAATACTGCATCTGTAGTGCTCTTTTTTGGCATAAAACCATACTGCTGCTCACAGATTCTTACTTCAGACCTTAGCCTAGCTTTGACAACTTTTACCCATAACTTCATCCTTTGACTGATCCGTTTTATTCCTCTGTAGTTCCATACTTCTCCATTCATCAGGCATCTTCTCACTTTCTAATATCCTGTTAAACAGCCCAGCTCTTTCATTTTCTTCATTCATCAACTCTTCAAAGTACTCTTTCCATCTTCCGATCACATTACTGGTATCTGTCAAAAGACATCCATTCCTGTCTTATAATAATGCATTGAACTTATATAGCGCTTTTCCAGACACTCAAAGACACTTTACATATATATACATGTATATATATGTAAAGCGTCTTTGAGAAAAGGCAGCAGTGCATTATTCATTCACTCCATACAATCAGTCACACACACAACATTCATTCCTGATGATGGGAGCTACCATGCAAGGCGCAGACCACTATCATCAGAAGCAACTGGGGGTTCGGTGTCTTGCTCAAGGACACCTCGGCATGGACTCTGGGCAGGGGATCGAACCTGCAACCTTCCGGTTACGGAGTGGTCGCCCTACCCACTGAGCCATCCTTCCCCCCTTTAATCACCCTAACTTGCTGCACATCCTTCCCATCTTTGTCTCTCTGTTTTGCCAACCTGTATTGGTCCATCTCTCCCTCCTTGCTGTTCAGCTTAGCATTCCAATGCTCTAACATCTTCTTTAAAGTTATTTACTAAACCAAGAAATAATGGCATTTACATAATTAATATTTATCAAATTTCCATTTTTGTGTATAAAAATAAGATAAATAGAGCTACTATCCCAAAACATTTCATATTGTACTTCAAAACAAATGCAGATAATTATCAGAATAATACTCTTCATACTGCTCAACTACATGTTTCAAAATATCTCACATCAAGAAGTTAGTGAGACAAAATATCCTTACACAAATAAAAATAGAGTGAAAAGTTAAAAAAAATATATATACCATGAAAACAAATGAGATATGAAAGCTGTAAAATGTGGAGCCAGTTTTCCACCTGGCTTCTGATGACATATCAGAAACATCATTTAAGAACTGTTTGAGGAAGCCTCTTTTAAAATAATGAATTGCATTGTAGTAGTGTATTGTTTTTATTAATATTATACCAGCCTGTCTATGCCTGATCCGGTCAGACCTCAGAAGCTAAGCAGGTTGGGCCTGGGCAGTATTTGGATGGGAGACCGCTCGAACCCCAGGTGCCACAGTGGGACGGCCGTTGAGATTAAATTGCCGTTGTGTCCCTGGGCAAGACACGTTGCCTAGTCTGAATGGTGTGTGTGTGTGATTGGTTGGTGATGGTCAGAAGGGGTGATGGCGCAAAATGGCAGCCTCGCTTCTGTCAGTTTGCTCCAGGGCAGCTGTGGCTACAACAGTGGCTTGCCATCACCTGGTATGGAGAGAATAAAGCATATGTGAAACGTCTTTGAGAGTTCTGAAAAGTGCAACGTTGGTGTTGAATACAATGCATTATTATTATTGTCAATGTAATATAACGGAAATGAGTTTTGTTCTTTTTTTGTTTGTTTTTTTGCACAAAGCTACAGTAAAGTAAAACTTTTATTTATTTATTTATTTATTTTTAAGTTGGAGGCTAAAATATATACGCCCTTGTGGTATCTTGGCTTCTCCTTCACTTAGATATTATAATTATGTTTACATTTGTAAATGGTGTACATGTGAAAATAAAGAATAAAAGATAGATATAAAGCTGTGTATATCACTTTATTTTATTTGCTTTTAGAACCACAATAATGGTTTGAGACAAAAAGGGTAAATGTAAATAAAAATATATCACTCCACACTGGCATTCTCACCTCCAGCAGGGACTTTGGTCACTGTGACACTGTCATGCAGGGATGGAATTATATATTACAGGTGATATGTTGTTATTACTTCTGCATTCATCTATTACCGTTCATTGTTTATTACTATTACACAACCATCTATTACATTACATATAATATTTATAGAATCGCACCGGGGAGTCTGGACTTTCTTTCTTGACAGAAATGATCAACACACAGTTTGTATTTTTATCATCTTTTAAATATATTTCTTGTGTCCATAATGTTAAACTACAACAGTTGTGCTGTTACTGGCACTGGCTGTGGCCTTGTTGGTGAGCATTTATGCCAGTCTCTCCACCTCTTGACCCTGGGCCCACTTCAGTTTGAAGCGGGGATCCAAAGCTGTTGTTATTATGAACTTTTCCTTTTTAGCGTAGGGGGCCATTCCTCTCTGGAAAGAGTCCTGGAGGGCTGCCATCAGCTTGGACCTGTGTTTTGACAACATTCTCTGCAGCTAAAAGGCTGAAAATTTATGTTGTCTCATTATTTTTTTTTTTAAATTACAGACATATACATAAAATAAATGAAAAAAACAAGACTGTAAAAAAAATTCTAAGTCTTTTTTAGGTATCTTGTATAAAATTGAACATATTGATCTGTATAAATATTTTTTTATTTTTATTTGGGGCCGGGTCGCGGGGACAAAAGCATCAGATGACGAGCCCAGGCTTCTGTCACCCCGGCTGCACCCTCTTACTCACCCGGAAGGATTGCAAGGTGTTCCCTGCCCAGCTATTAGACACAGTCTCTTCAGTGGGTCCAGACCCTGCCACTGGGTCTCCTCCCAGTGGAACGTGCCCGAAACACCTCACCAGCGAGGCGTTTGGGAGGCATCCAAACCAGATGCCCAAACCACCCCATCTGACTTCTCTTAACCTGGAGGAGCAATGCCTCTACTCCAAGCTCCTGCTTTGGTCATCACCCCCCAAACTGGTGACCATGATGAGAGTAGGAACATAGATTGACTGGCAAAGCAAGACCTTTGCTTTTTGGCTCAGCTCTTTCTTCACTTCGACGAACCAATACAGTGTCCTAATTGTTGTGGATGCTGCATCGATCTGTCTGTCAATCTCCCTCTCCATCTTTTCCTCACCAAGAACAAGTCCCCAAGATACTTAAAATCCTCCACTTAGGGCAGGACCCTGTCCACCCTTTTCCGGGCGAAGACCATGGGATCAAATTTAGATGCACTGATTTCCATCTCGGCCGCTTCACACTCGCCAACAAATCAGTCCATAATTGTCCCAGAAATTTAAAAATTAGAGCATTCTTATATGTCTATATTTACTCAACAGAAAAGATCTTCAGTAGTACACAGTCTGATCATGAACGTGACCGTGCGGCCTGCAGCACCCAGCCAGGATGCTCAGCCTCTTCAGTCAGGTGCTCAGAGAGACAGAAGGTATGTCTATACTTTCTCTGTTCTATGTTAACTGGTCAGTTATGACATGTCTTTCAAATCAGCTGTAAAAAACACTAATAGCAATTATCTCAAAAAAAATATTTTCTCTTAAATTTCTACTAACTTGTTAGACTGCCTTTGACACAAAAAATCAGAATCAGAATGTTTTTATTGCCATGTCAGTGAAAAATATCAAAGACCAGGAACTTGTTTTGATACAGGTGTGCAAAAATATAAAATAAAAATAATAAAAATAAAATAAATAAAAATAATAATAATTTTAACAAAACTAAGAGTGCTCAGAAGAAAAAGAAAAGTAGTGCAATGTCATAGAAAATAATAGAAAATAATAAAGATAGTAAAGTGACAAGAGAGAAGTGACTAAGAGATGTGGGGATCCAGGTTATAAAGTGACTAAGAGATGTGGGGATCCAGGTTATAAAGTGACTAAGAGATGTGGGGATCCAGGTTATAAAGTGACTAAGAGATGTGGGGATCCAGGTTATAAAGTGACTAAGAGATGTGGGGATCCAGGTTATAAAGTGACTGAGAGATGTAGGGATCCAGGTTATAAAGTGACTAAGAGATGTGGGGATCCAGGTTATAAAGTGACTAAGAGATGTGGGGATCCAGGTTATAAAGTGACTGAGAGATGTGGGGATCCAGGTTATAAAGTGACTAAGAGATGTGGGGATCCAGGTTATAAAGTGACTAAGAGATGTGGGGATCCAGGTTATAAAGTGACTAAGAGATGTGGGGATCCAGGTTATAAAGTGACTAAGAGATGTGGGGATCCAGGTTATAAAGTGATTAAGAGATGTGGGGATCCAGGTTATAAAGTGACTGAGAGATGTGGGGATCCAGGTTATAAAGTGACTAAGAGATGTGGGGATCCAGGTTATAAAGTGACTAAGAGATGTGGGGATCCAGGTTATAAAGTGACTAAGAGATATGTGGGGATCCAGGTTATAAAGTGATTAAGAGATGTGGGGATCCAGGTTATAAAGTGACTAAGAGATGTGGGGATCCAGGTTATAAAGTGACTAAGAGATGTAGGGATCCAGGTTATAAAGTGATTAAGAGATGTGGGGATCCAGGTTATAAAGTGACTAAGAGATATGTGGGGATCCAGGTTATAAAGTGATTAAGAGATGTGGGGATCCAGGTTATAAAGTGACTAAGAGATGTGGGGATCCAGGTTATAAAGTGATTAAGAGATGTGGGGATCCAGGTTATAAAGTGACTAAGAGATGTGGGGATCCAGGTTATAAAGTGATTAAGAGATGTGGGGATCCAGGTTATAAAGTGACTAAGAGATGTGGGGATCCAGGTTATAAAGTGACTAAGAGATGTGGGGATCCAGGTTATAAAGTGATTAAGAGATGTGGGGATCCAGGTTATAAAGTGACTAAGAGATATGTGGGGATCCAGGTTATAAAGTGATTAAGAGATGTGGGGATCCAGGTTATAAAGTGACTAAGAGATGTGGGGATCCAGGTTATAAAGTGACTAAGAGATGTGGGGATCCAGGTTATAAAGTGACTAAGTGATGTGGGGATCCAGGTTATAAAGTGATTAAGAGATGTGGGGATCCAGGTTATAAAGTGACTAAGAGATGTGGGGATCCAGGTTATAAAGCATTCATTAGTCCAACGGCAGAAGGGAAGAAGCTGTTTCTGTGGCGGGACGTTCTGGTCCGAATGGACCGGAGTATCCTGCCCGAGGAGAGTTGCTCAAAAAGTCCATGTCCAGGGTGGGAAGGGTCAGCTGCTATCCGACCTGCACGCCTCCGAGTCCTGGAGACGTACAGGTCTTCGAGAGATGGAAGGCTGCAGCCGATCACCTTCTCTGCGGAGCGCACAATGCGCTGCAGTCTGTGTTTGTTCCTGGCTGTGGCTCCAGCGTACCACATGGTGATGGAGGAGGTGAGGATGGACTCGATGATGGCTGTGTAAAACTGCACCAACATCTGGGCGGGCAGCTTGGCTTTCTTCAACTGCCGCAGAAAGTACATCCTCTGCTGGGCCTTTTTGATCAGGGAGCTGATGGACGGCTCCCACTTTAGGTTCTGTGTGATGGTAGTGCCAAGGAGGCGGAAAGAGTCTACAGTGGTGATGGGGGAGTCTGTCAGTGCAAGGGGGGTAATGGGGGCTGTAACTTTCCTAAAGTCCACGATCATCTCCACTGTCTTCTGAGCGTTGAGCTCCAGGTTGTTGTTGCTGCACCAGGACACCAGCCGGTCTACCTCCATCCTGTAGGCCGACTCATCACCATCAGAGATAAGCCGAATAAGAGTGGTGTCATCCACAAACTTGATCAGTTTGACAGAGTCATGGCTGGAGGTGCAGCAGTTGGTGTACAGGGAGAAGAGCAGGGGATAGAGGACACAGCCCTGTGGAGATCCTGTGTTGATAGTCCGAGAGGTGGAGACATTCTTCCTCAGCCGCACGCACTGCCTCCGGTCTGTGAGGACCTACTAGTGTGCAAAATAAATAAAATAAAAAATAAAAATAGAAAAATAAAGATAATTTTAACAAAACTAACAGTGCTCAAAAGAAAAGGAAAAGTAGTGCATTGGTATAGAAAATAATAAAGACAGTAAGGTGACAAGACCGAAGTGACTAAGAGATGAGCGGGTTATGAAGTATTCATTAGTCCAACGGCAGAAGGAAAGAAGCTGGTTTTGTGGCGGGACATTAGAAAGCTTTAGAAAGCTTTTTTATATATTTGAATTGTTTTGCTGAACTTAAATTGATCAGTCAAGTTGTTCCAGAGTTTTTCATATTTCTTCTGTATTGTTGTACCTCAAGTATTGGTAAACCTGGAAGATGATTCTCTGTTGAAGTTTCTCTGTTGTCAAGAGCAGATAAAACATTTTCAATAAAGTCCATCATAGTGAGAGACATGTAGATCTTTTGCTATGGAACCCATATTGTTTATAATTTAATAAATCACATCAGTCTTAAAAACTATTCAGTTGTTGATTTTTAAAAACTGATGTAATAATAAAATTGGCCTGTAGATGGAGACTAAATGCTTTTCTTTATATTTATTTGCAGGAAGAACGTTGGTAAGCTTCATGTAAATTATTAGCTTAACAACACAATCCTCCTTAATCAAATTAATTAAAACCTCCTTTGTCAGTCACCCGTTGCAAGGCACTGCCCAGTCCAATATATTATGATATTATTATGATCTGTTGAGTTTTTTCTTTTGCATTTCCTGTGGTATTTAGTCATTTCTGAAAAAAATTCTTTTGCAGAATTACTTTGATTTATTTGATTTGAACTACATTTCCAAATAAATATTGAGTTCATAGTATATAAACCATTTTATGTTTTAATTTGTTCTAGTATATTTTTATTCTTCTGGTCAATTACCTCTCAAATGACAATTTACTGTAAGTTGCTCTTAATATTTCCTAATATTTCCTTCATTTTTTTTACCGCCCATCCTTAATGGGTTGCGGGTGGTGGCGGAGCCGATCCCAGCTGATTTGAGACAAGGGGTAGGGTACACCCCGAACAGGTCGTCAGTCTGCCCGCCAGTCTGCCACACACATGCAACAATCCACACACACATTCATTCCTAGGGATAATTTTATAGTGATAGAGTACGTGTGTGAATGAGAGGGATCCAAATGAAAGAGTGAGGTTACAGGGAGAAGAGATAAAGAAGGTGGAAGATTTTAAGTATCTAGGATCAACAGTCCAGAGCAATGGAGAGTGTGGAAAAGAGGTGAAGAAGCATTCGCAGGCACGGGTGGAGAAAAGTATCAGGTGTGATGTGTGATAGAAGAGTTTCTGCTAAAAAGGAAAGGAAAAGGATACAAAACCCTGGTGAGACCGACCATGCTGTTTGGTCTAGAGACAGTGGCACTGAGAAAAAGACAGGAAGCAGAGATGGAGGTAGCAGAGATGAAGATGCTGAGGATCTCTCTGGGAGTGACCAGGATGGACAGGATCAGAGGAACAGCACATGTTAGAGGTTTTAAAGTCAGCGAGGCCAGACTGAGATGGTTTGGACATGTGCAGTCCACGGACATTTGAGCCAAGATAGTTGGTGTGACCGAAGAGGATGCAGCAGATAGGGTTAGATGAAAGAAACTGACTTGATGTGGCGCCTGCTTAAGGGAAATACCGAAAGAAGAAGTATAGCCCAAAATTACCAAAAGATTTTTCTCAACGGGCTTCACTCTGAAGATTTAAAAAGTACGAAACAATGAAAGAGAAACAGAAGAAAGCATAAACACAAATACACATCTATTTGTACACAGCTCCCAGGGGTAGCATGTAGAGCATGAACAAGCCTTACTTGTTTATATTTCTGCTGGTCCTCTAATTCTGTGATTATTGTCATTTTTGCTTCTTCTGGATTTCTTTAGAGTTTGATCATTACTTTGCAATTTCGTGTCCATGTATTTTTTTCTAATCGTGAACATTTTTTGACAAAATAACAAAAAAATAATAATAATAATAATTACATTCCAATCAGCACAAGATGTATATAGTTTCTTGTGTTATCCATCTACACTTAGATAGATACACTATCACACAGTGCATCTATGTGTAGAGCAGAAAAAAATACAATTACATTTAAAAATTAGAACGGAAATGTTTTCTGAAAGTAAAAAGAACTAATTTCTCAAAATAACTCAGTTTCAAAGTTCTGTCCAGCTGTAAAATACTACAAAAATGTTTTCATGAAGATATCTTATACCGGTTCATAGTGTTTGTCAGATGTATGTACCTTTGTTTATCTGAGTCTTTACCAAACAGAGCTTTAAAAAGTCTTTGTAACTTTGTCTCTCAGAAGTCACAGTTGGATGGTGTCTTCACAAATGTCTAGATGCGTGTTTACTTGGTTGAGACACACCAGACTTTCATGGTTTGCAGATGTTAATGCTTTTATCTACAACTTTCTTGCCGCTGGCATCAGATTTGCCACTAAGTCCAAAATGTCCCCAAACACTGAAACTATGTTTCAGTGTTCACACCCACACTGACCCTCTCAGCCCCCACCCCTGTCTGTCACAACAGCCCAGGTGAGAATTGAACTGAGTAAGACAAAGGCTTGGAAAACATCAGCTCAAGGCTTCTCAAGACCTGTGCAGATGAACTGTGTGGTGTTATGGAGCATATCTTTAACCTGAGCCTCAGGTTAGGAGTGGTACCACAGCTCTGGAAGGGTGAACGGTCTTTTCAGCCACAGATATTTCAGCCACGGACATTTGAGCCAAAAAACTGTCACCTAGGATATTTGAGCCACGGTGACCCGGAGATTTCAGCCACGGACATTTGAAGAACTGCAAACTGGGCGCAACTGTTTATTTACGATAAAAAAAAAATTAAATGACTAAAAGCACGATAAAACATTTTGCACAATAAATTTTTTTAAGACTAAAAGCAATTATTTTCTGTAGTGCAACTGTTTATTTACGATAAAATATGTAAAGATTTTATCGTAAATAAACAGTTGCGCCCAGGTTGCAGTTCTTCAAATGTCCATGGCTGAAATCTCCGAGTCACCGTGGCTCAAATATCCTAGGCTGCAGTTTTTTGGCTCAAATGTCCGTGGCTGAAATATCTGTGGCTGAAATATCCGTTCACCAATTCAGACACAACACTGTTGTTCTTCGTCAAAACTGCAATTCTTGGTCTCATCAGCGACAACAATGACGCGGAGTACAGAGACTGACGCAGAACTTTGTGGACTGGTGTCAGCGAAACCACCTCCTGATCAACGTAGGGAAAACCAAGGAGATGGTGGTGGACTTCCGCAGGCATCACTCTACCACTCCTTCACCAGTAAACATCCAGGGAATGAACATCGAGCAGGTGGACTCTTACAAATACCTGGGTGTTCCTCTCAACAACAAACTGGACTGGACTCATAACACCGACGGACTGTACAGGAAGGGTCAGAGCAGGCTCTACTTCCTGAGGAGACTGTGGTCCTATGGAGTGAATGGGGCACTCCTGAAGACCCTCTACGACTCTGTGGTGGCATCAGTCATCCTGTACGGTGTGGTCTGCTGGAACAATAGCATCACAGAAAGGGAGAGGAAAAAGCTGGACAGAATCATCAAGAAGTCCAGCTCTGTCCTGGGCTGCTCCCTGGACTCAGTGCGGAAGGTGGGTGACAGAAGGGTCCTGAAGAGACTGACATCCATGCTGGACAACAAGTCCCACTCCCTGCAGGACACTCTGTCTGCACTAGAAAGCAGCTTCAGTTTCAAACTGTTCCACCCTCGCTGTCTGAAGGAGAGATTCAGGAGGTCTTTCCTTCCTTCTGCTGTGAGACTCCACAATGAGCAATTTTAACCATGTGCTGTTTTTGCTATTTCTCACCAGAACTGTGCGGTAGTTCACTCACTTTGACTGCATGTTTTTGTCCTTTGTCTATTTTGCCTATTTTGTTTTGTTGTGCATACTTGTCGTGACCTTTTTTTCTTCCTGTGCCTATTCTGCTGCATACTGCAATTCCCCTAGTGTGGGACAAATAAAGGTTTTCTTTATCTTTTGTCTTTTATGTGATAGTAGAAAAAGTTTCAAAAAAGTCTTCTGGACGGTTTAATTCTTGAACGAGACGTTTCGACTTCTATCCTGAAATCATTTTCAATCTGAATGAAATGGACAGAAAACTGGATCTATTTATACTAACCTGTGAAAAGGTAAAAAAATAGTAAGGACGGGCTCGACCAATGAGCCTGTGTTTCCTAAGATGGCCGTGAATGGCTCCTATTGTAGCCACAGACCAGTAAACGACCCTATTATAAAATGCTAAAAGCCTAGTGAATAGAAAATAACTGCTATCTACAACGACTCACTTAGCAGATAGGAAGTTATTGCTGTGACACACAAATTTCCCATGTGTGGGATCATTAAAGTGCCTGGAGGGGGTCTGGACTTGT
Organism: Neostethus bicornis; assembly: GCA_902685375.1. Lineage (NCBI taxonomy): Eukaryota > Metazoa > Chordata > Actinopteri > Atheriniformes > Phallostethidae > Neostethus > Neostethus bicornis. Next base: position 3,778,886 of record CACRXE010000005.1, on the reverse strand, counting down.
GGAACTTGAAGGCCAGTCACTTCTGTGTTGCCCACTGCCTGGGTGGTGGTGGTGGTGGGGGGGGGGGGGGGGGGGGGGTACACGCAGAGATGCGGTTGTGTTTTTTTTTTTTTTTTTGGGAGACGGGCCCGGGGACGGTCTCGCCTGATCCTGCCGGGGCCCCTCCTCACCAGTTGGGGTTAAGAGGTGCACTGGGGTGAGTAGCACTAGAGAGTTGGCAGGGCTACCGGTGAGGGGCTAGGGTAGTGAAGAGGGACACCAGGTGTGCAGAGGTGGTCTTTGGGCTGCCTGGGTCGGGCACCTGGCTGTGTTTTGGGCTGTGGTGATCACATATGGGGTCGCCTGGCCCTGCTGGGCCTCCGTTTGAGCCCTGGCTTGGGGGAGATGGGTCCCTGGGTCCTTGGGGTGAGTGCTGATATTTTAAAAAAATTGTGATATTTTATGTAAAAAATTGTGATAGTATTAAAAAAATTGTGATATTTCATGTAAAAATTGTGAGGTTTTATGTAAAACATTGTGATATTTTCTTGAAAATAAACAGTTGAATTACACAAAATAATTGCTTTTAGACAGTTTTATCCCATGGCTCAAATATCCTAGTCAACGTGGCTCAAATAGCCTAGGTTGCAGGTTCTTGGCCCAAATGTCCATGGACAAAATGTCTGTGGCTGAAATGACCGTTCACCATAAAATAGGTAACTCAAGAATCAAGTAACTGAACCAGACCTCAACTCCACTCACCCAACTCACACACACGAGGAGAACATAAATATAGGCTGATCAGACCATTAACCAGAGGTGTCAAGTAACGAAGTAAGTCTACTTCGTTACCTTACTCAAGTAGAAAATCTCGTTATCTTTACTTTAACGAAGTAATTATTTTTTTGTCTACTTTTTACTTTTACTCACTACTTTTTTATGCAATTATCTGTACTTTTACTTCGTTCATTTGATAAAAAGTAGTCGCTACTTTCGCCATTTTGTCACCGTTAAAATGCCGCGACTGTTTGTCGGAGTTTTTTTTTTTTTATGAACCCTGAATGCATCAAACAAAGGAACAGATGAATGATTGGCTGAAAGGTCCAGTCAATCCTTACTTTGGCGAGTAGCCCCGCCCACAAACTTTTAAAGAGCAGGGACGTCAATTTCCGTGTTTGAGACTCGGGCTCGGAAATCAAAGTGTTTCTGATGCTGCAACACTGAACTTTGATTGAATTATCAATTTTTTAAAAAAACAACACCAAAGAAATGTTTTTTATTATTATTATTATTTTCAGTCTGCGGTTATTGTAAGCGTCTTTGCTGAAAATATTGTAGATGGTATTTTTATAAAAATAACTTTGATCTGTGACGCACTATTTTATCTTTAGAAACAAAGCTAATTGAACTGATTCATCCATAAATAGTAGTGGATGAAGTATTTGTGCTTAAAAGCATCCAAAATGTTATTGATTAGTTTATAAAGACTGACTAAGGAGATTAAAACTACACATCACTTAGATTTTGTATCATGTAGATGTTTGGGTTAACATAAAACAAAAAACCTTATATGTACACATATATGTGTAGATAAGTATTTATGTAAATTTATATACCGTAATTTCACGGCTATTAGGCGCACCGTACGAAAAGGCGCAGCCTCAGTTTTGTGCGCCGTAGCAGGATTTAACACACACATAGGGCGCACCGTACGAAAAGGCGCAGTCTCAGTCACACACCGCTTTACAACAACACACACGCAAGCATGCAAATGTGCGTATTAAAAAAATAGTCCAGTGCTTCTCAAATAGTGGGGCGCGTGTGATCCTGTGGAACACGTTTTTCTTTTTTGCCGTACTAGAATAAAGTGTAATTGTACATCCACTACAGTAGTTGTAGTTTATAGTTTAAATAAGTATTATTTTTTTTAAAATTCAAGTTAATTGATGCACTTTAAATATTTTCTTTTACACACTAAAAAACAATGTTAATAAAGATGTTCTTTTTTTTTTCTTTAATGTTAACGAGGATACAATGTTATGTAGAAGTGTACTTAGAACCAGGGGTCCCCAACCTTTTCTGCGCCACGGACCGGTTTAGTGTCTGATAATGTTTTCATGGACCGGTCTACAGGTGATAAGACCAGCCGGAAAAACTGGCTTTTTTAATCAATAATAATACATTTAAACCCACGTTGTCTTCACGAGAAAATTTATTAGCAGCGTCTTTATAACGTGGAAACATTCTCTCTGCTCGAACGCACTCTGGTTGCCTTGGTAACGGTAAACATACCTTCAAAATAAAGACATCACAAAAACAAAGTGAATAAAAATACTAGTTAGGCCCCTCACACCAGGGGTGGTCCACCTGGTGGTTGGGGACCACTGCTTATAACAATTTCATAGACAAATGATACTAATTATGGTCATGGGGGAGAGTGGGGGAGAGCGGGGGGCGAAATATTTTCTTCTTTCTAGGGGGGGCCCAACAGGATATAATTGAGAAGCACTGCGTTTGTCCAAGCATCTACAATCCATTGACTCGTTTATGCTGAAATTACTCGCGGCGGCTCGATTCCAATGTTCCTCCGCGTAGCTGATTGCCTTCAGCTTAAACTGAGCGTCATAAGCGTGTCTCTTTTCCATTTTCAGGGTTAAAACAGCAATGTTGTGCATACAGCACATACCTTTTTTATACACAATCCACGCTCACACTTCACTCTTTAACGTTCTCATGCTTTTCTTTCAGGTCCGCCTCGCCTCACGGGCACCGCTTTTTTTTTTTAGGTCACACACAAGGCGCACCGCACGAAAGGGCGCACCGCTCATTTTGAAGAAAATTTTAGACTTTTAGGTGCGCCTTATGGCCGTGAAATTACGGTATACCGTCTCCTAGGTCCCGCCCCTACTGGTTTTTTAAAATCTTGTTTCCCTGGTTATTTTTTCATTTTTACAGTTCTTAAAATTTTAGAAAAAGAATCCAAGGATTTTGCCTCCTGTGTGTTTCCTTCACTCCCACTGCCTTACGAGTGCATGTAAAGGGTGTTATTTTGTCAATGGGCGTGGTTTTACTGGGTGTACGATATTTTTTGTGAAATACGATAATTTTACGTCATTAGTACGATAATCCAGCACCTCCCACCTGGCAACGCTGCCCAGGCTGTATGTGGCACTCCCATATTTACTAACTTGTTAAAGACTGTTCAGTTATGCCTCAAAGAACTTTGAAAACTAGCTGCCTTCAAGGCTTGAAAAAGCCTTTTGGTCATTTTTTTTTTCATTTATTTATTTTTTTTTAACATTGAGTGTGTTTGTGTCTTAAAGTTGGTTAAATTAGGTGATGCAGAGTGAAGCTTGATAGCTGAAGGGACGTTACATAATGCCCTGCTTATGTTAATACATTTGATTGTGTTAATTAATCGATTTCCAATAAAGATTAAGAAATAAATGTTTCTGATTCATAAAGTTTAACACCAAAACACTTTCATTTATTATCATATTTTCTGCTCCTTAAAGCATGTGATAATAGTTTAAAAATATGTCCATACGCTTTTGTTAACAATATTCCTTTTTTTCTGAAAATTACTTTTACTTTTTTTACTTTAAGTAGTTTTAAAATAGGTTACTTTTTACTTTTACTTAAGTAGAAAACTTGAGTTGGTACTTCTACTTTTACTAAAGTAGTTTTTTAACTCGGTATTTATACTTCTACTTAAGTAGAAAATGTTGGTACTTTTGACACCTCTGCCATTAACACATGAGGGAAGGGGAGAGTTCAAACTAAGAGAAAAACAAAACAGCACAATAGACATGAAATTAATTACTCACAAAATCTTAACCTTAAAAATGGAAAACAGAAGCCTTTAATAAACTAAGAATTAAAAGATGTAAAATGAACTAAACAAATGCATGTTTTAAGTAAATCAACATAGGGCAAAATGGGAAGGTCCGATGAGGCAATTTCCTTCAGCTGGCTCTTGTTGCTGCAGATGGTGCCTTGGCCACAAGAACTGGTAAACTCAAAGAAAACACATTTAAAAAATGATCCCAGCAACAAAATAACTCAACTAAATGTGTGCACCAAACTAGGAGAATAAATTGTAAACTAAAAATGTGAAAATGAAGAAAGGAACTTAACTTTTAACTGCAACCTAAAAAATAAGAGTTACCAGACCTAATGATTGTGAGGGTTGGTTCTACAACCCTGAGGGAATGGGTACTGTTACTTCTCATCAGCATTGGTGTGCACTTTAGGTCTTTGTCTGTCACTTGTGTTTTCATGTTGAACTTCTAGTATTATTTAGAAATAAGGGCTTTACTTCCTGCCCTCGTGTGTTACCCACAGCTACACACGTTGCTCTTTCAAGAAGCCTTTCGAGTGTGGCAGCTGCCTGTATGGAAAGATCTTTTATTGCCGTTAAATCTTTTATTATTATTAGCAAACAATTGAAGGGTCAGAACAGATAGATTTTGAGTCTGATTTACTTTCAACTTCACTTCTCCCACCATTGGCGCCGTTGAAGGGCAGCCTGCTGCGGTGTAAGGAGTGCAGCAAACAAATTTCCCCGGTGAGGGATGAATAGAGTAATTCAAAATAAAAAAAATAAAAAAATAAAATTTTTTAGATGGACTTTTTAAAAGAAGTTGAACAAACTTTAAGTAATCTGAGTACTGTGGGAAAACACTAGATTCCACTGTTAGAATTTGTCTTAGATTCCACCAAGTTTATTAAGGAAAAAATAAGGAGACCAAAATAAGTTAAAGTATTTAATTGGAAGTAAAAAGAATCACAATGATACATTCTTTGCAGATATGTCTCCAGACGTTCGTGAATCCAAAAAGTCTGAGAGTCTAAGTTGTGTGTTTCTTTTGTTCTTCCGCTCTCCCTATGCATCCCTTTCACTCCCCAATAGAAAAGTCACACACACATTCATTCAGCAACTATGAAAAGAAAACATTTTGACCTTCAGCCTGGCATATTTGGCTGGACCTTCCCGTTCCTATATCGGCTGTGTTTCCAAAGGGTAAAAACTTGCTAACAGACAGGAACTACCATATATGGGTGAGATATAGCCACACCACATGTGTAGAAAACTTCAATAGAAATATGACAGTACATGCTGAACTTTTAGCATTGCTGAGGAGAGAGGAAGATGGATTTTAGATATACTATGATAATCTTTCATAATCCCCTAAGGAAAATTATTTGACGTAGAAGTTCAGTTAAGACAAAAAAAAAAAAAAAAAAACAATCCAAAAGGAAAGACAAGTTAAGATAAATCATCTACAAATTTTCCAAGTCAGTGCAGGGTTGTGCATGAATGTATGCAATCTGCTACCGAGTGCACGACCAACGGCTGATGGACAAAGAATCTATCATGAGCATATTTTGTGAAAAATCAATTTTTTTTTATTTTGTCAACCTTTATTTTACTGGTTGCAGGAACAGCATAGGTGGCGTGGCTGGGAGCGGGAACTCAATCTTTGAGCAGAACAGGACCAGACGAAGGGGATAGACTTCAGGGTGGGGAGCTGAAGACCTGGCGAGGCTATGCAGTGCTGTCCAGAGAGGCTTTGCAAGGCTGGGGCAGGGACATGAAACTAGGCTAAGATCAGTGTTGTTTTCATTAACAATAACGACAATAAAATTATTTGACAAAGCTTTTTTTCATGACGATGACGTGACGATAACGAAATAAATGCAACTTTTTGGTGACGAAAATGTGACGAGACGTTTGTAAGTTTCTGTTGACGAGACAAAATGTAAAGAAATAAGCATCAGACTTTCTCAAACAAAAACTCAGATGGCTGCCAAAAACAACATTGGCTAAGATCCAAGGGAAAATGAGACACTGGTGTGACACATGAGGGAGGGGGCGAGAGGTAATATGAAACAGGTGGGGACAATCAAGGTACAGAGAGAAATCGCAACCTAGACTGAAGAGGATCCTGACATTGGAATGTTTATTGCACAGATTATAAGACCATATTCGGTCAAAATATTAGTGCTGCATTTCAATTTTCTTTAAAAAAAAAAAAAAATCTTTTTTACTCTTCATATTAATTGGCGGCATGGTGGCGTAGGGGTTGGCATCATGGCCTTACAGTTAAAAAGTCAGGGTTTGGATCCCAGGTGAGGAAGAAGTTTGGAACACTGGTCTTTCTGTGTGAACTTTGCGTGTTCTCCCCGTGTATGTGTGGGTTCTCTTCAGGTACTCTGGTTTCCTTCCACCAGTGAGTGTGTGGATGGTTGTGTAGGTGTGGCCCCGCAACAGGCAGGCGACCTGTTCGAGTTGTACCCCACCTCTTGCTTTAAATCAGTGGGGATAGGCTTCGGCAACCCCCACAATCTCATCATGGATAGGTGGTTCAGATGATGAAATAAAACATGAATTTAAAAATGATACTTCTCACCTTTGTTTTAATTTAAGACTAACATTATGACCAGAGGTGTCAAGTAGCGAAGTAAGTCTACTTCGTTACCTTACTCAAGTAGAAAATCTCGTTATCTTTACTTTAACGAAGTAATTATTTTTTGTCTACTTTTTACTTTTACTCACTACTTTTTTATGCAATTATCTGTACTTTTACTTCATTAATTTTATAAAAAGTAGTTGCTACTTTCGCGATTTTGTCACCATTAAAAAGCCGCGACTGTTTGTCGGAGTTTTTTTTTTTTTTTCTATGAACCCTGAATGCATCAAACAAAGGAACAGATGAATGATTGGCTGAAAGGTCCAGTCAATCATTACTTTGGGGCGAGTAGCACCGCCCACAAACTTTTAAAGAGCAGGAAACGTCAATTTCCGTGTTTGAGACTTATTGCGGGCTCGGAAATCAAAGTGTTTCTGATGCTGCAACACTGAACTTTGATTGAATTATCAGTTTTTTAAAAAAAACAACAACAAAGAAAAGTTTTATTATTATTATTATTTTCAGTCTGCGGTTATTGTAAACGTCTTTGCTGAAAATGTTGTAGATGGTATTTTTATAAAAATAACTTTGATCTGTGACGCACTATTTTATCTTTAGAAACAAAGCTAATTGAACTGATTCATCCATAAATAGTAGTGGATGAAGTATTTGTGCTTAAAAGCATCCAAAATGTTATTGATTAGTTTATAAAGACTGACTGAGGAGATTAAAACTACACATCGCTTAGATTTTGTATCATGTAAATGTTTGGGTTAACATTAAAAAAACCTTATATGTACACATATATATGTAGATATGTATATAAATAAATTTATATATACCGTCTCCTAAGTCCCGCCCCTACTGGTTTCTTTCTGGGTTTCTTAAAATCTTATTTCCCTGGTTATTTTTTCATTTTTACAGTTCTTAAAATTTTAGAAAAAGAATCCAAGGATTTTGCCTCCTGTGTGTTTCATTCACACCCACTGCCTTACGAGTGCATGTAAAGGGTGTTATTTTGTCAATGGGCGTGGTTTTACTGGGTGTACAATATTTTTTGTAAAATACGATAATTTTACGTCATTAGTACGATAATCCAGCACCTCCCACCTGGCAACGCTGGTTCCAGGTGTCACGCAGGCTTTATGTGGCACTCCCAACCTTATCAACTTGATAAAGACTATTCAGTATTGCCTCAAAGAACTTTGAAAACTAGCTGCCTTCAAGGCTTGAAAAAGCTTTTTGGTCATTTTTTTTTTCATTTATTTATTTTTTTTTTAACATTGAGTGTGTTTGTGTCTTAAAGTTGGTTAAATTTGGTGATGCAGAGTGAAGCTTGGTAGCTGAAGGGACGTTACATAATGCCCTGCTTATGTTAATACATTTGATTGTGTTAATTAATCGATTTCCAATAAAGATTATTAAGAAATAAATGTTTCTGATTCATAAAGTTTAACACCAAAACACTTTCATTTATTATCATATTTTCTGCTCCTTTAAAGCATGTGATAATAGTTAAAAAATATGTTCATACGCTTTTGTTAACAATATTCCTTTTTTATTGAAAATTACTTTTACTTTTTTTACTTTAAGTAGTTTTAAAATAGGTTACTTTTTACTTTTACTTAAGTAGAACACTTGAGTTGATACTTCTACTTTTACTAAAGTAGTTTTTTAACTCGGTATTTATACTTCTACTTAAGTAGAAAATGTTGGTACTTTTGACACCTCTGTTTAATACCATGCTGTTCCTTATTTATTCTTATTTATTTATCTATAAATTACTTTTATTTCCCTGATTGTATGATATTAAAACAAATAGTTGTATTAATACATGAATGTCAAATGCTTTTTACATTTTGTTCCAGTATTGTACCAAAATTTAACCAAACCATGATCTTGAAAATGAGGTAGTACCGAACTCTGATTTTTGTGTACTGTTACACCACTAATTCCTAAACATGTTTTAAAAATGTTGTGTATCGTGGCTAAATGGATGTTTTCCACTGCTGGATTGGTTGAGAAAAGCTCGTTTTTTCTTGTATTAATTCAGTACACTGTGATGATTTTACCCAGAAAACAATTACCGAGGGCTGGTGGCTGCTGGACACAGATGGAACACTACTGAAGTTCTAGGTGAGAAATGCACTATCCATCACAGGGAAAATCTGATCTGGAATATAAAACTAAATTAGCTAAATTTGCCATGACGGTGCCAAATAGCCTAGGTTGCAGTTTCTTGGCCCAAATGTCCGTGGACAAAAAGTCCGTGGCTGAAATGACCGTTCACCGGGAGAAACGGGGGGTTAAGTGTCTTTGCCAATACACCCGGACATGAGCTTAATTACTTTTTTCTTGTTTGTTACTTTGTAAAGTTCTCCTCTCTTATCTGGTAACTCTCACATAGTTAGCTGAATAAACTAAAATCATTCAAGTAGCTAATGCTATCTGTTCATGTAACATTTTTTTTTTCTATCCTGCAATCAGTTGAAACCTACCCAGTATCTCTCTTGTCCTGGAATCACCTGTCTCTGCTTGCCAAGTTATGACCACAGTAATAGATTTAACAGAAAGAACAATTGTACTACTGAAAATGCATTTCCATTTGACAAAACTCTGGGCATTTTCTTTGCTCTGAAAATATTATGTTTTTATCTTTTAGGCTATATATAAAGTTACAGCATAAAACACATGTTTTTCTTTTTTTTTAAATGTTACTTTATGACTGTTAGATAGAAAAGCTGTGCTGACTGGAGAACAACTCAGAGACCCTCATATACTTGTACAAAGTTATGTTAGAACAAAAGAGAGAATCTCAATCACTTGTACAAGAGTAAAAGTTTATTGAAACTGGTTACAAAAAAAAGCATATCTGTCTGCTGTATTTATACAGTTAGAATAAAGATGTGTGTTTTAAACAGGGTGGAGTGAAAGAAGCCTGGAAACTTCCTGACCACCACTGTCAGACTGTCAGCAATTAATAATAATTGGTTTTAGTCATTTTTATCCCATGGCTCAAATAAAAAATTCTGATATTTTTAAAAAATTCTGATATTTTATGTAAAAATTCTGATATTTTAGGTAAAATGTTATTGTAAATAAACAGTTCCACTACAGAAAATAATTGGTTTTAGTCATTTTTATACCATGGCTCAAATAAAAAATTCTGATATTTTTAAAATTTTTTAATATTTTATGTAAAAATTCTGATATTTTATGTAAAAAATTTATCGTAAATAAACAGTTGCACTACAGAAAATAATTGCTTTTAGTCTTAAAAATTTTTATCGTGCAAAAATTTTTATCGTGCTTTTAGTCATTTAATTTTTTTTATCGTAAATAAACAGTTGCGCCTAGGTTGCAGTTCTTCAAATGTCCGTGGCTGAAATGTCCGAGTCACCGTGGCTCAAATATCCTAGGTTGCAGTTTTTTGGCTCAAATGTCCGTGGCTGAAATATCCGTGGCTGAAATGTCCGTTCACCGGTCTTCTTGCCTGTGTTTACCTCCGCGCTTCTTTATCCCCGCTCCATCAGGATGAAATCCATCTACTCATCCCCGCCCTGGGCATCGCTGGGCTGAGGAGTCTCTCGTGTTTCCATCAGGATGAAGAACATATACTCATCCTCGTTCTGGGCATCTCCGGGCTGAGGAGTCCCCCGTGTCTCCATCAGGATGAAGAACATCTACTCATCCCCGTTCCGGACATCTCCGGGCTGAGGAGTCCCCCGTGTTTCCATCAGGATGAAGAACATCTACTCATCCCCGTTCTGGACATCTTCGGGCTGAGGAGTCCCCAGTGTTTCCATCAGGATGAAGAACATCTACTCATCCCCATCCTGGACATCTCCAGGCTGAGGAGTCCCCAATGTTTCCATCAGGATGAAGAACATCTTCTCATCCTCGTACTGGACATCTCCTGGCTGAGGAGTCCCCAATGTTTCCATCAGGATGAAGAACATCTATTGACTTCTTTAGATATTTAGCTGTAGAGTAGAATAATCTAATATTTAAACAATAATCTGTGACACATTGTTTGCTCGTCCCGGGGGAGGGATCTCTCTTTCACGTGGATCCCCATGAGGTTTCTTATTTTTTCCCCACTGATGGGTTTTTTAGGAGTTTTTCCTCACCGAGAAGGAGAGTCTAAGTGCATTAATGTGCTAGTCTTGTTTAGTTAGCATTTGTTAGTTATTTTTCTTGCTGTGTATTTGTGTTAATACATTCCTAATTTCTTGTGAAGCCCATTGAGACGGACATTCTGTGATTTTGGGCTATACAAATAAAATTGAATTGAATTGAATTGTTTAAGTCAAGCACCAGGTTGTGGAGACGAACCTGAAGCTCCTGGTACACCATCTTCCCACACTTGGAAGGAAGGATCCCATGCTCCTCCTGGAGCAGAATACCATCAATGACGGCAGCCTCAGCCTGCAAGCACTCAATCAGCTTCCAGACAGTGGGGTTGGAGTGGCCCACCAGACTGAAGAACTTGTTATTCCAGCCCTCACAGATGTTGTTGGTTCAGGGTTGGTTGTTGAGGATGGCTTGATGTATGTTCCATTTCTTTGGAATATGGGTGGTGTGCGGCGTAAGCAGACTGGCCTGATGACTCCAGGTCTGGTGTTGGAGGGGACGTCGCGACGATGACGGAGCTGGCCTCAACAAGTACCTGAGCCAGTCTATCTGGAGGCAGATCCAGGGCCTGGGGCTGAAGAACCTGTAGGAGTCAGATGATGAGTTCCGCCTGTTCTGCGGGCAGCTGGATGCCCTCGCCTTCTTGCCCCCAGAGTATGTCAAGTCAGGCATGGCACATCTACGCTCCACCATGCCCGATGATGCAGCAGCACTTGTTGAGTACTTTGACTCAACCTACGTTTCAGGCCAGCTCCGCCACCGTCGCGACGTCCCCTCCAACACCAGACCTGGAGTCATCAGGCCAGTCCGCTTACGTCGCATGCCACCCATGTTCCAACCAGAGAAATGGAACATACATCAAGCCACCCTCAACAACCAACCCAGAACCAACAACGTCTGTGAGGGCTGGAATAACTAGTTCTTCAGTCTGGTGGGCCACACCAACCCCACTGTCTGGAAGCTGATTGAGTGCTTGCAGGCTGAGGCTGCCACCGTCGATGGTATTCTGCTCCAGGAGGAGCGTGGGATCCGTCCTTCCAAGCGTGGGAAGATGGTGTACCAGGAGATTCAGGTTCGTCTCCACAACCTGGTGCTTGACTTAAACACTGGCAAGAAGACCATCCCTGCCTTCCTTCGTGGCATCAGTCACAACCTTCGTGGAGGACAACCAAACTTGTAAAAAATTGTGATATTTTATGTAAAAAATTGTGATATTTTATGTTTATGTAGAAAATTGTGATATTTTATGTAAAAATTTATTGTAAATAAACAGTTGCACTACAGAAAATAATTGCTTTTAGTCATTTTTATCCCATGGCTCAAATAGCCGAGTCACCGTGGCTCAAATATCCTAGGTTGCAGTTTTTTGGCTCAAATGTCCGTGGCTGAAATCTCCGTGGCTTAAAAGACCATTCACCAGCAAATTTGACTGGAAATCCCAGACTGCATCAGTAAATGTTGTCAGGATTATCAGAAAAATATGGTATGCATAAGAAAAATAACTAAATGCATTTAATCTTTGACATATGAGGTTGGATCTTTAAAGTCTCTATTCCACCAACACATCTACCGAGGAGGAGGTAGAGTGTTTGAAATACGTATAGGATGGGAACTCCTATCTCTGGTGCCAAGGTCACCTAGTTGGTTAAAAAGCTCTGTGGCGGAACGGCTCCATGGGTGAATGAGATTGGGACATTGCGTAAAGTGCCTCAGGATTGGCAGATCAGCGTGGTAGTTTTTTACTGGTCCTGCAATTTACTGGGTCTGAGCCCCAAATCAATGAATTTATATCATACAGCCATTTAGCCTGTTAGTATGCAATTAAATAGAGTTTTGAATTTTTAAATGAAGTTGCTCACTGATTTACCGTAATTTTTTTAATGAGAGATTGTCAGGTGCATAATGATAGCGGCAGTGGCGGCTGGTGATAAAAAAATATTAAGAGTGGGGGGGCACATTTTTCAAACTTAAACACACACACACACGCAAACACACACACACACACACCCACACACCCACACACACAAGTATGTTTTCAGAAATACTTTATATAAAAGATATCATATGATTATACATGAATATTTAAAAGTTTTATTTTCACATGTATATGATCCACCCTACTTGAACAGGAATTTGGCCCTCCTTTCTTTCTGCTCCGCAAATTTTTAATCACCTTCTGATTAAAGTCCCTCATATTTGTGATTGTTTTTTTCCCCAATTAAAACATGGCCAGAGTAGTTAAATCAATTAGAGTAATGGGTGGGATTAAAGGTCAGCTCACAGCCAATCGAATGGTTCACTTAACAGACTGACAAAAAGGAGAACCTATCATTGTGTTTGAGTGCGCACCTAATTGTGCCTCACGGGCGTGTTTATTAGATTAGATTAGAATCTAATTTCAAAAAAGTTTATGGTTTACAATAATAATGTATGGAGAAAGAATCAGAGCTGACATCACATTTGTTTTTTTTTTTTTGTTTGTTTGTTTTTTCGGAAATACTTTGTACCACATAAACACACATGTGAGTGTGCACCGCTGTGTGACCTCAAGCAAGCAACTAGTGAAATTAAAATTTGTAAAACGTCATTAAAATGCACAAAATCTTCACACAAGACAGTTTTACAAACACATTCAACAGTTTTGCATATTTACAAACATATCGTAAATTCCGGACTATAAGCCGCTACTTTTTTCCCAAACTTTCAACCTTGCGGCTTATTCAGTGTTGTGGCCAATTTATGTATTTTTTCTAACGGCCGCCAGAGGCGCTCGAGTAGAAAAGGTAAGATTTAGACCGGTGGAATATATGCGTTGAGGAAGACTGCAACTTCTTGTCTTAAATAAATTAAATTAGCGTGAATATACCCTTATTATGGAAAATGCAAAAAGAGAGGCATATGACGCAGCTTTCAAGCTAAAAGCAATCGAGCAGTCCGATAAAGAAGGAAACAGAGCTGCTGCACGTAAACTTGGCATAAACGAATCGATGGTGAGACGCTGGAAACGGCAGCGGGAAGAACTGGAGAAATGTAAAAAGACGAAAAAAAGCTTTCCGAGGTAATAAAAGCAGGTGGCCCGAACTGGAAAACCTTCTAGAAGAGTGGGTGAACACACAGAGAACAAATGGCCGAGGTGTTTCGACTGTGCAGATCAGACTGAAAGCAAAAACAATCGCCACCGAAAAGAAAATTCCGGATTTCAAAGGAGGACCGTCGTGGTGTCTTAGATTTATGAAACGAAAAGGTCGGTCCGTCAGGAGACGGACAACTCTGTGTCAGCAACTCCCTCCCGACTACGAGGAACAAGTCGCAAATTTTCACAAATTCTTTCAAAAAAAGATAGCAGAGAATTCAATTGAACCAGACGACATCATAAATATGAATGTAACCCATGTATAATATGTATTTGTAAGTGTATATTTTTGTAATGTATTTATTTGTTTGTTATTTTAGACACTTATTCTGATATGTTTTGCACGTGTGAATGAAAAAGGAGGGCGGAACAAACGCGGGGTGATGGGTTTAAGTGCGGACCGGTAAAGGTGAGGGACAGACAAAAAAAAGGTGAAGAGGGGGTAAAAAGTTGGTTAAAGAAAAACTCGCGGCGGTGTGTCAGACGAGACAGAGGCTCGACCAGACCCACGTTGGCACGGAGGAGTTTGACCTGAACTCTCTGCGAAAGATCAAAGTTATCGCTGACTCTGCGATAGATGAGGCGAGGCGGCGACCAGCCACCTGTTTGTGGACGCAGCGGACAATGGTGGATATGTATTTTTCCCTCCCTTACCTTTGGAAATATACACTTTTTTTTTCCTTGGATTACTTTTAACGGGACCTGGACTCTGCAGGCCTGCATCAAACCTTAAGTATCATTTTCCGTTCATTTTGCTGGCTGTGATTTTTGGACTGTGGACTTTAATGAAGGACATTTAGTTTCATTTGCAGGACTTGAAGTCGGGTTTGGGTTAATTTTGTGTTTGTGTTACGTGTTTTAATGTGGGCACATGCAGCTTATATACAGGTGCGGCTTGTGTATGTACAAAATCGTTTTTTCTCTTAAAATGTGTTGGGTGCGGCTTATAATCAGGTGCGCTCTATAAGCCGGAAATTACGGTATACATTTTTCTATTTTTTTTATCTATTCTTTATTGGTGATCAGGACAGGGAGTGCAGTTCCCCGGCGCCCCGGCGCCCCTCGTCACCAGCCGCCACTGGCTAGCGGCAATGCTCCTGAAAAACTAAAAAACTAAAACACCTACAGCAAGTTAAAGATGAAGCGCCGAGGAGGTTAAAATTTTTTTTTATACCTACTGATCTCGACTAGGAAAAGATGATAAATGAGAAAATAAAAAAATTACTGAGCAGAAATTTACATTTATTCATAATTATTGTATAAACAAATTGTTCAACAAAAATCTAATGGTACTGTAATATAGACTAGTGGACTGACTGTGGGCAGATATTGACACAAGATTGGATGAAGGCTTAAAATGTTGAAATATGTGTCTTATCGGGATCTACCAACTTCTTTTATACGTGGTAAACAGTAACATAACAGACAGATTGTGGTCAGACACCGTCAGATTTGCTTAGATCCGGTAAATCACAGGACCTATTTTTACATGATAAAGATGCATGTTTTGTTCAGTAAATTTCAGCGAATGAAAGCACAACTATAATGTGGTCTAATATTTACAGCATATACAGTATTCACAGTGATTATTTCCCCAACTATAAAACAAAGAAAAAATATTTATGGGAACCAGAATAAAAAATAGTTTCCAATTACAGTCTGCATCCTGCTAACTAATCGCTTGCTAACAATGTGCGTTTTCTGACGCACTCGCTTATCATACGACAATGGTGATCTGTCTGTGTAATTCCTCATTTGTCCAGGAGAGACTCATATATGTGAAATTATTTCCAAGCTCAGAAGAGCATTTCAGAATATGATTCACTGTAGAAATACTTTTCCAAACTATTTGACAAAATATTTTCCGGATGGAAGTTGAAAAATCTCGATCATCAAACAAACACACTGTCCAGGAGATACGTTATCGCCTCTTCGACAATGGTGTTTTTTATTTTTTATTTATGAACACGTTTACAGATACTATGCAATTTCAGCTCATCTCCACACAAACATTTATAAACTATTTTATCTCCATTTCTTTGCTCCAGCTTGGAGTCGCCATTAAATAAATATTTCTACCACTGAGACCATCACAAAGAACAATGCCTGTCTCATAGCTCAGGATGGGCGGGGTGCAGGAGGAGGTTGTTCAAAATGAGCTATTTGGGTTTCTTATCTATGATAAAGCTTTATAAATCAGTAAACTATTCTGTATTGGGTGTTCAAAAACAAAAAATGTGGTTCACTATGTGCTTAGGATACAGTGAGAAAATATTTATTTTTTGCTTTATAGGACCTGTAAGATGGGCGACCAGGTCTGATGTTTTTGTGCCAGTGGCATTTGGGGCTGGCTAAAGATTAGTTTTAGCACACAATAAATGGATAAAGGTCATATTGCATTAATTCTTGACTATCCATTATTGACTCAAAGTCAGTACTCGTCAAAACTGACTACTTTTACAACTTTAAGGATTTTCAATATCTTCAGCCACACAAAAATGATGAGTCACAATAACTTTTCAATCCAACTTATATCTAACCAGCATGGATTTTTCCACTTTTCTACAAGTCATGGAAACCGCCACTTTCGGAGCTTCTTCTTCCATCCGTGAATGCATCCAGGAAAGTGTTGACAGCTATCATCTTTCATCCATTTGATGTAATTATGCAGCATGGTGCTTATTGGAGACTCTTTCTTCACATGGGATAGAAGGTCATGGTAGGTAGCATTCACATTGCTCCCTGCTTTTTCTGCTGAAACAGGAACCTTAGGCCCAGGCTAACATCTGGAATCATGCATACACATCAGATAGGTTTTAGTTTATGTTGTTAGTTTGAATGACATGGTCAGTGTATTTATACAGATTTGGTCAAGCTGGAGATAAAACAAAAAAAGCCCATTTCAGTGATTTGGAGGTAAAACTACAACAGGACCCTCCTACACAACAAACTGAACTTTGTTCAATACTTTTCAAATCAAGTATCATCTCTGTCCTGTCTCTTTTCTACATTCTCTTCAGCTATTAAAAGTTCATCTGAACTTCGCTTGTCTCATCTCTTGCTTTTCTGGCATCCCTTTTTCTTTTTTATAAATTGGTTTGATCTGCTCTCGATCTTGCTGTAGACCTCCCCTCCATCATCTTGTAGGCCTCTATCTTCCTGTAGAACAATCAGCATTTAACGGGCACAATGTGCGTATTCCAGAAACATGAGAGTTGTGTTTCAACAGAAACTCTCTGGTAATTGTTCATTAAAATCAACATCATCACAACCTTCAGGTGTGGAGCCACATTGTTTTACATGTTTGGAGTCTGCATCATGTATGACATTGGCTTCATATTTGGTAGCATGAATTGTGGACTTTGACGATATGAGTCTATAGAAAGCTTTTCCCCTCCCCGCCCTTCAAGTTTTAATGT
Organism: Neostethus bicornis; assembly: GCA_902685375.1. Taxonomy (NCBI): domain Eukaryota; kingdom Metazoa; phylum Chordata; class Actinopteri; order Atheriniformes; family Phallostethidae; genus Neostethus; species Neostethus bicornis. Next base: position 3,761,808 of record CACRXE010000005.1, on the reverse strand, counting down.
CTGGTCTCTGGTTTGTCTAGTAATTCTATCTTCCTATCTCATGATCCATCCGTCAGTGTCAGCTCATCAGACACACATACACACTCCCTTTCTCTCTAACTTCATTCCTCCTTATTGGCTCGTATAAAATTGTGTCTCTTGGCAACTCATTTTCACTCCCCCCCACCTTCCTCTTTCTGAGATAATGAGTGAATGAGCATGGCCAAGTATGCCTGGTGGCTGATGCACTCCTGGTCATTAATAAAAGTTTTATACCCAGTCAGGAAATGCATTTAAGCCCCGGTGGCTGGAGCTCCTCTCAGACACACAGGAAATGAGTGCTTGGACAGCGTCCAATCCTGCTATTTCAGAGGATCGTCCAAAGCTAATCAAGCTAGGCCTTGTCGGTTAATGGATCACTGGCTTTGCTCTTCCCCACATCTGAATATCAGTAACAATTAGTGATGGTGCTAATTTTAATGCTGTGGTAAATTCATGCTACCGTTCATGCTTCTTTTTCTAGTCCTCATTTTATCCCACGGAGAAGTCGAAATGAGGTAAAACACTAAAGACAAATATTCCAAATGCACAAACTAACTATGTAATAACCATGCACTGCCTGGCCAAAAAAAAAGTCGCCACCTGGATTTGACTAAGCAAATCAGTATGAGCTTCCTTGTGATGGCTACTGCCACACAACAACTTAGTTGGTAAACGTAATCATTTATTCACTTTAAAAATACAATTTAGATTTTTTTTTGTTAAACCAGTTTTATTTACTTTGGGTTTATTATACAATATAGGTTTAGATTGGTGCACATTTTTGGTTTATATGGTTGACTCAGACTAATTTGATTTTCTTGAGTTTTGCAGGTGTTCCAGTTCCTGGGCTGAAGGATCACCTACTGTCCACGGGGTGGAGTAACCAAAACAGGACTGTACCATTTATTTCCTTTAGCAGTGAAATTGTTTTTTGTTAGTTTAGATTTAGTTCAGCTGTTTTGTTTAAACCCCCACTGTGTTGGCAGTGGTTTAGTAAGCCTTGATTTAAGTTCTAGCTTTTCTCAGTCAGGGAGGTCTGTTTGTTTTAGTTAATTCTAGGGCTGCAACTAACGATTAATTTGATAATCGATTAATCTGTCGATCGTTTGAATGATTTATCGATTAATTGGATAAAACTTACAACTTAATAAATATTAGTTTTTATTGAATGTAATAATGTAAAACACAACTCATAACCACATAAACAACATGTGGAACTTATTCCAGTAAGTGCAAACATTAAACTTTTTGTGAAATATAGATTTCTACAACAAATATAAAATAATAAATCTAGTAAATCATAAGCACCCATAAAATGTACTTTAGTAGTACTGGCTAATTAAACAAAACAATGGAAACTGTTGACCATCCAGTATCACATTTGAAAACAAGACATCTTTAACACTTTTAGATATGCAAATTCAGAGGTATGGAACCAAACAAAAATGGCCCCAGATTAACATGAGTAAAAATATACAAAAAAATATTCCAGTTGTGTTGTTTTAGTGGAAAAAAAAATAACAAAAAACACCCCACCATCTCAACTGTAAAAATAGTAACTTTAATAAATAAAATGACCTGGGTTCATCTTTTCTACTTAAACTATAATAAACACATCAGTGTTTACAGATTTACTAATCGGTAAAGGGGTCCCCAACTAACAGCACTCATTTGTTGTGGAAAAAAAATGTGCATTGCAGCGTAAAGGAGGGAGTCTTGTATCCTGGATGGAATTTAGCAATCTTTTTTTTTAAAAAAAACCTCTTTCCTTTCACCATCGATAGCAGTCTCATATCGGACACAATAATTTCCAAAATAAGAGTCCGTGAGTGAAGCGCTCTGCTGCAGAGTGCACTCATTTTTCCACCGAAAATAGTCCATGTCGGGTTGTTTTTTGCAGACAGTAAAAAGTGTTCTTAGCAACCTGTGAATTTGTTTTTATTAGAAATAACATCATGTAATAATAATAATAAAGATTTTATTTGTAACACACTTTATATCTCCAGTGGAGATCTCAAAGTGCTACACTGACCAAAAGGAACAACAGCAAAATTAAATAAAACCACAACACAAAAAACACAAAAAACAACACTAAAAACTTTGTTGAAAAGCCTTTAGAAATAAAAATGTCTTAAGTCTTTTCTTAAAAGCCTCAACGCTCTGTGGAGCCCTCAAGCTCTCGGGAAGATCGTTCCAGAGCCGTGGAGCAGCTGCCTGGAAGGCCCTGTCCCCCATAGTGGTGAGTTTGGTCCTTGGTTGGTGCAGGCAGTAGGAGGAGGAGGAGGAGCGCAGGTCTCGGACAGTGGTGTGGAGGGTTAGGAGTTCTTGGAGATAAACAGGTGCAGTGCCGTGTATGCACTGATGGGTGAGGAGGCAGAGCTTGTACTGAATTCTGTATTTAACGGGAAGCCAGTGGAGGGATTTGATGATGGGAGTGATACGGTCATATTTGCACCTCCTTATCAGGATCCGGGCAGCGCAGTTCTGGATGTGCTGGAGCTTTTGTAAACCCCTGCATGGGATCCCTACAAGGAAGGCATTGCAGTAATCCAGCCTGGAGGAGATGAAAGAGTGAATCAACCTCTCAGCGTCCGCTTTGGAAAGACATGGACATAGCCTGGCTATATTTTTAAGATGGAGGAAGGAAACCTTGCAGAGATGGTGAATGTGAGAGTCAAAAGTGAGGTTAGAATCCATTTTGACTCCAAGGTTTTTTACAGAGGATGACAGAGGGATGCTG